>WOXC01006130.1:0-727751 GCA_011680675.1 Gymnobelideus leadbeateri
GCAGAATCATTTAAATAAGTACAAAGTTCTTCTCCATGTGGAAATGCTTTTCAGTCAGTAGGTTGCTGAGAATAGTTAAACATACAGTTTAGCCCCAGTTCCCACCCATCCAAAATTGCATGGGCAAAGGCAGGGTCTCTTACCTCTCATCTCCATAACATTTAGAATGGTGCTGGATACATTGTAGGTGTGCTATATGAAATATTGAGTGGTTTAATAGAAAACTTGCTGGATCTTGTGTGCTGTGGATTCCTAGGACCTGGGCTTACCTGTTACTTCTGCTTTTTGTACATAAATATACACTCTCTGGGGTTGGACTAGATCAGGGACTCTCTCTCTCTCTCTCTCTCTCTCTCTCTCTCTCTCTCTCTCTTTTTTGGCATTTTGGAGGGGGAAAGGCTGGGCAGTTGGGGTTAAGTGACTTGCCCAAGGTCACACAGCTAGTGTGATATGAACTCAGGTCCTCCTGACTCTAGGGCTGGTGCTCTATTCACTGCGCCACCTAGCTGCCCTGAGATCAGGGAATCTTAAGTTGGGGTCCATAAACATTAAAAAAAAATTTTTTGGATAACTTTTCAGTATTTTTTGTTTCCTTTTTAATCCTTTGCATTTTATTTTGTGCATTTAAAAACAAAACCATAATGGACTGGAAAAGTAGCCCATAGGCTTCACTGGACTGCCAGAGCGGTCCATGGCACAGAAGTTAAGGGTCTCTATACTTAAAAGATCTCCTGAGTTCCTTCCTGCCCTAAATCATATGATCTGAAGACTCAGGTTTAAGTTCTAACTCTGCACCTTAAAAACTTTGTCATCTTAAACAAGTCACGTGGTCTCTGAGCTTCTTTCTTTATCTTTAAAATAAGGATCATAGTACTTGCCTCTATTTAGAGGCAGTTGGTGGCCCAGTGGACAGAGTGCAGGAGTCAGAAAGGCCTGAGCTCAAATTCTGCCACAGACACTTACTATTTGTATGACTCGGGGCAAGTGCCTTTGCTGCTGTTTGTCTCAGGTTTCTCAAATGTAACATAGAGATAATAATAGCACCAAACTTACAGGATTGTTGTGAGAATCAAGTGAGATATTTGCAAAGGACTTACTTTACACAGTGCCTGGAACATAGTCATTCGTAAAGGCCTGTTTGCTTCCTGCCTTCTTACCTTCCTACCTACTCCCATAGGACTATTACAAGGATCAAATGGCTCTTCATAAGCATAAAGTGGCACCTAACTGTGAACTGTCATTTAAAATATAACAACTAGACCTGAGTAAGAGAAAGAGTATTGGCTGAGGGTCAAAAGACTCTGCCACTAACCACCTGCCTTGGTCAAGTTAGTGAACTTTTCTTGACCTCAGTTTCTTCTGTAGACTATACAACATGAAGCTATTTACAGGACATTTGAACTCAAGTTCCTAACACCATGATTTTGTTTATTCAACAAATATTATTGATGTACTATCTGTCTATCTATCTGTCTGTCTGCCTATCTACTTATCTATCTATCTACCTAGCTATCTCTCTACCACTGTGCCAGAGGCTAGTGGAGAATTAGACACACATGCACTTGACTGTTTACTAAGCACTCTGTATAGGTTCCTTGGGGCAGCTAGGATGTGCAGTGGTTAGAATGCTGGTCCTGGAGTCAGGATAACTTATCTTATATTATGATAAATCTGGCCTCAGACACTTAGTACTGTGTGACCCTGGGCAAGTCACTTAGCCCTGTTTGCCTCAGTTTCCTGTAAAATGAGCAGGAGAAGGAAATGGCAGTCTCTAGTATCTTTGCTAAGAAAACCTCAAAAATGGTCACTAAGTATTGTACACGCATGAAATGAATGAACAAAAACTGAGATAGTGTACCTAATCTATTACACTGATCCACCATTTTATTTCTTAGCCCGTAACAGATTGTTTTGATGATGACTGCTTTGTAATACAGTTTGAGATGTGGTACTACTAGGCCACATTCCTTCACATTTTTTCCCTTTATTCCCTTGACATTCTTGACCTATTGTTCTTCCAGATGAATTTTGTTGTTACTTTTTCTAGCTCTATGATTTTTTGGTAGTTTGTTTGGTATTGTGCTGAATTAAGTAAATTAATTTCAGGTAGAATTTTCATTTTTATTATAGTGGCCCTGCCTACCCGTGAGCAGTTAAGGTTTTTCCAGTTGTTTAGATCTGATTTTATTTATTTGAAAAGTGTTTTGTAATTGTGTTCATATAATTCCTGGTTTTGTCTTGGCAAATATTGTTGTTATTCAGTCGTTTCAGTTGTGTCCGCCTCGTTGTGACACCATTTGGGGTTTTCCTGGCTAGGATACTGGAGTGGTTTGCCATTTCTTTCTCCAGCTCATTTTTACAGTCTCCCAAGTATTTTATATTGCCTGCAGTCATTTAAATAGAATTTCAATTTCTTCCTGATGGACTTTGTTGGTAATATATAGAAATTCTGATGATTTATGTGAATTTGTTTTATATCCTGCAACTATGTTGAAGTTGTTAATTATTTCAACTAGCTTTTTATTGATTCTCTAGGATTCTCTTTAAGTGTGCCACTGTATCATCTACAAGGAGCGATAGTTTCATTTCCTCATTGCCTAGTCTAATTCCTTCAATTTCTTTTTCTTCTCTTATTGCATTTCCAGTACAATATTGAATAATAATGGTGATAATGGGCACCTTGCTTCACCCGTCATCTTATTAGGAAGGCTTCAGCTTATTTTCATTATAGGTAATGCTTGTTGATTGTTTTAGATAGATACTCCTCATCACTTAAACGAAAGCTCTGTTTATTCCTGTGCTTTCTAGTGGAGTTTTTTTAAATAGGAATGAGTATTGTATTTTGTCGAAGTTTTTTCTGTTTCAATTGAGATAATTAAATGGTTTTTGTTTTTTTTTAAATCGATATGGCCAATTATGTTGATAGTTTTCAAATTATTGAACCAAATTATAGAACCATATTGGTATGTATGATCTTTGTGATATATTGCTGTTATCTCTTTGCTAAAGAGATTAAATTTTTTGCATCAGTATTCATTAGGGAAATTGGTCTATAACTTTCTCTATTTTAGTTCTTCCTGATTTAGATATCAGCACCATATTTGTGTAATAAAAGGAATTCAGTAGAACTCCTTCTTTGTCTGTTTTTTCCATATAGTATTGGAATTAATTGCTCTTTAAATGTTTGGTAAAATTCACTTGTGAATCCTTCTAGTTCTGGTGATTTTTTTCTTAGGCAGTTCATTTGTAGCTTGTTCTATTTCTTTTACTAAGATATGTTTATTTTAGTATTCTATTTCTTCTGTTAATCTGGGCTTTTATTTATGTAAATATTCATCCATTTCACTTAGATTGTTAGATTTATTGGCATGTCATTAGACAAAATAGTTCCTGGTAATTGCTATAATTTCATCTTCATTGGTAGTGCATTCATCTTTTTCATTTTTGATACTGGTAATTTATATTTTTCTTTCTTTTTTTTTAAATTAAATTAACCAATTATTCGTCTATTCTGTTGGGGTTTTTTCTCCCATAAAACCAGCTCCTCGCTTTATTTATTAGTTCAGCAGTTTTCATACTTTCAATGTTATTAATTTCTTCTTTGATTTTCAGGATTTCTAATTTGGTGTTTGAGTCTTTATAAATTTGTTCTTTTTCTCATCTTTTTAATTGCATGTTCAGTTCATTAATCTGCTCATTATTTTATTGATGTAAGCATATAGAGATATAAATTTTCCCCTAAGTACTGCTTTGATAGCATCCTATAAATTTTGGTATGTTGTTTCATTGTTATCATTCTCTTGAATGAAATTATTTATTGTTTCTTTGATTTGTTTTTTGACCCACTCATTCTTTAGGATTAGATTATTAATTTCCATTTAATTTTTAAATTATATTTTATGGTCTTTTATTGAATGTAATTTTTATTGCATTATTATCTGAAAAGAATGCATGTAATATTTTCTGTTTTTCTGTATTTGGTTGTGAAGTTTTTATGCCCTAATACATTGTCAATTTTTGTATAGGTGCTATGCACCACTGAGAAAAAGGTATATTCCTTTCTATTCCCATTCATTTTTTTCCAGAGGTGTGTCATATCTAACTTTTCTAAAATTCTGTTCATCTCCCTTAACTTTTTTTCTTATTTATTTAATGGCTGGTTCTGAGAGGGGAAAGTTGAGGTTCCCTTCTAGTATAGATTTGCTGTCTTTGTCTATTTGTTCTTTGACCCACTCATTCTTTATGATTAAATCATTTAGTTTCCAGTTAATTTTTAGTATATTCTTCCATCACCTTTTGTTGAATATAATATTCTTTTTTTGTTTTTGTTTGCTTGTGAAATGGGCACCGTCCCAAGATTCGGGTTTTTCACGCTGCTGTTTTCAGAGCTAGTTCTGGGGTCTGTAAGTTTTTGGTGCTTCCAAGGTGGTAAGATCTAAGGAGAGATGTAGTGACTGGTCTTCTGGATTGTTCTCTGGTCCTTACCCAGGAAGGGACCTTGTCTCCTCTTGGTTGAAAGTGTTAGCACTCCTCTTGGCCTTGGAATTGTGACTAGGTCCCTCCACCTCCCCCTGCTCCTTTCTGCTTTGGAACTGAGACCAGGGTCCCTGCTCCCTTGTGAGCATTCATATGCACTCCCTTCTGCCTTTGGACTATGATCAGGGACCCTGCTCACCTGTGGCTGCAAATGCTAGTATTCCTTTCTTCTCTGGAAATGCAGTCTGGACCTACCAATGGGCAATATAGCAGGGCCCTACACCCAATGCCAGCAAAGGTTCCCCTGTAATCGCTTTCTGACCATTTGTCAGATCCCCTTATCCTTTCTGGGCTGAGAGCTCCCAAAGGTGCTGCCGCTGCTGTTGTAGCTGCCTCCAAGGTCTGTTGCTGGCATTGCCTTGGCTTGGCCTGAGCTATATTCTGAACCTGACCACCAATCCAGTATGCCAGAACTTTCCTGTGGACCTCCTAAGTTGTCTTAGGCTGGAAAATTGTTTCACCCCAACCTTTTGTTGACTACTGCTCCAGAACTCTGTTTTAAGCATTATTTTTAAAGTCATTTGGAGGGTAATTTGGGGGAGTTTGGGTGAGTTCCTGACTCTGTCTTTCCATCTTGGCTCTGCTGCTGTTCATTTTATATAGCAATTACATAAGATGGGAAGCATTTTACAGTTATTAATTAGTATTTCTTCTTAATATGCAGATTGAAATAACTTTTTATAGACCAACATTTGTCTTGAGTAAGCATCATTATTTATTAGATGACTTCTAAGATCTCTTTCAGCTCTGTGATTTCCCTTTTTTCTCCAGGATTGCTATAAGAAGGAGGAATGAACTTTCCACTATCCTGATTCTTATGTAGTAATTAAGATCCATCAGCATTTTCAGGGCTGCCTGGAACATGAGGGTGGGTGAATCTGAGCTCAGTGGGCTTTTTTTCTCTGTAGCAGAGCCCTCTGTATGGCATTTACTTATGACAGGATTGAATTTGGACTTATAAAGAAAATGAAATTAAATAAATAAATAATTAGATGAATAAGGCTGCTAAGTGGCACTGTGGATATAGTATTAGGCCTGAAGCCAGGAAATTCAAATCCAGCTTTACATACTTACTAGTTCTGTGACCCTACAGCAAGTCACTTAATTTGTTTGCCTCAGTTTCCTCAATGTTAATGTGGAGATAATAGCACCTACCTCCCAGGGTTGTTGTGAGGATCAAATGCGATAATTGTAAAACACTTAACACAGTTCCTGGCTCATAGTAAGTGCTTTATAAATTAGCTATTATATTATTATAAATAAAAGCAATCTGGAAAAATCATTTTGAGTTTTTTTGTGCTTACTTGTGCCAAACTTTATTCCTCCTTCCTATTGTGGTCCTAGAGATGATGTGAACAGATGAGGAGGGCCCTTAGAGATGATCTAATGAACATCATGATTCCACATTGCCTACAATAAAATAATTTAATTACAAAACTCATATTTCTATAGCACTTGGCAAGTTACATAATGCTTTTCTCAGCAACCCTGTCATGTGGTTGTACAAGTTTTATTATCCTTTTTTGATTGAGGTCAAACAATAGTGAGTAATGACTGAACCTAAGTCATTTTTTTCTAAATTCAGAGATGTCTCTAATACACCATGTTTCATCATGAAGTCCAGACTGCTCAGTCTGACATTCATGGCTCTCCACATGACCCCCAACCTACCCTACCAGTCATATCTCCTAATATTTTCTCAAATAAACCTTCACATCCTAATGAGTTGCTGTGGTAAGAGCAGTTTACTAGAAGATCAGGTTCCAGTACTAAATTTACCCCTGATATTCTGTGTGACTTTGGGCAAGTCACTTTCCCAGTCTAGTTCTTTGTAAAACAGGGGGTTAGCCTAGACTCTGAAGGCCCTTCCAGGTTCCTTTGCACTTTGCCACACATTTGCTCCTATGTTTATGGTCTCTCTCTTCCAGACTGCAGTGAATCTCAGAGTCTCTTTTATCTGAACCCTTGCTGTACCTAGTACCACATGGTTCACTATCTTACTATTCTCTAATTGATTCACAGATATTTGTTTTGGCCCTCAATTAGTTTACAGACTCACTCAGTGTAGAGACTATTGTATATTCAGCAAACATTTAGTGCCTTCTTGGTGCAAAGTCCTGTGCTAACAGGTGCTGGAAATACAAAGAAGAAAATCAGCATTGGCAGTGGGAAGGAGAATAGCATGTACACAAATGAATATACAGGTTATGATATGCTTATACGGATATAGTACTAATAATCTCTCGGCCTACCTCACTGTTGCCTGCTAGATGCTTCCACCTCACTATCCCATCGGCATTTCAAATTCAACATGTGCAAAACAAAACTTGCTTGGGGGCAGCTAGGTGACACAGTGGATAGAGAACTCAACCTGGAACTTGACCGGGTCAAGAAGACCTGAATTGAAAGTGTGTGACCTTTGACAAGTCATTTAACCTCTTAGTTTCCTCAGTTGTGAAATGGAGATGATAATAACAGCACCTGTCTTCCAGGGTTGTTGTGAGGATCAAATGAGATAATATTTGGTAATAATAGCACAGTGTCTGACACACATTAGGTGCTATGTAAATGTTATCTATTACTAGTACAACTAAAACTGCTTCTGGTTCTACTGTTACTGCCCCTTGCCCCTACTTCCATTCCATCAGTCCACAGATTTTGTTGTTTCTATTTCGAGCATGTGCCACCCTTCCAGTCATGGAGGTTCACAACGTTGCAGTCATCTTTCAGACTTTTCTTTCCTTTCCTCCCATATGCAGGCAGGGACCAAGTCTTATATGTGTTCTACCTCTGTGACATCTTTCTTCTTCACTCACCTTGATAGTAATTGCTGCCCAGTAATGACTTAAAGTTTGCATTATAGCTTCACACTTTGTTTAACTTGATCCTTACAACAACTCTGTGAGATAAGTACTATTATTCCAGTTTTATACATGAATAAAGTGAACAGTATATTTGACTTGCTTGTGGTCACATGGCTAGAAAACATAGGAAGTAGAATTTGAGTCTGCATCTCATCTGATTCCAAGTGCATAGTTTTTTCTTCTGATCTACCATGCCTCTATCCTAATGGATTATTCAAGATGTCTCCTAATTGGTCTCCCTACTTCCAGCCTCTCCTCCCTCTAATTTTTGTTCCCCTAAACTGTCATGTTAATATTTCTAAGGCTATGATCTGACTATGTCAGTGCCCTATTTTAAAACTTTCAGTAGTTTTCTATTACTTCTAGGGTAAAATTCAAACTTCTCAGTCTAGCATTTAAAATCCTCCACAGTCTTACTCTTGTCTTCCTTTCTATAATTATTTCACCTTACTTTCTTTCACATACTCTATGTGGTAGCCAAACTGATCTACTGGCTATTCCCCAAATTTGACATTTCATCCCCCATCTCTATCCCTTTGCACAGGTTATCTCTTGCCACTGTAATATACACAATCTGTCCTTACTTCTGCCTTTTTAGAATCCCTAACTTCCTTTAAAACCTAGTTCCTGTGCAAAGCCTCCTTACCAACACCACCACTACCACCACACATTATTAGTGTTTCAGTATCTTGCATTTCTTATGTATGTGTTTCCTTATTATTTCCTATAAATAATGTGCCCTCTCTTGGAGAGCAGGACTGTTTTCTTTTTTGTCTTTATATCCCCAACCAAGTAAATTCTCTTGAATATAGTAGGCATATAATAAATGTTGTGTTGGAAAGGAAAGAACAGAGCCAAACAAAACAGTATAAGAAATTAAAGGAATTCTTTATATCCTACCCAGTACATGATAGGAGTAATATAAATATATTTCTGTAACCTCTGCAGTTTATAAAGCATTTTCAGGTACATTATCTCATCTTATCTTTACAACAGCCCAAGGAAGGAGATTAGAGGTATTAATATTTCAGTTTACAGATAAAAGAACTCTACTCCAGTTAAGTGACTTGTCCCAAGGTTCTCTAGCTAGTAAGTTAAAAACAGATGCTTAATAAAGGGTTGTCAGTATATTGGTGACAGAAATGACAATTCTGATTTTTAAGCCCAGAAGAGGGACCTGACAAGTTGAGAAAAGATGCCCAGTGCAATGACTGGTCAGGACTCCAGAGGACCAATGATAATGCATTCCATCTGATACCTGACAGAGCCTCTGGTGATAGACCAAGATGCAGAATGAGAAGTAATTTTCTGGGTATGGCAAATGTGTGACTTTGTTTCCCTGGTTGTATTTATTGTTTCTAGGATTGTGGGTTGTTGTTGTTGTTTTTTCTTTAATTGGGTTGGTGGTGAGAATAATTAGTAATAGATAGTGTTGCCAAAAGAAGAAAAGAAACAAAAGAGGGTCATTGAAGCATTTAAAAAAAAATACACCAAATGGAAAGAAACTCAGGAGGAAGAACAAAGGGCTTTGAAAGTTATATTTTGAATGTGTCACATACTTAGAAAGAACAACAAGCTCTACATAATAGAAATTCACATATAGTCCTCTCCTATTCTTCAGTATATATGGAAATGTTAATAATGCTTGGTATTTAAATTCAGATTTTTTTTAATAAAAAGAAGATATGTAATAAATGATCATACAACTTGATGAATTTGAATTTTGTTGAAAGAACTAATCCAAAGAGTAGTCATTAATGGTTTGACATCAATTTGGAAGGAGGTCTCCAGTAGAATTCCCCAGAAATCTCTGCTTGCTTGGCCCTGTGCTATTTAACAATTTATTACTTAGGTAAAGATGGCATACTTAAGGGGGCGGCTAGGTGGCGCAGTGAGTAGAGTGTCAGCCCTGGAGTCAGAAGGACCTGAGTTCGGATCCGGCCTCAGATACTTAACGCACACACAAATAAAAAAAACCTAGCCGTGTGACCTTGGGCAAGTTACTTAACCCCAACTACCCTCCAAAAAAGCAAAAAAAAAAAAAAAAAGATGGCATGCTTATAAATTTAAGCCATCTATTCTCATTGACCCTGCTTGCTCACTTCTCAGCCCTTTACAATCTGATTTCCAATTCCACAATATTTGATGGAAATTACTCTCTAAAAGGTTACCAACAATCTCAACCACCATGTCCAATAGCCTTTTCTTCTCATGCTTTCTCTACTTACGATCTTTTTCCAATCTGTGCTTCACATAGATAAGAAGTGAGCATTCTTAAAAGCACAGATCTGACCATGTTACTTCCTTGCTCAAGAAGCTTCCTATTGCCACTAGGATAAATACAAATATCGTTTTAAAATATGTTTTTGTAACCTATCTTTGCACACTTAGTTCCTGTTGTTCCCCCATCATAAGAGTTTTTTTTTAGTAAAACTGGTCTGTGTGCAATTCCATCTTCTGCCTCCTTGCCTTCCCACAGGTTGCCCCCCCCCCTGCCCCGCCCCAACTTGGGATGATCTTCCTCTTTACCTCTTAGAATTCCTAACTGGGTTGGAGGGTCAGCTTAGTACTACCTCCTATAAGAGGCCTTTCTTGATCCTCCCACTCATTACTTCCTCTTCCCACCAATTTAAATTAATTTGTATATGCTTTATACTTTTTAATCTATTTTTCCTTCAATAAAATGTAAATTCCTTGAGGATATGGGCTGTTTTAACTTTTGACTTTGTATTTTCAGTGTCTGATATAGTGCACCTGGAACATAATGGGCACTTAATTAATGCTTGTTCAGTTGAATTGAATAGAGACAATCCCAGAAAGATCTTGAAAGCCTCAAACAGTGCACACTGAAAAGAGGCTTAATAGGGAAAATGTAAAGGCTCATACTTGGGTTAAAAAAAGTTGACATCTGGGGTGGCTAGGTGGTGCAGTGAATAGAGCACCGGCTCTGGTGTCAGGAGGACCTGAGTTCAAATGTGGCCTCAGACACGTAACACAAAAACTAGCCATGTGACCTTGGGCAAGTCACTTAACCCCAAATGCCCTTCAAAAAGCAAAAAAAAAAAATGACATCATAAGTACAAAATCAGGGAAACAGAGAGCAATTTGTCTGAAAATTATCTAAAGGTTTTGGTGGACCGAAAGCTCAATATGAGTTATCTGTGTGTTATGGTAACCAGAAAATCTAATGCGTTCTTGGGCTGCAATAAGAATGATGTAAAGGCAACTAGATGGCACGGTGAACAGAGCAGTGATTCTGGAGTCAGAAAGACTTGAGTTCAAATGTGACCTCAGACACTAGTTGTGTGACCTTGGGCAAGTCACTTAGTCTCTGTCTGTCTCAGTTTCCTCTACTGTGTAATGGGAATAATAGTAGCACCTGTCTCCCAGTATTGTTATGAGAATCAAATGAGATATTTCTAAAATGCCTTGCAAACTTTAAAGATAAATAAATGCTAGCTATCATTATTATTATTATAGGTTCCATAAATAAGAGTATACACTGTCCTGGGTAATTGTGGTCATTTCTGGGTACCGCATTTAAGGAAGGCTGGAGAGCATCCAGAGGAATATCAGAAGGATGGTGAAGGAACTAGAGTTCATTCCATATGAGGACTGGTTGAAAGTACTGGGGGTGTTTAGCCTGGAGAAGAGAAGGAAGTGGGGATTATCTTGATGTTGATGTTCAGCCCAGAAAGCTGAATTAAGAGCAATGGGTAGAAGCTGCAGAGAAGCAGACAGCTTTGATGTGAGCAAAGACATTCTAACAGTTACACAAATTGTCACACAGAAGAATGGGTTGCCTCAAAAGGTAATGGGTTGCACACATTGGAGGTTGTAGAGCAAAGGCTGTAACCACTTGATAGAAAGGATTCTTTTGGGGAATAAGGGTTATACTGTATGTTTTTTCAGGTATCTTCCAACTCTGAAATCTATGCTTCTGTGAAGTATTCCTTGTGAGTGTGACTTGTATTACTACCATTCAGTGAATAAATATTTATTAAGTACTTGCTGTGTGCCAGATGCTGTTCTAAGTGCTTGAGATACTAAGAAAAAGCAAAAAATAGTCCTGCCCTCAAGGAGCTTATATTCTAAAGGGGAAATATCATATATATATATATATACACACACACACATACATATACATATGTGTGTATACATATACACACATTATATACTGAATAGATACAGAGAAGTATAACAGAGAAGACGTTATGGGTGGAGGGGTTGGGGTCAGCAGAGAAGCCTCCTACAGAAGATGGCATTTGAGTTATCTTGAATTAAGGGCATTGATTCTAAAAAGTGGTGAGGTAAGGAGGAAGAGCAATCAAGGCATGAAGGGAAGCAATGCAAAGGCATGAAATTAGCAGGAGTGTAATGTCTAAGTAGAAACAAAGAGACTGGGGTGTGTAATCAGACTGGAAGCATCCAGCTTGTGAATGGCATTAAATGCAAAACAGAGTAGTTGATGTTTAATAACTAGAGATAATAGGTAATTACTAAAATTTATTGCCTAAAGGAGAGGCCAGGAGGTGATAGTTAGATCTGCACTCTAGGAAAATCACTTGGATAGGGGTTGGAAGAATAGTAGTAGTGATGCCAAAAAAGGGCCATTGAAATGGTTTTCAATTCACTGAAAGGGACAGAAGGAAGTTCAGACAAGGAGGAATTCTTGAAAGTTTTGTGTGTAATTTATTATGGTTATATTTGTGTGTGTAGATTTTTGTAAAGTAAGCAGTTTCAAATGGAGATTCATGGTTTCATATACAGTCTTTTTGTGTTGTACTGTATATATGGAAATGATCCTTTCTTGGTGTTTAAATTCAAGGTAAAAACTTTTATTTAGAAACACTTTGGCAGCTCTGTGGAAGGTGAGTTGGAGTGGGAACAGATTAGAGTCAAAGAGACCAATTAGAAAACTATAGCATTAGTCCAGGTGAGAAGGAGAGGGACTAAACTGGGGGTCTGCCTTTATGAATGGTAAGAAAGGAACATACGTGAGAGATGTAGAGATGTAAATGACAAGATTTGATAACTATTTGGGCATCTGGGGTGAAAGTTAGAAATAGAGAATGACACCAGGGTTACAAATCTGGTTAGAGGGATGAGAGTTGCATCAGAAGTAATAGTAATAATAATAAATTACTAATTAATAGCAATAATAGAAGTAAAGTAAAATTGGGATTGACTTTGATAAAGGTCCACCAGAAGAAACCAAGGAGTAGCCAGCTAGTTAGGAGAACCAAAAGAGAACAGTGCCATAGAGGCAAGACTTGAGGAGGTGTTCAGTAGTTCAAATGCTACAGAAGGGTCCAGAAAGAAGAGGATTGAGAAAAAGCCTTTAAGCTAGGCAATTGAGGGATCATTGGTAACTTGGAAAGAGCAGGTTCATTGTAATGTTGAGAATAGAAGTCAGATTGCAGGGAATTTAGAAGAGTAAGGTAAGGGGTGGCTAGGTGGTGCAGTGACTAGAACACTGGCCCTGGAGTCAGGAGGACCTGAGTTCAAATCCAGCCTCAGACACTAAACACCTACTAGCTGTGTGACCTTGGGCAAGTCACTTAACCCCAATTGCCCTCAAAAAAAAAAAGAAGAGTAAGGTAAGAGTCAGTTAAGTCAACAAGCATTTATTAAGGACTTACTATATGGCAGATACTGTGCTAAGCAATGAGGAAATGGAAAGGACTATATATTTACTGTGTTGTAAAAAGGTGGTGAGAAGAGATTAGTGTGTGTGACTGTGTTGTGAGCTATGGAAAAGTAAAAGTGTTTGTTATTGTGTACTTGTAATTTAAGGCCCTGACTAGGTGGAAAGAATACTATCTCTGACATTCAAGTGGGTGGAGCCTTACACATACGGATCCAAGACTTTGGAAGATAAGGGAGAGTTAATATGCTGTAGGAGGATCAGGATCAGGTGAAGGAGCTGGGGTATCTAGGTCTAGAAAAGAGGAACCTTAATGAGACCATAACTCACTTTATATGGCATATAAAGATCTGAAAGGTACTTTGAAGAGGATCATGTGACTTTATCCTCACAATAACTCTTTGAGATAAATGGTGAAAGTTTTATTAGTCCTATGTTAATAGATCAGAAAACTGAGGCTTAGTGAGATTAAGTAATTTGCCCAAGGTCACATAGCTATTTGTCAGGATTTGAACCCAGATCTTCCTGACTCCAAATCTAGCAGTATTCACTAGACTGTCTGTCAATTCATTAAGCAGATGAAAGGTAGTCATATGAAGAGAGAGTAGACATTTTGTGTAGCTCCAAAGGACAAAACTAGGACCAAAGTATGGAAGTTATAGGGAGGCAAATTTTAACTCATTATAAGGTAGATCGTTCTACAGTGAGATGGCCTGCCAAGGTAAGCAGGACATTCCCACATCGTGGGGGTGTTTAAGGAGAGATTTTCACTTGTCAAGGATGTCATAGAGGGAATTCCTACACTGAGCATGGGATCAAACGAGATGATCCCTGAGCAGCCTAAGGAAAAGGAACACAAAAGTATGACCTCAAACATGTTTTATAATGTATCTCTGAGGAGGTTAAGCAAGAGATTTCTCCATGTTAATCATTATTACATTTTTCCTTTTGGGAGCCATAAAGAATTTCTTGCCTTGACTACTCTCATGGTATGGAAATACCATTGTGACCCAAAGTTAAAGACCTAATGAAGAAATTCCAGGGAAATAAATGAAGGTTACATGGGAGTCAATTATACATGACTGATGTTCTCTGGAGACAACTTTGTTCAGTTTTATTTCATTTTTATTTTCATCTTCTCCCCAAGAACAATTCTCAAGTGTTTGAAACCAACTATACTTGAATGATAAACTTCTTCAGCTGTTGGAGCCTTCTGGAGAAATCTTAGGATGTCAGTTAGAACATGGAACTGTAATGAATGTAAGATCAAGAAGGAACCATAGGAGAGGGCGGCTAGGTGGTACAGTAAATAGAGCACCAGCCTTGGAGTCAGGAGGACCTGAGTTCAAATCCAGCCTGAGATACTTAACACTTACTAGCCATGTGACCTTGGGCAAGTCACTTAACACTAATTGCTCTACTCTCTCTCCTCCAAAAAGAAAAAAAAAGGAACCATAGAACATAGATTGTCAGAGCAATAAAGGACTCTAGAGCCCTAGAATGTTTGTTTTCTTTTCATTGCTTTGCTAAAGCAAGGCTCTATAATAATTTCCAGTGGAGAATGATTTGTTTAATGACTATATGGTAAAGAGGAACAACTATGAAAGACTTAAGAACTATAATCAATACAATGGCCAATTATGATTCAAAAAACTGACAGGGCTTGTCTTGTCCCTTGGCAGAGAGTTGTTGAATTAAAGGCATAGAATGAGATATTGATGTTCAGACATGGTCAGTGTATAGATTTGTTTTAAATGACTATACTTAGTCATTACAAGGAAGGGGCCTTTTTTTTTCAGAATAGGAGAGTTGAAGGCTAGTGATAGAATGCAAAAAAAAGGAAAAGAAAGAAGATAGCACTAATTAATCATTAAAAAATAGAAGAAAGCAGAAAGAAGTTCAACAGGGGACACAGACAAGCAGTTACATGTTGGAACTACCATGTTAAATTTTAATTATATAAAAATATATCAAGCTATATACAGGGGGGAAAGACAAACTGTATATAACAAAAGTTCAGTGTCGTATATAATCTTTTACGTTTTTTCTGTGCATATTGAATTGTTCATGCTTTTTGGTGTTTAAGTGTATAATAAAAAGAAAAATGTTAAGAAAAAGATAATTGCCAATGACTAGGTCAGTGTGAAAAGTTCCCTTTTGAACTTCTAAAATAGCTTTTATAATTTTACTTCAAGCACTGGGGTTGTTAATGACTATGGAACTAGAGGTGCCAGTATTGTGGGAGCCAGCGTTTGAAAAGTGACATCAGAGGAAGTCCCCCAAAGTCCAATTAGTTTAATTCAAGTGTGTGGCTTTAAACATTACGGGTAAGTGGATCCCATGAAAGAGAAAGTGTTTGGGACACAGTTCAGATCAGTCATGTGGTTTTAATATTTTTCTTCAAACACCATTGTAGTGTTTGTAACAGAAAACTTGATTTTTCCTGTTGTTCAGTAATGAGCTACAGATGTTTTGAACATTATCACTTCTAAATGAGCTTTGACTAACATCTCTTGGAAACCAAATGCTCTGTAAATATTGCATAGGCATTTTGCATTTCCCCCCATCCTCTGCTCCCCAGTGAAGTCCTGAAAAGTATTCCCTCAGTTACATTTCCTGCAGCATGACATATGAGAACCCTGGGCTAAAAGTGAAGAGCTGGGAGTTTTATCACCACTCTTGCTATTTGACTAGGTTATTTTGCTCCCCTCATACTTATGTTCTTCCTCTGTAGAAATGGGGAGAGACTAGATTACTTCTAATGTCATTTCAGATTCTTCTCCCCCCCCCAAATTTATTTATTTTTAGTTTTCAACATTCATTTCCACAAGATTTTGTGTTCCAGATTTTCTCCGCATCTCTCCCCTACCCCCCACCCCAAGATGGAAAGCATACTGATTACCCCTTTCCCCAATCTGCCCTCTCTTCTATCCCCCCATCCCTCCCCTAACCTTCTTCCCCCTTACTTTCTTATAGGGCAAGATGGATTTATATACCTCATTGCCTGTGTGTCTTTTGTTCCAGTTGAATGTAAAAACAGTTTTTAACATTTGTTTTTAAAACTTTGAGTCCCAGATTGTCTCCCTTTTTCATTCCTTACCCACCCCCACTGAGAAGAGAAGCAATTCAATATAGGTTATACATGTGTAGTTATGCAAAACATTTCCATAGTAGTCATATTGTAAAAGACTAATTGTATTTCCTTCCATCCTATCCCACTCTATTTTTTCCTTTGACCCTGTCCCTTTTCAAAAGTGTTTGCTTCTGACTGCCCTCTCCTCCAGTCTGCCCTTCCTTCTGTCATCCCCCCGTCTTGCCCCTTTCCCTCCTACTTTCCTGTAGGGTAAGATACCCAGTTGACTATGTATATTATTCCCTCCTTAAACCAAATTCAGTGAGAGTGAGGTTGACTTAATCTCTTTCACTTCCCTGCTCTTCCTCTCCATTGTTAACAACTTTCTCTTTCCTCTTTCATGTGAAATAATTTACCTTATTCTATCTCTCCCTTTCTCCTCCCAACATATTCCTCTCTCACCACTTATTTTGTAGATATCATCCCTTCATATTCAACTCACCCAGTGCCCTCTGTCTATGCATATATACACACATATACACCTATACATACATATATATGTACATATATATTCCCTTCAACTATCCTAATATTGAGAAATGTCTCATGAGTTACAAATGTTGTCTTTCCATGTGGGAATGTTCAACATTAATAAGTTCCTTATGATTTCTCTTCCCTGTTTACCTTTTCATGCTTCTCTTGCTTCTTGTGTTTGAAAGTCAAATTTCTGTTCAGCTCTGGTCTTTTCTTCAAAAATGCTTGAAAGTCCTCTATTTCATTGAATGATCTTATTTTCCCCTGAAGTATTATACTTAGTTTTACTGAGTAGGTGATTCTTGGTTTTAATCCTAGCTCCTTTGACCTCCAGAATATCACATTCCAAAACCTTTGATCCTTTAATTTAGAAGCTGCTAGATATTGTATTATCCTGATTGTGTTTCTTCCTGACTGCTTGTAATATTTTCTCCTTGACTTGGGAACTTTGGAATTTGGTAATAATATTCCTGAGAGTTTTCATTTTGGAATCTCTTTTAGGAGGTGATTGGTAGATTCTTTTAATTTCTATTTTACCCTCTGGTTCTAGACTATCAGGGCAATTTTCCTTGATAATTTCTTGAAAGATGCTGTCTAGGCTCCTTTTTTTGATCATGACTTTCAGGTAGTTCAGTGGTTTTTAAATTATCTCTCCTGGATCCATTTTCCAGGTGAATAGTTTTTCCAATGAGATATTTCACATTGTCTTCTATTTTTTTTTTCATTCTTTTGAATCTGTTTTATATCTTGATTTCTCATGAAGTCATTAGCTTCCATTTTCTTCATTCTAGTTTTGAAGAAATTATTTTCTTCAGTGAGCTTTTCAGCTTCCTTTTCCATCTGGCCAATTTTCTTTGTAAGGCATTCTCCTCATTGGCTTTTTGGACCTCTTTTGCCATTTGTTAGTGTATTTTTTAAGGTGTTGTTTTCTTCAGTATTTTTTGAGTCTCCTTTAGCAAGCTGTTGACTCATTTTTCATGATTTTATTGCCTCACTCTCATTTCTCTTCCCAATTTTTCCTCTGCTTCTCTTACTTGATTTTCAAACTCCTTTTTGAGCTCTTCCATGGCCTGCAACCAATTAATATTTTTCTTGGAGGCTTTTGAGGCAGGAGTTTTGACTTTGTTTTCTTCTTCTGGTTCTATGTTTTGATCTTCTTTGTTGCCAAAGAAGGATTCTATAGTCAGATTTCTTTTCCTCTGTTTGCTCATCATCCCAGCCAATTACTTGACTTCTGAGCTTTTTGCCATGGTAGAACTCTGCTTTCAGAGTGGAGAGTGCTATATCCCAAATGTGTAGGGTTTTGCACAGCTGTTTTCAGAGCTACTTCTAGGCACCTGCCTCAGAACTGTGAGGAGGACTCCCTCTCCATAGCCTTCATAAGCTCTACTATGTCAGCGCTCCTCATCCCAGGACAGCCACCCAAAACTGCCACCTGGATCCAAGCAGGGCAAAGCAAGAGAATCCTGCCTTAGCACCAGCTAAGAGATTCCTGCAGTTGCCCTCTGATCACCATCTGTGGGCCTGGAGCTCTGGAAGCAACCACTGCTACTGTTGCTGCCACTGCAGCTGCCACCACCTCAGCCTCCCTGGGCTCATGCTTTTCTCTCACTCAGGTCCAACAGCATTTCCCCACTGATCTTTTACTTTCTCTTTGGTGTTTTTGGGTTGAGAAGTCTGGAAACCACCACAGCTGCCAGCAGTACAGTCCCCTGAGTTCTGCTCTGGCCTGCCGATGTATGTTGGCATGGCCCACACAGTACTGTACTCTTCTCCTGACCTGGTACAATAGACCCTTCCTATTGGCCTGCCAGGCTGTCTTCAGTGGGAGATTTGTTTCACTTTGTCATTTTGTGGGTTCTGTAGCTCTAAAATTTGTTTAGAGTCCTTTTTTACAGGTATTGAAGGTAATTGGGGTACGGGCTCAAGCAAGTTCCTGCTTTTACTCCACCATCTTGGCTCTACCCACATTTTGGATTCTTTACAGTCTAAATCAGATCTCTTTCAGATATGTTATAGGTTGCACGTTCTGTCTTCTATGTTCTAATGTATTTTTTCAGGCCTAATATTAAGCAAAATATGAATAACATACTTTATTGACGTGGGATCTTTTCAGTTTAAGTTTTTTATTTTTTCTGTTCTTTGTCCTTTTCTATGTCTTTTTACTAATCTATTCAATGCTTTGCAGTCTTACCTGTTACGAACTGTTCATGTGAAAGTACTCTTTGGAAACTAACAATGTGAAACACAACCCAAGAAATAGTGTCCTAATAGTGCTCACTTGTGATTTTGTTCTTTGAACAAGAATTGGCTTCCTCATTTAACTTTAATGGTATGATTGGGAAATTTATATCTATAAAGCCTGAAGGGTGAGGTCTCATTCTCTAGGAATGAGAAACATATCTGTTTTAATTCATTTGGATTAGCTTAGTATCTGGTTAAAGATAAAGAACTTGGAAATTGAATGCCCTTTAGAATCCAAGTTTAACTTGACCTATAAAATACCAGCTTCTCTACATCCCCTAGCCCAAAAAATACAATGATTATTGTCTTCAAATGTTTGAAAGTCTGTCATATGGAAGAGGGACTTCAAATTCTTTCTGGTTGGCTCAGGAGAGCAAAATGACTAGTATTATGCCTGTTTATCAGTTGGTATTCAGTGTCATCCTAAGTCTGTATTTTTTTTAAAAGTAAAGTTTAGCTGTTAATTTTAAAAGTAAGTTTAATTAAATTTTAGTTTCTCTGGTTTGATGAATAAAAAATAATACCCTTTATGATTGAAGATTGAGTGAATGTTCAACTTTATTAAAGATAAACAATAAAATTCCCTGGGTGCACACACTGATGCAATGTACTGTGCATCCTTATGTTTGGAGTGCTGTATAACAGTTCTGAGTGCCACTTTCTTAGAGGGACATTGACAAGTTAAAGGATAGTAATGATGCTCAAAATTATGACATACAAGAATCCATTGAACAAACTGTTGATGGTAGCTTGGAAAAGAAAATACTTATAGGGCTAATGATTAGGTACTTGTCATATTAAATAATTAGTGCTTTATAAATGTTTATTGGTTGATATGAAAGGAAATAGATTTTTTAAAAACTTAGTCCCAGCAAGCAATGGATGGAAGTTGCAGGGAGAAAAAATTAAATTTAATATTAGTGAAAACTTCTTCATAATGAGAGTTGTCCAGCAACAAAGTGGTTAGTTTTAGGAAGTGGTGAGTTCCCTGTTACTGGATGTATTAAAACAGAGGCTGAATTTCTACTTGTTGAGAAATATATAAAGGGAAGGTACCTCCCTAAGGTAGAGGAGTTATATTGGCCGTTTAATGATGGAGTTGGACCTTAGAGGTCCTCTTAGTCCACCTTGCTGTACTAATTTCTGAATTCCTCTCAGGAGCTCTTAACTTTGTGGTCTGTGAACTTGTTTGTTTTGAAAAGGTATTTTAACAATTATTTCAATATAAATTATTTCCTTTGTAAATTCTGTGTATTTTATGCATTTGAAAACATTCAGAGAAGGGATTCATCAGAAGACTGAAAGGATCCATGATAACCCTTACTTTATCTAGTTGAACGTCCTTGAGAACAGGCTGTCTGGCCTTTATGAACACCTTCAGTGGCAGGGATCTTGCTGCCTTGTGAGTTTCACTACTTTATTTTTGGACAGCAGATCAATTTTAAGAAATGCTTTCCCGTTTGTCTGGATTCTGTTTCCCAGGACCAAGTAGGACAGATAAAAAGAGTAGGACTTAGAATACCTTTAAGGGCCCTTTCATCTCTGTCTTAGCAATAATAATAATAATAGTTGTGCTTTTATATGACATTTTAAGATTTGCAAAACACTTTTACAAATATTATTTACAAATATTATCTCATTTTATCCTCACAACAACCTTGTGAAGTAGGTACTTTTATTATACCTATTTTATAGTTTAGGAAATTAAAACAGAGAGAGGTTGTGAGTTGCACAAGGTCACACAGCTAGTAAGTGTTTGAGGTTCATTTGAACTCAAATCTTCTTGATTCCAGGCCCACTGAGACATCTCACTGCCTCGACTCACTTCTATGATTCTAAAAACGATTCTAATCTTTGAACTTCTTGAGTGAATGTAAAATGTGAATTGTAAAGTGAGATGTAAAAAATTAATCACAGATCATTAAAGCTGTGAGGAAGCTTAGAAATCACTTTATCTCTAATACCCTTATTTTGTAAAAGAGGAAACTAAGAGTCTGTAAAGCCAAGCATGAGCAGCTTTCCAGAGGACTGCTACTGTGAACAGCTTTAAGGTTCTGATCACATAGTATAGTAAACTCTTTATTTATTCAGCAGTGAACTAAAGCAAAACATTCACAGAAACCAAAGTATAGCATTCACAATGTTATAACATAACAACTTATCACTAAAGTGACCACATAGTTTTCACCAAAGTAGCCATGTAGTTTTAAACAAAAGATATCATTCAGTAAGTCCTTAACTCAATCATCCTTAAGGGACACAAAGTACAAACGTCAGAGTTCTCCACCCCTAGGTCACATTGTCTTAATCTCTCAGTCAAAAAGGCTTATTTCCTCTTGATTGGAGATTAGTTTCCATCATCCTTAACTCAGTTATCCTTAAAAGGTACAAGGTACAGAGTACAAAGTTCTCCTACCCCTAGCCACAATAAAATGTGATTTTCTCAGTCGGCACTAAGTACCCAAGGAGAGGTCTTTTTATCTTGACTAGAGGCTGGCTCCCAAATTCCATGGTTCTTCTTCCATGGGTCTAGCTCCTGCCTGAGTCTACCCAATCATCACCTGGATTCACAGGTAGGCAGCTTTCAGCTCCTCATCCAGCTCCCTGTCCAGTTCCATACTGAAGCTCACAGTATCCAGTTCACCTCAGGTCCTTCTCAGTTTCTGTTTCTGGGAAGACAAAGCTTAACAGAGCCAAAACAACATTCATGCACCTTGCTGGTACCATCATCAATTAACTATCTGCCTGTGAAATCAACAGAGACCCACAAACAATGTCTGATAAGTCAACACAAATTACCAGCATAGAAATCAATACAGATCTACAAACAAGGTCCAAGAGGTCAACACAAATCATCAGTAAAGTCCCAGGACCTCTGAAACCCTCCTCCAGGACTTCTGTAAACAGACGAGGAGAAAATCCTCTTTCAGAACTTCCAATAAGGTCCCAGGGCTTCTGTTCAAAGTATCACAAACAAAAATCAAAATAGAACAGACAGAGTGCCCTCCTCCATAACCATTCACCTTCTCATTTCTGCTCTATTCCAGACTGTGCTTCTACTTTTATATAGTCATTAGCCCCTCCCTGTTCTTCCCCTTCCTGTTGCATCAGCAAGTTCCTCCCACTGTGGGATTCACAAGTTCTGTTTCTTTTCTTTCTTTCTTTTTTTTTTTTTTTACAAATGCTTTATTAACTTCTGTTTTACATCATTCATTTCCACCAGATTTTGAGTTACAATTTTTTCCCCCATTTTTCCCCTACTCGCCCTCCCAGAATAGCAGTCCCACAAGATATCGCTTCCTCCAATCTGCTCTCTCCCATATCTTCTCCCATACCCCCTTCGACTTTTCCATTAGAGGAAGGTGAATCTCTGTGCCCCAATGCCTGCACATCTTATCTCCCAATTACAAGCAAAAGAGTATTAATAATAGTATTTATATATATATTTGAAACATTTAATTTTAAGACCTCGAATTTCAGATCCATTCCCTTCCTTCCTTGTCACCCATTCCCTCTGGGAAGATAAGTAATTCAGTATATGTTGTACATGTCTAGCTATGCAAATCATTACCATAGTAGATATATTGTACAAGGCTGCTTATAATTCCCTCCCACTCATCCCACCCCCCACCTGGTCCATTCCCTACATGATCCTGTCCCTCTTCTACAGTGGGTACTTCCAACCTCCCCTCCCCCCAAGGATGCCCTCCCATCCATCATCCCTCCTCTCATCCACCTTCCCCCTATTCTGCTGCAGGTTGAGATATCCCATTTAGTATGTATGTCATTCTCTCCCTGAACCAAATTCAATGAGAATGTGGTTTTGCCTTTTTGCCTTCCTATTCTTCCCCTCCCTTGCAGCCACTTCCCCTTGCTTCTTCTACATGAGATAGTTTACCCTACCCTGTCTCTCCCCATCTCCTCTTGCCACTTTCCTCTCTCACCTCATAATTTCACCCCTTGAGTATCCTCCCTTCCCAACAAATTCAACCTATGCCCTCTATCCATATATAACTGTAAACATAGGTACACACATTCACATATGTATTCATATGGCCATACACCCTTCTTCCATTATTTTCATACTGAGAAAGGTTTCATCAGTCACAGTTATTGTTTTTCCATATAGGAATGTAAATAGCTCAACTTTGATAAGTTCCTTTTGATTTCTTTTCCCTGATTACCTTCTCAGGCATCTCTTGCTTCTTGTGTCTGGATTTTCTATTCAACTCTTGGTTTTTTCCTCAAGAATGCTTGAAAGTCCTCTATTCCACTGAATGACCATATTTTCCCCTGAAACAAAATACTCAGTTTTGCTGGGCAGGTGACCCCTGGGTTCATTCCCAGCTCTTTTGCCCTCTGGAATATCATATTCCATGCCCTTCAATCCCTCAGTGTAGAAGCTGCCAGGTCCTGTGCTATTCTGATTGTGTTTCCACAATAATGAAATTGTTTCTTCCTGGATGCTTGTAGTATTTCTCCTTGATCTGGGGATTCTGGAACCTGGCTATAATATTCCTGGGGGTTTTCTTTTTGGGATATTTTTCAGGAGGTGATCTGTGGATTCTTTCAACCTCTATTTTGCCCTCTGGGTCTAAAACATCAGGGCAATTTTCCTTGAGAATTTCTTGAAGGGTGATTTCTAGGTTCTTTCTTTGATCATGGCTTTCAGGTAGTCCAATACTTTTTAAATTGTCTCTCCTGGATCGATTTTCCAGGTCAGTGGTTTTTCCCATGAGATATTTTACATTGCCTTCTATTCTTTCATTTGTTTGGATCTGCTTAACAGCATCTTGATTTCTCATAAAGTCATTAGCTTCCATTTGCTCCAGTCTAACTCTGAAGGAATGAATCTCCTCAGTGAACTTTTGAGATTCTTTTTCCATCTGGCAAATTCAACTTTTTAAGGCATTCTTCTCCTCATTGCCCTTTTGGGCCTCCTTTGTCATTTGAGTTAGTCTGTTTTTTAAGGTGTTGTTTTCCTCAGTCAGGCTGTTGACCCACATTTCATACTTTTCCTACATCCTTCTCATTTCTCTTCCCAATTTTTCCTCCTCTTCTCTCATTTGATTTTTAAAGTCCTTCTTAAGGTCCTCTATGGCCTGTAACCCGCTCATATTTTCCTTTGGGGCTTTTGGAACAGGATTTCTGACCTCACAGTCCTCTGACTGTTCCATGCTTCAATCCCCTTTGCCCCCCAAATAGGAGTCTAATGTTGCATTTTTCTGTTTAATTTGTTTCCTTTGCCTTGGCATGTTGCCACTTAATTACTTGACTTTTGGGCTTGTTGCCACAGTATGACTCTGTCACCATACAGGGGAGCTTCGTCCGGAATGTGTGGGGGTTTCTGGCAAGCTGAACATCCACCCCACGACCTCCCCCCAGATCACAATCCAGATCCAGGGAGGTTAAAGCAAGAGCGATTACCCGCTAAGACCGATCGCTGGATTTCCCTACAGTTCGTAGGCCAGGAGCTGGAGCTGCCCTGAAAACTACAAAATGGCATGTCTCCTCAGTGGCTTCTAGCCCCCAGGGGAGGAAGCCAACGCGTTCCCCAAATACTGGTCCCAAAGTCCATAGGGCACTAACCTCTCACTTTGTCCTAGGCTTGTCTATTTTGATATTTCTGGAATCTCCACAGCTGCTGGTGTTCTGGGGTCCCTCCAGCCGGCTGCTGGCCCAGCCGCCCTGGGGCTAAAACCGCAGCTCAAGAGGACTTGAGCTTGGCTCCCCGCACGCTCGCTGGTCCTTCCTGCAGGCCTGCTGGGCTGTCCTCAGTGAGAAGTTAGCTTCTCTGTGTCATTCTGTGGGTGCTGGGGCTCCAGAAGTTGTTCAGAGTCCCCTTTTACATAGTTTGGAGGTAATCTGGGGGGAGAGTGCCTTGGACATGATGTTTCTACTCCGCCATCTTGGCTCCGCCACAAGTTCTGTTTCTTAACAAAGATTTGATATAATCAGGGCAAGGCTTAAAGATGCTTAAATTGAAACAAGATGCTAAATAAATAACTGAAACAAGGTGCTAAGTACTTCTTTGCTTGCCATTACAGACTCAAAACTGAAGTGTCTTGCTCAAGGTCACATAGAACCAAGAGAATAACTGAGGCTTCCAAACAATAACTTAGCTTCTCATATTTAAATTATTATCCCAAACTCTGTCAGAATCCTTTTTGCCCAGGAAGGAGGACTACTGATGAAGGCAGTAACCTTCCACCACTTTGTATGTGGTAGATTTCTAGGCTTGGAGAAAGGAGATTATCTCCTTGGAACATGAGGTGGCTGTTCAGGCTTTGGTATTTATTAGGCTCCTGTCTACTGTCTCTTTGAATAGTGGGCATGAAAGCTTTGCTGCACCATATTCCCTTTTTAAAACTACTCTAAATGCCTCCTTCATTTTCATGGTATATTAATTATCACTCTATTACAAAGACCATTGTTCCCATCTTATAGATGAGTAAACTGGAGCTCAGGGATGAATCGATTTGTCCAGGATCTCATGGCTAAAGTAATGGAGCCAGAACTCAATGCCAACTTCTTTTGAACACCTGTTCAGGAGAAAATTGTTTTGGTCACTTTGCTCCTGGGAAATGAAATGACAGAACACACCTCTTAAAAAGATACTCAATGAAGAAGTCACCTCACAAACATATTCTTTTTAAAGTTTATTTAACATGAAACTGCTATTGATTCCTGTTGACAGCTCTCTACAATGTAATATGTTTTAAAGTGATTATTTGACTTGCTCATGTGAGTCAACTTAGCCTCTTGGGTCAATAAATTTAGATGCTAGTCAGAGCCAGAAATCAATATATGAAACTGTTACAATTTAATTAATTTATAATAGGTGTTATTCAATGAAGCCTTAAAGGAAATATATAACTATTTCTTTGTGAATCAACTACCAAAAATATAAGACACTGGTAGTACATTCTGTTTCATTACTTGACATAGTTTATGAGCTCTTGCCCTGTTAGTTCTAGACATTTGATTTAGTCAATAGGAAGGCACATTATTATATGATTGTATTCAGCCAATCACCTGTGAAAAATTTTATTTCAGAAGTCAATAAATGTTCCTGACATCAATAATTTAGTTTTACAAGCAATCATAGAAACTTACCAACTCATTCTGTACCTTTAGCCCTAATGAAGAAGTGAATAAAATTGTTGGCATCAAGGACCTCAGGACAGTTTATCAAAGTGAAATCCCTGTAGTAATCTCCTGTGGTTTTGTCTCCTTCAGAAGCCAAGACAGAAACTCCTTGAAAACTAAAATTCAATTTTGCCTTCCCCAGAAGTAGGATGTGATTGTTGTGTTCTGATATTTGAAGGGCAATTTTAGACTTGTTCTTTTTTGCCCAAGAGACCAAAACTAGAAACAGTGGGTGGAAATTGCATAGAGGAAGACTTTCACTCCATGTAAGGAAAAACTTCAATATTCAGAGGTGTCTAAAAGTGTCATATACTACTTTGAGAAAGGTAATGAGTTCTCTGTCACTAAAGATGTTTGCAAAGAAACTGGATGGTCCCATGGGTGGCACAAGATTTGTACACCGTTCTTATAAGTTCTACACTACAGAAGAAGTAGTGCCACAGTCTAGTCTTCTCTGTCAGAGAGGAGCTACCAATCTTAAACTGTATTGATACTCTAGTCAAGAATAACCTTGGAGATATGTATTTTAACATAGTTTGAAGGGGCGGCTAGGTGGCGCAGTGAATAGAGCGCCGGCCCTGGAATCAGAAGGACCTGAGTTCGGAGCCGGCCTCCGACACTTAATCCACACGAACAAAAAAACCTAGCCGTGTAACCTTGGGCAAGTTACTTAACCCCAATTGCCCTAAAGGGGCGGCTAGGTGGCGCAGTGAGTAAGAGCGCCGGCCTCGGAGTTTGGATGACCCGAGATCAGATCCGGCCTCAGAAAATGAGCACCCACGCATAAATCAAATGACTAGCCGTGTAACCTTGAGCAAGTTACTTAATCCCAATTGCTTTAAAAAAAAAAAAAAACCATAGTTTGAGTTAAACTTTTTATAAAGCTTCATTCTTTTATTTGTGATAGAATATTAAAACTAAATAAGGGATATTCAAGACTATCTAGTTCAATTCACTCATTTTACAGGTCAGGCATTCAGTGACTATTAAGTGCTTCCAATATGCCAGGCACTGTGCTAAGTTCTGGGAATACAAAGAAAGGCAAGACAGTCCCTGCCTTCAAGGAGCTCATGATCTAACAGGGGAGACAGCTTACAAGCAACTATTTACAAGCAGGATAAATTGAAAATAATCATCAGATGGAAGGCATTATAAATAAGGATGATTTAAAGAGGTTTCTTGAAGAAAGTGAGCTTTTAGCTGGGACTTACAGGAAACCAGGAGTTGGAGATGAAGGGGAAAACTGATGCCCCAGAAGGGAAAGGGACTTGCTTAAGACTACAAAGTGAAAAAAAAATGGAAAAAAATTACAAAGTGAATTAGCAGTGGGGCAGGGACAGGGGACCCAGATCTCCTGATTTCAAATCTAGTGTTCTTTCAGCTATACCATACTGCCCTTGTTGTTAAGTCGTTTCAGTTTTGTCTGACTCTTCATAACCCCAGTTGGGGGTTTTCTTGGCAAAGATACCAGAGTGATGGCCATTTCCTTCTCTAGCTCATTTTACAGGTGAGGAAACTGAGGCAAACAGGGTTAAGTGACTTGCATAGGGTCACAAAGCTAGTAAATGCCTAAGGCCAGATTTGAACTCAGGGAGATAAGTTGTCCTGACTCTAGGTCCAGAACTCTATCCATTGTGCCATCTTGCTGCCCATCATACTGCTTAGATACATAAAATAGTCAGCAGAGATAAAAATACTAAAACAGCACATGAGGAATTGTCTTTTACAAAGGAGATTGTTCAACCATCTCCTAGGAGGGCAATAATTTTGTAGATATGCATAAACCACTGCTGTTAGGAAATAAACAGTAGAAAATTATCCAAATTCAGAGCCATTAGAGATACACCTTGAGAATTCAGAATCAAAGCACTCCATAAAATCAAAGTAGATTTGCACGGTGAAAAAAAAATTAACCCTTGTACTGCACAAAAAGTTAATAAGTACACTCAGATTATTAGAATATTAAAGCTGAAGGAAACTTAAAAATGTGATGGACCTCACAGATTGTCTTGTCCAGACTTCTAATTTTCAATAGCATAGATCTCATTTGGTTCCAACAACCAGTAGACTGTTCAAACACAAAGTGTATGATATAAGAACAGCTAGTATTAGAAAACAACATAAAATTTTAGAGTTGGAGGGGATCTCAGAAACCCTCTAGTCCAGCCTGTCCATTTTATAGGGATTGCATTGTGCAGTGAAAAGAGAACTAACTTTGGAGTTGAGACCTGAGTATGAATACCTGTTCTGACATACATACACTGAGACTCCCAGAGCCTCAGTTTCCTTATCTTTTCTGCTATTTTTTTTCTGCCTTCACAGTCAGTATGATCAAAGAGCTTTATAAACTTTAAAGCACTGGCATAAATGTGATATCATTATTACAGAGTAGGAAATTGAGGCCCAGAGAAGTTAAGTGACTTGCCCAAGATCCCAAATTCAGGATTTGAGCCCAGATCTTAGGGTTCTTAGCCCAGTACTCTTTTTCCTTGAAAGACTTCATTTGTTTTAAGACCACATATTTGATTTTTAATTCTTGGGTATCAATGAAATTAAAATCCTTGTTGCTTTCAGAGGCCTCTATCTTCCTTGTAAAAATATACCAATATAACTAACTTCTTATGTAAGATTCCAGAGTTACATGCAGAGAGATAATTGACACAACCACCTTCTAAGTCATGGCTCAGCCTGGGCTTAAGGCACAAGCAAAATGATCTCACAGTGTCAACTGCTTCTTCATAGATACTCAAAGCTTTAATTCACCATAGCTTGACAGTATTTGCTACAAAAAGGCATGAGCAAACATAGCAGAGAGTGCTCAAGATCAAACTAGTGAGGGAGACCCCAAGTACCCCTGTGGCTGCTGGAGAGGGCTCAGTGATAATGATGGAGCTTGAGTGAGATCTGAGGCTTCCCCCACACCTAGAATTTACCCATATAAGCAACGTGCCTTATCCCTATTCTGAGTCCTGTTTGCTGGTGTCAGAAGGGGTGGTGCAGGAAGCACAAATAAGTCCTTAAGTATGATGGCTCCCATATGTCAATCCCACCAGGGTTAGAATTCCCAATCCCTACCATCTCTGCAACCCTGGCTTCTTGGGGGCTGGGGGGTATAATAATCTCCCTAGCCACTGGAGAATACTCAGTACCTCAAGGATCTATGATTTTATCTTTGTGGTGTTTGGTCTGCTAATGCAGATCAGAACCTAGCATCATCTTAGTATATAACCTTCATGAATTTCTGTGGCTAAAAAATAATCACTCAGTGACCAGCCTTCTGGTAAACCTTTCCAAATTTATCTAGAATAGCCTTCAAATAATGGACAGCCAATTCCTAAGTCCATATGCAGATTCTTTTTGACTTGGAAGTAGGACCTCTCAGAGGTCATATTCTGCTGACATAGCCTTCAAAAACCCAGGATTACCTTCATTTATTGAAAACGTATTGAAAGACGTCAGTGAATACAGTGGAGAATAAAGAAATAAAACTTAGTCTAAGCACAATTCTATACTAGGGATAACTAAACCCTGAAGGACTTTTCCATAGAGGTCAGAAACCACTACTTCCTTCCCCTTCCTTTACATAGACAATAAAATTAAATTTGTACTAGTTCCTAATTTACCTCCCTCACACAAGGCCCCTGGCCCAAATCCACTTTATATTACTAACATATCCGCTCCCACAAATCTTTTTACTTCAATAATCTTTTTTTTATTCTGAAGTTAACACACACCAAGTAAAACAAGTATTTATATATACAAAATAGAGCAGTAAAAGGATTATGCATGAAACTATGGATCTCTATTATATGCAGCTTGCTTTTCCTTTTAAGTATATAATAAATTCAACATATAACTTTGAAAGCTGCTATGCTTGTCTGTTTCCTTCTAGCTTTTTTACTGTTTTGTTTTTTTTCTGAGCATTTAAAAAATGCTTCCATGACCCTCTCTCTTTTGGTTTCCACTTCTTTGCTACTACAAAAAGATTTTCTATAAATATTTTTGTACATTTGACCCTAATCCTCCTTGATCTCATTTACCCATTTGAGACTCTAGTAATAGTCCTGTTGGGTCAAAGGTTATACACAATTTAGTGAAGAGGCTTAGTTTCAAATTGCTTTCCAGAATGGCAGGATTAATTTATAACTCCAGCAGTGTGTACTGTGCCTATTTTCTTATAACCTCTCCAATTTTTGTCATTTTTCATTTTTGTCATCTTTGCCAGCCTGATAGATATAGGGTAAAACCTCAGATTTATTTTAATTTGCATTTCTCTAATTGTTGATTTTGAGCATTATTTTTCATATGGCTATTGATAACTTTGATTTCTTCCTCTGAAAACTACCTTTTCCTATCCTTTGACTTTTTATCTATTGGGGGATGGCTCTTCTCACATGTAAGAATCTGTTCCTTAAGTGTCTTCGATATGAGATGTTTATTAAACAGTCTTACCGAGAAGACTTCCCCCCACCCACTTAACTATTCATTCCCTTCTTGAAGCTTGTACCAAAGAAACTCTTCCCCTATCCACAGTTGCAAAAAACATTTCCTTCCTAGCTCCTATCATTTGTTTATTATGTGACTGTTTTATGTTTGAGTCATTTGTCCATTTGGAGCTTACTTTGTCTTATGGTGTGAGATGTTAGTATAGACCTAATCTCTTTTTTCCCCCTTTAAATAGTATTTTACTTTTTTCCCCAATTACATATCAAGAAATTTCTAGTATTCGTTTTCATAAGATTTGGGGTTCCAAATTTTTCTTCCTCCTTCCTCTCCCCTCTTCTGAAAATGATAGGTAGTTTGGTATAGTTTATACATATGCTATCATGTAAAACATATTTCCATATTCATCACAATTGTGGGAGAAGAGACAGATCAAAAGGTAAAAAAAAAATCCACAAGAAAGAATAAAGTGGAAAAAAATATGCTTCAAACTGCATTTAGAGTCCCATCAGTTCATCTAGATATGGATAACATTTTCCTTCATGAGACCTTTATACTTGTCTTGTGGATCATTGTATTGCTGAGAACTGAGTCATTCATTCATGGTTGATCATCACATGATGCTGCTGATACTGTGCATAATGTTTTCATGGTTCTACTCATCTCACTTTGCATCAGTTCATGCAAGTCTTTTCACATTTTTCTGAAATCCCAGCTGTTGATCATTTCTTATTACAGGATTCTATTATATCATATACCACAGCTTGTTCAGCCATTTCCCAACTGATGGGCATCCCCTCAGTTTCTAGTTCTTAACCACCACAAATATTGCTGTACATGTAGGTCTTTTCCCTTTTATGATCTCTTTGGGATACAGACCCAATAGTAGTATTGCTGGATCAGAGGGTATGCAATTTGGTTGCCCCTTTGCAACTTATGTTCCAAATTGCTCTTTCATCAGCAGTACATTAGTGTCCCAATTTTCCCATACCCTTTCCAATATTTATCATTTTCTTTTTTTATCATATTAGCTAATATGATTGGTATGAGGTGGCATTTCAGAGTTGTTTTAATTTGCATTTCTCTAATAAAAAATGATTTAGAGCACTTCTTCATATGCCTATGGACATCTTTGATTTCTTCATCTGAAAACTGCCTATTTATATCCTTTGACCATTTATCAATTGGGGAATGGCTTGTATTCTCAAACATTTGATTCAGTTCTCTATATTTGAGAAATGAGGCCTTTATCAGACACTTGCTGTAAAGATAGTTTCCTAGCTTTCTACTTTCCTTTTACTCTTGGTTACACTGGTTTTGTTTGTACAAAAGCTTTTCAATTTAATATTATCAAAATTATTTATTATATATTTCATAATGTTCTCTGTCTTTTATTTGTTCATGAATTCTTCCCTTCCTAATAGATCTGATAGGTAGACTGTTCCTTGCTCTTCTAATTTAATTGCTTCATTGTCTGTGATGCCCTTTAGCAAGATGGAGTTTCCTGCCTTATCTTTTAATTAGATCTGCTTTGTCTAAGATTTGGATTGCTACCCTACTTTTACCTTTTAATAATTTACTTGCCCAATTCTAACTTTATCTTTATTAGCTTTTGTACTTTCTTTTCCATTTGGCCAATTGTTTGCTTTTTTTTTTTTGGAGGGCATTTGGGGTTAAGTGACTTGCCTAGGTCACACAGCTAGTTTTTGTGTTAAGTGTCTGAGGCCAGATTTGAACTTAGGTCCTCCTGACTCCAGGGCTGGTGCTCTATTCACTGCGCCCCCTAGTTGCCCCACCAGTTGTATTTTTTAAGGAGTTTTTCACCCCACTAGATTTTTGTATCTCCTTTTGCTATTTGGCTAATTCTACTTTTTAAGCATTTTTCCAAACTGTTGACTCTTTTCTCATAATTATCTTGCATCATTCTCATTTCTTTTCCCAATTTTTCTTCTATCTCTTATATGATTTTTAAGCTCCTTTTAGAGTTCTTGCATGAGTTCTGGGCTTGAGACCACTTCCTATTTTTCTCTGGGGGTTTTACCCATAAGTGTTTGATGTTGTTGTCCTCTTCTGTGTTTTGGTCTTCCCCGTCAGCATAATAACTTTCTATGATCTGTTTTTGTTGTTGTTGTTGTTGTTGTTTGTTCATCTTTTTGGTAGGGGGGAGGGGGCTTTTTCCTTTTAAATTTGAGCTTTCTTCCCAGGGTGGATGGGGCACTGTCCCTGGCTTATTGTCCTAGTGGGTGCAGGCCCTGGCTATTTACCTGGTGCTGCACTGATGTTGTGTGGAGGCCCACGGGGGACCCTCTTGTCTGGTGCTGCACTAAAGGGTTGGGGTGGGTGTTGACTGGCATTACTGGAGACCCTAGGGGTCTGGCAGCATACCTTGTGCTGAGTTGGTGTCCTAGTGGTGCTGTCTGATGTATACTGAGGCCCAGTAAGGTGTTTTTCTGGTTCCCCATGGCTACCTGAAGCACATGGTGGTCTGGCTTCTGGAGCCTGCCTTTTTGCCCAGGGGGCCTACACTGAAGGGTGGTAGTTCAGTTCTGGCTGGCAGGTCTGTGCTGGCTGATGGCTGCCTGTTTTCCTGGGGCTGTGCTGCTGGAGGATGTCTATTTGCCTAGGGTTCCACTGAAGCATGGTGGTTCTCAGAGCTAGACTCTGCAGGTTCCCCTGGTTATGCTAAGGCACATGGGGGAAACCAGTCCTCGTGTTGGCATTTGCCTGCTCCACCACACTGGGGCTTGGGATCTTGCTGCTGGCTTGCTGGGATGCTTCCCATCCTAGAAAGCACTGTCCTTTCACCCAAGTGAGATGGACATTTCTTGCTGATCTTCCAAGTTTCTTGGGCTAAACAATTGTTTCACCTTGTCTTTTTGCTCCTTCTGCTATTCCAGGATTTGTTTGGGGGGCCTATTTTATGATTGTTTAGAGATGAGTGAAGGAGAGTTACAGCGATTTAGTGCTTACTCCACCATCTTGGCTCCCAGAAGTTAATTTTAGGCCTAATTTCTTTTCAGACTGCTTTTCAATTTTTCTAGCAGTTTTGTCAAATAATGAGTCCTTATCCCAAGAGTTGGAGGTCCTTAGGTTTATCAAACATCATACTTTATGTTGATTTGCTTCTGTATGCTGTGTACTTTTTTCTTTTCAATTGATTTACTCTTTACTTTTTAATTTTCAGTACCAAAGAGTTTTCATGGTTATTACTTTAGAATTTTGTTTGAAACCTAGTCCCACTAGGAACTATTTCTTTCCTTCATTTTTTCATTATTTAAGGTTATCTTGCTCACCCTCTCTTTCACTAATTACCTTCTGTTGCTTCCACACTTAAATACAACAATTATCTATTGAACCTGTAGTGGAAAAGTGAAAATGGACATAGACTCCAGTTTTAATTCTACTGTTAACTAGCCAAGTAACAGTGGGCAAGTGGCCCTACCTCTTTAGAGCCTTAGTGTCCTCCCCTGTCAAATAACAAGGTTAGAGTAAGATTGACAAAAATTGCTTTCAGTTCTGACATCTAATTATAAGACCTCTCCCAGCTATAGTAGCCTGTATTCTAAGGTCCCTTCCAACTTTTGACATTCTATGTTCTATGGCCCTTTTGGGCAATGATTGACATATTAATGATTCCATATTTGGAAAAACAGAGGCCCCAGTCCCATAAAGTAGAGAGGTGCCATGAGAGAAACAGTATAATATATAGTTTAATGATAAATGGCATAAGCTTCCATAGATGACTTGACTTTCTTCCAGAATGTTGGAAAGGGGACTGAGGATTATGTCTACAAGTTTGATGGCCCATGAGCCCCAGTACATTTCAGACAGCAACCTAGCAATTGCAACTATCTGGTCTTCTTTTACTTATTCAAGGAAGTGAAAGAGAAACCAACATAGGAAGAGGGTAGAAAAAACAAAATCTAAACCCGACTTAGAACCAGGCCAATCAATGGAACGGGGTAATATTTCTTTAGGTTAAAAAAAAGTTATTTTCAATCTGAGGGCTAATCCTTCCTTTTCAATTTCTCATCCTCAACCAGTAGAGTCTCAGGTCTGCCTTGTTCCTTTTGAATAGGCCAAATAATACCCTTATACCTACATCTTTTCCAATAGGGTCTTTGGAGCTTTGTTCTTGGCTTTGTAAGCACCACTCTCCAGTTCTTCCTGGCTGCTTCCATTGCACTCACTTCTAGTACTGCTCACAGCTTTAAAGTTCTTTATAAGGTATGCATCACTTTCTTCACAGTAAGCTTGTGAGATGACATTGCACATATTATCATCCCCATTTAACAGATTCAGCAAACTAAGATTTATAAAAGTAAAGTGACAAGTGCTGAAAGACACACAACTAGAAAGTGTTAAAACTGAGGCTTCTGTCTCTCTCTCTCTGCTATACCCACATCTGCTGCTCAGAAGCACCAGAATCCAAAACCGTGGGCTCTAGTCTGAGATCTGTCATCAGTACTTTGGACAGTTTGCTTCATGTCTCTGGGTTTGAGCTCCCTCATCCACAAAATAGGAATATTAATATATACATACCTAATAGAGTTGTTGTGAGGATCAAATAATTCGTGTATAAAGCATTTTCTAAACTGTAAAGTGAAATATAAATGTAAGCTATTATTTCTCATGTACTGCATTGCCTGCTTCAGGTAGGTGAGGGTAACAGAGGACTATCTATATAACATCCCCATGACTCTGGGGTCAGTTGGGAAAGGTAGTAGTAACCTGCATAAATTTGATTAATTAAGATAAATAAGAGAAGTGAACATTTGATTCCTTAAGTGAGAAGTTCAGGTAACCTAGGCAACAGTAGGAAGTCTGTTCCCACTACCTTCAAGTAACGACTGATTAATTTTTGCTCAAATCTTTATTAGTCCTAGAGCTCCCTACAGAAGTACTTCAACAGAAGTGAAATTTCTGGCTAAGGGCAGACGGAAGGAGGAGGATGAGAATCTGCTAATGATCTAAATATGTTTTCTCAGTCTTCACTAATGTGACACGTTGGCATTTAGAAAAGAGCCTGTTTCCACCTTTCCTCAAAACATGTAACTTCCCTGAGCCCAAATTATTTCTGACCTGTCTTTGGCTCTAACGTTCAGTGCTCTGAGTGCCCTTCCAGAACAGGAGATCGGTGTTCTCTGTTCCAAGGTCCCTCCTAGTTCTGACATCCTACTTTGGGTCCCTATTGCTTGTAGGATAAAATAAAAATTTCTCATGTTGGTACTTAAAACCCTCCCTCCAGCCTACCTTTCTAACCTTTTTTCATGTTACTTATTTCATATATATATTTTACATGATGGCCAAGCTGGATTATTACTAGTTCCCTGAACTATGGATTCTTTAGCTCCATATACTTGCACAGTCATCCTGATATAATGACTATACCTCTGTACCTGGACTTTGGTTCATCTTAACCTTATAATCCTTATTTTATTTTATTTTGTTTTAGAATCCTTGATCTTAGAATCCTTATTTTCCTTCAAGATTCAGTTTAGATTTTTCCTTCTCAATGAGACCTTCTTTAACCTTCCTAGTTATTATGGTGTAAAGGACTCTGGATTTGGAGTCAAGAGATTAAGCTTGGGTTGAATCTTGGTTTTGTCACTTACTACCTGTGTCACCTTAGGCAAGTCACTTAAACTCCCTGGGCATCAGTTTCCTCATCTGTAAAATGAATGGGTTGATATATGTATAAAAATATAAATAGCACTCTTTTTGTAGGGGCAAAGACCTAGAAACTAAGGGAATGTCTATCTCTTGGGAAACAGCTAAACAAATTATAGCATATGAATATAATGGAATACTATTGTGCTATAAGAAATGAAAAGGACAATTTTAGAGAAATTGGGAAGCCTTATATAAAATATTGCAGAGTGAAGTGACCAGAACCAGGAGAATAATTCATACAGTAACAACAAAGCTATAAAGAAAAACAAGTTAGAACTTTAGACTATTTTGCATTTTTGGCTTTTTATCAGCGTACCATACACATTAGTTTGAGTTTTGTTGTTGTTTGGGTTTTTTTGGTTCAGACCTGTAATTTCATCAGTGAAGGAAACTACCAGCATGAAACCTCCCTCCAGTGACAGATCGATCAGCAACTCATCTTCAATTTGTAATCTTAGAAACTTGCCAGGCCAAAAAGTTAAGTAAGTTCCCTGTAGTCACATACCTGCTCAATTTCTGTTGAACCCTAGCCTTCATAAATCCAAAAGCAATCCTCTTATCTACTCTAATTGCACATAGTCATTTAATTCAAATCAGTGAACATTTGTTAAATTGAATCTAGCCTAGCCCCCTCATTTTACAGCTGAAGAAACTGAGACCTGTAGGTTTTAAATGACTTTGTCCTAATTCACACAGCTAGCATGGTAGCAGAGCTGGGACTCAAATCCAGCTACTCACTCAGAATTCAGCATCCTTTCCTTTACACTTTGATGCTATTTCCTGGTCATGTTTTTAGGTCCTCTCTATGTTTAATAATCTATGATTCTAACATACAAATTAAAAGGTGATTGACTCTAGTCTTTCTGTCCTTCCTTTGTCCTTTGCATGACAAGGGAGAGAGGCTGAGACAAGAAAAAGGAAAGGGGAATAAAGGGAGGGGAGGAGGAAGAGAGAGAAAGAAACACAGAGAGATTGGGATTTTCTGGTTCTTATTAGAGATGTAAACTGTTTATGACCCAATAAGCAAGGTATAAGGTAATTTGGTAATCTAGTAATTTAAGCCTTATTTTCAGTTTGCCAGTAAGCCTGAAATGAAAAGTACATGGTAGTAGTAGGCAAAGGGACCGGGGTTTTCTCCACATTCAAATGGGTTCATTGTTATGGTCCTTTGTTATATTCCAAAGTCTTGTGTTATACTTTGCCAGAGAACTAATTAAGAATGTTTTGCTAAAATTAAGGTGTGATCAGTTCTGTTCCTTTTTCAGCTGTGCAAAAGATTTAAAAGATCTGTGTTCTAGTCATGACTGCTAGTTACAAACTTTTGTCCTGGGGCAAGTCACTTCACTTTCTGAATTTCCATTTTTTCATGATAAATTAGAAAATGGACTAAATGATCTCTAGGACCACTTGCAGCCCTGACTTCATGGTTTCTAAGGTTTCTCCCTGCACCATACTCAGTATTCTGGATTCCAAGATTGTTTCCAGCCAGTCTTAACATTCTATATTTAAGGTTGCATAGAGTTTTACAATTCTGTGAAACTTTTTTTTTTTAATTTAGAAAAGAAATCTGGCAGATACCTGCCCTGTAGCAGATGCTGCAGTGTTTATTTACCAAGCTGTAGAAAAACCAAGAGCTGAAAACCCTAGGGTGCTTATGGAATTTTGCTGTTTGGAAGAATTTTGTGAATTTTACTCTAATTGATTGCCAGACAGCTTGTCTGCACTCAGAAGCTGACAAGGAAGAGACACATGGTACTTTTAAACATTGTTTCTGGGTAAAAATAAATGCTGGAAAAGAATCAAAAGCCTGTTTTCCAGGCATCAAGATTCTACCTCTTCAACTTGCATCAACCTAGGCCTTTGATAGGCAAAATACATTTGAATCATGTCTCCCCTCCTCCCTCCCCCCACCTCCTGCCGTAAGTCATCTCATAGAATCTTCCTACTTTCTTTCCATGAACAGGAAAATCTTGCCCTACCAACTCTAAATATGTTATGCTTCAGGCAAAGTAATTTTTTTACAGAAAGATTTGCCTGTCATAAACTATTTAGGGAATTCAATAAGATCATTGGCACAGTAGACTCAGAACCAGGTTATAGTTTTAAGAGCTTTGGGGAAATAAGGAGGTCTCTGAACCTATTATAGTCAAAGGCCTCAACCTTGGCTTTTAACAAATAGAATTATAGATTTTTCAGACTAAAAGAGATCTTGGAATATAAACTGAATATAGAATGGCAGATCTGGAATGGACCTAAAAACAATCTAGTGCAACTCCCTTATTTTACAGGTGAGGAAATGCTGCCCAGAAAGGTGAAGTGAGTAACTTGGTCACTGTCAAAAAGAGAGTCATGTCTTGGATTATGGCCTGGATTTCCTGTCCCTAATGGCCAAGACCAGGGCCTTTACCTCTCTGTTACTTATGTAGAACTGAGGACTGTCATAGGAGTGAATTAAATGCTAAATGAGAGCTTGTTTTTTGGACAAAGCAGTTTTCCTCAGCACAGAGAGGTTTTCATGTTCTCAGGAGTGAGACTGGTGAGGGTAGAAATACAGAAAGAAACTGGTCTGTGAAGACATTCAATGCAAGAAACGTTGTTTAGGGATCTACTATGTGCCAATGACTGTACCGAGTATTGGAGACAAAGACAAAAATGAAACTTCCCTACTCTTTAGGGAGCTGGGGAAAGATTAAAGCTGAAAAACCTGTTTCACAGTGTAGTGGGGAACACACTGGAGCAGAATCAGATCCTTATCCTGAGTATGACTTCTCCATCTCAGTGTACTCTCTTACTTTGTGTTTGTAGAAACAAGTGAGTTCACTTCTTGAATGAAGTCTCAGATTTTTCATCTCTCAGATGGGGATACTTATACTCTTGTGCTCATGGGGGTTTTATGGAAATGAAGCAGAATATTGAATGCCAAACACTTTGTAGCCATAAAGTTCCAAATGTATGTGAGATACTAAAATTATTTCTTTTAGAAGTCACAGTAGAAGAACATGTGGACAGTACAGTGCCTCTGTATCTCTCCTTTATGTATCCCTCTTGCTTGGCATTGTCATTCAATCTTATTTCTGCTTTAAAGCTCAGAGGCACCTTATAGTATTATTCACTGGAGATTGAGTGACCTCTTTGCTTCTCCCTAGAAATGCCCACTTTAATCTCCCCCCCCCCTCACACACACACACACACACACACACACACACACACACACACACACACACAGTCTCATAGCATAAACAGCACATGAAATATAGATACTCACAACTAAAAGAGAAGAACATAAAATGTTAGTAAGGAAACTTAGAACATAGGACACAGACTGGTATGGCTAGAAGAGATCTCAGAACAGGGAACATAGTAGCTGTAAATTTCTTTAGAGATCTAGCCCACTTTCATTTTACATATGAAAAACTGAAACCAAGAAAAGGGAAATTACCTACTCAAGGTCACATAGCAAGTTGATAGGCAAGCCAAAACTAGAACCCGTGTCTTCAATTTCCATTTCCTTATACTAAGTGCTCTTTGTACAACAGTGTGATGGAAGCTATTATGTATCTCTAAATGGTATAATGGAATAAAGACGTTTTATGTTAAGACTACATAAATATAATTGCATGGAATTGTTCCCACAGAGTACATCACAAAAGATTGCTGGAGTTAAGGGGTAGTTGGCAGTGTCTTCAAATATCTGATGAGCTGGAAGAAGAATTTGGCTTGTTCTATACACAAGATAGAACTAAGACCAAGGAGTGGAAAGTTATAGGGAATAACTTCAGCTGAATGTAAGATAAAACTTTATAGCTATTAGAACAGTTCCACTATGAAATGAGCTAACTTAAGGGTAGCAGAAGCAAGCTGTCTGTCACTAGAAATGTTCTTAATAACCACTTGACCAGGATATTATAATGGGAATTGCAATATGAGATGGGGGCTAGACTAAATAATCTCTGAGAGGACAAATTATCCCAGAATTTAGAAAAACTCTTATCTGTGGACAGTACCATTTCCAGATAATCAAACCTGCCCTGTCACTCAAAAACTAGATGACCAATGTATAATGTTTATGCAGAACCACCCAACAAACTTATACACTATAGCACTAGGCTAGTCTAGTAAATAATTCCTAAGGTGAAGACTGATCCTTCCCCCGCCTGTTATCTCTTGTACTTGTTCTGGTTCTAGGTCAAACCTAGGCATAGGTTGTAAACAAGGGGGATTCCTGGAATTAGGGTTGGGGATCACAGGATTCCCCTGAGTAGGTCAAGAGTTACCTCAGAAAGACTGGTCTTAAAAGTGATAAAAGACAGAAATAGTGTTTGAGGGAAGGCAGGAAGATTGGAAAACTACTATGCCATTGGTAGATAGTGTTACACATTAGTGAAGCCATTCTAGAAAATAAATTGAAATTATGAAAGAAAAATTACTATTCATTCCTACCCTTCGACCCAGAAATCTCTACAAGAAGATCAAAGACAGAAAGAAAGGCCCTATATGTCCCAAAGTGATCATAACAACACTTTTTATAATACCAAAGAATTAGAAACAAGGTGTATTCCACTGTTTGGAAATAGCTAAACAAATTGAGGCATATGAATGTAATATTACCATGCCGTAAGAAACCACCAATGTGAGGAATTCAGAGAAATATGTGAACAATTGTGTAAAGTGATGCAAAATTTTTAAAAGAACTAGGAGGACAGTAATGACTATAATATAACCAAAAGCAGTACTAAAAAGCAGCTGTTCAGATGTGGATAGAGTGCTGGAGTTGGCATGAAGACCTATTCAGATTCTGCCCCTGACACTGACTCTGTGACCATGGACCAGTCATTTAACCTTAATCTGCCTCAGTTTCTTCAACTGTAAAATGGGGATGATAGCACCTCCCTTCCAGGATTATTTTGAGGATCCAATGGGATATTTGTAAAACACTCTGCATGGTGCCCACCCCATAGCAGGTACTTCTTATTTCTTCCTTCCTTCCCTTTTTGAGTCTCATTTTCTCCATTTGCAGAATAAGGGGGTTGGACAGAATGTACCACTGGAGTTCCTTCCATCTCCACATCTATGATCCCATAACTCATCATGGCCCTGGAAAATAAATAATGAAACACTTTCTTCCTTTCAGCGGAGAAGTGGCACAGGAGTGGAATATTCCATATACTGTCAGGCATGGTGTCTTTGCTGGTTAGGTTTCTTTTGTGAAAAAAGAATGTTTTAATAGGTATTGGAGGCAATTAAGAAATTGCTGTAATTTGTTGTTGTTGTTGTCATTGTTGTTTAAAGAGGCATCAGTTGGTACAGAGTAAAGAACATTGACCTGGTTATAAACCAGTCTGTATTCAAATTCTAATCCTGATGCATATTACTGACTTTGTGGCCTTAGTGGGTAAATCCCTTGACTTCTCTGTTCCTCAGTTTCCTCATCATTAAAATGAGGGAATTGGATAAATAGTTTCTGAGGACCCTTCCAGTTAAGGTTTACAGTCCTTGGAAGTTTTTAATTTTTAAAAAATTTAAAAGGAAGATGGCGGAATAGAAACAGCTCGTCCAAGCCTCTCTGCCCCCAGATTCTCCACAAACTATGTAAAAAAGGACTCTGAAAATCTTCTGGAGCCCCAGCACCCACAGAACGACACAGAGAAGCTAACCTCCCGCTGAGGACAGCCCAGCACCCTGCAGGAAGGACCAGCGCAGTGGTCTGGGAGCCGGCAGCGCAGCGCAGGAGCCGAGCCGAGCCCAGGTCCACTTGAGCCGAGGTTTTAGCCCCAGGGCGGCAGGGCCAGCAGCCGGCTGGAGGAACCCCAGAACACCAGGAACTGTGGAGATTCCAGAATTATCAACATAGACTTGCCTAGGACAAAGTAAGAGGTTAGTGTCCTATGGACTTTGGGACCTGTATTTGGGGAATGCGTCAGCTCCCTCCCCTGGGGGCTAGAAGCTGCTGAGGAGACACGCCATTTTGTAGTTTTCAGAGGCATTTCCGGCTCCCAGCCTACAAATCGTGGGGAGATCCAGCGATCAGTCTTGGGGGGTAATCGCTCTTGCTTTAACCTCCCTGGATCTGGATTGTGATCTAGGGTGGAAGTTGTGGGTGGGTTTACAGCTTGCCAGAAACGGAAGTTGCCCCCCACACGTTCGGGACGAAAATTCCTCTAGCTGGCCTTAAAGCCATAGTGTGGCAACAAGCCCAAAAGTCAAGCAATTAAGTGGCAACATGCCAAGGCAAAGGAAACAGAAAAATGCAACCCTAGACTCCTATTTTGGGGGCATAGAGCGGGAAAAGGACTGTGAGGTCAGAAGTCCTGCTCCAAAAGCCCCAGGGGAAAACATGAGCGGGTTGCAGGCCATAGAGGACCTTAAGAAGGACTTTAAAAATCAAATAAGAGAAGTGGAGGAAAAATTAGAAAGAGAAATGAGAAGGATGCAGGAAAAGTATGAAATGAGGGTCAACAGCCTGACTGAGGAAAACAACACCTTAAAAAATAGACTAGCTCAAATGGCAAAGGAGGCCCAAAAGGGCAATGAGGAGAAGAATGCCTTAAAAAGTCGAATTTGCCAGATGGAAAAAGAATCTCAAAAGTTCACTGAGGAGATTCATTCCTTCAGAGTTAGACTGGAGCAAATGGAAGCTAGTGACTTTATGAGAAATCAAGATGCTGTTAAGCAGATCCAAACAAACGAAAGATTAGAAGGCAATGTGAAATATCTCATGGGAAAAACCACTGACCTGGAGAATAGATCCAGGAGAGACAATTTAAAAATTATTGGACTACCTGAAAGCCATGATCAAGGAAAGAACCTAGAAATCACCCTTCAAGAAATTCTCAAGGAAAACTGCCCTGATGTTTTAGATCCAGAGGGCAAAATAGAGGTTGAAAGAATCCACAGATCACCTCCTGAAAAAGATCCCATAAAGAAAACTCCCAGAAATATTATAGCCAGGTTCCAGAATCCCCAGATCAAGGAGAAAATACTACAAGCGGCCAGGAAGAAACAATTTCAATATTGTGGAAACACAATCAGAATAGCCCAGGACCTGGCAGCTTCTACACTGAGGGATCGAAGGGCATGGAATATGATATTCCAGAGGGCAAAAGAACTGGGAATGAACCCAAGGGTCACCTACCCAGCAAAACTGAGTATTTTGTTTCAGGGGAAAATATGGTCATTCAGTGGAATAGAGGACTTTCAAGCATTCTTGAGGAAAAAACCAGAGTTGAATAGAAAATTTGACATCCAGATGCAAGAAGTAAGAGATGCCTGAGAAGGTAATCAGGGAAAAGAAATCAAAAGGAACTTATCAAAGTTGAACTATTTACATTCCTATATGGAAAAGCAATATCTGTGACTGATGATATCTTTCTCACTATGAAAATAATGGAAGAAGGGGGTGTGGTCATATGAATACATATGTGAATGTGTGTGTATATGGTTACAGTTATATATGGATAGAGGGCATAGGTTGAATTTGTTGGGAAGGGAGAATACTCAAGGGATGAAATTATGAGGTGAGAGAGGAAAGTGGCAAGAGGAGATGGGAGAGACAGGGTAGGGTAAACTATCCCATGTAGAAGAAGCAAGGGGAAGTGGTTGCAAAGGAGGGGGAGAATAAGGAAGGCTAAAAAGGCAAAACCACATTCACATTGAATTTGGTTCAGGGAGAAAATGACATACATACTAAATGGGATATCTCAACCTGCAGCAGGATAGGGGGAAGGGGGATGAGAGGAGGGATGATGGATGGGAGGGCATCCTTGGGGTGAGGGGAGGTTGGAAGTACCCACTATAGAAGAGGGACAGGATCATGTAGGGAATGGACCAGGTGGGGGGTGGGATGAGTGGGAGGGAATTATAAGCAGCCTTGTACAATATATCTACTATGATAATGTTTTGCATAGCTAGACATGTACAACATATACTGAATTACTTATATCCCAAGAAGGAATGGGTGACAAGGGAGGAAGGAAATGGATCTGAAATTCAAGGTCGTAACATTAAATGTTTCAAATATATATATAAATACTATTATTAATACTCTTTTGCCTATAATTGGGAGATAAGATGTGCAGGCATTGGGACACAAAGATTCATCTTCCTCTAATGGAAAAGTCGATGGGGGTATGGGAGAAGGTATGGGAGAGAGCAGATTGGAGGAAGCGATATCTTGTGGGACTGCTATTCTGGGAGGTTGGGTAGGGGAATAATGGGGGGAAAATGATTGTAACTCAAAATCTGGCGGAAATGAATGATGTAAAACAGAAGTTAATAAAGTATTTGTTTAAAAAAAAAAAAGACAGAAATAAAGGTCCATCATATACCAAAAAAAAAAAAAAAATTTAAAAGACCATGGACCCAAGGCTCTAGAAACAAGGTTCAATTCAATTATACATGTATTTATTAAACAACTAATATGTACAAGGTCCCGCACTAGACCCTTTGTGGGGTGGGAGTGTGGTGAAATAAACCTTGGGATCTACCTTAAGAGAGTTTACAGTCTATGAAGGGCCTTAAGACATTTGCACATGATGACCTTGAGAATATGAAATATGCAAAGGGAAGAGCCATATAAAATGCTATGAGAAGTTTAAAGCGGAAGAAATTATTTTTAGCTGGGGGATCAGGGAAGGCTTCAGGAAGGAGGGAGCATCTGAATTTTCTTTTGAAGTTAGGAGACTGCTTTAAAGTAATGGTGTCAAAATCAAATAGAAAAGGGCCTGTGAAGACCAGTTAACTTAGAAAATCACAAATTATATTACCTATATTATATTGTATTTTTATTTATTTTGTAAAAATTTCCCAATTACATTTTAATCTGGTCCTTTGCAGACCACTGAGTTTTATATCTCTGCCTTAAAGAATAGAGGTGGGAGGAATAGAATTCTAGTTATGGAGTTGAGAGAGGGCTGGATATGAGATCAGTGTTAACAAGCAATCCAACCAATTTATCTTGAATGTCAGCATGTGTGAGCTAAGACTTCAAAAGCTATATATTTGAAATTAATAATTTTTAAAAGAAAATTTAAAAGTTGTATATTTGGGCCAGGCTAGGAGAATTTTGGAGGTAAAGCTAAGTATATGCTTTATTCAGTAGGCAAGCGGCATTTTCAAAAGTTTTTGATCAGAGAAAATTAACATTATCAAAGCTGTTCATTAGGAAGATTACATGAGCAGAGTAAGATGAATTTGAAAAGGGAAATGAGGGGGGTGGCTGGGTGCCACAGTGAGTAGAGCGCTGGCCCTGGAGTCAGAAGGACCTGAGTTCAAATTCAGCCTCAGACAATGAACACTTACTAGCCATGTGACCCTGGGCAAGTCACTTAACCCTAATTGCCCTGCCCTCCCCCCTCCAAAAAGTAAAAAAAAAGAAGAAAAGGGAAATGAAGTGGGTGGTACCTATAGAAACTCATGGCAGTGAGAATGGAAACGCAGGAGATACTCAAGGGGTTCTGTGACAAGAGCATCAGAACTTTGTGACCAATTATTTTGGGGACATAAGGTAAAATAAACCAAAATTTACCCTTCTTAAACCTGATTTTTCTTACGTTTGATAAATGTGTTGCTTTGCATTGGTTTGTAGTAGAGCATTCAATTTTCAGGATTGAGCTATCTCCCTAGGGCTTTTGTTCCACAGAGCCAGGCAAATTGCAACCTGCTGCCTCAGAAGGAAAATCTTCGGGTTTTTTTCTTTAGTTTTAAAAATATTTTAATGAGTTTTCACACCTTAAGTGTCAAAGTGAATTTTTCCAGGACTACTTTGTTAAAAAAAAAATCTGAAAGTCTTAGTAATTAGTCTTGTTAGTACTGAGGAAAGCTCTCCAGTAAAGTTGAGGTGGAGTTGACAGTAATGAGGCTGGACAAACCCCCATTTAGATTGACAGTTGTTGATAGTGGAAAAGATACCCACAAATCTGGGAGAAAAAAAAAAGCTGCTTTGGTGACCATGGTAGATGGCCACTGCAGGATCATTTTTGTTTCAGATTGTGGAATCCTCATGTTTCGAAAGGGCAGGGGATGAAGAATTATTGGAGCAGAGCAAATTGGACACAGGGCAGCTGGTGTAGAGAGAATAAAGGAACAAGCATGACTTGGGGCATGAAAGACTGTGAATCCTCATTGCTGTTATGAATCTTGGACTCATAGTATGTTAGAACTGGAAGAAATGCTAGTATGTCAGATAGAAGAAACCTAAGCACATAAAAAAAATTTTAGAACCTTTAACAGACTTTAGAACAAAAAATTTCCGAATTTCAAGGAATCTCTGAGATCATCTAGTCCAGAGGTTGGCAAACTGTGTCCAGGGGGCACAGGAGTTAATTTCTACTCTTCTTAGCTTGAGGGCCATATAAATCAGGCAGCAATCTGCAGTTTGCTCACTTCTGATCTAGTCTGACACCCTTATTTTACAGATTAGGACATTGGATCCTAGAGAATTGATTTGCCCAAGGGTAATATGTCACTGGTCTGTTTAGTGATCTTTTTACTAATAGCTAGCATTTGTATAGCACCTACTGTGTGCTAAGCACTATACAAATATTCTTTCAATTGATCCTCACAAGTGACCTTGGGAGATAGGTGCTATTATTATCCTAAACTGAGGCAAACAGATTAAATTACCTCTAGAGTGGCATAGCTGGGAAGTTTTGAGGCTAAATTTGAATTCACATCTTCCTGATTCCAGACCCAGTTGTGCCACCTACCTGCTCACTATGTTGCTTGGCTAGCTTTATCTCTATCTTTGAAATAGACTACTAACTGGTCATCCTCTCCCTTTCCCAATTCATAGTCCACATAGTTTCCAAAGTGATCTTCCTAAAGCACAGGTGGGGCCATGTCACTCCTGTACCCACAAAGCTTCAGTGAATCCTAGTTGCCTCTAGGATAAAATACAAACTCCCCAGGTAATTAAATTCCTTCACAATCTGATTTTGACTTCTCTTTCTCGTGCACCTAAAGACATTCTCTTATCCAGTGATCCTGTTCCACTTCAGAATCTTGACAGTTCAGCCAAACTGTCTCCTTCTGTTCCTCACTAAAGACATTTCATTTCCTTTCCTTTCCTTTCTTTCACCTCCTACTTGAGACCTTTCCTGATATCCTGACTACTATTGCCACTCTAAAGTCACTTCTAGCCCCATTCTTTGCTATGTATGCTAGGATTCCTTCCAACTTTAAGTACTGGTGAGCCTATGACCTGTAAAGAAGTACCATGATATCTTGGAAAGAGATCTGGTCTGGGAATCAGAAGTCTTTGGTTCAAATCTTGACTCTCTTAATTGCTAACTATGTGACCTTGGGCACCTCACTTCACTAGATAGATCTAAGTTTCCTCGTCTCTAAAATAAGGATTGTAATTCTACAGCCTTCCTCATAGGATTTTTTGTTTTTGAGAGCACTCTGTAAATAGTAAAATGCTATGTAATTATGCTTTATTATTATTGTTATTATTACAACACTAAAAACATTTACCAATATTAAGAGTGTTTCTGAAAGCAATTGTAGACAAGTTGGCAAAATAATGACCCATCTTCTTTGAACCATACCTTTGAAGGTTAACTTAATTGGAAAGTAATGTGTATACTTTCATTCTTGTGCTCTCTCTGTCTCTCTCTCTCTCTGTATATAAATATAATTATATTGGTTGTATATATATATATGTATATATACATAATTATACATATATAATTATATATACTGATATATGCATACATATGTGAAGTGTTATATTCTGTATTCTCTTTTCCATATTTATATAATCTGCTTAGGCAAATACATGTATATGACTTCTGAAAGTAGAGAGTTTTTTATACAAATGTCTGAATATCAAAGCAGAAATAAACTTTGGATGCATTTTAGAAGAAAGACTTTCATAAAACTCACAGTAAAATCTGATCTTTTTTCCAACCCTGGAGCAGACTGATAACCCCTTAAATTTTGCTCCTGGCCTTATTGCACCATATTCAGCTCTTCCTTTCTTATATGAATTAATTTGGTCTGAAATGTAAATGCATTCACTGAACTCATACTGAGAAGTCAGACTCTGGATGAGGATATACTCTGACAAATCTTTTTCATGTTCAGAAAGAAAGTAAGCTGTTCTTCCTTTGCCCTGACTGGAGCCAGGCGCACTAAGTCATGATTAAACAAAAAATTAAAATTCCATTTCTGTGTGAGACAAAATTTGACTATTGGAATGCTAATTGATTTCTGTGGTGGAATGTTAAGTTAAAAAAAAACCCAGAATGTTAAGTTAAAAACCCCCAGACAACAGAAAAGTTATTTATAGGAATCAGTCTAAATCTATTTTCTATTTATTAATATACCTTCCACATTTATTTTGTGCCCCCCCTCCAAACTTGGCACCCCAGATGCTTAATTTCTGTCTCTCTCTTCCTCCCTGCTCAGTTGCTATAGCAAAATGAGGTCTGGGAACCAAAAATAAAAATAAAGTAAAAGAAAAGAAAAAGGTGTTTTAGAACATCAGACTCAGAGACAGAATGCCCTAGGTTAATGTCTTTTAACTCCAAGGCCATTGTCATTTTCACTACTAGCCCAGACATATAATAGCTGTGTGACCATGGTCGAGTTATTTCCTTCCCTGAGCCTTAATTTACTCAGCAATGAAACTAAGATAAAGATTCCTGCCCTTACTTCAGCATTATTCTTAAGAAAGGGCTTTATAACCTCTAAAGAACCATAAAAATGTGAGCTATCATTTGAATTTCAGAACTCTCTTTCAGGAATAACATGTACATTCAGTTGGGTATAGAAATCTCTCTTACCCTATAGGAAAGCAGGAGGGGAAGGGGATAAGAGAAGTGGGGAGGGGGCTGATAAAAGAGAGGATGCTTTAGGGGAGGCAATAATCAGAAGTAAAACACTTTTGAAGATGGACAGGATGAAAGGAGAATGAGTGTAGGATAAGCAGGGAAAGAATAGGATGGTGGGAAATATACAGTAATTATAACTGGGAGAAAATTTACAGCAAATTTATCTGATAAAGGCCTCATTTTTCAAATATGTAGAGAACTGAGTCAAATTTATAAAACTTAAGTCATTCCTTAGTTGATAGATGGTCAGAGGATGTGAACAGAAAGTTTTCAGATAAAGTAATCAAAACTAGCTATAGTCATGAAAAAATGCTCTAAATCATTATTGATAGAGAAATGCAAATTAAAACAACTCTAAGCTACCACCCCCATACCTGTTAGATTGACTAATATGATGGAATAGGACAATGATGAATGCTAGAGGGAAGGAGGGAAAAATGAGGCACTAATCTACTATTGGTAGAGCTGTAAATTGATCCAACCATTCCAGAGAGTAATTTGGAACTATGCTATAAAACCATACATACCCTTTGACACAGCAATACTACTACTAGGTCTGTATTTCAAAGAGATTTTTTAAAAAAGAAAAAGGACCCATATGTACAAAAATATTTATAGCATATAAATGGTAGATATGGCAGAGAATTGAAATTGAGGGGATGCCCATCAGTTGGGGAATGGCTGAACAAGTTATAGTATATGATTGTGATAGAATCCTGTTGTGCTATAAGAAATAACAAAGAGGATGCCCTCAGAAAAGCTTGCAAAGACACGAACTAATGCAAAGTGAAATGAGCAGAACCAGAACATTGTACACAATAATAACAATATTGTATAATGACTGTCAATGATTTAGCTATTTTCAGCAATACAGCATCTAAGACATATCTGAAGGACGTCTGATGAAAAATGCTATCCATCTCCAGAAAATGAAATGGTAAAGTCTGAATGCAAATTGAAGTATACTTTTTTTTTTAGACTTTTTTGGGGGGAGTTTTTTTCTCTGTATATTCTTTTATAATATGACTGACTTGGAAATATGTTTTGCATGACTGTACCTGTATCAAATTGCTTGCCTTCTCATTTTGGGGGGAGCATATCATGGGAAGGAGGAAAAGAATTTGGAGCTCAAAATTTTAAAAAAACTAATGTTTTTACATGTTAATTTTTTTTAAAGAAAACTTTCCCTAAGGGTTTTCCTCTCTTCACTCTTTACAGCATTCATTCCATTAAGTCTGTGAGGCTGTGCATGTGGATAGTCCCTCCAGTGATATAAATTATATCATATTCATGTTGGTCCTTCTTACATAATAGGAGTAAGTAATATGGTGTCATGATTAGTGAGTGCAGCAGCAGGAAGACCTGAATTCAAATTCTGCCTCTGTAAAATAAAAGGGTTGGCTTGCTGAATCTTTGTTTTTATTTTTTCTCCCACTTAATAGTTTTATTTTTTCTAGTTACATGTAAAGAGGGTTTTCAACACTTCAGATTTATAAGATTTGGAGTTCCAAATTTTTTTCTCCCCACCCTACTCCCCAAGACAGCAAGCAATATGATATAGGCTATGCCTGTACAATCATATTAAACATATTTCCACATTAGTCATGATGTGAAAGTAGAATCAGAACAAAAGGGGAAAACAATGAGAGAAAAAAAGAGAGAGAAAATATGAAATAGAGTCTGCTTCAATCTGCATTCAGACTCCATAGTTCTTCCTCTGGATGTGGATAGCGTTTTCCATCATGAGTCTTTCAGAATTGTCTTAGAGCATTGTATTGCTGAGAAGAGCTAAGTCTATCAAAGTTAGTCATAGTACAATGTTGCTGTTACTCTGTAGAGTTTTTCCTGGTTCTTGGATTGTTGAATCTTTAAGGTACCTTCTTACTCTTAAGTCTGTGAACCTGTGACTCTTGTCCACCTCTTCCCATAAGGTCCCTGCAAGGGAATCTAGTTAATGTGCTGAATTCCTTCCTTCAGTTCTCTGGATATCACCAGGATACCAATGAAGCACCTGGATTATCCATCATTATTTCTTACTATCACTGTGTGACCAACCTTCCTTTTCAGACGTAAATTTCTGTTTTGTCAAGGTTCTTAACGTGGAACCTATAGACCCAATGGGTCTATAGATTTCTGGGAATCAATGAACTTGTATGGGTAAAAAAAATTACATTTTTAATTTCAGTAACCTCTAACTGAAACTTCCTTCAACTATGAACATAGACAACAAAAACCTTATTCTGAGGAGTCCACAAATTTATCCAGACTGCTCAAAGGGATCATGACACAAAAACAGTTAAGAACTCTTGTTTTATGACATCCTTTACACTTTATAATTATTTGTAATCCCATGTATATAGTGTTTTCCAGCTGCTTACACACACCATGAATCTTTCCATTGCCTTCAGGATGATTCAACTTCAGTATTCTTTGGCAACTGTAATGTTCTGCAACTTGTGGGCATGTCACTTCATGAAAAGAACAGGAATTTTAAAGAGAAGGCCTTTGTTTCAGGAAGTTTAGTATCATTAAAAGAACTTTATAATTTCCTACTCTTCATCCACTTGATTTTTTTCTGTGTGAATCATTTGGCCAAATAATTTTGAGTGATTATGGATTTCACTTAGGAGGCTTTGAAGTATACCAGGACCTGATATAATTAGCACAGTATCATCCACAGATGGGCAGTGAGGTGACATAGGGGATGGAGTGCCAAGCCTGGCATCAGGAAGACTCATCTTCATGAGTCCAAATATGGCCTCAGACACTTACTAGCTGCTTGACATTGGGCAAGTCACTTAAACTTGTTTGCCTCAGTTTCCCCATCTGTAAAATGAGCAGGAGAAGGAAATGGCATGCCACTCTAGTATCTTTGCCAGGATCCGGGATCCAGATGGGGTCACAAAGAGTTCACACAGCTGAAAATGACTGAAAAACAACATCCACAGATAGCTACTGGAGAATTTCACCATCTCTATGGAATTTCTTTTTTTGCATATGGTCTCAGAATTATTTGTCCTACATGAGAGTGATAAATAATTGGTAATGTGTCTCCTTGTCTGTGACTCAATTCATATTAAGGATCAGAAGATAGTTGAAGAAAGGCATGTCTTAATAGTTTTCAAGGTATATGCAAGAGAAGAGCCTTTAAGAAAGCATTTTGTTCTGCTTAATCAAATGGGGTTTTTGTTTTTTGGGGTTGTTTGATTTTTTTGGTAGTTAGCATATCATAAACACAACAAAGTCTTGTATTCTTTATATCTTTTGGTCAGTTATGTAATGGTGAGAAATGTTCTACTATGGAAAACTGTTTACGAAAGCCTTCCTGTTCCCTTTGCCAGTGCGTGTTATGAATACTCACTGATTAAATGAGCTTTTGGGTACCTGATAAACATTGCTTAAAAGGAAGTTTTCTTTAAAGGAGTTGGGTTTGTAGTGTTTCTTCACACGTTTGATTCCATTTCCCTTTCCTGATTATGGTAATGTTTTCTTTTAGGGACAACAGAGAAGACCAAGGAAGGACATCTATTTTGGAGATGGCCAAAGGAGGAAAGACTGGCATGATAAAGAAGCAATCAGAAAGGATGCTGATCGAGTAGGTATGGACAACCATATTTCAGTTTTCTCAGCTAAGACATTCTGCATTCTGTATCCTAAGGTAGGATGAGTGAGGGCAGCTGGGGAAGAGGATGAGCAGTTACACCACCTTGGAAAGACAGTTACCAAGATGAGGTAGAAAGTTCCTTAGTCCTGTTTCTACAAAAAGTTCTCCCTGTTTGTGACTCCAAAGAAGCCTGAAAGTCACCCAATATGACATATACCACATCAAGACTTCTGATAGATTGGCATAATCCCTCCAGGTCTAACAGTGACACAGCTAAAGGTGATATTCTCTTGTGGTATACTCTTTCTTTATATATTCTCTTGGTAGCAACTTAAGTGCAACATGGTTATAATAGAAAGTTCCTAGACCTGGAGTTAGTAAACCCAGGCTCTAGTCCTAGCTTGACCACTTCCTCTTTCTGTGAGCTGCAGTTTCTTCATCTATGGAATGGTGATGATAACAATAGCTGACATTTACCAATGGGCAGGTAATTCCAAGAGCCCTGGATATAGCATTGACCCCCATACCATCAGCCCCATTTCCAGCCCAGCCAACCCATTTTCCTGAGAAGCCACCCTTGTGGAGATGTGGCTGTGATCTCTCGATTCCCTCTGCAGGTGCTGCCATCCCTTCCTCAGCAGCCATAACTACAAAAGACTGAAAAAAATAATTTCTTGCCATCAGAGCCCTTGACATGATTAAATGATTCCACATCAGAAATGGGTCTTATCAATAGAAATAGCTTTTAATAAGACACATTTATTTTTTTAAATAAATTTATTTATTTTTAGTTTTCAACATTCATTTCCATAAGATTTATTTTTCCACAAGATTGTGAGTTACAATTTTTTCTCCCCATCTTTCCCCCTACCCCCACCCCAAAATAGCAAGCCTACTGAATATCCCTTCCCCCAATCTCTTCTCTCTTATATCCTCCCCCATCACCCCCCTAACTTTCTAGTAGGGCAAGGTGGATTTCTATACCCAGTGCCTATATATCTTATTTCCCAGTTGCATGTAAAAAACAATTTTTTAAAACATTTGTTTTTAAAACTTTTGAGTTCCAGATTTTTTCCCCTTCTTCCCTCCTCATGTGCCCCCACTGGGAAGATAAGCAATTCAATATAGGTTGTACATGTGTAGTTACCCAAATCATTTCCATAGTAGTTATATTGTGAAAGACTAACTATATTTCCCTCCATCCTATCCCACCCCCCCACTTATTCTATTTTCTCCTTTGACTCTATCCCTTTTCAAAAATGTTTGCTTCTAACTACCCTCTCCCCCAATCTGCCCTCCTTTCTATCATCCTCCATCTTATCCCCTACCCCCCTCTTTTCCTGTAGGGTAAGATACCCAGTTGAGTGTGTATGTTATTCCCTCCTTAAGCCAAATTCAATGAGAATAAGGTTGTCCCATTCCCTTTCACCTTCCTGCTCTTCCCCTCCATTGTAACAGTTTTCTCTTGACTCTTTTAAATGAGATAATTTACCGTAATCTATCTCTCCCTTTCTCCTTCTCCCAATAAATTCCTCTCTCACCTCTTAATTTTATTTTTTAGATATCATCCCTTCATATTCAACTCATCCTGTGCCCTCTGTCTATTGTATACATGAACATACATATGCCCACACTCACATATATATTTATATACACATATACCCTCCTATACATACATATATATGTATGTATACATATATATACATATATACACATATATATTCCCTTCAACTGTCCTCATACTGAGAAGAGTCTTATGAGTTACAATTATTGTTTTTCCATATGGAATATAAATAGTTCAGCTTTAATAAGATCCTTATGATTTCTTTTTCCTGTTTACCTTCTCATGCTTCTCTTGCTTCTTGTATTTGAAAGTCAGATTTTCTGTTCAGCTCTGGTTTTTTCATCAAGAATGCTTGAAAATCCTTTATTTCATTGAATGGCCATATTTTCCTCTGTAGCATTATACTAAGTTTTGCTGGGTAGGTGACCCTTGGTTTTAGTCCTAGCTCCTTTGACCTCTGGAATATCATATGCCAGATCAATCCATCCCTTAATGTAGAGGCTGCCAGGTCTTGTGTTATCATGATTGTGTTTCCACAATACTCAGATCATTTCTTCCTGGCTGCTTGTAGTATTTTGTCCTTGACCTGGGAACTCTGGAATTTAGCTATAATATTCCTAGGAGTTTTCTTTTTGGAATCTTTTTCAAGAGGCAATTGGTGAATTCTTTCAGTTTCTATTTTTCCCTCTGGTTCTAGAATGTCAGGGCAATTTTACTTGATAATTTCTTGAAAGATGGTATCTAGGCTCTTTTTTCTGATCATGGCTTTCAGGTAGTCCAGTAATTTTAAAATTATCTCTCCTGGATCTATTTTCCAGGCCAGTGGTTTTTCCAGTGAGATATTTCACATTGCCTCCTATTTTTTCATTTGTTTGGATCTGTTTTATAGTATCTTGTTTTCTCATAAAGTAATTAGGTTCCACTTGCTCCAATCTAATTTTGAAGGAGTTATTCTCTTCAGTGAGTTTTTGAAATTCCTTTTCCAACTGGCAAATTTGGCTTTTTAGGCATCTTCTCACTGGCTTTTTGGGCCTCTTTTGCCATTTGAGTTAGTCTATTTTTTAAGGTGTTATTTTCTTCAGTGTATTTTTGGGTCTCCTTTAGCAGGCTGTTTATTCTCTTTTCATGATTTTCTTGCATCATTCTCATTTCTCTTCCCAATTTTTCCTCCATTTTTCTTACTTGATTTTCAGAATCCTTCTTGAGTTCCTCCATGGCCTGTAAGCAGTTCATATTTTTCTTGGAGGCTTTTGATGGAGGAGTCTGACTTCACTACCTTTCTCCTGCTCCATGCCTTGATCCTTTTTGTCCCCAAAAGAGGATTCTGTGGTCTCTTTGTGCTTCCTTTGCTTGCTCATGTTGCCAGCCAATTACTTGTCTTCTGAGCTTTTTGCCATTGTGGAACTCTGCTTCCAGAATAGAGAGAGCTGTGTCCCAAATCTCTGGGGTTTTCACAGCTGCGGGCACTATTGGGGGGATGGGTTCCCTCTCTACAGCCCCCACAAGCTCTGGCTCACTGGCCACACACCCCAGGACCACCACCCAAGACTGCCATCCAGATCCAAGAGCAATTACCCCCTGAATGGTCACTTGGTACCCCTACAGTCTGCAGGCCAGGAGCTCCTGAGGCAGCCACACAGGGCAGCAGCTGCACCTCTGCCACTTCTCACCCCAGGGGTAGGGGCCGGACCACACTTTTCCATCCACCCCTGTTCCAACAGAGTTCCACGTTGATCTTTTACTTTTTCTTTGGTGTTTATGGGTTGAGAAGTCTGGAAACTGCCACAGCTGCTGGTGATTCATTCTCTTGAAGTCTGCTCTGTTTGCCGCTAGTTGGGGTTGCCCTGGGCCCAGAATCGGGTGGCTCACATGGGACTGCACTTGGCTCCAAGCTCAGTGCAATAGACCCTTCCTGTTCGCCTGCCAGGCTTCCTTCAGCAAGAGATTTGTTTCTCTCTCTGTCACTTTGTGGGTTCTGTAGCTCTAAAGTTTGTTTAGAGTCATTTTTTTACATGTATTGGAAGTGGTTGGAGCAGGAGCTCACGCCAAGTTTGTGCTTCTACTCCACCATCTTGGCTCCACCCCCGGTAAGGCACATTTCTTGTCAATAGAGATAGCTTTAAAGACGATACATTGCCATTTTCTTTGCCAGTTCACCATAAGCACTTTACATATATGCTGTAGCCTTTACAACTGATTGGCCCTAGAAACTTCCCCTGTATGTTATCTCCTCCCATATGTGTTGCTCCTTGAGAATAGAAAATGTCTTGCTTTTCTATTTGTATCTACAGGACTTAGCATAGTGCTTTGCACATTGTAAGTATTTAATCATTGTTTTTTTCTCATTTCATTTATAAACCAGTAGCATGTATATTCACATTGTAAAGTTTACAAAGTACTTTAAACACATGCGATTCCCACAAGAGCCCTCAGAGGCAGCTACTACAGGAAGTATTAGGCTATTAAACTATCTATCATTATTACTTTGGTGATTTTTTTTTTGCACTTTGCCCCTAGGAAATGGAGAACAAGGAAAGCCCTATCCCCTAACAGATGCAGAACGAGTGGACCAGGCTTACAGAGAAAATGGATTTAACATCTTCGTCAGTGATAAAATTGCTCTGAATCGATCCTTACCTGATATCCGGCACCCAAAGTAAGCATACCTTCTTTTAAACTTTAATGAATATCTCATAATCCCTGTTCTTACTCAGATAACATCTAATCTCTGCTCAAAACCCCTGATTGTCTGAACACTGTTTATCAGATAAGATCACCTGGCATTCAGGATCCTTTATAATCTGGCTCCAGTCTCACTTTCCAGCCTTATCTCAGCATGCTCCCTTTTACCTATGCTATACCTCAGCCAAACTGGACTATCCACCAGTGCCTGTTTCCTGCCATCTTCTGTCCTTGGTACTTTTGTTCATGCCATCTTTCATACCTAGAGTGGAGTCTCTACACACCCACAGCCCAGTCAAAGACCAATGAATTCTCTGCCTTGCTTCAAGACCTATCAGGTGCTACCACCTTCCCTGACCCCTACCTACCACCTTGGCTGAAAGCAATACCTTAATATTTTGTGTGGATCTCAGGCTTTCCTTATCATCAGACATTATAGTTATTTGTCTGTATATCTTATCCTGTCCTCCTATCCCCATAAGAGTGTAAGCTCCTTGAGAACATGCACTGTGTCTTATTTCATCTTTGTATACTGGGTTTTGCTCATAGTATGTTTTCTACGTAATACATTATGTTCTTTTTTCAGTATTAGTGGGGTTGAAGCAAATATTTCAAAGCCTCAAGACCATATTAAAGCTGTGGAGATTATAGCTCTTGATTTGGTCATTCAGTTGTCGTAGTTTAAGTGATAAAAAAAGAATCTGAGTGGTATAGTAGAAAAAGCAGTGGGTTTTTAGTCAGAAGAGCTAATGCAAAGTCCCAGCCCTGGTGCTTATTAGCTGAGTGACCTCAGGCAAGTTACTCAGTCTTCAGGGCCTCAGCTTCCTTATCTGTGAAATGAAGGTAATACCTATTCTACCAGCCTTTCAGGATCCTTGTGAGGAAAGTGCTTTGTAAACTATAAAATATTAGAGAAAAGTGAGCTGTTACTATAGATATAAACTTCCCTCCCAGCACTTAGCAGATGTCACTTCTGCTGCTTAGACAGTAGCCCCTACCCAGAGTGGGGCGATGCAGTCTGTGGTTCTTTTTCTGCCACGGCCCTGAGGGATCCCTGAGTTGATATTTCTGTGGGCAGACAACAGTGTGGGGCTCTGCCTCTGACCTACTAGTTTTCCACCAGGCCCACCTTTCAGCAGTCATGTGGCTTAGCTGTCTTTAACACGACTAAACTTATTACCGTGGCCTAACTCTGAATGTCAGTCAATCTCAACCATTTACCGTTTGTAGCCCCTTATAGATTCCATATTCAACAGCTTAAATTTTTTTTCACATCGTGATTTGTTGTCCCAAGAAAGAAATTCATTTGGGTTCATTTCAGTATGACTTCTTACCCTCCTAAACTAAATTTCACTTTTCCAACTGAATTGGAAATCAGGAGACCTAAATTCTAATCCTAGCTCAGACACTAAAAATTATATTCCCTTGTGCAGATCACATGCCCTTTCCTAGCACTCGGTTTTCCCAAGTTGCATTTACGTGGACAGGAGAGTTCTTAAGGTTTCGTGAAAGAGCTGAGGATGGAGAGACTGGATCAAGAAGAAAGAGGAAAAGTACTAATAGGTATAATAATGTCTAAAACGGCTCTTTTGTGGTGGCAGTGAACTAGAAATCAGGAGAGTGCCCATCAACTGGGAAATAGCTGAAAAAGCTATGGTGTCTAGATGTGACAGAGTACTATTGTGCCATAAGGAATGATGAAAGAGACAATTTCACAGAAATCTTATATGAATTAATGTGAAGTGAGCAAAAAGAGAACAATTTAAACAATAATGACAGCGTTATAAAGACAATCTACTTTGAAAGAGTTAAGAACTGTGATCATTGTAATGACCAACCACAATTCTGCATGCTTTTTACCTCCTGTCAGAGATGATGGACTTAGAGTGCAAAATGAGACATATTTTGGGATATGGCTATTTCAGGAATATTTTTTACTTGATTAACCATTTTTGTTATGAGAGTTTGGGGTTTTTTTATTTTAATTAGCTGGGAGTAGATATGGAAAAGATAGATTTTTATTCATTAAAATTTTTTTAAGATGGATTGCTTTCAACTGGTGGTAGTAGGAAGATCAGAGAATGCTTTGTGGAAGAAAAGGTGGCATTTGAGTCTTAAAGAAAGGGAAGGATTTCAAAGAGTGTAAATGGGGAACAAACATAAATCCATTGCAGAGATAGGATGTGGCAGGTATAAGGAAAGGCATAAACGTGGGAAAAGACCTGTGAGTCACCCCTATTGGCTAAAACATTGAGAACTGGAAAAGTGGGAAGACAACAGATTGTGGAAGGTCCTGAATACCAGGCTAAGTACTTTAGACTCTTTCATAGGCAATAGGGAGCCACAGAGGAGAAGATTATGCTGGTAACAGTTGAGAGGAAGTCAATACCCCAAGTTATTTCTGGATTCTTCCTAGACATGGACATAGGAGAATTTTTGATCAAAATAAGATGCCAGAGAGACCCATGACCCCAATCATCAAGCTGACCCAACCTTAGCTTATTTTTCATTCTCCTCTCCAGGAGGCTCAGCTGTGCTGAGCTATAGCTATAGCTAAGACATCAGCTGGGGAATCTAGAGGAGTTATCGGAAGAGGGCCAGCTCCTCAGTGAGACTCTCTTCCAACATGGTGGGACAGGGAGCAGGCAGACTTTGTTAATGCCAGCTGGCCAGCTTTGCCATGCAGCACAGAGCCCAGATAGCTCTAAAAGTTTCAAATCAGTAGGGCCAACCTGTTTCAATTCCATTTTCAGAGGTGGTTGTATTTACCAAGGCAGTTTCTGGAGAACAAGAGGCAGCTGGTAAAAACAAACAGCCCCTCAATCTAGTATCTGACACATGACTGCCAGAATTCAGTGTGTAGCTGAATAATGATGACAGTTCCACTGAAGACATTGTCTAAGCTAAAAGGAAATTGCACTTGTTCTTCATATACCCTAATTTGCCCACGAGTTTCCACTGTCACCTAGAAATAAAACTTCCCACTGGGGGAGGAGAAGCTCTTCAAAACATTTGTCAGCTGTTTCTTTTTTTTCTGAAAAGCTTAGGTCCAGAAACTCCAGTGCCTGGTACTGAAAAAGGACCTTTTAGGCAGCACAGAGAAGGACTTCTGAATTATGAGGACCCTCCACATTAAAAAAAAAAAAGTATCATTATCTTTTGCTTTTAAATCACCTTCATTTCCAAATAGATCCCTTTCTCCTCCCCTCCTTTATCTAGCAAGCCATCTTTTGTAACAAAGAATGTTTTAAAGAGGAAAGAAATACAGTGCAGCCTAAGCAATCAACACATTAATCAACAAGCATTTAAGTGCATACTATATGCTAGGCACCATGTAAGCCCTGGAGTTAAATACAAAGGTATCCTTCTAATGGAGGAGACCACATATACATATATATGTACATATATACAAAATAAATTTGTTCAGGGACTATAACATCAGCTGAGCTGCAGTGGGGATATGGGGGGGGGGTGGGGAAGTAGTAGGAGCAGGGGTCAGGAAAGGTTCATGTAGACTATGGTGCTTGAGCTGAGTCTTGAAGGAAACCAGGTGTTCCAAGAGTTGAAGAAGAAGAGGGATTGTATACCAGGCATGGGGGATATCCAGTGCAAAGTCATGGGGATGGAGTGTTATGTTGGTAGAATAGTGAGTAAAGCCAGTATGGCTGTATGGAAGATTGTGAGGAGAGGACAAGAGTGTCATCAGCCTGGAAGGGTATGTATTAAAAAGAGGTACTGATAGGGCTGGCAGAGAGAGGGCAAGGATGACACATGATCAGACTTGTACATGAGGAAAATCAATCAAATTTGGCTTTGTATGAAATATTCTATACCTATGGGCCTTTACTTCTGCAAAGCAGGAAGATGGGTAGATTTTCTCACCTTCTCAAGGGCCAATTTCATCTCAAGGTACTGACTAAAGGAAGGAAGGAAGGAAATAAGCATTTATTAAGCATGTGCTATGGACTATCTACATCTGCTGTCTGAACTGTGCTAATAAACACTTTACAGAAATTATCTAAATTTGATCTCACAACAACCCTGGGAGGGAGGGGCTTTTATTCTCATTTTACAGTTAAGGAAACTGAGGCACGAGTTAACTAACTTACCGAAAGTCACATGACTAATAAGCTTCTACAGCAAGACTTAAACTCAGGCATTACTGACTCCAGGCCCAGCTCTCCACTGTGCCACCCAGTAGTATTTGTCACAGTTAGCAGAAGTAAAATATCAAGATGAAGTGGCAGAATGTGGCATATGGTGCTGTAAGGGACCTTAAACCATGGTCTTTGAACACAGAATATTAGAGCTGGAAGGAGAAGAGACCGAAGGGTTGTCTAGTTCACTCCTTTTACAGATAACAACATTAAGGTTGAAAGGTTCGAAAAAAAGTCATACAAAAAATATCACAATCTACCATATTAAAATTAAAGGGCATATTATCAGTACCATTTAAACTGTCCCTTTTCCATCTGGGTTCATCAGTTCTTTACCCTCATTATAAACTGGTGGACTGCCATGGACAATTTTCTCCCTTTGGGTGGCTGTCTCTTCATTTACCTTATTGTAGTTACATCTTTCTGTCTTTATGTGATTCTTTATGTGAATAAGGTGTATAGCTTCCAAATTGACTAATTTTGACATTTACATATATTAAAATGGTTAATACTGTAAATCTCTCTATAATAATTGTTAACAAAGTAATTTCAAGTACATTATCTTATTTGATCCTCTGCTCTGCAGGTAAAGTTCCCAAATTTACATAGTCAGCTAACATCTGGGTTGCATAATTTTTAATTTTCACATTCCCAAGCAACTAGCACAGTTCCTCACACATATTAGGTACTTAATAAATGCTATTCAAATTCAATTGAAACCCAATTCTTACTCCAAGTTCATTCACTGTGGCCTTAAATTATGACCCTTATCCTAGAGAAGCATCTATAAAAAGGAAACTAAAATTTAACTGACATAAATGGCCAAGTATTAAAGGCATCTATATATTTGTTATTGGATGGAGTCAGTGGTTTAAGTTCATTTTTAAAATGATCCAAATACTTTAACATGTCAGAATCCTGTTACCTGAGAACTTGCTGAATTTACAGCCCCCGGGGAGGCAAGAACTTAGTGTTTGACAGCCAGTTATTAACATTATGTGTGATTGTTTTTCTCTTTTGTTTTAACCTGGTTCCTTCTGACAGCTGAAAGGGTGTAAGGGAAGATTTTGTTTGAAAAGCCATTATTACCATTGTTTTAGCATCTCTCTGGTCTTTAACTCTGTTGTCTCTGTAGTTTTCTTCTACTATATCAGGTATAAAAGGATCTTTCCTGATTCAGGTTGTGTGTGTCTAGGATACCATGAGTCAAGTTCTTGCCAAATTAGTTACCAGGCCTGTGTGCAATTGACCAAAGGCCATTTCACATTGGTGTCATGGAAGCCAAATCCTGCCTTGTAAAAGAACATGAGGGTTAGGCCGTAGGGTTATTGACTTAGTTGTTATAAAAGATTTTATCTCTAAGAAACCCAAATAACATCTGATCCAATTACCTTATTTTACAAATAGGGAAAATGAAGCCCAAAGAAATGAACTGCTTTGCCCAGTGACCCAGCAAGTTAATGGCAGAGCTTGGAGTAGAACCCAGTCCTGATCCCTCATCTAATTCTCTTTCTACCATAGACCAACCAGCCTCTCCATATAATCTCAGAGCTGAAAGGATCTTAGAAATAAGTTTGACCTATACTTCCCTGAAGCACTAATCAATTCTATAGCAGGTTAGAATGAGGATATTTTCTTTCTCAGACATAAAATCATAGACTATTTGATCTGGAAGGACTTCTGTTTAAACCCTTCATCTTAACATTTGAGGAGATTGATGTTCACAGAGATAAAGCAACCTGCCCACAATTGTACAACTAATTAATAAAAAAGATTTCTGGACTCAGTCCACTTGTGTTTTTATCACTTCATATGGTCTATTTACCTGAAAGCAAAGAAGCCCCCTCCCAATCTCTCCTTTCTCCAATTCGTGTTCCACATACCTTGAAAATTGCTATTTCTAAACCACAGTTCTAGACAGGGCAACACTGCTCTCCCCTCCCCAAGAGCTTCAGTGGTTCCCTATTACCTCTAGAATAAAACAGGTACTTCTGTTTTGTTTTTATTTCATAATTTAATTTTTTTCAATGAACAAAAATCTATTTTCTCTCTCCCACCCCACTTCATGGGGAAAGGGGAGAAAACCAGTTGTAACAAGTATAAGCAGTCAAGCAAAATAAATTCTATATTGGTCATGTCCAAAAACTATATGTTTCAGTCTGCACCCTGGAGCATTACCTCTTGGTCAGAAGACAGGTCGCATATTTCATCACGGATATCCTGGAATTACAGCCAGTCATTTATAATTGTGGTTTGTCTTTATAATGTTGTTATTGTACAAACTGCTCTCCTTATTCTTCTCACTTCACCCTGCATAAGTTCATATAAGCCTTCCCAAACTGCCCCTTCATCATTATTATGATGCAAAATATCCCATTACATTCATATACCATAATTTGTTCAGCCATTACCCAATTGATGGCTTCCCCCTTGGTTTCCAGTTCTTGCCACCAGAAAAAGAACCACTACCCATATTTTTGTGCACATGATTTCTTTTCTTCCTTCTTTGCTCTCTCTGCATATAGACCTAGATTGGTAGCCCTGGGCCAGGGGGTATGAGCAGTTTAGTTGTAGCTTTGGGGGCATAGTTCCAAATTGATTTCCACAGTGCCTCAACTATATAGCTACTATTTGGAATTTACACACACACACACACACACACACACATACACACACACACACACACACACACACACACGACATTCTGTTTCCCTTGTATGTTGTCTCATCTCCTGCCTCCATGCCTTTGTACAGATTGTTCTCCCATGCCTCCAATGTTCTCCCTCCTTGACTTTGTCTTTTGAAACTCCTAGCATCTTTCAGAGCTCTCTTCAAATGCCTCCTCTTTAAAGTGGCATTTCCTGAGCTCCTAGTTGTTAGTGTAGTGCCCCTCTCTCCATCCTGAAATTGCTTTCCGTATTGTACAGAGGTAGCATGCCAGAGTGCATAGAGATCTGACCTTAAAGTCAGAAAAACTTGGGTTCAAGTCCTGACTCTGTCCAACTCATACAAGTTCTGTGCTTTGGGCAAGTCATTGTCTCAGTGCTGTAAGCAACTTTCTAAGACTATAAGGTGCCAGCCTGCATTATTGGAGGAAGTTTTTTCTCCTGGCTCCAGTCTGTTTCCCTTCTTCATAAGGATAGGACCAGAGCCAGTTGTTAAATTCCCATTATGAATGTTTACACCTCATAAATTGGCAATTCCTTAAAGATCAGGGAATGGACTGATATTTGATATGTACATATATACATATACATGTACATACACATACAAACACACAGATACATATCCATGAGATGAATTTGAAGTCATCTTTAAGTTTCCAGTTGAATTAAATAAGCAGTTTATTTAGTCTATGGTCGCACTGTCTGCTTTCCTTAACACATTATTTGATTTGTGTATCTGTTAGTGGACTGTGAAAGCCAGCTGTGTGTGGTGAGCACAGTAGCACTCTGCTGTGTAATTGCTATATTGTATTTTACTGTGTGGCCTCCAGGCAATTTATTTATTACAATTCTCCTTGCTTCAATAAAACCTCCTCAGAAGTTGGATAGAAAGCAAGATCTTTGAGGATGGTTAGATGTCTAGAATCTTTGTTGGCTGAAAACCCAACTAAGTTAAAGGAAGAGACATTTTATAAGAGTTGCTTTCATTTACTCACTAAGTCAGACTTAATAGAACTGGAGAAAGTCCCAGGAAAGGGCAACTTAAACTGATTCTACTAGATACTTCTTCAATCTTTGAATAGTTCCATGTGGGCGGATATCCTCCTTCTACCAGTGCAGACTTAGAGCTCTCCACCCTTTCTTATCCTGGATGATGCTTACTTGTGGTCTTCCAGGAATCTTTTATGGAAAATCTGTCCAAGGTACTGAATTTTTTTCTCTAGTTCTTTCATGCATATCAGCGTAACTCTCCATCCAAATTCTGGTTCAACATTGCCTGTAAAGCCTTACTATAGGGTGGAGGTTATCCTGGATTCTCAAAGGGTATTTCCATAGAACACAATGGCAGGCTCTAGTATGCTGGAAAGAGGCTTCAAGTACAGTCCCACAATAGACTATGCCTGCTTTCCAAGTCCACAACTCTAGCCAGAAATGAAGAGCCCAAGTAATCTAGACACTAGACATGAATGAATGAGCTCTCCATGATGAGATGAATGAATGCATACATAAACAAAGGATAAAGTGATGATATGTATCCATCTGCTTTATATCCATGTGGGTCCCTGCCTTGTGTTTCTATTCTGATAAATGCAGCAACACATGTGAGGTCTGTCCAGGATCTAACCAGCTTTGCCAGTACTGTAGCCTGACCACAAATGGCTTATTCCCTCCAACTCCATTTTACAACCACACCAGTCTGGGATAAGAAAATTCTACTAATCTATGAATATATCAGTCATAAATAAGCTAGAGACAAATACATACTTGGAATGATTAAATTTCTTTGAAACTTTAATGATTATATTCTAGCTTTTTTTGTCAATGTGCCTTCGTCCCATCTACCTCTGGGAAAAGGGATAAAGTCTAGCCAGATTGTTTCAAAGTCTCCACTAACCTATTATGCACCCTTGAATAGGTAATTCGACTTCTTTGGACTTAAATTCTCTTTTGTAAAATGAGGGGATTGGTAGGGTGGCTAGGTGGTACAGTGAATAGAGCACTAGCCCTGGAGTCAGGAGGACCTGAGTTCGAATCTGGCCTCAGACAGTCAACACAAAAACTAGCCATGTGACCTTGGGTAAGTCACTTAGCCCCAATTGCCCTCCAAAAAGCAAAAAAAAAAAAAAAAATGAGGGGATTGGATTAGATCATGGCTTCTTAAAGTGGAGTCTGTGGACTTAATTTTTAAAAATATATTTTGATAACTTTCATTATAATTGATTTCCTTTGTAATACTGTACCTTTTACTTTATCTGTTTTATAAACATTATTCTAGGAAGGGGTCCACAGGTGTTATCAGACTGTCAGAGGGGTCAGTGATACCAAAACATGTTAAGACCCCATGGACTAGATAATCTAAAGTATCTTATAGACTTAACATTTTATAGCATCGTGAGGAAGAGGCAGGGCTGAGGGACTACAAGGACTTTGAAAGCCAGCCTGGATCTGAAGAATATTTTTTTCTTCTTTCTGAGAGTCTGGCTTAGTATTTCTTCGCCTTAATCATGTTTCTGTGTCACTGTGTCACTCAGCAGCTGAGCTAGTTCTCCTTGCACCCGTCCCTAAACTTGGAGTTGTTAATAATTGTTATCATTTAGATCATGCTCTGTTTACAGTTGTAAAGGGTTTTGTATCTGCTGCCTAATTTGGTTCTCACAACAGCCCTGTGCAGTCATTTTCACAAGTGTTATTATGCCTATTTTACATTTGAGCCTGCTGTTGATGAGCTCTTCCTAAAGCAGACACAATCTGTTGCCAGAACTGTGCTCAAAGCCTTTGCAGCTTGATAATCCCTGCCTTAGTTTGTGCTCCCCTGGCATAGCCTCTCTCATTGAGAACCTGGGGTCATCACCACACCATGGGAGGGATCAGAGAAAGGTTTTTTTATTCACTTTCATTTCTGAATATGTCACCCTCCTCAACAATCCACTCCTTGTAATGAAGAAAAGAAGAAAAAAACTTCAGCAAAGACTGACAGCGTGTCAGACATTATAGGCAATATTCCACAACCATTGTCCTCCTACCACCTCTGTAAAGAAGGGAAGGAAAGGAATTTTCTCAATTCTCTAGAGTAGGATTTTGTGGAAGCTCATCCAAAATATCATGGCCACTTAGTGGTGAATTCCTTAATCAAGAAAAGTACAGGGTGGTCCTCAGTTCTGTGTGGGACCCCTTCTGCCTCTGCAGAGATTGTGGCAGAAAAGGGGGTTGAGGATGCTAAGTGCATAACTTGTAGATGACTCATAATTATTACCTTAACTGTTGATACTCTAAATGTAAAATCCATATCCAGTGACCAATGAGCAGATATACTACTGGAAGAACTAAATCATTACAGTCTTGACATTCTCATAATTAAAACCAAAGACAAAAAAATGTAGCTAAATTGAAGGTTGACCACAGGTTTTCTTTAGAGAAGCAAATAAAGAAGTTGGAGGAGTATATTTTATCATGCATCCAAAGGCAATAAGAAACAACATTTCATGGGATATTTAGTCATCTTATGCTGCAGAGCTCCCAATAAATATTTACCAGAAAACCATCACAAAAATAATTTTATCTTATGTGCCAATATGCATTGCAAAGAATGAAGAGGTAGGAAAATTCTTCAAAGAACCAGAGAAAAACCTCAGATTTAATTAACCTATACTTTAATTAGAGGCTGAATGGCTTAGTGGATTTAGTGGATGGAAAAACAGCCAGTTTTAGAATCAGCAAGGCCTGGGTTCAAGTTCTGATTCTAACACATACTTCATATATGTCCCTGGGCAAGTCACTCAATATCCTAAATGACTTTCTGAGACTCTTGAGTTATGAATGAGTTGTTGATATGCATTGGTAGTTTTATCCCCATTAGGAGTTTGGTATACCAGTGAAATCACAGGTCTGGTTTAAAAAAATACTTTGCTATTTAGTGACTTCAGTGTAAAGGTGCTCATAGGTAAGAACAATAAAAATGTGTTGGAAAATGTGATTTAAGAGTAAGGGATAAAGGAGTTTGAAGACTTGTAAAGTTCCCGGAAGCCTCTATACCTAATAAATAATTTCTTCATGATAACAATGCAAAGTGCCCGGCACCTAGTCATAATACTCAGCAAATGCTCAATCTAAAAAGGCTCTGGACATAGCAGTACTCATTACTTTAGGAATCATTTGTGATATGAAAGCCTTTACTGATCAGATTTCTGAGCACAGTCAGTGCCATCAACTTGTTAAAGCAAATATTAGTATGAATAAAAGCTAGAATGATTAAATACAAGAAAAAATAAGTTGTCAATGGTGAAAAATTTGAAATGGGTGGAGAAAAATACATCAATACCCATGGTAATTTCATATAAAAATTAAACAGCCTAAGTCAGTTGATGGAACAAGGAAACTAAAAGAGGCTAAAAACCTCCTCAGCTAATGCTTATTTGCCAAGTGGTATGTTACTAGTGTTGCCAAGGGCAACACTGATTTAGATTCTAAACTCATTTGTAAAACTCTTCAGAGGATGTTAGAAGATTATGAACAGTGCCACCTCATAAAACAGCAAGAAGCAGTGGACAGAAAAATCAGTTTAAAGAGTTTGGCAAGAGACCCAACTAAACAAAGCCATCTGAGGGCATTTAAGAATAAAACTAGAAATATAGACAGAAGATAAAAGATCTCCAAAGATTTTTATAGCAAACTCTTTTCATCAACAAGGGCAATGAAGCCATATTTGAACTTTTAACATTCCTAGGCTTGCTTATAGAGGAAATAGGAATAACTCCAAAGAGAAGAAATACAGGGAAAGCAGCTGCACTGGATCCCATATAAACCTGAGTACCTTGCTGAAATTGACACAGTTTTGAAGACATTTAGGCATTGATTTTCAAGATTATCTGAAGGAAGGGAAGAGACCAAAGTTGTAGAAAAATATATTTCATCTTATAACTACCAAAAGAATGTATACACTTAGTATTGATATACATAGTATAATTAGTATTTATATGCTAAGAATATAACAATAGCTATTCACCTATATGCCTACTTTCCTGGCTATGTAAAATTTTAATGAAAATAATCTATGCATATATCAAGGACATCCTTGAAGAGAGTATTAAAATAAAACAGGTTTTTGCATGCAATATTCTGCAGTAGGCTACATCTTTACCATGCCGCAATTGACTGAAAGATGGAGAAAATTCAAGATCTCCTTGTTTGTTTACCATGAAAATAATTGTAATTGAGCAAAACACTGCCTTAAAGGCTGTCTTTCAACTAAGTATATCCCAGGTAAATTATACTAGATACTTTGAAAGATATAATAGCAGAAAGAAACTTGCTCAACCTCCTTCTGATTACTAATATGAAATAAAGCATAAAATAAAGAAGCATATAATCACCAGAAGTATTTGCTACTGTCATGGAGATGATTTAGGGTAGAGTCCAAGTTAAAAATGGATTCCCTGTTGATGGTGAGATCTTCCAGATGCCACTCTTTGTGGATTATGTACAATTACATCAAGTCCTAGAAAACTACAGAACCTCCTAAGTGAGATCCATAATCACTCAGAAAGAATTGACCTAACTATCCAAATAGGAAAAATTGAGTATCTAAAGAATTCCATTGTCCGGATTAATATGCAGTTGGATAGACAACCTAGAGAGCTTATCCATCATTGTGACTGTATTGAATAGATATTGCAAATGGACATTTAGTCTCAGAGTTGAACAGGAGGAAGGAAAGGGAGCAAGCTGAATTTCCTTTAGGAAATTGCCATGTTCTTTTAATGACCCCCAAGTTTTTCCATGAAGGAAAAGCCCATCTTTTTAATATCAATATTCTTCCAATATTGTATGGCTGCAAGTCGTGGAACACTGTTCTCTGAAGAATTGAAGTTCATGTGAGGAATAGTAGAAAGGTAAAATGTGACATTAGTAAGCAGTAAGATATTGTGCACAAGAAATGAAGCAGGAGAAGTTTAAATGGTTTGATCCAAAGAAAGGAGAGAAAAACATGGGTTGTTCACATGGGATGAAGAAGGAATAATCACAGAGTGAGCTTTTTTGGTCAATTCAAATATTAGATTAAAGGAAGACTTCAAGTAATTGGGTGGACCCCTGGGGGGGGGGGCCACGGGGTACTCTGGTAATTCAGGGACAGAAGATACAAAGGGCAGGTATAATATGGATTGAGCTTTGCCTCATTAGAGAGATTACTTACACATTAATTAAATTGTAGGTCCATTTGAATATTAATATTTAAGGAAACTGAAACCTCAAGAGTTTAACTGATTTATTCAAAGTTATACAGATAATAAATAATCCACAGGGCCAGAACTAGGACCCAGGCCTTGAGTTTTCAAGCCAGCTGTTTTTTCTACTATGACTTGCTACTTTTCTCACTTTTGTAGAGTATTAATCTTCACAATGCATCCATTTTTTCAGTTGATCCAAAAAACAACACTGGGAGTAAGATAAATGCCAGATATTATCTATTCCCTTTGGAAAGTCTTTCTACAGGGCCATAATAACCCTCACAACAAAATTTTTGTAAGGCAGTTTTTGTCTCTATTGCTTTAAAGTGAGTATTCTTTGTAACCTTGCAATAGCTTCAGGGCTAAACCTATTTTTAGAAGATTGACTCCTGCTTTTTTGTTCTTTGAATTCTGCTATGTTCAAGATACTCTTCTCAAATTAGGATTGGAGTTACCAGAAAACTGAGACACCTTAATGTTTGAGCATTAAAGGAATAGGAGGTAGTAGACATAATACCAGACTGAAAGCTTGTACATTATCTACTCTCATTCCCACCCAGTTCTACTATAGCAGAGACTTAACTTTTACATTTGGTAAATAGCTAGAATGTTTTCTAGGGAAGGGACAGAGCCAAGATGGCAGAGTAGAAACAGGACTTCCACTTAGTTCCTGCTTCCACCGCCTCAAATTCATGTAAAATAATGACTACAAACAAACTTTGGAGATACAGAACCCACAAAATGACAGAGAGAAGCTAACCTCCCACTGAAGAGAGCCTGGCAGGCCAGCAGGAAGGGGCCAGCACAGTGCTCTGGGAGCAGAGCCCAGCCCTGTGTGAGGCGGAGGTTTTAGCCTTAGGGCAGCCACAACCAGTGGAGGGCTGGAGGGACTTCAGATCACCAGCCACTGTGGCCGTTTCCAGAGTTATCAACCCATAGATGCCAAGGACAAAAGTCAGAGGTCAGTGCAATGTGGACTTTGAGACCTGGTTGTTCAGGAGTGCAGTCCAGCCTTTTCCCCCAGGGCAAGAAGCCCCTGAGGCTCTGCAGCCATGCAGCCACCACCATGTGGCTGCTTCAGAGCTCCTGGCCTACAGATTGTAGGGGGACCAAGCAACCAGTCTGAGGGGTAATCACTCTTGCTTTAACCTGTTTGGATTTGGATCACTCTGGAGGGTGGAGGTCCTTGGGGTGCATGACCAGTTTTCCAGAGCACGTGGAAGCTTCAGAGAGGGCAGCCAACTAATAGCTACGGCAGCTACAAAAATCACAATGATTTGGGACAAAGCTCCCCTTTCTGGTAGCAGAGTTCTACTGTTGCAAAAAGCTCAAAAGTCAAGTAATTGAGTGGTAACATGAGCAAGCAAAGAAAGCAAAGCAAGCTCAGCAATCTGACTTTACACACGGATTATGGGGACAAAAAGGATCAAAGCATGGAACAGGAGGAAAACAATGAAGTCAGAACTCCTACATCAAAAGCGTCTAAGAAAAATATGAGCTGATTACAGGACATAGAAGAGCTTAAAAGGGATTTTGAAATTCAAATAAGAGAAGTGGAAGAAAAAATTGGGAAGAGAAATGAGAATGATGCAAGAAAATCATGATATGAGAGTCAACAACCTGCCTGAAGAAAATTACACCTTAAAAAATAGATTAACTCCAATGGCAAAAGAGGCTCAGAAAGGCAATGAGGAGAAGAATGCCTTAAAAAGTCGAATTTGCCAGATGGAAAAAGGATCTCAAAAGCTCACTGAAGAGAATCATTCCTTCAGAATTAGACTGGAGCAAATGGAAGCTAGTGACTTTATGAGAAATCAAGATGCTATTAAGCAGATCCAAACAAATGAAAAAATAGATGGCAATATGAAATATCTCATTGGAAAAGCCACTGACCTGGAAAATAGATCCAGGAGAGATAATTTAAAAATTATTGACTACCTGAAAGCCATGATCAAAAAAAGAACCTAGAAATCATCCTTCAAGAAATTCTCAAGGAAAATTGCCCTAATGTTTTAGACCCAGGGGGCAAAATAGAGGTTGAAAGAGTCTACCAATCACCTCCTGAAAAAGATCCCAAAAAGAAAACTCCTAGGAATATTATAGCCAGGTTCCAGAGTTCCCAGATCAAGGAGAAAATATTACAAGCAGCCAGGAAGAAACAACTTGAATACTGTGGAAACGCAGTCAGTATAGCACAGGATCTGACAGCTTCTACACTGAGGGATTGAAGGGCTTAGAATATGATATTCCGGAGGTCAAAGGAGTTGGGATTAAAACCAAGAATCACTTACGCAACAAAACTGAGTATTATGTTTCAGGGGAAAATACGGTCATCCAGTGGAATAGAGGACTTTCAAGCATTCTTGACAAAAAAACCAGAGTTGAATAGAAAATTTGACATTCAGATACAAGAAGCAAGCGAAGCATGAGAAGATAAACAGGGAAAAGAAATCATAAGGAACTTACCAAAGTTGAACTATTTACAATCCTACATGGAAAAATGATAATTGTAACTTATGAAACTTTTCTCATTATGAGAATAGTTGAAGGGAATAGAAATGTGTGTATATGTATATATATGTACATATATGTCTATATGGGAGGGTATATGGGTGTATGAATACATATGTGAGTATGTGTGTATATATGTGTACAGGTATATATAGATAGAGGGCACAGGACTAATTGAATAGGAAGGGATGATACTTAAAAGGTGAAATTGAGAGGTGAGAGAGGAATATAATGAGAGGAGAGGGGGAGAGACAGAATGGGGTAAATTATCTCATATAGAAGAGGTGAAGGAAAACTGTTACAATGGAGGGGAAGAACAGGGAGGCAAAAGGGAATGAATCAACCTTACTCTCATTGAATTTGACTTAGGGAGGGAATAACATACACACTAAATAGGGTATCTCACTCTACAAGAGAGTAGGAGGGAACGGGATGAAAGGGGGGATGATAGAAGGGAGGGCAGGTTGGGGGGAGGGAAGTTGGAAGCACACACTTTTGAAAAGGGATAGTATCAAAGTAGAGAATAGAAAAAAGCGGGGGCGGGGGTGGGATAGGATAGAGGGAAATCCTATCAGTGTTTTACAATATATTCACTATAGAAATGTTTTGTAAAGCTACACATGTACAACCTATATTGAATTGCTTATTTTTCCAGTAAGGGCCGGTAACAAGGGAGGAAGGGAAAGCATCTGGAATTCAAAGTTTTAAAATCAAATGTTTAAAATATATATATATATATACATATATTATTATTATTATCATTATTATTTTACATACAACTGGGAAATAAGATATACAGGCACTGGGGCATAGAGATCCATCATGCCCTACTGGAAAGTCAGAGGAGGTATAAGGGGAGAATATAGGAGAAAGCAGATTGGGGAAGGGGTATTCAGTGGGATTGCTGTTTTGGGGTGGTAGGTAGAGGAAAAATGGGAAGAAAATGTGTAACTCAAATTCTTGTGGAAATGAATGATGTAAACTAAAAATAAACATAAAATTTAACTAATAATAATAATAGAATGTTATCTAGGTCTGTAAGTAATTGTAGAACATAGAATATCAGAGCTAGAAGAGAAACCTTAGAATATTGAGTGCAATTCAGCACACATTAATAATTACCTCTGCTTCAGAGAGCACAACTCCACTAGGCTGGCCACATTGTTTGAATGCAAAATGTATGCTTGCCAAAAAGATTATTTTATGGAAAATTCACACAGGGCAAACGTTCACATGGTGGTCAGAAGTGATACAAGGATGCTTTCAAGGTCTGTCTTAAGAATTTTAGAATTGATTGTGTGACATGGGAGACACTGGCAGAGGACTGCTCAACATGGCCTGCCCTCATCAGAAAAGGTGCTGTGCTCTGTGAGCAAAGCAAAATTGAAACAGCTCAAAGGAGATGAAGGATGCACAAATTTAAGAGTATCCACCCCAAATGTTCATGCGGACTATTTGTGCTAGACCTGTGGTAGAGCATTGTGAGCTCCTATTGGTAGAAGACATAATCAGAAAGGAAGAGGGACAAAATTCCAGACATAAAAGGTAGCTTATACAAGGATGTAGGGAATGGAATATCAAGTTCAGAGAACAGCTGAACAGCTGTAAGTGCAGTTTGGCCAGAATATGAAGTACAAGAAAGGGAATAATAAAATATGTCTTAAAGAGTGAGTTGTGGCTAGATCATGAAAAACATTAAATGTCAGGATGAAGACTTTACAATTTTACCTAGTAGTAATAGAAAGTCTTTGAAGGTGTTTGAGCAGAAGAGTGATATGGTCTGATCTGTACTTTAAGGATATAATTTTGGCATATAATTTGTGTGAAAGATAGGTTAGGGGGAGAATAGATCAGCAGAGAAGCAGGGATAGCTAGAAAGATAGATGAGCTGGTATCTATAGCCACATGAAAAGATGTTCTAAATCACTATTGATTAGAGAAATGCAAATTAAAACAACTCTGATGTACCACACCACACCTATCAGATTGGCTAACATGACAAAACAGGAAAATGATAAATGTTGGAGATGTGGGAAAATTTGAACACTAATTCATTGTTAGTGGAGCTGTGAACTGATCCAACTATTCTGGAGAGCAATTTGGAACTATGCCTTTGACCCAACCATACCACTTCTAGGTTTGTATCCCAAAGAGATAATAAAAATGGGAAAAGGACCTGTATATACAAAAATATTTATAGGAGCTTTTTTTATGGTGACCAAGAATTGGAAATTGAGGGGGTGCCCATCAATTGGGGAATGACTGAAAAAGTTGTGGTATATGAATGTAATGGAATACTGTTGTTCCATAAGAAATGATGAGCAGATGGACTTTAGAAAAACCTGGAAAGACTTTCATGAACTGATGCTAAGTGAAGTGAGCAGACTCAGAAGAACATCATACACAGTAACAGCAACATTGTACCATGACCCACTTTGATAGATGTAGCTGTTCTCAGCAATGCAGTGATCTAAGATAATTCCAAAAGACTCGTGATGGAAAATGCTATCCACATCCAGAGAAATGGATCCAGAACTATGGAGTCTGAATGCAGATTGAAGCATACTATTTTCTCTCTCTCTCTCTCTTTTTTTTTTTTTTGCTTCTTCCTTCTTGTGATTTTCCCCTTTGGTTCTAATTCTTCTTTACAACATGACTAATGTGGAAATATATTTAATATGATCGTACATATATAGCCTTTATTAGCTTGCATGCCAAGGGGAGCAGAGGGAAGGGGAGAAAATTTAGGACTCAAAATTTTATAGAAGTGAATGTTGGAATTTTAGAAACTAAAAACAAAATTTCTTTTTAGAAAAGCTAGATGAGCTGAGAAGCAGGGAGACAGAAATTTAAAAGGCTATTATAATAATCTAACAAGTGATAAAGTTCTGTGTTCTTGTAGGTGAAGAAAAGGAAGCTAATAAAATAAAAGCCATGAAGGAAAAATTGATAGCTATCACTTGGCAACAGATTTTATATAAAGGAATGTCAGGGATGATTTTATAGTTACAAACCTGTGTGGCTAGGACACATGCAGTGCTCTCGACAGAAACAGCAAAGTTTGAAGGAGGGGTAAGTGTAGAGAATATATGGCAAGTTTGGATTTGGACATGTGGAATTTAAGATGCCAGGTGGAGATGTCCAGCTGGTTGTTAGTGATGTTTAGGACTGTAGTTCAGAAAAGAGATAAGGGCTGGACATACTAATTTGAGAATCAACTGCATGTAAAGTAATTATTAGATCCATAGAAGCTGATGGTATCACTTATGAGAGAGTCAGTCAGTAAACATTTATTAAGCACTGGGGACAAAAAGAAATGCAAAAGAGAGTGTAAGAGAGTAAGTATATAGAGAAAAGAATTCTTAAAGGGAAGGAACCAGGAGAGAACAGCATAATGAAAAACACAGAAGAATGATACATCCAGAAGGGACACAGGGGGCCAAAAGTTGCAGAATGGAATTGAAAAGCATATAAGTGCTTTAGACTAGGTGCTAAGCCCTATGCTAAATAATGAGGGCACAAACCGAAAACTGAGTCTCTATTTTCTAAAGGAGCTCACCTTCTAATTGAAGGAGGAAATCTTTGTTGTATTTTTTCTTCATTCTTGAAGAGGACCGTGACATCAGGGAAATGATGACATGACTTTTGCAGTTGACTTTGATTTGAGTGAGGGAGAGCTGTGCAGGTTCACTAGCCTCATTTTCTCCTCCAGAGCCATCTGGGTCCAGTGGCTACATATTTATTCATCAAGGTCGACTGGAGATGGCCCAGGATGCAGTGGGAGACCCTGGCCCTTTTAAGCTAAGGTCTTTTCAGGTTCTCACTTTGAGTGAGGTAATGCTCATTTAGTGAATAGCCTCATGGCCCCTTTAAGAGGGAAGGAAAGAAGGAAGTAAGGAGGGAGGGAAAGAAAGAAGGAAGGAAGGAAGGAAGGAAGGAAGGAAGGAAGGAAGGAAGGAAGGAAGGAAGGAAGGAAGGAGAAGAAAGAAAAAATCAAACTGGGAGGGGAAGACCCTCTGGGTTGCTGACCCAAAGAGAAACGGTTACTATTTACATTTACTCTGAGCCTGAAGGGCCCAAAAAATAAATGGTGCTTGGGTGGGGACCTATTGTTGTCAATCTATGAGCTCCTTAATGAATTTGGTTTAAGGCCTGGTCTTTGAAAAAGAAATCTAGCCAGTAAACCCCCCTCACCCTCTCTCCCTCTCCCTGAAGGAGACAATAGAGGAAAGAAGTAAGAAACACATTTATCTAGCACTGACCAGGTGTGGGGAGCTGTGTTAATCACTTTACAAATATCTCATTTGATCTTCACAACAACCCTGGGAGACAGGTGCTATTATTATCCCCTTGTTTACAGTTGCAGAAACTAAGGCAAACAAAGGTTATGTCGAATAGCTAGTAAGTGTCTGAGGCCAGATTTTTAACTCATGTTTCTGACTCCAGATCAGCACTCTATTTATTCACTGAGCAATCCTCATGTTCATTTCTTGGCAAGTAAGCAAAGAGGAAGAGGATTGAGAAAAGGATTTCTTAATTAACAGAGAGAGGGAAGGAGGTGGAGAAGAGGAGAGGAGAGAGAGTGAGAGATTGAGCTTCCTTCTGATAAAACTGCTCTTATTATCAGGTGAACTAGGGGAAGTAAGTAGGAAAAAATAGGTATCTAGTCGTACCCAGGAGACTGACGGGCTGCACTTAAAATAGCTTTCGTATGTGGGGGACTGGGAATGATGTTGTTAAGTACAGAATGAAGAAAGTGAGAATAAAAATTTTAAATGGTGGGGGTGGGGGGGTAGTGGAGAATACCAAGTAGAACTTTAAGAGCTAGCTTATTTCCTGTATGGTGTTTCTTCCTACTTTTGAAGGAAAGGAATCTTATCACACCTTGTCATACTGAGGTGACTCTTTATTCATAAGCCCCAATCTTGCATCTGGGAAGCTCAATTGGAAGACAAGTATATTCCAAGTCAGAAGACGTGGGTTAGAGTCCTAGTTCTGCCACTTACTAAGTATGAACTTAGGTTCTTAGAGACTCAATTTCCCCATATATTAAAATAAGGATAACAATACTTTGCCATATACAGCATGAGGTTTTTTTGAAGACCAAATGAGATAATGGATATTAAGTGATTTATAAATCATAAAACACTATGGAATTGCCAGGCATTGTTATTATCATTAAGTACAGTGTATTGGGGTGACAGATTGGAGGAAATATTATTTAGAAATGAGCAGGAAAAGACTATGAAGCACAAAGTCAAGATTGTATTATTATGATATACAATTCAGTGATCATTCATTAAGTACTTAATATGGAAGATCTTATGCCCTGTGCTGGGAGAACACAAAGAAGAATTAGATCTCCCTTGCCCTTAGGGAATTTACAGTCAAATAGATCTTAAGTCAGATCAGTCACTTAGCATTTTTTGGACTGGAATTGAGCTTTATCTTTATTCTTCCCCTTCTTTTTTCCTCCCTTCCATATAGCTGCAATAGCAAACTGTACCTAGAGAAGCTCCCCAACACCAGCATCATCATCCCATTCCACAATGAAGGTTGGTCCTCTCTCCTGCGCACTGTCCACAGTGTGCTTAACCGTTCTCCACCAGAGCTGGTGGCTGAGATCGTGCTGGTGGATGACTTCAGTGATCGAGGTAGGCCATTGCCTGTCTTCCTCTCCTTGCACATGAAACAAATTTAAATTTAAATGATGGTTGGATGAATGAAAGATATTTTACTTTTATAAACAGCCAATAGTCAATAAACACTGGATGCCTGCTCTGTGCCAGGCACTGTACTGAGTGTTGGGGATACAAAGACAGGTATAAGACAGCTCCTGCCCTCCAGGAGCTCCCAGTCTAACAGGGGAAGACAACAACACATAAAGAGAAGCTTTAAAGTGAGGGGTGGATTCAGGAGATGGTTACTAGTGCCGGGCATGAGGAAGTCCTCCAGTCAGGATGGGAAATTATGTGAGGAATTGTGTTTCAGAGATGATTCTGTTTTGCAGAATGATATTAGAGATGAAAGGAACCTCAGAGATCATACAGTTAAGCCTACTCGTTTTACAAATAAGGAAATTGAGATTAGATCTTAGAGATGAATCCCTGTGTTTTTGCAAATGAGGACATTGAGGTTCACAGAGATGAAGGAATTTGCCCAAGATCACATCCCCACTAAGTAGAGAGGCTGGGATTCAGACCCACATCCTCTGACTTTAAATCTGGTGCTCTCACCACTGTGCAAAAACTGCTTCCCACCTAGGGTCAGATCGAGGACTAGGTCTTCTCATTCTAAATCTAGAACTCTTTTTGCTCGACCACCCCATCTTTTGTCTCCACATTATACTTTTCAAAGTATTTTCACATCTCTTTTTCTAGTGACCCCTTTGGAAGATCAGCAAATAAGCTGGGCTAGGAAATTATTCTGTAAAGCTTTGCTGCTTTTGAAAAGTAACATTCCTATTTTCTGCTGGAAACAAAGCAGCTGTGAGATTGTTGGTCCTTTTCTGCAACAGAGATCATGATTTCCTCTCCTGTTGCCTTTCCTACTCCTGGAAATTTTTAAATTATTCAAGACATAAAAGCTTTATTATCTGTTGGAAGGCTGTAATGTAATTGCTAAACATCATTTCAAGAGCTGTCTCTCTGTGTAAGCCACCTTATTCAGAAACCCCAAGGCTGCTTCAAGTGGAAAATATGTCATATTGATCCAAATATAGACCATACTTTTCCTTCCAATCTGAATTGCTTGAACCCTTAGTATAACGTATTATCAGCATTACTTTTCAAGGTATTTTTTTCCTTTTAGAAAGATCTCATTTTAGGATTGTGATCTATATTCAGAGTCAGCCAGTATTTGAATCATTTCAGCATTTGTTCATTTACTCACCATATACTGAGAACCTACTGTATGCAGGGTACTTTGTCAATCACTGAGAGAAATCCAGAGTTTAGTTAAGACAATAGCTGCCTTCATGTATCTTGTAGAGGGATAAGATGCAAATACACAATAATCCATGACAAGTGCTTTATAAAGTTGCAAAACAAAGTGTTATGTGAAATTTGAGGAAGAAGGTTTTTATTGATGAGGTAAGGGAAGATTTCTCAGAGCAAGTGGCATTTGATTTGGGCTTTATAAGCTGGGTAGGAATGAACGGGTGAAATGAGAAAAAAAAGACATTCTAGGCATAGGGAATCATGTGTACAAAGACATGGAGGCCAGAGAACACAGGGAATTGGGGGGAGGGGGGACCAAAGAGTAATCCATTTTGGATTTGAAAGTATATGAAGGGAGAGTTGTATGAGATAAGACTTAAAAGTTATGGTAATGCCAAATTTATGGAACCTTGGAACTTCCAAGAAAGGAAGTTTGAACTTTATTTAGTAGGTGATAGGAGGCCCCTGAAGGGTTCTGAGCAAAGAAGTATTATAGCAGATCTGTACATAAGGAAGATTTTGTTGCTGTTGTTGTTATTCAGTCAGGTCTCACTCTTTGTGACCCCATTTGAGGTTTTCTTGACAAAGATACTGGAATGGTTTGCCATTTCCTTTTCTACTTTATTTCAGATTAGAGTCTGAGGCAAACAGACTTAAGTAACTTAGGCAGGATCACACAGCTAGTATCTGAATCAAGAAGACCACTTAGAAAGCTATTATAGCAATCGGGGTGAGAGGTAATAAGGATCTGAACTAAAGTATTGACTGTGTAAGCAGGAAGAAGGGTTCAGAAATGAGAGATGTTTGGGTGACATTTAGAAATGTCAGGATTTGGCAACTCTTATCACAAATGTCATGAGTAAGAGTAAGGAATTGAAGATTTTGAAGGCTTTGAATCTGAGTGACTAGAAGAATGGTGATGCCCCTGAAAGAAATAGAGATGTTTGGAAAAGGGATGACTTTAGGGGAGAAATAAGGTAATAAGAACTGTGATGCAATTTGCAACCCATCCATGGCTATTTATCCTATGTGATCACTGTGTTCCACCAAAAATGAAAAGGAGAAAATGGAATTCTTACTCACCACCCTCCTAAGGAGCACCTGCCATATCCAGGATGTAATTTGGGGGCAGGATATGGATATGCTAGAATCAGAGTGCAGGGGTGGGGATGGTACAGATTTTACCTGCCAGCTGCTGATGTTGGTGTTCCTCTCACAGTTAGGAAATAATTACTCTGATCGGCTAATGTTTGATTATGGAGAGGAGAGCTTGGGAGCTTGCATAACCACAGGAAGCCAACAGCAAGAGGTATCCAAATGGGGTGATGTTGGTGATAATGCATGAAAGGGGTTGTAAAATTATGTTTGAGATAGTCCCAGTGTTTGACTGTCATGGGAAAGGTGGGACATGACCCACCTTCTAGTGCTTAGATTGGTTGACCCCTTTTGGATCATGCCATGGCTTTCAGGGGACTGGTGCCCTTACTTTAGATAACACTGGCCTAGAAAGAAAAAGAAGAAAGGAAACAGAAAGTAGAATCACACAATCTTAAAGCTAGAAGAGACTTACAAAAGGCATCTAGTGCAGCTCCTCCTCAGGTTGTAATCCCTACAATAACTCTGATAAATGGTCATCCAACTTCCCTTTAAATGCCTCTAGTGTTGGATAATCCTTCCTTAGTCCTTCCCCAGATAGCACATTCCACTGTTGGACAGCTCTGATTTGTTCAGAGGTTCTTCCTTATATAAATCCCAAATAACAACAACTGTAACTTTTATCTACCTATTGGTCCAAGTTCTGCCCTTCTCAGCAAATCCAATCAGCATAGAATAGGTCAGATAGGCTGTTGAGTTGTTTCTAATTCAGGAAACATCTTTGTTCATTGAGTTAAACTCTGATCAGCATATAGAACTTAAAGTAGTAAAATAAGTAAGAAAGTGGGGAAGACTGATTTTAGGTGAAAGTAAAGAATTATTTTTTTCTTTCTTCCAAGTTTTCAAAATACAGATATAGTGAGGAAATCAAAATCATTTGGAAATGGGACAGGGTACATAAAATGACTAGCATTTATATTAAATTTTAAGGTTCGCCAACCATTTTGCATCTGTTATCTCATTTGATTCTCACAACAACCCCGAAAGGTAGGTGCTGTTATTATCCTCATTTTATGGATGAGAAAACCAAGGCTGTGAGAGGTTAAGTGATTTGCCCAGGGTTACATAGCTAGTAAGTGCCTTAGGAAGATCTTGAACTGTTTTTCTTAATGCCAGCCCAATGTTTTATCTACTATGCCACCTAGCTGTCATATCCCCACCATCCTCTCTACTACCAAGTATGCTTTCAGTTTGCCTAAAGAAGATAAGTTTACATCCTGATACTTTCATTCAGCTATAAAAAGCACTTTATTTGTTATCCACAGAACATTAAATATAAAAGAATAATAGTAGGATAGTGAGTTGTTCCTGGATTATTTCCACCTGAATTTTATTGAAATGTTGAGAATATTTATGTACTAGTAACAGTAACAAAAACTTTCAAAATACAGAGACCAAGCAGAACAAAAGAAATCCAGACATGTGGGAACCAGAGGTACACACTGTCCTTGTCATCCTGACTGCCAGTGTTATGTGCTGAAGATGATTTTAATGACCCTACAGTAGATGAGATTATGTCCAATACTTTTATTCAATTATTTAAAAAATCATTTTATCCACCTGTGTAATAGTCCACAGAATATCCACATAAAAAGATAGCAACTTGTTCTCATGTCATTTCTGCCAGAACTCCCATCAAAAGTTATCAGGACATGGATAACGATATGGTTTTTACTTCATTTCACATTCATTTCTTACTCATGTGCTGCAAACAAAGTATATAGCTAGAATATAGAGTATTTGATATCCACAACCAATACAATGTTATCAAGAAAACTGATTTTTAAAAATAGCATTTTTCAGGGACAGTTTAAGCTCATTATGGTTCTGCCTTGCCTTAAATCCATTATCATCTCTCCTAAGTAGAACTAAGTATAGCCTCCAAGTTAAAAAGGGAGTTCAACCAAATATTTTATTAATTACTTGCTGTACTTGGATGACTTGAAGATTACGTCTCCTCTGAAGGAGCTCTATTAAACAATTCCTTCAATTAGTGGAATCTTCTTTCAACAATATCAAAATGTCATTTGAACTCAATCATTGTTAAATTTTTATTGTATGCCAAGGAAAGATTGGGACTAAGAATTTTAAGCTTAAATCCCAAAGTCAGATTGAAGTAGTGGGCAAAGATGGTATTTGCCACATATATTAAATCTCATCCAGGAAAGACACATCAAAGATAATACCATCTAAGGAGAAATCTGTGGCTGAATATATTTAGAGATTTTGTGATGTTCTGATATCAAAGCTCAATGAGAAGAACACATTTAAAGCAAGTAGCACCTATACATAGCCAGTCTTAATGTACTATAATTTGGGAACTATAAAATGGACCACAATACATTTGCAAAGAATCCTAAGAAAAACCCATGCAATATTAATGAAATGTGGGGTTCACCACCTTAACAGCAATAGAAATATTTCACTTCCTCACCAAAAAGGAGGAAGAGGATTGACAGACATTTTATAGAGCATATAAAAAAGGTTTAAAAACATGCAGAAATACTTTTTATATAAGCATACATTACTTCACCAAGCAGTAGCAAAAACTGATAACAGATATACATGGATTAGACTAGTCAGATGTAACCAAAAATGACGTACCTCTGTATGGAACCTATAAAATGGCTAAAATTCAGTAACAGAATCAAAGACCTTCCATGGACAACACCCTCAGAAACTCAACCAAGAATATGTCAACAAAGAAGCATTATCAAATGTGGATCTGTTTATAGAAATGGAGGGGTTTATGGTAGCAATTAAGGACTAGATCACTTCTACCAGAAACCTGGATTTACTGACTGATGTAGCTTTTGAGAGTAACTGATAATTTTTTTTTTAAAAAGAGCAACATCTCTCGAATCCAGCCTCAGAAAATGAGCACCCACACATAAATCATGACTAGCCGTGTAACCTTGAGCAAGTTACTTAACCCCAATTGCTTATAAAAAAAAAAATAAGTAAAATTACCTTAGGGGCGGCTAGGTGGCGCAGTGAGTAAGAGCATCTCCCTTGGAGTTGGGATGACCCGAGATTGAAACCGGCCTCAGAAAATGAGCACCCACACACAAATAACGACTAGCTGTGTAACCTTGAGCAAGTTACTTAACCCCAATTGCTTTAAAAATAAATAAATAAATGAATGAATGAATGAATAAGTGAATAAATAAAAAGAGCAACATCTCACTACAAATTGCAAAATTTTAGTACTTCCTGAATACCTATAAAGACTCAGTCAGGTGGCCAGAATCATATACCAGAAGCTCACCATCTTTCATAAACTTAACAGATGAATAATATCCATATTACAAATAAATACCTTACATACAGGAGTGGGAAACCTGCAGCCTTGTAAACAAGCTATACAGGAAATCAGAGCATTATCACAGACAAAATTGTTCTTTATAGTCATCCATATGCAAAACTGATCTGTAAAAACTTTAAAATGCTTGTGACGTTACGTCTATATATATTTATGTGTGTGTGTATGTTCTAACCACATTGACTACTCTTTTTCTCAAAATTATATGGCATAAAAAGCTTTCAAAATATAGGGACTCAGTAAAAGAAATCACAGTGGTGTGGAAGCAGGAGAAGGGACATAGTAACCTAGAATACCCTCCTCCTTCCCAGCCAGTTCAGTTTCTAACATAATACCCAACTCAAATGTTGCTAATTCTACAAAACTTTTCCTGATCCCACCATTGGTATTGAGTCTCTTTTGCTCCAACCTTACACAGCACTTGTTGCACCTTTCTGATTTGTGTATTATTTTGTATCATAGTTACCTATTTTTTGTTTTATTCTCCTACTTGACTAAAAGCTCCAGACAGAATTGTCTGATCTAAACTTCTCACCTCCTCCAGTGCCTATCATGGTGTTCTGGAGGTGCTTACTGTTCATGGTACATAGATGCTTAATAAATATATGCTGAACTTATAGTTAAAAATGACAAGATGTCCACAGTCCCCTTAGAACCCAAGTAGAAAGAATGTGAACTCACTGCTACTAGGTCTAGTATATATGGGATTAAGCATTTTGATGGCTATTAAAAGATTAAAACTTCAAGACTGTTCCTGACAGTCAAAGACTGCCTTATTTCTCAGGGTTTTATTGAATCACAGGCATTGTTCAACTTTTACAAAATCAGCCTGAAGTGTTTTACTCATTAACAGTTGGGAAAATAAGTAAAGAACTTACCTTAATTTTTGGATTAAAATCTGTTAAGAGCTGGTCTAACTTCAAGTTTCCAATCATTGCCACTTAATTTGATCAAAATCTGCCTTGTGTGCACCTGCCAGTGTCACTGACTCGATGCTAGTGTCAACCAGATGGAACAGACCTCTAACCTGTGGGTGGCCAGAGTCAAACAGAGCAGGCTAAAGACAGGAGAGTCAGGAATTAAACAGAAGTTTAATTTTACAGTGAAGGAAATGGCTTGCAAGCAAGGACGAATGTGCCAGAGCCCCTCCCCTAGTGGGAAGGAACTTCTTTAGTGTAGGCTGATCCCAGTACTTATACAGTGAGCTGTAATGCTAACAATAGGGGGTCATAGCAGCAGTGAGACAAGTTTGATTCCCAGCAAGACTTCATGACTGGAACATGGGCACTTGTCCAGTGCTTGTCCAAGCTCAGAGAACACCTGGTGGTGGTCAAAGCAATATAGTAATTAGGTGGGATTTTACTATGGCTGAGATCATCCAGAGGGTGAGCGCAAAGGATGTTTGTTATGCCAAGCTCAAGTCACAGCTTGCTTGCTGGGCCATAGCTCTGAAAAACAGGGTATCTTGACATTAACTTTGTGAAACTAAAACTGTATTACTTCAAAAGATCCATGACTTCATCCCTGTGGATGCTTCTTCCATAATTCAGATTAGAGTCCCTTTAATACCATAGTATGCAACATTTGTGAGTTGTTGCCAAAAATTGAATAAACCTCTTTGAACTTTCCTATTCTATCCAAGGCACCACCATGTTCATGCTTACAATCTCAGTTTTATCCCCTCACTCTCCCTTCTTCCATATATCCCATTCCATTGTGCCTACCCCTACAAACAGCAATGTCAAACTCAGATAGAAACAGGGGCCACCAAACTCTACATACAGATCTCTGCTGACCATATATTGACTTTAAAAAGCACATATTAACATTATTTCTATTCTATTGTATTTTTATTTGATTAACTGTTTCCCAATTATGTATTATTAATCTGGGCAGTACTCAGTTCTGGGCCTACAAGCCTGCATGTTTGATAACTTTGCTCTACAACACCTCTGTGACATACAAAAAGTTTAAGATACATAGTTTCAGAGTAATTAATCATTTTATTAATCATGCTAATAGATAATTAATAAAAGGGGTTAGTGACATTCTAGAATGCCAAAGGCCCCTCATGGAATTTACTCAACACTAATATGCCTTTGGAAGAGTGACTGTTCCTGAGGATGTCAGTCAACTCTGATTGGTTAACAATTAATGAGAAGTGGGGCAGCTAGGTGGTGCAGTGAGTAGAGCATCGGCCCTGGAGTCAGAAGGACATGAGTTCAAATCCAGCCTCAGACACTTAACACAAAACTAGCCCGTGTGACCTTGGGCAAGCCACTTCACCCCAATTACCCTACCTTCCCCCCTCAAAAAAAAAGCAAAAAGAAAAATCTAAAGAAAAAAATGAGAAGAGTTAATATTATGAGAGGTAGACCTATTCTAATGTGGGGCTGGGGGGACCTGACTCTTATCACTCTCCTCCCAGATCTCCAACTTCCTTTCCAGCTTCAGGCAATCTAGACAAACCTGCTCAGACCTGCCTGAGTGGAATACAAGGGACGGGAATTCACATTAAATTAAATACTATGTAAGATTTTTCTAGTTCAGTGGGGTCTCCCACCCAGGATTGAAAGGCATGTACTCTGAGGATTTGGGCAATCTCATCCATCAACAATGTCCTTCAGAGACTGAACAGTCTACAGGTTTCTGAAAAATATTCTGGTCCCAATTCAGTAATATATTATTAATATAAGAGAAAATTAATCATTTCTCTCACCTCTCACATCCATGGCCACCATCTTTGTTAAAGTACCCTTCTGGTACTTGACAATGACTCAAAAAAAGCCATGTGGCATTATGGAATGAGCCCTGATTTTGGATTCAGAACTCTTGGATTGGAATATCATATCTGCCTCTTAACTTCCTCTATCTCCTTGGATTTCAGTTTTCTCCTCTGTAAAACAAGGGGAGTTGGATTAGATGACCTCTGAAGCCCCTTCCATCTCTGTATCTTTTATTCTGTAAACAAATTAGATTGTAACTTCCAGTAAGAGAGACAGTATCTCTTATATTTTACCATTTGCTGAGCACAGTGCCTTTCATATAGAAGAAATTTCTTAGAATGAATTTCCTACCAGGCTTCAATGTTGCAAACCCAAAACCTGCTTCCTTCAGTTCAGTTCAGTCCTCCTGGTCAGCCAGGCTCAAAAATTTATCACCTTTGACTTCTTTTTTCTCCCCATCTCCAGAATTTAAGAAGTTGTCAAAAAAAAGTCAAGTTTTTGTTGATTCTAGTTCTGAGATAAAATTCTCTCAAATCCCTGTTGTGATCTGAATTGTACTCAGTAAACAATAAAAAGCTACAAAAGATTTTTGAGCAAGGTATGACATCAGACTTTTTCATAGTAAAGATCTAGCAGTGGTATAAAAATGAATTGGAGAGAAAGAGACTGTAGAGACAGGAAGGGCTTGTTAGGAGGTTCTTTCTGTGGTACAAGTAGATGATCATGAGGGCTTATTAGAGTGGTAATAATGAAAAGAGAAATTGGATGGATCCAAGAGTAGATGAGAAAGGAGAATAACCTGGTCTGATCTATTTAAATGAATAAATATAACAGGTGAAGTAGAGGGAGGAGTCAGAGTGGGTAAATATTGGTACCATAGACCAAAATAATAAAATGTGATAAAAACATGTTTAGAGGAAAAGGAAAAAAAGCTTGATTTTAGATATGTTGAATCTGAGTTACTGATGAGATGTCCATATAATGTATCCTGTAAGCAGTTGGAAATGCAGATCAGGACTAGAGATAGAAATGGGAGTCATCTGAATAGAGGTGGTAGTTAAAGTGTCAGTGTGAATGAGATCTCACTCAGACTTTCAAAGGAAGAAATTTAGAAAAGAATGTAAAGCTTCCTACATAGGATTTTACTAACTCATATAGGGCTTCCAGCTCTACCTGGTTTAGCCTCTCCTGATGCCATTATTACAGTAATCTTCTAACTGAGAATTAGATCTAGAAACAAGTGAGCAATAGTACCCATATGTTCGATAAACTCAAGAACACAAATATCTAGAAGAAGGACTCGCTTAATCAAGAACCACTGGTAAAATTGACTTAGACCAGCATCATAATGAACTCCAAATGATTAAGCAACCTTAATATAAAATTTCAAATCATAAGATTAGAAAGCAGTCCCTTACAGAACTGTGGTTGGAAGAGAGTTCATAACCAAACAAGGGAGCAAGAAGATCACAAAAGACAGAATTGACAATTGACTATATAAAATTCTTGCACAAAGAAAATCAGTATAACCAAAATAAGAAAACAAACTGTTGAGTGGGCCAAAAAAAAGTTCACTGAATATTTCATTTAATATATCTGGTATATCCAAGACATATTGGGAATTGACACAAACACATGACCAAGTGATGTTTACTGATTGGTAAGTGATAAATGGTTGTGAATTATTATTTTAAAACATTGCATATTCTCAACAATCATATGAAAAATGCCCCAAATCACTTATAGTAAGAGAAATGCAGATTAAAACAACTCTGAAGTTTCTCCACATACCCATAAAATTGACAAAGATAATAAGAGACAGGAATAATCCTTGTTGGGAGAAGTAGAGCTACAAATTGGCCCAACAATTCTGGGAAACAATTTGGAATTATGCAATAAAATTACTAAACTCTTCACTTGAACAATTGACCCAGTGGTCTCCCCACTGGAATTTATACCCAAGGTGGTCAAAGGCAGAGAAAGTTGGTTTTATAATACTAAAACTGTCATAGAAGCATTTTTTTATAATTTAAAAAAATGTCTGCCAGCTGTGGTGGCAAGAATCCCTACTGCTAGGGAGGTTAATTAAGGCTGATAGATCAATTGTTCAGGAGCTCTGAGCTGCAATATGGCTAATACCAATCAAGTTTCTTCACTAAGTCCAGCCCCTGAAAGAAGAGTACCACCAGGCTGCCTAAGGAAGAAATCAGAAAATAGTTAAAACTTCCTTCGGGTCAGCATTGGGATTGAACCCGTAAGTGGTTGTGGCACTTCCAGCTTGAGTACAATAGGAAGGCCTAGTCATCAAAAAAGAAAAGAAAAAGAAGAATTAAATTGCCTATTTGAGGATAAAGCTAAACAAATTGTACTGCATGAATGGAATGGAATATAGTCATGCCATAAGAAAGACATTATCAGGACTTCAAAGAAATATGAAAAGACTTGTATTATTAAAAGTTGCAGAGCCAAGATGGTAAAGTAGCAAGAAGGAAATTCCTCCAGAGTAGAAAATGCCCCAGACTGAATAATGGTGGGGAAATCCAAGAAAGGTTATAGTGAACAATTTTTCCAGCTCAGGTTAGCACAGAGTGACAGAGAGGTCTGTGGGCACTAAGAATGGAATCCCACCCGACCCATGGAGCCCACCAGTCTCTGGCAGAAGCTGGGCACTGGGGCACATAGAAGTCCAAAGGGGATACCACAGTGGGAACTGGTGCCAACTGGTACCTTTGTCACCCTCTACCCAGTTCTTGGTCACAGGGCCAGAGCAGAGTAAAGAAGGACAAGGAGGGGCAGTTAGATGGCGCAGTGAGTAAGAGTGCCGGCCCCAGAGTTGGGACAACTGGGGATCTGATCCGGCCTCAGAAAATGAGCACCCACACATAAATAATGACTGGCCATGTAACCTTGAGCAAGTTACTTAACCCCAATTGCTTTAAAAAAAAACAAAACAAAAAAAAAAGGACAAGGAGCAGTCACAGGTCCTAGACAGTGTACAAAGAGAAATGAGGAAGTTCAGAATCAAGCAACAGTGGTGTGGCTCGGACCCCCAGTTGCAGAGCACAGTCTCAGTCCATCTTCTAGCCCAATCTGAAGCCTGCAGAGGAAATACCAGGGCAGGAATCTCAGACCAAAGGGGAGCCTACAGTTCTGCCCTTTTAACCAGTAGGGCCTCCCAGCTGGTTATCGGTGACAGAGTCCAGCTGTAGTCTGTGGTCAGACATGACCAGTGAGGAAATTTGTTTTGCCTGACTATACATATTTGTAACAGGAGTTTTTTTTTTCTTTCATTCTCAATGGTAGTAGGGAAATTAAGTAGGAGGGAGAGAAGGCAGATTTTTGCTGATTTGAGAAAAAAGTAAAAAATATATATCTTTTAAAGTTGTATTGCAAAGAAAGCTGTTAGGAAAACAATATTCACATGACTGCAGTAATGTAAATAAAAACACTAAAATTTGGCTAAAACCGTTAAAGTCAATGATTAATCTTGCTTCTAGAAGACATAGTATGAGTTAGAGCCCCCTCCTCTTGGTTGAGAGGTAGGAGGGAGTTTTGAATACTGCATACATTGCCAGGTGTGGTTGCTGTGGTTGGATTTGCTTAATGTTTTTTCTTCATGATGAAGGAAGATTGTTGGGGGAGTGGGAGCACTCAAAACAAGAGGTAATCCTAGTTTCCCTGTTCTCTGAATGTGCCTGTCTGTCTCTACCACAGGAGCCTTACAAATCATCAGCAATACAAAGCTATCACCGTCTCGTCCCCGTCCCCGTGCCGCACCCCCCCACCCCCCAAAAAAGCCAGTTAGCAGCCAGCTGTGCTATTTATGTTGGGGGAAAAAAAGAAGTAATCATCTTAATTGGAACTTACTTTGAGGCAGTTAATGTTTCCATGGTGGGGTGGGGGTGGGGGGGTTGATTCCTTTCTCTGCCGTTAAGAACCGTAATGATCACCATTTTCCTAATCATCATTTTCAGTAAGAAGCTTCCATTTGTTCCAAAAGGAAATTGTGCACCTATGATAATGAAGTATCTTAGCTCTGGTGCCTGGGTTTGGAGTCTATTTCATCTCTGGAGAGATTTTTGACTCAGTCAGGTAATACAGGTTGTGGGCTTTGGTTAAATTAATCTCCAGACTGAAATAACACCTCCTGGTTTTATGACTGCTAAAACACAAGTACCTTGGTAATCCCAGTTTAGCTAGGATTAAGTAGTGAAGTTAATGGAGTTTGTCTTTCAGCTCCCCCTATTTCTGGTCCTTTTAATCTCTTTTCAGCACCAACTAGTAACACTAAATACTCATGCTCTAGTTCTAAAAGAGAGGAAATTGATTTGATCACCTAAGTCATATATTATACGATGTAAAGGAGCCCCAGTCTGGAAGTCAGGAGACAGGTTTTCTCATACCAATTCTGCCTCACTCTCACTATCACAGTGCCTTACATATGGTAGCATTTTGATAAATGCTTGTCAAATGAATACATATTTATTCATCAGTTAGATGTTATTATAGTTTTCATAATTGCTATTGAATAGCTCCTCTCCTTGTCTGTATCTAGTTAGCATGAAATGCTAATTATTCCAAAGGCTATGAACTTAAGGGGTTCCCAGTAGCTTGATTCTGCTCCCTGACTATTAACTACACCCTTAGCCTATGCCAGTCTCTCATCTGCATCTCATCAAAACATCTCAGTGCGTTATGATGTAGTTTTAAAAAAAAGAACTGGATTCAGAGTCAAAAGATCTAAATTTAGCTTTCTACTCTGGCTTACATATGTCAGTGAATACCTCTTACAGTGATACAGATTGCAACCCCTCCACATCTTGTCCACGTATTCCCAAAAATCCACCACATGGAGGCATCACAGGATGCTGGAAGCCTTCCTCTAGAGCTCTTGACCTTGTATAGATACCAATGGAACACACCTGCTGTACATCAATGAACACTTATTCTCACTCAGGCTGCCTCCTTTCCTTTTTCAGTCATACATATCTGATGACATGTCTTCTCATTTCTGTTATATTACAAGCTATCTGTGCACACCATCCCATTGTTTTTGGGTGAAATGAACTTTTAATTTTTTTTACTGTGATTTTCAGTGCCTCGTAGCCATATAGCATCTCTGGAAGAATAGTGATGCTGCCTTTCTGTTCTTGGTAGAGAGGTGGTAAGATATGGTTACAATTTAAGTGTTCAGGTGTCATGTGTGCTTCCTTCTTACATAAGAGGGTTTTACTGGTGAAAGGATGTTACTAGAAAATGATAGTGAGAAAACTAAAAGTACAGAGGACCTTCTAGGTCCTCAAACTAAAAACATAGATAAAAAATTTTAAAGAACATTGAGGTTAGGGGCAGCTAGGTGGTACAGTGAATAGAGCACCGGCCCTGGAATCAGGAGAACCTGTGTTCAAATCCGACCCCAGCCACTTAATACTTACTAGCCATCTGACCTTGGGCAAGTCATTTAACCCCAATTGCCCTCCAAAAAACAAAAACAAAAACAAAAAAAGAATATTGAAGTTAAAAAGATGGGCTTTTGTCTCAAAGAGAAACTAAGAAACTAAGCTTTTAATCAAAAAAGCACTGTTCAGTTTCCCAAAAGCAACCTTGATTATTTTCTTTCTGTTAATTTTGGGCACAACATACGTCCACAGCACCTGTCCAAGATACATATGGACCAGTTCCATACGTTATACAACCAAATTCATATCATGGTTTGGACATTTGACATTCTTCATCCATTTGGTTTTTCCTATATGGATGGTTAAATTGAACTCTTTTGAATAGTTTTCATTCTCATTTAAGAGGTTCTGCAGGGTTGGACACAATAATTTCCAAAAGCAGATGTTGGATCTTTGGTACCTGCCCTACTTATTGGGATTCTCTTTTCCATTTGGACTTACCATTCTGCATCCTCCAGTGAAAGGTGGCAAAAAAGGTGACAGTTAAAATATGTCTAGTTTCCTACCTCCTTGATATTAATCATTAAAGAGTCATTAAACAAAATTCTCATACATCTTCCAAGGAATCTTGTATTATTTTAACACATGCATAGGAGACACTTTGCTGGAGAGGCGCCATGAAGCCTAAATTTTGTTACATCAAATAATGCATCTCACTTATATAAAATTTAAAGGTTTGAAAAGTATTTTACTCATAAATATCATTTGATCTTTTCAACAACCCTGAAGAGTAGATAATGCAGTCTTTTTTTACATGTGAGCACACTGTGGTTCAGATTAAGTAACTTGCTCATGGTGACACAGCTAGTAAGTGTCAGAGGGGAGAGTTGATTCTAGATTCCTACTTGGTCCAAGTCTACCATTTTTCCTACTATATCGCACTGCCTCTCTCTCACGTACTCATTTTATCATCTTGGGAAAATACCCTGCCCTCCCAGGGCTTTGAAGAGAGCCAAAACATCTTATCCAGGAATCAGGCTGGTCCTTGATAAGTTAGCTCTGCGTTTTCCAGTGATGTGACCAGTCCATACTGTCCAGTCCTGGTTTTCTCTGTGATGCAGCTGTAAATCAGAGCCTACCTGATATCCTGAGATCCAGGGCTCTGCCCTGTTCTGGGATATTAGCTAGAAGGTATTAGCTGACTAATATGTTTTAGATACTATTGTTATAGCTTGGAAACATCTGGGACATGATAACCATCAAGGCCTATTTGATATCACTGTCTAGCATTTTGAAACTGAATAAAGCAGTATTAGAAGGCCTAGTGACCTATAGTTACCTTCTTTGTCTCATTCTTCTATAAAAAAACTTGCTCATGGTATCAATAAATGGATTGCATTGATGATCTCATCTGGCCCACAATTTATTCCACACTTCCATGGTCTTGCATGTCATTTTAGAGCTGGCATAAGAAACCACTTAGAGTGAGCTTTCCAGGGCTTCAGTTTGTCCATCTGTAAAAGCTCTATTTTGGGGGTAGCTAGGTGGCGCAGTGAGCAGAGCGTCGGCCCTGGAGTCAGAAGGTCCTGAGTTCGGATCCGGCCTCAGACACTTAACGCACACACAAACAAAAACCTAGCCGTGTGGCCTTGGGCAAGTTACTTAACCCCAATTGCCCTCCAAAAAGCAAAAAAAAAAAAAAAAAGCTCTATTTTGCCTACCTCCCAACATGAGGATCGGATGTTTTAATAGATTTGAAAATGCTTTAAAATCATTCAGTGCTATGCAAACAAGTACTTTTAATGGGTACTGTATAGATGGTACTACAGTGGTACTACAGTGTGTTGGTGTCAATGCTATCTTTTGATAGACAATTTAGTTTTCCTTTTCTCTCACTGCGTTTATGTTTGTTTTTAGCTACTATAGCATCAGCACTTTAAATTTTAAAGCCACCAATTCAAATGATTTGCTGGTTCTGCTTAGTAATGGTTATTGAGTCCAAATTGATATAAAGAAGAACACCTTGAAATGTACTCTCTCTACTTTCCAGGTTCTTTGATGATAGAAATTTAGCCATTTATTGCATTTTTCTAACATCTTAGATTTCTAACAAATGTCAGAGTGTTTGGCAAATATTCCATTAAGAAATACATGCATTAGTACTATACCTATTTTATAGACTGAGGCTCTAGGCATGTTTTATGCCTGTCTGAAATTAGACGGTTTACATTTTTGTAGCATTCCTCCCACTCTCCTGTCTTTGCTCTTAGGATCATAGACTATAAATATATTTTGTTTCCCCTATTAGAGCCCTTAGTAGGTGCTTAATGAATAATTATTAGACTGATTAAAATTCTGTTTTCCTATTCATCTTGTGGTACGGAAAAATATCACTAATAGATTGAATCTTTTGCATTGTTAATTAGCCATAAGATCTTTCCTAAATTCTGGAGACAATTAGAAACATAAACCTCTCGCTTCTCACCTCCTGACAAAGAGCTGATGAACTCAGAATGGAGACTGAAATATTTTTTTGGATATAGCCGATGCAAAAATTAGTTTTGCTTTGACTATATATATTTGTTTTAAGGGGGGGGGTGTTTTTCTTTTCTTTCATTGTGGGAAAGGGACTGGGAAAGAGAGAAAATAGGTGTATGTTCATTAAAAAAAGTAAATTTCATTTTAAATGAAACATTTTTGTTGTTTAGTCATTTTTTCAATCATGTCCAACTCTCTGTGATGCCATTTAGGGTTTTCTTGGCAAAGATACTGGAATGGTTTGCCAATTCCTTCTCTAGCTCCTTTTACAGATGAGGGAACTGAGGCATACAGGGTTAAATGACTTGTCCAGGTTCACACAGCTATCTGAGACCATATTTGAACTCAGGAAGAGGGGTCTTCCTGACTCCAGGCCCAGTATTCTATCCCCTATGCCAGAGTTGGGGACCCTGTGACCTCGAGGCCACATGTAGCCCTCTAGGTCCACAGGTATAGCCCTTTGACTGAATCCAAACTTCACAGAACAAATCCCCAGATTTGTTCACATTTGCCACTTGTGGCCTCAAGTCCACAGGTTCCCCACCCTTGCCTTATGCGATCTAGCAGACTGAGCCAAATGAAACATAAGCTACTACTGAAGAGAGCACTTGGATTCTATCTATTCTTGGCTTTTTCATTTACCTTTGACCTTAGGCAAGTCATTTACCCTCTCTGGTTCTTGTTTTTTATATCTATAAAATAGAATATTAATATTTCTACCACCCACCTCACATAATCAACTAAAACTCCATCAACAAAAAAGTTATTGAATACTTACTATAAGTTCACCATTGAAATTGTGACTGTCATATGATCTGACCCAGTAAATGTTGGGTTGAAGTGAATTACTCTGAAAAGGAGAAACCACTATATGCATGAGTAATGCAAATCACAGGACAGGTCCCAGTTGATAGCTACCCCAGGTAAAAGTACTCTCTGGGTCTGACACTATAGCCATAGTTCACAAATCCCACCAACTTATTTATCTTTGATGATTAGTAAGAAGACATAATTAGTTTCTGTGTCCCCCCCCCAAAAAAAAGGCATTTATTATATTGGCGTAGTTAGAAGAATGTCAACATTTCCCCAGAAACTGGCAAAAATGGCAGTATAAAAGGAAACAATACAGCCAACTCTCTCCTTCAACTACTCTAAGAGACTGAAGAAAAGCACCAGACTTAGTAGGAGTCAGAAAATACAAGGAGACACAACAGTGAGTCATCTGTTCAGCCCCATTCAGCCAGAAGACTACAGACACCTGAAAGGAGATGCAGCCATGAATGTCATTCCAGAGCATTCCACAGTCTGTGCCCTGTGCCTCTGAATGAGGCAGGGAATAGGATGGGGCATAAGCCAGTGGCTGTCATTCCAGTGGACACTGAGACTGTCCTATAGTGAAGTTATTAGAATAAGGAACTTAGGACTGAGGTGAACCTATACAGCTTAGTCACTCTGAACCTACAGAGCCTTCCAGCTAGCCCACAAGGACTGGAGCTAGCAACTGTCTACTCAAGCTCCAGCCATGGATAAGCCTGTAGCTGTGTGGCTCAGACCCAAAATGGAGTCAAGAGCCTGTAAATTCAGACCAGAAGAACAGCAATTAAACTTTCATCCTAGGTCAGACCATTGTAGGCTGACTGCCATATTGTGGCTTCCTAGCCTCTGCTACCCTTAAAAGGCTAAAAGAATATAACATTTGGTACTTGGAAAAAGTAGTAGCAGGAACCCAGGTAATACAAATCAGGAACATATAAGACCCCAATATTATTTTCAGAGGTATACAGAGCCTAGCCCTAACATAATGCTAGAAGAATGAGATATTTAAAAACAAACCCCCCAAAAAACACTGGTAAAAATAGCTTATATGGGGGTAGGGATACCTAGACAAAGACCCAGAATAAGATAACACCACAATATTTATAAACAAAATTTAAAAGAAAAACACAGCTTGAACATAAAATCAAATAGAATTCATGGAAGAAATGAAGCAGAAAATTTTTTAAATGATATCACAAATGAAGTGAGAGCTTTAGAGGAAAGATTTGAAAGAAGAATTAACAGCTCAGCACAGGAGGTATAAAATTTTACCCAAGTAACAGACTCTGAAAATGAAAACTAACCAAATAGAAGATGAGACAAGAAATATTAAAAATGATGTCAAAAGATTAAAAAATAGGAGAATAAATATATTTCATTTTTCAGAACTGACCTGGAAAACAGGTCAAGGAGAAAAATAAAACTAAAAATCACTGGATTACCTTAAATCTATGATTCAAAAAAAAAATAACATGGGTACTGTATTTTAAGAAGTCTCTAGTGAAAATTGCCCAGACCTATTAGAGCCGGAAAGCAAAGTCAAAATATAAAGATCCATTGATCATCTCTAGAAAGATAGCTCTAAATAAAAACTCCCAGGAAATGTGCCAAATCAAAGGAATGATGGAAAGGAACCAAACTTTTATTTAAGCTATTAACCTGCTATGTGCCAGGTACTGGGCTAAGTGTTTTACAAATATCATCTCATTTAATCCTTACAGCACTTCATTAAGTAGGTATTATTATTATTATCCTTATTTCACAGTTGAGGAAACTGAATCAAACAGAGGTTAAATAACTTGCCCATATAGCTAATAAGTCTCCTGAGGCCAATGTTGAACTCAAGTCTTCCTTTCTCCAAGTCCTGTACTTTATCCACAGAACCTCCTAGTGCAGTATTACTAGCAGCCAGAAAGAAATAGTTAAAATTCTGCGGACCGCAGTCAGGAACATACAAGATTCAACAGTTAACACTGTGCAGAAATGGAGAACTTGGAATGTAATACTTCAGAAGGCCAAAGATATAGGACAAAAAACAAGAATAACTTGCCCTGAAAAGCTGAGTATAATCCTACAAGGGGGAAAATGAATCTTCAATGAAACAGAAGACTTCTAAGCATTCCTGATTTACAAAACAACTTAATAGAAAATTTGAAATACACAAAGAGTCAAGAGAGACAATAAAAGGGTAAATACACAGTATTTATTTACAATAAAAGAGTAAATGAGCAGTCAAAAGGGACTACATAAGGACAAAGACCATTGTAATAGGAAGGAAAGAAATACATATCCCTTTAGAATCTTAAAGTTATCAGATATCATAGAGTTAAATCAAAAGAAGTGGAAGTGGTCTTGTTATGTTTTAATGAGAAAAGAAATAAGAAGGAGGAGAAGGAAAAACAACACTGGGGAAGAAAATGGAAAAGGGTTGGAGAACATACTATCTCGTATAATTGGATGTGCAAATACAAAAACTATGCAAACAAGAAAGAAGGGCTGGGGGAGCATAAATCATTTGAAATTCACTTTCACCTAAATTGGGCAAAGGAGAATAGAACACATATACCCAAACATTTTGGTGTGGAAGTACATTCAAAGTATGACTTCCAAGAGTGAATGGGGAAGAAGAGTTTGAAAGGGAAGAAAGAAAAGGTAAGAAACTATTGTTGGAGTTTGGATGAGGTGAAGAGAACAGGAGCAGAGGGGGCAGAAACAGACTGCATCAATCATAGATTGCTGGTACTAAGCACACTCCTTGCTCACTACCTTCTTCATAATTTTTTTAAAGGTAGAGAGATAGGGCAAAAAGAGGAGAAAATATAATAGGCTGGAAGGAAATATCAGTGATCACAATTTAATGTGGATAGGATGGCAGAATGGATGAGAAAGCATAATCCAGCAGTATGTTGTTTACAAGAAACATGCTTGAAACATAAGGGTTTACATGGTATTAAAATAAGGGGCTAAAGCAAAATCTGTTTTGCGTTAGATGAATTCAAAAAATAAAGGGTAACATTCCTGACTTCAGCCAAACAGCAAAAACATACTTCATTAAGAGAACAGGAAAACTATGTGCTTCAAGATTTTATAAACAAATTAATACCAGTATTTAACATATGTACCTAATGGCATGGCATCCAGATACTTAAAGGAAATACTAAACAAGTTTCAGGAAGTAGACACTAAAACTTTAATGGTTGGGGATCTCAGTGTACTCCTGTCAGATATAAGCAAATCTAACCAGAAAAGAAGCTAAAGAACTGAACAGAATTTTCAAAAAGCTAGATAGGATACATCTTTGGTAGTTACTGAATGGGTCTACAAAGATATCTACATATATTTCATACTGTATAGTAACTTTACAAAAATCAACCATATATTAAGAAATAAAAATTTCATAATCAGTGCAGAATAATAGAAATATTAAACACGTCCTTTACTGACCACAATACAATAAAAAATTATGTTTAGTATAGGGTGTTGGATTAAAAATTAATTGGAGGTTAAATAATTCAATCCCAAGGAATTATTGGGTCATAGAATAAAACAGAAACAGCAGATAATTTCGTCAGTGATAATGACAATAATGAGACAGTGCACAAGAATTTTGGGAATACAGACAAAACAATATCTCTAAACACTTTTTATCAATGAAAGAGAAGAGAGATCAATTAATTGGTTCTCAACTTTATTTTAAAAAACCTACAAAACCAACAAATTAAAAACCCTAACTAAACACCAAAGCAGAATAATAATAAAAAAACGATGAAAGTGTGATCTGGGATTTTTTAATTCAATAAAATAGATAAGTCACTAGAAAACTTGATTTTAGGAAAAGAAAGAAGGAAACATTGCCAGTATCAAAAATGAGGAAAAGTTCACAACAACAACAACAAAAAAAGAAAAAGCAGAAATAGAGGAAATTATTAGAAACTATTTTGCCCACTACATACCAATAAAGACCAACAACTTACATGAAATTAGTGATTATTTACAAAAATATAAAATCCTCAGATCATTAAAATATGAAATAGAAAGCTTAACCCAGACTCGAGGGTAGGGGGAATCCATAAATGAATTTCCTAAGAAAAAACTACAAGACCAGATGCATTTACACATGAACTCTATCAGAAATTGAAGAATAATCAATTCCAGTAGTACATAAGCTATGGAAAAAATAGGAAAAGAAGGAGGCCCACTCAGTTCTATGATACAGATATAGTCTTTATACCTAAACCAGGGAGAGACAAAACAAATATTCCCAATATAAATATTGACACAGACATTTTAATTAAAATATTAGCAAAGAAGCCACAGTATCATATCAGAAAGCTTCTGCATTATGACCAGTTAGGGTTTATATCAGGAATGCAAGGTTATTTCAATATTAAGAAAACTATAAATATAATATGAGAGGGGAGGACAGACAAGCATTTATTAAACATTTATATATCAAGCATTGTGCTAAGCGCTGTGCAAATACGTTTTCATTTGTTCCTCACAACAACCTTGTGAGGTAGGTGGTATTATTATCCCCATTTTACAGGTAAGGAAACTGAGGCAGACAAAGCTTAGATATCTTAATAGATTAAGTGAGTTAAAGGTCACACACAGCTAGTAAATATCTGAGTCTATGTTTGAACTCAAAGCTTCCATACTCCAAGCCTAGCACACTGCACCATCTAGCTGCCATGAGGATATTAATAACAGGAATAATAAAAATCACATGATTGTATCAATATATGCATTAAAAGCTCTTGACAAAATACATCTATTTTTTGTTTTTAAAAGGAATAAATGGACTTTCCTTAATATGGTAATATATATTTAAAATTCTAGCTATTGCAACAAAAAAAATAGAATACTAACAATAGGCAAAAAATAAACAGTTACCAATTTTTGCAGATAATGATGGTTTACTTAGAGAGCCTTAGGGACACTAAATTTTTCAAAGAAACTAATTTCAGTGAAGTCGTACTAAAATAAATCCACATAAATCATTAGCTTTTTAAAATATAATCAATAAAACCTAACAGAAAAGGATAAAAAGAAATTCCATTTAAGATATCTAGAGAGTGTATAAAATACTTGAGAGTCTAACAAGCCACACAAAAGAACTATGCAATAATTACAAAACATTCATTACAGAAACAGAGACCTAAGTAATTGGAAAAATATTAGTTGCTCATAGGTAGGCACAGCTAATATAATTCAGTCCCATCCCAATCAAACTACCAAATGATTATTTTATAGAAGTAGAACAAACAATAATGAAATTCATCTGCAAGAACAAAATTTGAAGAAAAATGGGAAGAAAAAGGGCCTAGTAATAACTAATCTCAAACTATACTACAAAATAGTAATCATCAACAATTTGGTACTAGTTAAAGCAATATTTTCAAAATATTGTTTTTAAATTAATAAAATAAGATGCATAGAATTACAAAGGAAACCAATTATATCAAAATTGTTAATAAAATATATTTAAATAAGGACATTGACCCCCAAGTGAAGAACCCCTGGCATATACCAGTATACCAAGACAGTCTCTAAATGTATAAATAACTTAGAGGTTAAAAGACATCAAAAACAAATTATCAGAGCGAGGAAGAAGTTATTTCTCCCAACCATGGATGGAGGAAGAACTCATGACCAAACAAGAAATAGGGAAGGTCACAAAAGATAAAATAGACAATTTTGATTGAACAAAGTTAAGTTTTTTCACTAACAAATCCAAGGCAGTTAAAATTAGAAGGGAAGGGGCAGCTAGGTGGCGCAGTGAGCAGAGCGTCGGCCCTGGAGTCAGAAGGACCTGAGCTCGGATCCGGCCTCAGACACTTAACGCACACACAAACAAAAACCTAGCCCTGTAACCTTGGGCAAGTTAATTAACGCCAATTGCCCTCCAAAAAGAAAAAAAAAATTAGAAGGGAAACAGTTAAATGTGGAAAAGTCTTTGCAGAAAGTTTCTCTGCTAAACATCCCATCTCTATGATATATAAAGAACGGATTCCAATTTATAAAAACAAAAGTTATTACTTAGTTGATACATGGTCAAAGGATATGAATAGGCAGCTCTTAAAGGAAGAAATGAAACATTTAATACCTATGTGAAAAAATGCTCCAAATCACTAATGATTAGAGAAATGCACATTAAAACAACTTTTCAGTTCCACCCCACACCCATCAGATTGGCAAAGATGACAAAAAGGAAAATGACAAATGTTGGTTGGGATATAGGAAAACAGGCATGTTAATGCACTATTGTTGGAGTTGTGAATTGGTTCACCTGCATACCATTTCTGGAGAGCAATTTAAAACTATACACCAAACTGTGTATACTTTTTAATGCAATGACACTATGCATATGCCCCAAAAGAGCAGAGAGGGAAAAGACTCGCTATAAATATGTGGTAGCAAAGAACTGGAAATTAAGGGGATTTCCCACCAACTAGAGAATGGCTGAACAAATTGTAATGTATAATTGTAATGGAATATTATTGCATTCTAAGAATTGATGAAAGGTATGGTTAAAGAGAAACCTGGGGGGTGGCTAGGTGGCGCAGTGAGTAGAGCGTCAGCCCTGGAGTCAGAAGGACCTGAGTTCGGATCTGGCCTCAGACACTTAACACACAAACAAAAACCTAGCTGTGTGACTTTGGGCAAGTCACTTAACCCCAATTGCCCTCCAAAAAAAAAAAGAGAAACCTGGGAAGATTTATGTGAACTGATGCATAATAAAGAGTGTAGAACTAGAAGAAGTTATACAATAAAAACAATGTAAAGACAAGCAGCTTTGAAGATGTGAAGAACTCTGGTCACTGGGGCAGCTAGGTGGCATAGTAAATAGAGCACCAGCCCTGGAGTCAGGAGGACTTGAGTTCAAATCTGGCCTCAGACATTTAACACTTACTAGCCGTGTGACCTTGGGCAATTCACTTAACCCCAATTGCCCTGCCTTCCCCCCTCCAAAATAGCAAGAAAAAGAAAAAGAAAAAAAGAACTCTGGTCAATGTAGGGACCCATCACAATTCCAAATGACTAGTCATGAAGCACCTCCTGACAGAGAAGTGATGGACTCATGAGGCAGAATACGACCTGCATGTTTGGACTTAGCAAGGATCCGAATTTATTTTGCTTGAAAATGCATATTTGTTACAAGGATTTTCTTTTTTGTGGGGCAGGATTAGTAATAAGGCCCTTCCTCCCACAAAAAGTCAGAAGACAACAAAAGGAAGGCCAGAATAAATCACAAACCAGTAGGACAGCTTTGAAAGTTATGTACAGGGGGCGGCTAGGGGGTGCAGTGAATAGAGCGCCGGCCCTGGAATCAGAAGGACCTGAGTTCAGAGCCGGCCTCCAACACTTAATCCACACAAACAAAAACCTAGCCATGTAACCTTGGGCAAGTTACTTAACCCCAATTGCCCTAAAGGGGCAGCTAGGTGGCACAGTGAGTAAGAGCACCGGCCTCGGAGTTGGGATGACCCGAGATCAAATCCGGCCTCAGAAAATGAGCACCCGCACATAAATAATGACTAGCCGTGTAACCTTGAGCAAGTTACTTAACCCCAATTGCTTATAAAAAAAAAAAGTTATGTACATATATATATCTAATTTATTTTAAATTTAGAAAGAGAAGCAAGTTCTACATAATCAAGATTTGTAGTTTCAATGTACAATTCTCTTCTGTTCCACAATGTGAATGCAAATGCTGATCTTGTTTGTTGTCTATTGAATTCAGAATTATAAAAGAAAATGGGGGGGAAAAAATGAAAACAAAACATGTGTCCCATAGACCTGGGACACACTCTCCCACAAATAAACACAACATTGGTTTAAACACATAAGAGACATAGAAGGAAAGACACTTGTAGGAAACTCATGTGGCTGAAGCTCTTATGTATGGATACATGTGGCAGAAGCACATGTTCAGGGGATGTGTATAAGCGGGACACACGTAGTGGCTGCCTTGACATTGGTCTCCTCTGCTCACTGCTTGTTCTGCTGGTCTCCTTTGCCTCCAACTCCTTGACTAGGGTGCTGCCTTGTTCCTTTAGAAAACAGAAACCCAGGGTGGCTAGGTGATGCTGGCCCTGGAATCAGAAGGACCTGAGTTCAAATTGGGTCTAGACACTTAACACTGACTAGCCGTGTGACCTTGGGCAAGTCACTTAACCCCAACTGCCCTGCCTTCCTCCCTCCAAAAAGCAAAAATAAACAAAACCAGAAGCCTACTCCAGTTTTTTTACCTCCGTATTTGGCTTCTAAGGTCTCCCATCTCCTGAGCCAGACAGTCAACCCCAAGCGCCAGAAATTATGAACCCCACATGCCAGGTTCTTTAGAAAAAAGAATAGTATTGTCCCAGTTTGCTAATCACCTTAGGCTTGGCCTTTTCTTTCAGTTTCTCTTCCAGTCACAAACTGTGCCTTGGGACAGAGACCTTCCTCTAGCCTATAGTAACTATTCCAGTCACCTCCCAAATTTTTATTTCTGAAAGCTAGGCTATACCACAGCAGTTATTTGCTTAATAATTACAAAGAGTAATTAAGGGTCCTCCAGTTTTTGAAACCTAAGTCTCTCCTGTTTGCCAATGTAGAGGAATAGGCAGGAAAAAAAAGACTGCAAAGGCAAGTAAAGCTCAGAGGACAAGGTCATTGTCTCTGCTACCTGCTCAGCTGCATCCTGACCCTTTCATATATAGATGTAGTCCAAGTTTGAAAGAGGCTTTGTCCCACATCCTCACCTGTGTAAGATGGAGTTGTTCTTGTTTTCTTAATTCTTCTTAATTTACTTCTTTGTAGAAATTGACCATCAGAAAATCATATAGTATTGTTTGGTTGAAGGTGTGGAAATAGAAATCTGTCACCAGAGGGTTGGCTTTTCCAAATTCCCATATGTCAAAGAGGCTGCACAATGAATGGAAGCAGTTATTAAGCACTTACGTGATGCCAAGAATTATTCTAAGTGATGAGGATACAAGTAATAAAGAAGCCATTTCCTGCCACGGAGGGCAAGTCACAGGAATGATAAGAAGAGCCCTAGTGGAGTCAGTTGGCACATGCTTTCCAGTATTAGTATTCCAGCAGTATTAGCATTGATTTGATTACAGTCTCTAGAGCAAGAAATGGAAAGAGAGGAGGGAGATGGGATATGTGGAAGGCAGGTGGCAAGAAAATGGCCAGCCTGGGAGGGATGTTAAGCATAGTCTGGGACTTTAGACCTGCTAAATAGACTGTACCATCTGTGGTTTTACTCACCAATCCCTGGGGGATGTTTCCAGAACTGAATGGATTAAGTCCCCCAGAGCATAGCCTCAAAAAGTTTGGTGGTCCAGAGGGTACAAATACAAAATCTTATGTTTGTTGCTCAAAACCCTTCATGACTTAGCCCCTTCCTACCTTTCCAGTTTTCTTACACCTTACTCCCTGCCACATACTCTTTAATCCACAAACAAGACACACCATTACTTGGTTCTGGGTGTTTTCTCTGTGTCCTCCATTCCTGAAATGCTCTTTCCTTATCTCTAGCTCTCCTTAAAGTCTCAATTAAAATCTCGTCTTCTACAAGAAGACTTCCCCAATCCTTCTTAATTCTGTTGCCTTCCCTCTTTTAATTATTGCCTTCTTGTTCAGTACATGGTCCTTTTGTACACATTTGTTTGTTGTCTTATCCATTAGTTTGTGAACTCCTTGAGGGCAAGGACTGTTTTTTGCCTCTTTTTGTATCCTCAGTACAGTTCCTGGCACATAGTCAGGCCCTTAATAAATGCTTATTGATTATCTGGCTACAACATCAGAGTGGGTGCAAGAAATGGATAGTTGAATGAGATTTTAAAAGATTTTCAAAAAATTGTTTTATACTAGGGAAAATCTCTCTTTGATCTCCCCAACTCTGCCCCTCCCCCCCCAAAATCCCCATTAACTCACCAAAATTACCTTTGATAAACTATTGCTTTTTTTCTTTTTCCCTTTATTACCTGTGCCAATTACTGGGCACACTCAAAGCATAGTAATTAATGGTAATAGCAGCTCATACTTACAAAGATATTTTATATGCAATATCTTCAGTGACTCTCACAACAGGCGTCTCTATTTGGCAATGAAATCATTCTCAAAAATAATGTATAACTTGCCCATGATTACATAATTAAGACTTAGACTCTTCTCTAAACTTTACCACTTACTTTTGTGTCATTGAACAAGTTACCTCACCTTTCTAGCCTTCACTTTCTTACCTGTAAAATGCATGGATTAGAGTTAATAATCTCAAAGGATCCTTCTACCTGTAAACATTCTCTTTTCTATATTCCTATCCAACTCTAAAGTTCTGTTTTATAATTGCATGTCTCTTCTCTCGCCTTCTTTGACATGCAAAAACATCCTTATTTGAGGAGTTGATTCTATTAAATTATCACATCCTTGATTTTATGGAAATGAGCTTTCTAATAAAGACTGAAAAAGAGAAGCCTAATTGCCTCCCAAATAATTATTCAGACTTCCATGACCTATCAGCAGGGATCAATTAGTAGGTCTCAAGTTAACAGCAGCCATCTGTGTCAAGAGGAATTTTGTGACACCTCTTTACCTTGGGGTGGTCTTCAAGACATGGACAAGGAGTGGTCATTTTGGGAGTGTGCATCCTAGAAAGAGAAAATCTCACTGTCATTTTAGTGACCTGAAATAGGCACCTGGTAGTAAATGAGCCACAGTTAAAGACGATAGCTATAGATTTCTGTTCTTTCTTTTATCCTTGACTTTGATAGAGTTTCTGACCATAGAGCAGTGTATCTGTAATGTCATCATGCCTCTTAATATCTTGTCTGATCTCATAGAAAAACCCCTTTGGAAAGATTTAGCAGCTGAATTAGAGGGAATTGATTTCTGGTTCCAACAGAAGCTGCCACAGGCTAAGGGGAGCTGTATTAATCTTTGTGAGCAAACAGTGAGGAGTTCCAATTTTACTGACTCCATTAACTAATCTCTGTGTATATGGTAATTGCTCCAGCTGCACAAGCTATGGGGAAAAAAACATTCAACTGTCCTGGGTCTTACAGAAGATTCTATTGAAAGCCTTCAAGGACCAGCTGCAATGCCACCTTCTCCATGAAGCCTTCTGTGATCTCACGAGGTGACCTCTCCTTCCTCAGGTCTCACAGGGCACTTGGCACTTCTGATCTGTTTTTTATTATAGCTATTTATGTTCATATTTTTCTGTTCCACTAGATAGTGTATCCTCTAAGAGTCAGGCCATGTCTTATTCATCTTTGTGTTTCACTCCTTGCCAAACACAAGACATTGTACGTAGTGGACACCAAAAAGTGTTCTTTGAATTGCTGGATTTGGGGAGGTTTTTGAATTAAAGGAACTAGAAGAATGGGAGCATCTTTTTTTATAAAGAACATTAGGGACCATGACCCTGGAGAAAAGCCTCCTTCCATTCTTTGTAGAAAGGTAGGTTATGGATGTGGAACATTGCATATCCTGTCAGATGTGGACAGGGTGTTGGCTGGACTACTTTTTTTCCTCTTCTATGTTTTATTCTTTGCCCTTGTGTGCAGCTCACTGAGCAGGGGAGAAGGAATACCATATTAAGAAGTACAGAGGATATAAAAAGCAAAAGTATCAATAAAATGCTTTTTTGTAGAATGGAAGTTTTTGGGTTTTTTTTTTTTAAGTACTGTTTCTTAAAGAGTGAAAAAGGCTTAGGGCTTGAGTCCATGAATCAGAGGAAGCCAATCATTACCGAATCCAACCTTGGAGGAAAACTAGCAAAATCAAGCTGTACTGCCCAGAGCCAGGAGCTGGCTGTGATCATTTGTATGAATGACCAAATCAAAGAGTTTTAGAGCTGGAAGGGAACGTAACACATATGTTAGACCCAGAAATCACCACAGAATGTATAATTTCAGAGGCAGAATGGATCCTGGAATATAAAATGTTAGTATTAAGGGTACATTAGAATCCAGTCCCTTCATTGTAAAGAGGAAGAATTTGAGAGGTGGAATGGATAAATGACTTACCTTAGGTTAAATAGTAGGTAAATGGCAGATCCTGGATTAGTGCCCTAATACCTAATTTGATGTGCCAGCACACTGCATCATGTCCTGTTTCTGCCTTCCTTGCCCTGGAATACAGCTTTGTTGATCCTTCCCAGCTTCAGCCTCCAAAGGGAGATGTTATATAGAGGAGCCCTAGTATAAGAAGCCATTCTCAATACTACCCCTAACCTGTCTTTTTTTTTTTTTTTTGGTCTGTGCACAGAACACCTGAAGAAGCGTTTGGAAGATTATATGGCCCAGTTTCCAAGTGTAAGAATCCTCCGAACCAAGAAGAGAGAGGGACTCATAAGGACTCGGATGCTGGGGGCTTCAGTGGCCATTGGTGATGTCATTACATTTTTGGACTCACACTGTGAAGCTAATGTCAATTGGCTTCCACCCTTACTAGGTAAAGAAGCATAGCAATGTCCTGGGTGATTGATTGTGGGGCAGTGAATATAGGTTCTCAGTGTCTGGCTGCTTTCTTGACTTGTCTTTTGGCCTGGATCCAATTAACAGAAACATTTATTGAACATACAGTGTGTTCCCAGACCTGTGTTGGGCACCAAGGTGGATATGTAAAGTGTGATCCTTTCCTTCAAATAACCATCTTGTTGGAAACTGAAGATTAATAGGCCTGAAATTAAAGGGATGGAAGGAAGTACTACAAAAGTAAAAAAAGAAGGGCAACAGGAAAAAGAGAAGAGAAGGTTCAGGTCTTTGGCCGAGGTATACTTAGAATGAGCCATAATGAATTAACCTTGTTTCCTTCTTTAGCAGGGATTTGTTATTAACAGCGTTACTTGACTAATAGTTCACGGAGATACCACAAACATAATATATTCCTGGATTTAAGCAAGTTATTTGTATGGTTAGGGAATTCATAATTCATATTCAAGGAGTGGCGATTAATAAATCAGTGTCATCTGAAGGGAGGTCTTGAGTAAACTGCTATAGGCTATGTTAGGGAGCACAAGATTGGAAAAGAGAGTTTCTATTCAACATTTGTGTCACTGATTTGGATGTTGGCAGAGATTTGGCCTCTTTAACAGATTTGTCAGTAACAAGGAATTAAGAAGGGTGGTTAATAGGTTGGAAGACAAAATGGATATCTAGAAAGATCTAAACAATGAAATAATGATCTAGATGCCATTTAACAAGGAGAAACAAAAAGTCCTCCCCTTGGGCTCAGAAATCTTAAGTGCAGGATACAGAAGATAGAGTTCAGTAACTGTATGGAGAGAAAAAGGAGGATTTTAGTAGCTCTAAATAGGATTTTAGTAACTGAATAGGAGTCAGCAATCTGGTGTGTCAAGTTAAAAAAAAACAACAATGGAATATTATAGAGATGGTGCTTACTTTGGGTAGCAAGCAGAAATGGATGTCGCTTCAAATTCAAAGCCCCTATTATTCTGTGATTATAAATACTTTTAGAAGGAGATGAGAAAAAGAGATGATAGAAACCTGGTCTATGGTAATGGTAATAAGCATGGAGGAAGAATTTGAAAAACATTTTGTAGGAATAAACAAAATTTTAGTGATGAATATAGCAGGACGAGTAAAGTCAGAGATTACTCCAATATTTTCATTCTGTTTAGCAGAGATAGAGAAGTTGACAAGAAAGTTAGTTTGACTGGATGAGAGTAATTTCAATTTGAAGTATGTTTAGTTTGAGGTGAAGATGTGCATTAAGCACTAGAACTCAAGCAAGGAAACAGGACTAGAGAGGTAGATTTAAGGGTTATTAGCATAGAACTCATAGTTGAAGGATGAGCTCTGTAAATCAGAGAGTATTGAGAGAGAACATAAGATTAAGGATTTGGCATTGGAGAACCTTCCATATTTAGGGGGCTAAGTGAGGGAAAAGAACCAATAAAGTATAATAGGGAATGTAGAAGATTTGCTTTCTACACAACTCAGGAGAATATCTGTCACCTACTTGTGAGCTTCTAGCCCCAAATGTCCAGTGCAAGGGTGGGAGAACCTACAGCCTCAAGGCCACATAAGGCCCTCTAGGTCGCAGGTTCTCCACCCCTGGCCCAGTATTTATAGTAAACATTGTTCATTTAATTAAACCCAGGGAACATATGCATCTGCCTCTCATTACAAAAAAAAACACACACTATTAAATTGCATAATTTATAGTGTTTTAGAGGAATGAGGCATTGTGGGGTCATTCAGTGACTCATAAAAAGAATTTAGTGGTGTGACACAAAGCTGAGCTTCTAGTCTAAATAGTCATTAACTTTGTTTCTATGGAAATATATGAGGGTGATTTTTGTAATCAGCAAATACACATGGAAAAATCATTCTCCTTTTTTTCATAGATGATATATGCCATGGGTATAGACACAAGGCTGTCTCCCCACTAGTCCTAAGGAATGATAGATGGGGTCATAGCTTTCATCCATAAAGCCATAATGTCTTTCTACATAATTCAGACTGTCATCTTTTGAGACCAACAGTAGGAGATTACTTCCAGGCCTGAAGAGTCAATCATCCAATAGAAAGCCACTATTAGTAGAAAAATATATAGTGATCTCTTAAATTTCTGTAATACTTTATGACTTACAAAACTCTTTTACGTAAATTGGCTCATTTGCTCCTCACAACAACCCTACGAAATGAATAATGCAAGCACTCATGTCACTATTTAACAGAGCAGAAAACTGAACAATTCTGTGACTTGCCTGAGGCCACACAGAAAGTGAGAGAGCCAAAACTCAAATCCATGTTTTCCAGTAGGTCTAGTGTTTTTTCCACTACTTCACCGTTTTACCCATAACAGGTTCAGCCCAGCTCCAACATACCAGAAGGAAAGGCATCAGAGTATTAGCATAGCTTATGAAGCATTGACCTAGTCCCTCATGACAATTCCTTTGCTCCTGATAATATATTGTATGCTTGTTAGATTTATTTATTTGAGATACCCTTTGATCCATCATTTGGGTAGATCAAACACTATTTTGTAGATTCCTCCTCAGATAGCTAATTGTGCTAGTGGTTCCATTCGTACAGTTTATAAAACACCTTCCTTAAAATAGTACTATGAGTTAGGGAATGCTGTTACCATCATCATTTTTATTTTTATCCCCATTTTACAAATGAGTAAATTAAGACTCAGGGGTAATGACCTGCCCATAGTCACATGTAGTTACTCTGCCAGCCAACCTAGTTAACAAAATTGAGGCATAGACAAACTCAAGCACGAGTTAAATGGCATAGGGAAACTATTTTTAAGCTGTCTGTAGATAGTAAAAATCTCCATGATAAAGGAGATCTATATTTGTTTCTTAATAAATGTTTCTTGGCCTCTTCAGATCGCATCGCTTCAAACCGAAAGACCATCGTGTGCCCGATGATTGATGTGATCGACAATGATCACTTTGGGTATAAGACACAGGCTGGAGATGCCATGAGAGGAGCGTTTGACTGGGAGATGTATTACAAGAGGATCCCTATCCCTCTGGAACTGCAGAAACCTGACCCCAGTGATCCATTTGAGTAAGTGCACAAAACTCAGCCTTCTTATTTGGGTCTAACCAAAGCCCCTGCCATTCTGGCAGCAAATCAGAAAATCATAAGATCACAGATTGAGAGCTGGGGCATGAGATATCATCAGGTTCAAACTCTTCATCTTTCAAATGAGGAAACTGAGGCCCAGAAAGGTTATGCTTTTTGTTCAGGATGACATACCAAGTTAAGTATCAGAGGAGTGATTCAATCTTCCTCACTCCAATCCAACACTATTCTATCTCTCAAGTCAGTTAAAAAAGTGTGAATTCATATTCTTCAACCAATACCTAATATGAATAGTTTTTGGCCAGATCATTGGGAATCTACTAATTGAGCTTAATGGTTGGCCCTGCTATCTCTAATCTTAATCTATGGTTTTTCTTTTTTACTGAGTCTCTCCATATTTATGATAGCAGTGCCCCCTTTCCTGCCTCTCCCAGGGCCTTTATTGTCAGCAACACAACTCCTTCTCACTTCTCTTTCCCAATCTCCAACATATTGATGTTTATGGGAAATGAAAAGTAGCTGTTTTTCAGAAATAAATGGGAGACCCCCACCCTAGTGAATGATGTTTGTCTCCTCTCTTTTTAGCCTGACTGCTCTCATCATTCATAAAAGGGACCCCAGAAGTCATCTCATCCTATTCCCTCCCCTTCTGCAATATCCCTAACAGAGTACCTGCTAGTCAGCTTCTGTTTGATCAGTTCTAGAGATGAGGAGCTCATCACTTTCCAAGATAGCCTATGCCATTGCTGGAGAGTCAAGAAGTTCTACCTTGTACTCGCTGAAATTTACCTTCTGGTAACTTTCCTTTTACCTAGTCTTAGTTCTGCCTTTTAGGACCAAGAAAAACAGTTCTAATTTCTCTTCATGTAATAGCTTGTCAAATACTTGAAGACAGTGGCTATGTCTTTTTTTTCTTCACACAAAATATCCTTAATTCCTTTAACCAATCATCTCAGAAATTTCTGCTTCCCTTTTTCCTTTATTCTAAATAAGGTAGAATACCATTTTTAGAGACTTCAGCATTTTACCAGTTTGGTTCTCCCATAGTCTATATCAGAGGTGTCAGACATAGCCCACAACCCTCCAGAGTATATCCTGAACCAGATTAAAGTGTAATTGGGAAATATTTAACAAAATAAATAAAAAATACAATAAAACATGGATAATATTATATTTCAAAGCTAAGTCAGTCTGCAGCCCACATGGATCTGTACATTTGAACCAGGTCTCTGTTTCTATTTGAATCTGACACCACTGGTCCACATCATAATCCACATATGAATATGGTAAAACTCAATTTCTGGGTTACTTACCACATAGATTGCTCTGTTGACTTGAATTTTCTGGGGAATTGAAAGTTAGTTTTAACCCTAGTTGTTGGGAATCTTTGTAAAACATCTGAGACTATTTTCCCATCCTAATTAGCAAAATTAGAATATGAATGCCATTCATTGGTGATTAGGGAATCTTACAGAGGCCCTGGTTCATAATGATAGTAACAACACTCATTTATGTGACACTTTATATTCTACAAAGCACTTTTTCCAACCACCTGTGAGATGAATAGTACAAGTACCATTACCCCCATTTCTCCAAGGAAGAAACTGAGGCTCAGTTAAGGTGAGAGGTAAGGTGACTGGGACAACAAGCAATATACAGCTGGGTCTTACTATACCTCTCATCATTCTTATCCTTAATTATGACTATATAGCACTGCAAATGTAGCTTCAGAAGGTAATGAGATTGAGTGGCATGGGGAGTAACCCCAGGAAATATCCATTGGGATCATCCTCATCTGAATAGAGATTATCAGTAGGTGATAGCTATCTGTATGTATATACAGGTAATAATAATAGTAGCTAACATTTACATAGTGCTTACTGTGTGCCAGGCATGCTGACAGGTCCTTTACGGTGGTCTCATCCTATCCTCACAATGACCCTGGGAGAAGGTGCTATTATTTATCCCCACTTTACATATGAGGAAATTAAGGCAAACAGAGTTCAAGTGGCTCGCCCAGTGCCCCAAGCTAGTAAGTGTCTGAGGTCACATTTGAACTCATGTCTTCTTGACTCCAGACCTGGCCCTCTATCCACAGTGCCACATAGCTGCCTGATATATATCTACATAGCAAATAAAAATAAATCTTCATAGGTCTCTTTCAATATAAATATCAGTATATATGAAATTAAGCTTTGGTTGCAAGGCAAAATATCAGTTAATTAAAAATATTCACAAGTTGAAAGACTGTCAGAGCTGAAAAGGGCCTTAGAGTTCCATGTCCAGTTTGAGTTCCACGTGTTAGGAAAGGTTTTGACAAGCTAGAGCACATCCACAATGCAGTGAAAGAACTGGAGAGCATGCCTTGCAAGGATTGACCTCGAGGAAAGATATACTAAGGGGGAGGTGAGACCTAGGTTCAGGTATTTGGGGCTGGAGTTGTAAATGGGAGGTAGTGGGTAAAAGTAAAAAAGCTGGAGATTTAGGCTTGATATAAGGAAAAGATTCCTTATCATTACAGCAGTCCAGAAGTAGAATGGGCTGACCCAGGAAGTAGTAGGATTTCATTGGGGTTGTTCCAAGGTTGGGAATTTGTCCCAATTTGTTGGGAATGTTGTAGAAAGGATTCCTGATCAAGTACAAGGTGGACGAGATGGCCTCTGAGCTCCTTCTTGACTGAAATTCTGTTGTTCTGTGCATTAGTTCATGAGTCATAAGATCATAGGACTTAGAGCTGGAAGGAAACGGTAAAGATTTCCAGTCTAAACTTCATTTTTCAGAGAAAAAAATGGTATCCAGAGAGGGAAAATTATTTGCCAAATTTCACACAGCACTAACATTTGGTTAGTGGTAGAAGTAGGCCTAAAACCCATTTTTTTTCCTGACTTGGCTGATGAGGAATGAGGGATAAGGTAAATTTCCTTATAAAGTAGGGATGGCCCACAAAATAAGATGTCCCTCCTTTATAGGGAGACAAATGAAGCCCAAGAAGGTTATGATTTGCCTAAAGTCACAAAATAAGAGAGACCAGAACTAGAAACAGGTCTAACTCCTTGGTCTAGCCCTCCCTTCAGTATGCTTTACTGCCTCATTTTGAAAGGATCCTTTCTGTCATGGTTCTTTTTTTTGCTGCGTATATTAGTGTTGCTGTTTGAAGTCTTAGTAGCTGATTGGGTTTTAAAAGGACATTTAGAGGGATACGGATACTCCATGGGTGATGATAGAATTGGAATTGCTACCAGACCATTTTGGTTAAAGCAGCTAGGTGGTACAGTTTATAAAGCATCAGGCCTGGAGTCAGGAAGGCTCATCTTCTTGAGTTCAAATATGGCCACAGATACTTAAGTAGCTGTGTGACCCTAGACAAGTCTCTTAACCCTGTTTGCCTCAGTTTCCTCATCTTTAAAATGAACTTGAGAAAGAAATGGCAAACCATTTCAGTATCTTTGCCAAGAAAACCCCAAAGGGGCTCATGAAGAGTCAGACATGATTGAACAACATCATTTTGATTTGAGAATTTATTTTTCAAGGGGGTGGTTCAGAACAAGATGTTTCTGAGGTGGTGGTGGTAGTGATAATTTTTTTTATGGGACTGCCTATGCATTTCAGTTATATGTCATGTTGAGACCCATTTCCCCCGACAGGTCTCCTGTAATGGCTGGAGGACTATTTGCCGTGGATCGAAAGTGGTTCTGGGAGTTGGGAGGGTACGATCCTGGCCTGGAGATCTGGGGTGGAGAACAGTATGAAATCTCCTTTAAGGTGAGCAACTGTCTCTCAGTCCTTTTGTCCTTACAGCCGATCAGCAGTCTGCTGCAGTAGCCCACTGGGTATATATCTGAGTCTACCCAACCTCTGGCATGTATGAAAGATGCTAGACTCCCTGGAGCCAGTCAGCCCCAGTGCCCAGACAAAATTCCTTAATTCTGGTGTTCAAGGACCTCCATTATCTGGCCCTAACTTACTTTTTAATTCAGTTTAATTCAGCTATGGGCAAGGCACTGTGCTATGCACAATCTGGTTTTATTTCTTGTTACCCTTTTTCAAATACTCTACCCTCCATTAAACTGGACTACTCTCTGTCCCCTGAATAAATTCTATTTCCCATCCTCCACCCCTTTGTTCAGGCTGTTCCTTCTCTTTGGAATGCTTTTATCTCCTTCCCCATCTGCACCCCCAGCCAAAATCATGACACCCTAAGCATCCTTCGAGACCTAACTCAGATTCTCTCTCTTCTGGGAAGTTTCACCTGCTCTCCTCTGTCCCAGCTAAAATCCATTTCTTCCTTTTCTAATTTAATAAAACATGTGTACTTAGTAAGTCAAATTTATATTATATTGAACTGTCATCTTCCTTACCTGATTATAATCTCCTTGAAGACAGAGATCATTTCTAAGGTATTTTTGCATCTCCTCCAGAACCAGACACAATGCCTTATCCATAGTAAAAACTTGATAAATGTTGAAGGGAGGGAGGGAGGGAGGAAGGAAGGAAGGAAGGAAGGATGGCAAAATCAAGAAGCCAAAATACATGGAGTGTTTTGAGATTGATTCATGCACACAAGGTACAGTTTTGGTATCCTTTTACCCTCTTGAGAATGTCTGTTACCACTTGATAGGCAACAAGATAGGACAGGCATCTTTCTTCACATGAAGATGATGATGTGTTTGTAAACTATCAGAGCTGGAAGGGATCTTGAAGTGGTGGAGTGAACAGAATTCTGGTGTGGAAGTCAGGAGGACCTGAGTCAAGATCCTGTCTCAGACATCTGTGAGCTCTCTGACCCTGGACACATCCCTTCCTTCTTCTCAGCTTCACTTCCCTCATCTACATAATGTCAATAATGATAGCACCCGCCTTCCATTGTTGTTTTGACAATTCAATGTGGTAACACAGTCAAAGCACTTTGAAAACTTTTAAAGTACTACATAAATACTAGTTGTTGTTGTTGTTGTTATCCTCATATTAACTGTAAACTTCCCAAGAACTAGAACCAGACCTGTTTATTGGTATCTCCCAGCACCTAGCATAGTTCTAGTTACAGTGTATGGTTTCAGCTGGAAAGGGCCTTACTGGTAGGTGCTTCCTTTACAGGTGCTTGTATCAGCTCACGCTAAGGAACTTATCCCCTGCAATTTTTATCTCTGTCCTTCAACAGATCCTACAAAGAACATCTGTCCAACATGTTTGGCCTTTTGTGCATGGCTCTTGTAATTGTATAAATCCTTTTGTGGACACCAGTGCTAGCCAATTTAGCAGAGATTTATTAAGCACTTTCCATATGCAGTCTGTGGTGCTGTGTGTTGGAGATACAAAACAAAAAACAAAGTCCCTGCTCTCAAGAAATTTTCCTTCTCTTGGGGCAGAAGACAAGCTGCTATTAGCTCTGGCTCTCACTGTCTCATAATAATAGAGATTACAAAATCCTTTAGTGTTTGCAGCATGTTTTGCCCATCATTATTTCATTTGATCCTGACAACAATCCTGTAAGGTAAGGACTACAGGTCCATTTTACATATGGGAAAACTGGGGGTAAGAGAGGTTAAGGAATAGGCAATTAATAAATGCTTGTTGACTGACTGATTTGTTGGTTAATTGGTTGACTTCTCCAAAAGTCACACAGACAGTAAATGTCAGGGATGAGATTTGAGCCCAGCTTTCTCCTGACTTCAGGTTCAGAACCTTTTCATGTTTTTTCCATGTGGTCTACCAGCTGTCTCTACCTAACCAGCCTAATTCATTTTCCATTCATACATTTCATAGATAATGTCTTTTTTAAGCACTTTTTGTATATAATATACTATAGCCCACTTACCCCCACCATGTGTCTGCTTTCTGGATAACTTGCATTTCAGAGTCTTTTTGAGACCACTGTGTTCTTTTTTTACAACCAAATAGAATCACCATGTGATTATTGGTATGGAAAAAAATGGGCTTTAGTTGCAGAGTGCAGGTTGGAATCACGGAAAGCCTACTCTCTCTTCCTTCTCTTAAATTCTGGGTCTACCTCACTCTTCAGCTTCAGCAACTATCCAAGATATATGACCTATTGGACTCTACTTCCAACTTCATGTCATCATCTGGGCAAATCATCCCCATGATTTTTCGGGTGTGGATTCCTAGGCCATTTTCATTTAAATGGCCATGGATCTCATTGAAGAGGCTCTTTGTCAGAGGTAATCACCTAGAGGAGCATTTTCAAACACACCCAAGTATGACCTTTCTTTGTTTGGCTAAATTGGTGCATTGCAGTGCAGGTCTTTTATTTAGGAGGGGGGTTTGGGAGGAGGCTGAAGGGCCATAAAAAAAAGGAAGACAGGAAAGAGTATCAACTATCCTTTAAAAATGCACCAAAAAGAACAGAAGGAAGTTCAAAGGGGACCTAGATAGCCAGGGCAATGATAGCACCATCCTGTTAAATTTAATATATACTTTTTTAAAAGTTGTTTGTAATAGAGATGAATGGTTTCACATGCAGTCTTCTTTACATGCTTGGTCAAGTACACCTCTTCTTCACGTTATTTTCTTAACTACCATTTCTATTCCCTCAGCCCATCAGATACTAAGATACTAGAGTCCAAATATACTTAGTTGCACTGTCAAAAATGGTGGGAATAAGTTGCTGTGAAAACTCAAGGCAGACCCCTATATCATATCTTTGAAATAACAATCTCAAAATGATCTGACTTATTTAGGACTTAAACTACATCATCATATATTCACTTCTTCTGCTACTGCTTCTTAGCATTTAGGTGATACTACTAATAATTTAAATATCATCTTCTATCACGTTTTTCAAATGAACTTTTGGTCCAAACTGGTGCTGCCATTGGTTTTAATGTTTTTCCACTTGACAAAGCATTTGCTAGCTGTATTTGTTTCTGAGATCTTTTGGTCTCCTGGTTGTGGTGATTGTTTTATATACTTTCCCTAAGATATGACAATAATTAGAATCGTGTCTTTTATGCATTTCCCATTTTTCAGAATCAACAACTTGTGTCAGTATGCCATTTTGGAACTTATCATAATTGCATACATTATCTTCTTTTCTTTATCCTTCCTTTTAACTTGTTAATTTTAACCTTTGTGCTAACAATTTATTGATCTAACTATATGTAGACAGCTGATTCTGATAGGACTCCCAAGTTGGCAAACAGTCTTCCCATCTATTAAGACAGTCAGTTTCATTTTTCTGTGGTATTCTTTGGTACTCAAAAGGCCTTCTAATGGTCTTCATAAAAAAAAATTATATATATTTGTAATATACTGGCATGACACTTCTGAATAATCTTCAAACCTTTGTGCTCTATCCTTTCTCTTAAAACATATTTTCCAAAATATCTTTTACCATCTTGTTTTGTAGCCACCAAATATCAAAATATGTATTAACTTAGTTTACAGTAGGGGTTAATTAACCTAGGGTCAATGAACTTCTTTAGTTAAAAAAAAAAAAACAACTTTATTTCAATATAATTGCTTTCCTTCGTAAGCCTATTTTAAAATTTTATGTATTTAAACTGACTTTTATTTAGAAACATTCTAAGAGGCCTATAGGTGTTACCAGACTATTAAAAGGTTTCTTAATATAAAAAAGCTAAGAAATCCTGTTGTTGATGTTCTTATCAAGTTCTTCATAGAATATTTTTATTTTGGATGGTGGCATAGAAGCAGGAAGACTCCCTGCACTAACCCATAATCACCTCAAATACCTATAAAAAATTACTCTAAACAAACTTTAGGGCGACAGAACCCACAAAGAGACAGAGAGAAACAAACCTCCTGGCAGGTTTCATAAGACAGCCCGGCAGGCCAACAGGAAGGGTCCATAACAACTACAACAAGCTGGGCGCAGAGCCCAGCCCCTCCTGAGTCTTCAGTTTTAGCCCCAGGGCAGCCCAACCAGCCGAGGCTAGAGGGACTCCAGGAGAGTGTATCATCAGCAGCTGTGACGATTTCCAGAATTATCAACCCATAAATGCCAAAGACAAAGTAAGAGGTGGTCAGTGGACTTTGGGAACAGGGGTCCGGGAGTACAATCTGGCTGCTGTCTCGTGGCTGCTTCAGAGCTCCAGGCCTGCATATTGTAGGGGCACTAAGCAACTAGTCTGAGGGGTAATTACTCTTGCTTTAACCTGCTTGGATCTGGATTGCTGTCTAGGGTGGAGGTCCTGGGGTGTGAGACCAGTTTGCCAGAGCATGTGGAGGTATGAATTGGTTATAGTACATAGAGGAGCTTAAGAAGGATTTTGAATCCAAATAAGACAAGTGGAGGAAAAACTGGGAATAGAAATGAGAATGATGCAAGAAAATTATGATATGACAGTCAACAGCCTGACTAAAGAAAATAACACCTTAAAAAATAGATTAACTCAAATGGCAAAAGAGGCTCAAAAAGCCAAGGAGAAGAATGCCTTAAAAAGCCTAATTTCCCAGATGGAAAAAGAATCTCAAAAGCTCACTGAGGAGAATCATTCCTTCAGAATTACAGTGGAGCAAATGGAAACTAGTGACTTTATGAGAAATCAAGATACTATTAAACATATCCAAAAGAATGAAAAAATAGAAATAAATGTGAAATATCTCATTGGAAAAACCACTGACCTGGAAAATAGATCCAGGAGAGATAATTTAAAAATTATTTTACTACCTGAAAGCCATGATCAAAAAAAAAGAACGTAGAAATCATCCTTCAAGAAATTCTCAAGGAAAATTGCCCTGATATTTTAGAACCAAAGGGCAAAAAAAGGTTGAAAGTATCCCCCAATCACCTCTTGAAAAAGATCCCAAAAAGAAAACTCCTAGGAATATTATAGCCAGGTTCTGGAATTCCCAGATCAAGGAGAAAATATTATAAGCAGCAAAGAAGAAACAATTTGAATATTGTGGAAACACAATCTGGATAACACAGGATCTGGCAGCTTCTGCACTGAGGGACCATAGGACTTGGAATATGACATTCTAGAAGTCAAAGGATCTGGGATTAAAACCAAGAATCACCTACCCAGCAAAACTGAGTATCATGTTTCAGGGGAAAATATGGTCATTCATTGAAATAGAGGATTTTCAAGCATTCTTGATGAAAAAACCAGAAATGAATAGAAAATTTGACATTCAGATACAAGAAGCAAGAGAAGCATGAGAAGGTAAACAGGGAGAAGAAATCATAAGGAAGTTGAGCTATTTACATTCCTATATGGAAAAACAATAATTGTAACTTATGAAACTTTTCTCAGTATGAGAATAGTTAAAGGGAATAGAAATGTGTGTGTAAAAATGTGTGTGTATGTGTTTGTCTATATGTCTATATAGGAGGGTATATGGGCGTATGAATACATATGTGAGTGTGTGTGTATATATGTGTACAGGTATATATAGATAGAGGGCACAGGACCAGTTGAATAGGAACAGATAATAGTTAAAAGGTGAAATTGAGAGGTGAGAGAGGAATATAATGAGAGGAGATGGGGAGAGACAGAATGGGGTAAATTATCCCATGTAGAAGAGGCAAAGGAAAACTGTTAAAATAGAGGGGAAGAACAGGAAGACAAAAGGGAATGGGTCAACCTTACTCTCATTGAATTTGGCTTAGAGAGGGAATGACATATACACTAAATAGGGTATCTCACCCTACAGGAGAGTAGGGGGGGAAAGGATGAGACAGGGGATGATGAAGGAGAGGGCATGTTGGGGGGGTAGGGAAGTTGGAAGCACACACTTTTTAAAAGGGACAGGGTCAAAGTAGAGAATAGAACAAGTGGGGGGCTGGATAGGATGGAGGACAATATAGTCAATCTTTTACAATATATACACTATGGAAAAGTTTTGCGTAGCTACACATGTACAACCTATATTGAATTGCTTATTTTCCTAGTAAGGGTGGGTGATGAGGGAGGAAGGAAAAGAATCTGGAACCCAAAGTTTTAAAATCAAATGTTTAAAATATATATATATATAATTTTTTTATATGCAACTGGGAAATAAGATATACAGGCACTGGGGTATAGAGATCCATCTTGCCTTACTGGAAAGTTGGAGGGGATATAGGAGAGAGCAGATTGGGGGAGGGAGTATAGAGTGGGATCGCTGTTTTGGGGTGGGGGGTAGGGGAAAGACGGGGAGAAAATTTGTAACTCAAATTCTTATGGAAATGAATGATGTAAACTAAAAATAAATATAAATTTTAATTTAAAAAATTTTTTAAAAGCTAGAAAAAATATTTCTATTTCTTCATCCTTTACAACAGATAAACTATAATTACCTTTATGGTAATTCTCTTGTCTCTATTTACAAGCACCGCAAGGGAAAACAATGAAGCATCCCATGAAGAGATGTTTCCTGTTGCCATCAGGTACAAGATGAAACCAACTCCAACAGCTCCTTTATTCAACTCTCCAGGGACAACCTCTGAGCCATACTTATATTTAGCTAAAACCCGTGGTTGTATTCATAGTAATATCATTGATATCATTATATCAGTGATATATTGGTTCACTAGATGGATGAATTCAGTCTATAAGTCTCCCTTAGGAATTGAATCTAGTTCGTTTTTTTCATTAATTGATCAACTAAGTCAGGCGGTTAGATGACACAGTGGATAGAGTGCCAGGCCTAGAGTCAGGAAGACTCCATCTTCATGAGCTCAAATTTGGCTTCAGGCATTTCTAGCTATGTGATCCTGGGCAGGGTACTTAACCGTTTGCCTCAGTTCCTCATCTATAAAATGAACTGGAGGAAGGAAATGGCAAGCCATTCCAGTATCTTACCCCAAATTAGGGTCACAAATAGTAAATACAACTGAAATAATCCAACAGCAACAAATCAACTAGGTCACAGAGAAAAGATCTCACAGTTTGAGTACCAGTAGTTAAATTATCATATGTGGAGAGATTAAAATCGCCTTCTTTTCCACCATTCTACCACCTTCCCTTTGAAATTGAATAAAATGATGGCACACAAGACTGAGGGCCATTTTGTATTTTTATCTGTTGCTAGAACCACCAAGCCAAAGAATTCATTACTTGGGGTTCAGCATGCTGGTGATAAACATCTTTGTACTTAGCTGTGCTAGTACTTGGACAGCAGATACAGTCTCTCTCCAGAACCATATTCAGAACTTTCCTACTTTGGGAGAACCTGCCAGAGCTTGCGCTCCACTGGAGTAGCCTTTGAGAATCAAAGGTCACCTCCTTGCCATGATGAGAGTTTGGAGTAGGCTTTTAAGACATTTAAAATGTAACACATAGAAGGTAAAAGCTAAAGGGGGCCTTAGAACAGAAAACATGCAGTGTTAAAGCTGGAAGGTAACTTAGAAAATGGAATTTGAATACCAGAAGGTCACAAAGCTTGTTAGTGGTAAAGCAGAACCCAATATGCTGATAGGGTGGCATATCTCATGCACAACCACTGCTTTTTCTCTTTAAACTTGCAATGCATATAGTCTTGGTATAGATGCTTAAGATTTGAGATTCTGATGAAATTTTTTATAACTTTTTGTATTTGTTATATACACCTAGATTTTGAAATCGCCCTCCATACTCACTGTTTAAACATTATTTATTAATCAGTTAAAGTGATGGGGTAAAACTGGGTATGAGTCACTGCATTTTGACCAGTGCCCTTCAAGTCTTCCCATACTGTGAATACATTGAAAGGGGTTTCTTCACCAAAGGAGTTTTCAAACTCCGAATGATTTTACTCTGGCTTTTAAAAGAGACTTCTCTAATTATATTTGTCAAGCAATTATGGAAAAGCAAATGGTATTTTTCTCCATATTATTTGCAAAAGACTAATTGATGAAGCTGTATTTTGTCTCTGCCATGTGATTTGAGGGATTAAGCAAGCTTCTGTTTCCATTTGATCCAGTTAGCGTTTTTAGTTTAATGGAGAAATGAAATTATATCATGCCACTTCCTAGGCCTTTATGGGACACTTTTCTTGCTCTTTTTCTTTCACCCTGCCTTTGAAACTATACATTTCTGATGCCTTATGACAATATACCAGTGTGTCCTTTGTCTTTCCAGTGTTCCAGCAGACACCTGCCTGGTCTGGAGGATAAGGCAGATTCATTCTTCTCTCTACCACTCTTGTGTGTTCTGTTTCAGGCCAGAATTAGTCATTTATGGAGAGCAGAACTCACCCTGATTAATCTCTGCTTTAATCTCTTTTCTTTCTGGAAAGCAAAAATAGAGGCTCCTCCTGAAAGGCTCAGTGTATTTTCAGAAATTTAGATAAGGTCAAATCCAGCAGAGAGCAAAATATTGATCATTGATGTTTAAAGTTCTAAGAGTGTAGTCTTGGTGAGAGAAACTTAGAGACTAAGTTGATAAGATTGTGAATTTTCAAGAGAGCCTTTGATGCTCTTTAGGAGAACTACTTCAGTAGCAATCAAAGAGGCCTCCTAGATTGGGAAGAGGTAAGGAGTATTCTAGCTCTTGGTGTCTTTGCTTTGCTATTTAAAGGAGATGCATTTACTTTACTCTTCCAGAACTTCAAACACCCGTAATACCATTTAGTTAAGAGTGGTATAGCTGAAAAGCATCTGACTGGGAATCAAAAGACCAGGGTTCCAGACCTGGCTCTTCCTCTTACTAGCTTTAAATGCTATGACAAAAGTTAATTGTACTTTTAAAAGTTTCTGCTTCTTTATCTATAAAATGTAGGCAAAAATACCTTATTCACAGGATTGTTTCAGAAATAAGAGAAGATGATGAGAACGATAATAGCTTACATTTACATAAGTCTTTACATTAGAAAAGATGTGGAAGAAATGTGTGCTTCACACATCAACTGGACTAAATAACCCATGTGTCTATGGCACCTTATGGTTTATAATAACTCATAATAGCTCTGTAGGTAAGTAACGCCAATGTTATTGTGTCCATTTTGCAGATAAGGAAATTGAAATGCAGAGAGGTGCAATGACTTAACCAGAGGAACACAGTAAGCGTAAGAGCCAGAACTCTGGTTTCAAATTCAGGGCTCATTCCACCATAGTAGGATGACCTACAGTGCCTTCCAACTCTTGGTCATTTACCTCGACATTGAATTCAGTTAGCTTTTCTCTGTTCCCTAGCCACAGATAGTGTCCCCTAACCAATCAAAGCAGTAAAGGAAAATCTTGTGAATGATTTCCCTTGAAACTTAAGAACTGAAGCTTCCCTCACTCCTCTTACTGAAGTAAGGTCCCTGTTACTGCAGTATTTTGCTCCTTTAGACCCTTGACAGATGGCCTAAGAATCCTTAATGTTTCCCAGATCTTCAGAGAGCAGCCTCCAACAGCTCAGATTTCCAAATTTTGTGAGTTTGATTCCCCTTCAGACAAGTCATATTGTACAATTCAACCTTCCTTGTTTGCTAACCTCTAAAATTCCAGCAGACCCGCAGCCACTAAGCTCATTAACAAGTGTATAACCATCAGGCATTATGACAGTGCTGTGTTCACAGAGAATAATAGAAACACTGCCCATCAATCATCCTAATGGTGTGGAAAGAGCACTGAACTGGGAGCCAGAAGACCCAAAAGTTAGTCCCAGTCCTACCACTGATTTACTGTTATCTTGGGCAAGTCAATTAACTGAGTATTTTTAAATGCCAGAACTAAAAGGGATATTATTAGGACATAGTAAAATTAATGTTGGAACAGGAAAGTGGAGACTATCAGAGGGGGAAGAGACCCAAGTGCATAAAGCACAGAGATAATCCAACTGCCTGTATTATAAGTGAAGAAACCAAAGCATAGAAAGAAAAAGTGACTTACCCAAGGTCATGAGGTCAAAACAGGATTGAGCATGACTAACAGAGAGGACTCCTAACTCCCAGTCTTTTACTCTCCCCTCCTACACTGTACCTTCTCCCAAAGAAGACTTGCTTTTATTGTTGTAAAGATCCCCCCTCCTCCCTTTGCACACTTTGACTCTTGCCTGGCTACTGCCTTTCTGTTTTGATAATTGTCAGATGCCATCTTTAGTCTGGTGACCCCATTAACCAAGAGGGCCTGCCCCTGGATGGGTCGAGCTTATTGAGAATCCTGAAGGCCAAATGCCCAGCCAGCTGCTGGACCCTTCTGTTATGTCACATTTGTCTGATTAGGCTCCATCCATGAGCTGGTTCCCCTTTGTAACCTTATTTACCCAGTTCCTCACAAGCCACTGTCATTCCTGAACAAGTCTCGGCCTCTGACCAGTTGGATCACCTGCCCCTTCATCCTGATGGTGAGTTGCCAAAGCTAGAAGCCAGTGTCTTCCTAGAACAGTATTTTTAAATGATAGGGGTTTTTTTTTAATATATAGGCAGTTAAAACCACAAAAGCAACATTATAATTGAAGGAAAGCTAACTCTTTTTTTCCTTCTTTATAAATCCATTTTCCTTTACTGCTTTAATCTTAATCTAATATCAAATTTTCTTTTTTTTTTAATCCTGTTTCCTCATTTATAAAAAGAAAGGCAATAATATTTAACCTACCTCAGGCATATTGAGAGGAAAGAGCTTTGGAACAATGTAGTACTATAGGAACATACCCTGGTAACCTCTGAACTGTTTGTATATTTGGTTCCTGCTCACTGGTCATGTCCAGGTTGGCCAGTATGGGTGATGTAAGATTTAAAGACTGAGCCGTCAGCAGACAAGAGAAACGTGTGTAGGGCTGGAGGAGGAGTAGAGCTAGTGGAGATAGTGTGATAGTCCAAACTGATGGTCCAGATCAGTGACGAAATCCAAAGAGGAGTACTATGCCTTCGAAAATAATAAACAGTAGGAGTTGGGAGCATAGGTAAACAGTACAAACAAAAGAATCAGATTAATGTAAATACTTCTTCCCCCTGGATGACACTAATGGTATAGATAGGCAGGGAGCATTCCATTGCTACACTCTAACCAGAGCCAGACCAGAGGCCCCTTCTCATGACACCTTCTAAAGCTGACCGTTTGAAATAAGCTTCTCATTTCTCTTCTGCTACCCAAAGGGAGATACAAACAGGCTTCCTAGCATAGCTTCCTAGCTCTCCCAGGAAAGGCAAAGATGAGACAGCATTTCCTGGACTCGGCCCCAGTTGAGAGTGTTGTGCAGAAACCGCCCTGACTCACCAGAACAGATGGTCGGGGGAGGATTCCCAATGCTGTGGGCAAAGGGGTCTCTGGTTCACACCATAAGCCAATCAACACTTCTTAATGATAACCTTCCTTGTGTGTAGCAAGCTGCTAGGTTATATCATCAGGGCCAGACTGGGAAGATGTTGATCTTTTGTAGGCTTTACCAAAAAGAGGAAGTCCTTAGCCCATGAGAATCCTCACCAGCTTGATGTCTCTCCTATCAATGCCTATGAATTCATACTTCCTCTGTTTTTTTTCCTCTCCTCTAGCATGTTTTGATAGCTTCCTCCATGGTTGTGTTTCTTCTAGGCACACAGCTATCCACTACCTAGGCTGCTTCTTCATGGACAGAAGGGGGAGATGGGAGTGAAGATGGAAGGTGGGAGGGAAAGTGACATATCACTGATGAATCTTTAAAATTATCTAAGACACCAGAAGCCAGGGGAACTAATATCAAGCCACTAGCAACAGGTTCACTAATTGACATTTTTTCCTAAGCTTAGTGTGGCCTCTGACAGAACACCCCTTTATTGATCTGTATTGATCTGATCCCTCTTGTTTCTTAAAGGGGTAAGGTGTCAACTAGTGGGGCCAACAAAGAGAGCCATAAACTACTTCAAGAGAGGTATTACAGCCTTTTTACTCAAGTAAGTTTCTTAAGTGCCAGCATCTAGGAGGCAAGCTACATCCTCACAGCCATCTACAGATTGAAGTCCTCTCTTCCCCCCACCCTCTGTAGTCTGGCAGTAGACCATGACCCCACAGAGGTTGGAGGGAAGTTGAGCCATGGAAGAAGATAAAAGAGCAGGGTCACAGTACATTGGAAGGTAGGAGAGAAGAAAGAACACTTCCTCCTGCAGTACAGCGGCATACAACAGTGGTCCAACAATTGTCTCTCCTCACCCCAGTGCCTTTCTACTCAACCGGATTTCTTATTACTGCTCTTCTAGCACACCCTTCATCTTCGATGTAATTGGATTTGGAAGAAATATCTCTATGTCCTCAGATATCCATTTGAAAGGTCTATAGTGAATTCTTCCAATCTATTTTGAAGATTCTAAATTTGATCCCTCATGAAAATGAACAAGACTGAAACAAGAGTAAGATGCTATCTCTTAGAGAGACTGGAAGTGAAGACCATATCCCAGTATCTGTCCGGGTTTGCCTCATTTGAGAGGGCCAGGCATTTCATCAGCCTAAGCCAGATGGCTAGATTTGATGCCAGCAACTGCAAAAGGACCATCTGCATGGGAGAATACATTTCCCTCGCCCCCTTTCACACATGTCCTTTCCAGACCTTCCCATCCCAGGCAGCAGCACAGGTGTTGAGGAGAAGCCCAGCTGCAAAAGAGTTGCCTGGACTCTGTCACTAGCATCGTCTTAAAGGCTAACTCTGGGAACCTTCCCTGAAGGGTGTCAGTGAGTGTGTGGTTGTGTTTATTCTTGGACGCATGTGCCCCGGCATCTGTCCAGCCATTTGGAAAGCTGCCTGCCAAGAACAGGGGAGGCATTCTGCTAATTGCTCTTCAAACGGCAGTTGGGACACTGCAGCTTCTGCAAAGGAGTTAACCCAGGGAAACATCTGAGGATGCATCAAGAACTTTCTCTCTGACCTTTCTGGGAGGTAAGGGTCAGGTAGCATGAAAGCTGAGCCCAGAGCAGGGCAAACACAGAGGGATCCAAAAAGGGATGCGCCAAACAAAGCCTTCCTTCTCCCTTGATTCAACAACCAGTCGTCATCAGCTAAAGCAAAAGTAGAGCACTTGCTTGTCCTGGAGCCAAAAACATCCTGGCTTTTTTCCTCTACATTTTGTCTCTGAGAATCAATAAAACTAATTGTGTTCTAAGGGTAAAGAATGATGGAATAGGAATCAGAATTTTACTCGAGATCTGGATTGATTTTTTTACCTGTACCCCTGAAGGAAGTGCTCACATTCATGACAATCCCACTGAAATTGTACTGTATTATTAACATTTTGCAGTTATCTTTGTGGTCAGAAATTCTTTAAATAAAACATTTGGAAGGAAGGTACTGAGTGATTGCATGCTGGAGGAGGTGGGAAGAGGGTTTCGTTTAACTGTGTTCTGAAGGGGTCATGTATCCTTTGGGAGGAGGCCAGCCCCTCTAAGGGCCTGGGTTCATACATCTGTAAAATGAAGGGTTTGGGTCAGGTGATCCCTAAAGTTGCTTTCACCTCTTAAGTGCTTTGCTGAAAAATAATTTAGTGGTAACTATGTTAATATTGCTCTTTTATGGACTATGTTTTTTTTTCACGAGAATGTCTATTAGATCTTGACAAGCCTTTCACCTTAGTCAAATTCAGCTGAAAGTACCCTTAAGGGAAATTGAAACTGGATTTTTTTTTTCAAGAATTAATGTAACTTCCAATTCTAGCCTTACTTCACCTAATGGTTCCTGAGAGAATCAACTCTTTCACTAACTCCCTAAGTGACCACAAGCATGGCACTTCCTTTTTCTCACCCTTGGTTTACTCTTCTGGTAGATGAGCGGATTTGGACCAGATGATCTATAAGACCCAGACAGATTCATGTTCTAAATCTAACTGACTTAGAACACTGACATTCAATAATTCTAAGAGGATAACAAAACGTCCCCTACCACCAAGCAGAAAAGACATTGGCATAGGAATTAGATTCATTTATGAGGAACTGTTGCCTTGTTCCAGCCTTCCTGACCTCTTGGGCAATTCCTTATCTAAATGGAGCCAAGTTACCAGCTGATTTAGTACAGTGAGTGGCCCTCATAGATGTTGAGAAGAGAAACCAAACTGAGCTGAATTAACATGATCTTGTGAGTTCTGTATGGCCCAGAAGTGAAAGAATATCAAGGAATTTGGCTATGAGCTCTGCTATGTGTATTCCAGGAAGAGAATTTTAAAATGACCTTTGAGTTACATCTGCCTTGACTACATAACCTTAGCTAATATTTGTCTCCCTGGCAAAGTAGTTAGCATTCCGGTTGCTGAGCACTTATGAATCGCCTTCTGTGTGGAGGAAGTTGTTGAGTAAGGTCATTGTATAGGGAGCTGCAGCCATTCAGCTTAGCTGTCATGAATACAACCTTCAAAACCCTTTCAGCAGCTCCACACCTCAGGATCCCAAAATTCCTAGATATAGAGGGTTACAGTAAAGCCATAACAGCTACCAGGTCCAGGTTATCCAGACCATCAAGAATGCTTATAACCAGAGCAATCCTTCTAAAAGGAAAGAAAGCCTTGGATTCCAGCTTTGCTGCTAAATAGCTGTGTGACCCTGGTGAAGTTTCTCTTCACTGACAGGATTAGACTAGTTGATTTCTGAGGTCCTCTCCAGCTCTAATACCCTATGCTCTTTGGCAATGAATCTCAGCCTGAGAGTTTCAACTTTTTTGTCAAGAGTCTACAAATCACCGTGCAAGCCCATAAATAACTAAATAATCTTTTTGAAGACTGAATTGGTTTGTCTCACATGTACTAAAAATAGCAGTGTTTTCCCCCAAATATGTCTAGATGCTATAGTGATTAATAAAATGCAGATTTATTAAAAAGTGTTACTGAATTTATAATAGCTTTCTGACATGTATTTTCTTAATGGATATTAATAGCACAACTACTATCATGTAGTACAACTACTATCATGTACTATCTTGAATTTTTTTTTTTTACGTTACAAAAAGGTTGGGAACCATTACTCAAAGTCCCCTTTCAGCTCGGACATTCTTTGTCCTAAGGTACTTTCTAAGTCTCACAGTTCATTACAGTAACAGATGGTAATGATGGCTGTTGTTTCTGTGCTGCTGTAGCTTCCAAAAAGTTTTATATGCATTGTCTCCTTGATCTTCAGAGAAGTCTTGTGAGTCAAACAGGACAGTTATTATTATTCCCGTTTTACAGATGTAGAAAGTAAGAGATTAGAAAAGTTAAGTGACTTTCCTAAAGTTACCTAGCTATTAAGTGGTTCAGGCAGAATTAGAAACCAGTCCTTTCCCCCCAAGGAAAACAGGACCAGAAATGGAAGAGAACTCTACTCAATGAAGCAAATCACCTTTCACAGTCTTTTGCACATAGTAAACATTTAATACGTAATTGTTGAAGCGAATGGAGTAAAATTTAAATTCCTGCTAACCCTTTAGAAAGTTTAAGGGCTTTGGACTTGTTTGGCTAATGCTGATTTAATAAATTGGAAGCTGTTAATTTTATTGGCCCATAAGAGACTTTTCAAACTAGAGTTTGACAAAAGTGTCTGGCTCTTCCTACTCTTTATTTCCTCCCCAGCCAGGAAGTCACAGGGCACAGCAGTAAATTGCAATAACATTATCCATTGAACCAAAGCATTATGTCTACACAAATCATTTAAGTAAAGGAAAAGTTATTGTTATAGAATATTGGCTCCAGATCAGTTCTCCTACTTTGGAAATAAAACTTCTTGGCTTGACTTTGACAGTAATCTAGCAATAAGAGGTGATCATCCTAAGGTCAGTGTTCTCCTGACGTTCTTCATTCTCTACCCTTCCCCTCCCCTAGCCCTACTCTCCAAACTGTATCACATTGTAATTGCCTTTCTCCAGGCTGGAGATACACAGAATCTAGAATAAGTAATGCCACTTAATGCAAATCTCTTCACTTCCCTGGGGATTGGATTAGATTACCTCTAATGATTCTATAAACCTAGAATTCTACATTTTCACACTCTCCTTTCTCTCATCTCAGTGCCTTGGTCCTGGAAGTCCCTCTACCCCACCCTCCCTTAGCCTAGAAAGCTCTCGGGTCTCACCTTCACCTCCTGGAGCCCTTGACCTCCCTTGTTGTTCATCCTTCATTCCAAAAAAGGATGGATGAAATCAGGAGGGTAATGTCTTGACTTGTAAGTAAATTGGATCTGTAAAGTTATCAGTCTCATTCTCCTCTCCAGAGTTATTTGGAGTCCAGTGGCAAGACATAGGTCAAGATGAGAGGCAAGGGAAACTTAGCTTAATTACCAGCTTAGAAGATGCTGCAGGAGGCTGGTGATCTGGGAGAGGGTATCTCCTAATGCCCTTCTCTCCAAGGTTCTTTTGGTTTTGATTTGCATATGCTTATGTATACTTACATATATTTGTTGTCACCCCGTTAGAATTAAAGCTCCATAATGGCAAAAACTGTTTCAGTTTTGTCTTTGTCTTAGCACAGTGTCTATCACTGAGCATGCTTAGTAAATGCTTTTTTATTTGATTTGTTGACTCAAAGTCAAGTTCACTAGCATATAATTCTTTATATGCAGCCTATACTTCTTGTAAATCACAACATTAGCTTTCTTCAGCCCTGGCTCATTTCTCCTATTCACCAGGATCCTTCAAAGATCATTGAAAATTGCTCAGCAGTCATATCCACCATTTCTTTCAGCATCTTGGGATGTAGGTCATTCAAACCTGGTGATTTGGAGTCATTGAGGGCAATTGGGCTCTTCTTATCTTGGATTTAACTCCCTGTTAACCATTTTTCCTCTGTCCTTTCCAATCCAAGGACTACTTTCCTTAGCAAAAAAAATGGGAGCAAAATAAAAATTAAGTGGTTCTGACCCTTTTCATCACCATGAACAGATCTTTCCCCCGATCCTCCTCTTTTTCTAGTATGTCAGTATTTCAGTGGATCTACAAGGTGATCATTGCAGATACTTTCTCCAGTAGTGCAGAAAGGCAATACATCCATCTATCAATCAAAGAAAAAGCTGTTAAAGTTAGAGGATTTTTCTTGAACTATGTGATTAGAGAGATTGCTTGGTTGAGGAAATTAGATTATTTAGTGAAGGTGAAAGACATATCAGAAAGAACTTAGACTATAAGCAAATATACCTGGAACAAAAACTTTCAAACTTGTAATAGTAGGATGGGCATCATCTGGAATTGTTTTTTGGTTTTTTTGTTTTTGTTTTTGTTTTTCAGAAAATGAAAGGCTATTTATTGTGTATGGAATAGATATGATTTGAAGATTTGATATTAAACCATAGGAAAAACTAACATAGAAAAGGCAACGGCATCTGTTGAGAGGCAGCAGGAGCCCAAAGTCATGGGTGGTGAGGTAGACAATGAGGAAATTAATCCCTCTAGAAGTAGGAAGTGAAATCCATTCACACAGGACTTCATGCCCAGTACTGCACATGCCCAAAGAAGTGAGGAGGCTTGAAGGCTTATCCATACAGAAATGGCCCCAAACCACTTGTTCACACCCCCTGGGCACAGGTCAAAAGCCACTTTAGGGGGCTCTCTGCTGAGCAGGAACCCTTGGGGAATTGGACCAATCCTCCAGAGGACAGAGAGGCACAGCCTCATGGGAGCTTGTTGCCCCAAAGGAACAGCACTCTGCAAATCTTTCCCTTTCTCTCAAGAGTGTGCAGATAGTATGATAGGAAATTGTCCATGGTGAGGTTCAAAAGTTGCCATTTCAGACCAGAACTCCAGCCCACTCACTGTGCCACATATTTGGCCTTAAGGATAGCCATGTCCCACACAGCCCTGTCTATCCAGTGTCCATATTCCCGGATCACCACATAGCCCCAACATTTCCTTTCAAAGACAGAGGCTCCAAAGGGTGCTGCGGGGCCAAGAGCATCCACTTCAGGAGGAATGGACACCCCCAGGGCTGCCATGACAGAAGCCATGTTGCTTATCTGGGCTCAGAGCTTTGCAGCTGCAAGTTGAGACAGCAAGACAGAACTACCAGGGTTCAGGTCAGCCTGGTCATCACTCACAAGTTGCAGGTGCTGGGCCAGGGCTGAGAAAGCACCTCGAGCCTGGACCAGCCTCTCACCATCTCCCAGGCCACGCCACAACATGAAGGGGACAGCTGCAGAAGCCAGGCTGTTCAGCTGGAGCTCAGGAGTTGTGAAGCCTGGGTCACTGAAAGGACTGCCTTGGTACTGGAGATAAGTCTGCAGGAGCACAAAATGAGTTCTTCTGCATGTAGAGGGCCAAGTTATAGCGTTGGTTGATGGGATCAGCCAGGGATACTGGGACACTCAGGACAAACGGTGCCAGCAGCAGAGACAACAGGCAGGGGACAACTAGTGAGTTGGTCGTGTTGGCTCCTCTTTCCTTGGCTGTCTGTCCCTAGGTCCTTGGGGCACCACTGGAATTGTTTATTGGATATGATTTTTTCCCTGAAGTGTTGGCTCTTCCCCACCCTGGCTAAGAAGTGAGCAGCTTGTCCAAAGATTGGGAAGTAATGACCTGAAGCCATTCTGCTAACCTTGCCTTGTCTCTGTTTATGATGCCTCTCCCATAAAACCCTGTTAAGGACTGAGAGAGGAGCAAAACCTCAGAACCCAGGCCTTGGTGTCTCTAAAATGTATAATCTTAAGCTGTCAGTTCTTGGCCACTCAACTAATAAAAGTTAATTTTTAGATTTTGGTAAATAAATAAAAACTAGCGGGGAGAAAAGCCATCCACACTTTCTAATCCTATGTTTCTCTTGCCTATGTCCTCCAAAAAACTGACCACAGGGGCTCCAAACAAGGCATTGTGGGAGCCTTCTACTAAGCCTTTTTAACATGCTTTGGTTACCAGTGGGGCATTTGAGTTTTCTGTCTCATCCCTTTACTACATAACCAGCCTACCTCCTTTTCCAGTCATCATTTCCTAGATGAAATTCTTTATGCCGTTTCCTGCTGCAGTCTATTTATGCCTATCATATGATTCTCCTTTCCTTTCGGATCATGATTGGTAGCTATGCAATATCATCAGAAGAACAATGGTGTTAAAAATATAGGTTTGTGTTTCAGGGGCAAGCTTAGGATTGTTGAAAACACTGTAGAAGTTCCCAAATACATTCTGAGCCCAGCTCATTCTTCATCTGCAGTGTCTGCCCTAAACACACATATTGATGGTTTAACCCAAGGAGCTTTAAGTAGTTCAGAATCTAAGGAAGTTCTATAGTATTTTGGAGTTTGAGATAATAAGCAAAATGTCATCCAGAAACTGGAGCAGCTGGGGACGGGGACTTCCCTTCCTGTAGGGAATCGCTCGTTCATTTCATTTTCATCAGTAGATAACCTTCATGATAGTGATAAATGCCTTTAGCAAGCATATTGCCCTGTTTTATGCCTCACCCAATCTTGATTTTCTCCGGGTTGTTGAACAAAGTTATCTTTGCTGTTGCATCAAAGAATTTCTTACTAATATATGCCTGGCAGACACTTTTTTGGAGGAAATATTTGAGAGTCACTTTTTGTTCCACTGAATCAAGTACCTTTTTAAATAATAACTAAAACAGGATCCTATATATCGCTATACATTGAAGTCAGTTGCATAACTAAAATTTTAATCTGCTTAAGAAAAAATTTTGAAAGCATATCTGTGCCCTTTTCATATTTTTATCAAAGATACCCTTAATAAATGTGTGTAACATTTTCATAAAGAATTCATGGAAGTGAGGCAGCAAGGTGACACGGATAGAGCTCTGGCCTTGGAGTCATCAGAACATGAATTCAAATCTGACCTCAGATATTTATAAGCTGTGTGGCCCTGGGCAAGTCACTTAACCCCAATCGCCTCCAAATTAAAAAAAAAATTATGGAGGTGACATGGTAAATATATGCATTAGTAATTACTGATATCCTTTTGATCACCCATTTTCAGTTTACTAACCTCGGTTTTCAGTTTCTTAGGGCAGTGTGCAGAGAAGGAAAACCTGCCAGAGAGGTTCATGGTTTGGCCTCTGTTCAGAAAGCATTAGGCCTGCAGAGCTGGGAGGAGGCCTCTTCCAAGAAGGGGATTGCTGTGACTCCCAAAATGTGACTCTCTGAATTTCAACGTAAAAATCTAGGCTAGTGCTGCTTCTGTAGGAAAACTTCTAGACTTCTAAGCCACAGCAGGCTCTGGGAAAGATTTTAAAAGTGAACTGGAGGGGCAGCTAGGTGGCGCAGTAAGAGCACCGGCCCCGAGTTAGGATGACCCCGAATTGGTTCCAGCCTCAGAATATGAGCACCCACACATAAATAATGACTGGCCGTGTAACCTTGAGCAAGTTACTTAACCCCAATTGCTTAAAAAACAAAAAGTGAACTGGTAATTGGGAATCTTACCTAGGGATTCATATTTTCTATCTCTACTCTCTCTTCCCTTTCCCCTTCCCTCTTCTGTCCATCATAGGTGTGGATGTGTGGAGGCCGAATGGAGGACATTCCCTGCTCCAGAGTGGGTCACATCTACAGGAAATATATCCCCTACAAGATCCCCACAGGAGTCAGTCTGGCCCGGGTAAGATGTTGACTTTGCCAGGAGAAGCCCAGGACAGAAGGGGGTAAATCTCCTCTGAATTTTGTGTTTTATTCTGAACTTAACAAAAAAAACAAAAACAAATAAAGTGAGCATTTCCATATCCATAACAGAAAAAGTGAGGATTATACATGGAACCATGAGTCTTTATTTTATAGAACCTACTTTCTTAGGAATTCCCTCAGGTCTGAGCTTAGCCCAAACTTGGCCCTAGAGAAGGCCATAGCTCACCTCAATATTTTCTTCAGATCTTAAATCTCCCTTCAGAGGCTCATACCAGTTGGACTAAGGTTGATGACAGAGCTTGAATCCAAAGGGAACTCGACAGGCTAGACTGCGGGACAGAATCTATTAAGATGACATTTCATAGAGGCCAGTGTAAAGCCCTGCAGTTGACTTGAAAGAAATAATTTCACAAGTACAATTTAAAAAGGCATGACTGAGCAACAGTTTGTATGAAAAAATCTGGGGATTTTCATGGACTGCAAATTCAGTAGGAATGTGACATGATGGGCTCTGTCTTAGTCAGACCATATCTGGAAGCCAAGGATTCTATTCTGGGGCCCACATTTTAGAGAGCTCAAGAGTATCCAGTGCAGAGGGATCTGTTTGGTCAGGGGGAGTGAAGGGGCTCTCCATAAAGGGTATTTAACATAGAAAAGAGAAGGATTAGTAGGGATATGATGGCGATCTTCAAGTATCTGAAGGTCTTACATATGGAAGAGGGATTTCCTGCTTGACCCAGAGGTAACTCACAGTGGTTCATTCCCCCAGGTTCCTAGGGAAAACACATGGAGGATGAACATAGCCACATGACCCTTTCTCTGAGATATTTCAAAAAGTGTTCTTGTTCAGTTAACAGTTTGGTCCAGGTGACTCCTTGGGTCCCTTCCAGTTCTTTGGTCCCATGGTTCTGCAAAGTTCTCACCCTTTTCTGGGCCCCAATTTCGTCCTCTGTAAAACGAGGGGATTGGCCTAATCTCTAAGGCTCCTTTTAGCTCTAGAGACTGTGGCCCATGGGCATCAAGAGCAGACTTGAAGGGTAAGGGGTTTAAACTCATACAGTCAGAGTAGAATGAGCAGGAGTTGGAGAAGTGTTCATTTTACTGTCTTGGTGCACTGGAGTGATGGGGAGTGCCAAAGGCATTATGGTATTGCTAAGCACACAATAAGCTCCTAGCCTGGCAGTCAGAAAGTCCTGGATTGGATTCCCGAGTCATGTCCTTGAGCAAGTTCCTCCACCTCTTGAGCCTCACTCTCCTTGTGCTGAGTTAAAATTGACTTCTTTACAAGCTCCACACAACATATGAGCAAACTCCCTAAGAATCAGAGCTCCCCCAAAGTGGAACGAGCTGCCTGAGGGCAGAGTGAGTTCCTGTCTCTGAAAGTTTTCAAACATAATTTTCTTGGATAATACTAATACTAACAATGATAATAATAACTAATATTTATATAGCATTCTAAGATGTGCAAAGCACTTTACAAATACTTTCATTTTATCTCCACAACAACCCTGGGAGGTAAGTGCTATTATCCCCAATTTATGGGTGAGGAAACTGAGACATACAGGTACCCTCAGACTAAACTGAAGCCCAGGGTCACAGCTAATAAGTGATCTGACTCCAAGTCTAGCACCCTATCCGTGTGTGTGCGTGTGTGTGTGTGTGTAAAACCCTTGAAATATGAGCTCTTATTAATGAAAGGCCCCATGGGAAGCCAGAAGACGTAGCTATCATTCCAGTGCCAGCCACCAAGGATCAGGTCATCTGGGTGACCACAGGCAAGTAAGTCATTGCCATTTCCTACCTGTACAATGAAGATAATAGCCGTAGCACCTATCTCACAAGATTGCTGAGGGAAGTGCTTTATAAGCAGCTGTGGAAATGGAAGCAGTTTGTTATTCACCCTGAGTGGCCCAGGGACCAGAAGCCTGCTTGCTTTGCCCGAAGGGAAGGCTCCAGGTGACTGGCCCCTTCTGAGGTTCCTAAAGGACAGCATAGCCTCCTAGCTGGCCGAGCCCCATGCTAGAGGGAGGTTTCACTGTTCCCTGGCCGGGGCTTCCCCTAGTCCAGGTCCAATCTAACTGTTTTCCTACTGGGCAGAAAGTAAAATTCCAGGGTCCCTGGAGTGAGGGCCTCCCACTGGTCATCTAGCTCCCTGCTGTAGAGAGGGTTTGGTCAAGTTCAGGTTGCCACTGTTCTGCCCAGGACCTTTCTATCCAATAGAAACGCTTCAGCGCCCTCTAGTGATATAAGAACATAGTGACCGCACCAGCCACTGAAGAAATCCATTTGATTCATTCACCAGCCAAGGCCAACTGAGATTTTAGGATAGAACACTCAATTCATAAAGGACCTGAAGAAGCTATTTAGTCACTTCCCATGTTATCAGGCAGCACTCCCTTTGAGAGGTTCCAATTCAATTTGCCTCATCCAACATCTATTTGGTACTACCTGTAGACAGCTTATTGTGCTGGGTTCTGGGCATAGCAAGACAACACAGATCATGTCCTCAAGGAATCTACCATCCTAAGTTGCATAGAGGCTAATTTCTGCATATAGTAAGAGAAAACTTGCCAAGCAGAGCTGTCTGCAGGTGAAATGAGCTTTCCCTGGAGAGTAATGGGCTTTTTATTTCTGAAGGCCTTTAAGTACAGACTGGATGACCACTTCTCAGGGAGAAGGGATTCAAGGCATTCCTGGTCAATTATAGGCAGGACTAGCTGTCTCCCAATAACCCTTCCTTTAGGATTCTAAAAATGAGGGCAAGGTCCAAGCACATGGTTTTCAGAAGAAATCTGGGGAGTGGAAGATCACTTTCACCCAAAGGAAGAATGGAACTTTTATGGAAGAAGTAGATTGGGGAGGGAAGCAAGAAACTTCAATCAAGGTTACAACTTAGGGGCTGTCCATTCCAAGCAGATAAGGTCCCATTTTTAAAGGAGATCCTACCACCTCTGTCAGTTCCCTTGTTTAACAATACTTACTGCCAATTCTCCTGTAAAACCATAGGATATTACCACTGGAAGAGGCCTCAGAATATAGACTTGTCTAGTCTCAGGCTCGGATGTTGGAAGACGTACTCCAACTCTTCCTTAAGCAAGAAATTCCTATACAACGTGGGCTATCCACCTCTGCAGGGTTCTCTGCATTCCAGTTTAGGACAGCTCTATGTTTTAGCAAGTTTTTCTTTTCATTGAAATCTACATTCCCTTGACTTTCATCCACTGTTCCTAGTTCTCTCTAGGATCACATAGACTAAGTCTATTCTCTCTCCCAAATGACATCAAAGGCTCCCACCATTTCTTCTCTTCTCAAGGCTAACCAGCCTCCAGTGCCCTGAAGTAAAATCTAGGCCAGTTTCCCCTTGTTTTACCTACCCTGGACTAGCATATTGCTTTTAAGTTTAAACCTGGCTAGTGACTTATAATATGCCCCATGAACTCTTTTTGATCTCCTTCAATCTTAGGGAGGTTGTAGCTATGCCCATTGTGTTAAGTCTTGCAAAACTACATGGATCCAGGAAGCTGACTCTCCCTGCTGACATAACAGTGGAATTTTAGCTGTGCTTACCTACTTAATAGAGCCTAGAATTTTTTTAAATGTTTATTCCAATCAAGAGGCTTACAGGTTGTCTTCCTCCCCACCCATACTGTATTAGAATTTTCTGAGTGGTTCTTAAGATTTAAAACACCAGGAAAATTGGAGGGTGGAATCCTATTTTGTTGGAGGTAAAACAGTATGGTGGCACAAGTGAAGATAGTTCTCTGCACGTAGTAGCCACTAAGCAAATATGTGATGAAGTGCTGAATTGAATTGTCTTGAGTTCTAGTCCCAGCTCTGCCACTAAAGGATATTGTGACTTTGGGCAAATCACTTTATCTCTGAGGGATTCCCTTTTCTCTGTAAAATTAGGAAATTAGGTGGTCTCAAGTGGTCTCTTTAGGCTCTGACATCCTACCCTATATATTTTAAATCCCTCTCTGTTCTAAGTTGCTGTGACTCTGATTTTGTTCTGTTTGTCCTTGATGTCCTCAACCTCCCAGGTCTGAAATCCTTTTTGTTACCTCAGGATTCTCCCTCTTCCCCTAACTCCTTCATGTTTTCCCCATTTCTCTTTTTCCTCCCCCCCCCCTTACCTCCTCTATTTTATTATCTCTCTGTCTCTCTCATAATCTGCCTCAGGTGTTCAGTGCCCTCATTTGCTCTCCCTTTTATATGCCGTTTTAAACTGCCTTGCCTCATATCCTTCTTTCACACTAAAACTGTTGGGGAGTTTTATACAAGCAGAGATCATAGCTTAAGATAAAAGGATAATGATCTAACAGTGAAATTTTAGGAATTAGCTAGAATGTGAGAAAGAATACTTTAAGACCTTTCCAGCATCCCTGAAGTAACAGCACTAAAGTAGGTGGATATTAATAATAGTACATCTTTTCTACAGCACCTTATGGCTTACAATGCATTTCCTCACAATTAGAAATAGGTAGTTCAGGTATTATCCCATTTCACAGATGAGCAGGCAGAGGCTTAGAAAGGTGAGATGATTTCTACAAGGTCAAACAGCTGTTGCTGGGACAGAAGCTCAGATCTTCCTACTCAGGACAGTGCTCTTTCCGTGCTGCTTCTCAGGATAAATAAGGTTGACTCTTGTGATCTCCCCGTGGATTCTGCAAAATGAGACTGTCTGCTTAGGCCAGCTCCACCGAGAGCCTAATATCCTCTTCCTTCCACCTCTCTTCTCCTAGAATCTAAAACGAGTGGCAGAGGTGTGGATGGATGAGTATGCAGAATACATTTACCAGCGCCTTCCAGAGTACCGCCATCTCTCCACAGGGGATGTCACTGCCCAAAAGGAGCTCCGAAACCACCTCAACTGCAAAAGCTTCAAGTGGTTCATGACAGAAATTGCCTGGGACCTGCCCAGGTTTTATCCTCCAGTGGAGCCCCCAGCAGCAGCCTGGGGAGAGGTGAGTTTTGAGGAGTGAAGGAGGAAGAAGAGAACTCAGAGCTGGAAGGGAATATTCTTCCCTCCCACCTCCATGCCAGCTACTCAGGTACCTGTTTTAGAGATAGGGCCACTGAGACCCCATTAAGTGGTGACCAGGATCCAGCAAAGAGGTAGTAAGGAAGTTGTCAAAGGGGGAACCAATCTGCCTAACTTAATTTGCTTATATAACTTACCAGTGTTATTCTTGGTGGAGATTCACATACTCAGTAATCTAGTCCTAATCCTGGCCATGTGACCTAGAACAACTTGCCTAACTTTTCTGGGCCTCACTTTCTCCAATCTATAAAATGACACTACTACTAACTGCCTTCTCCTTTCCTCCTAAGGATTTTCTGGGAAGAAAAGTTGATTAGATGATGTGTATGTGTAAATATTATAGAAATAAAAGTCCAATTGTAAGTTTTTTTGAGGGTAGGGGCTTTGTCTTACATTTTCCCCATATTGGATACAGTGCTGGATACATAGGCACTAAGTAGATGAATAAAACCATAGGAAATTAGATCTCGAAAGGTCCTAAGAACATAGCAGGAATTAGCAACATGGCGCCCCCTCAATCTCAAAAATCCCCATAAAATTTTTTGGCTCTCCCTCCATATCAGAGAAGAAGTCTGAATTTTTTCTTATATGGAGTATTTACAGTACTTAATTGTAAAATTTGGGTATATTTATGGTATTAAAAGATAAAATATACTGATATCACACAATACTCTCTCTATATATATATATATATTATGCGTTTCTGAACAACTTCTGTGTTTTCTGCTGCCTTTGTGTGTCTTCTGCAGCTTCCACAAAACTCCAAAAAAAACTACTATTTAATTTCTCATGCTGACCCACAATATACTGAATCTTTGATGAGAAAAGTCGCAATGTGGAAGGGATGACTGTACAAAGAATGTCAGGTTTAGAAGACATTTCATAATAGTAAAAAGAATGTTAGATCTGGAAAAGAGCTTAGAGATCATTTATTTCCCTCTGGGTGATTAGTTCACCACTAATCCCTTTATTTTGAAAAGGAGGACACTGAGGCCCAGAGAGGTTGTGACTTGTCCAAGGCCCTACATCCCCTTAGGAGCAGAGCTAGGACCCAAATACAGATGTCCCACTCTTTTTTCTGTAACATGATGCCTCAGGGCAGGGGTTCTTAACCTTTTTTGTGTCATGAACTCCTTTGGCCATCTGGCGAAATTTATGGAACCCTTCTTAGAATAATAGGGTCTACTTAAAATTCATAATTAAAGGAAATGCTAAATTTCAGTTAGAAGTTAGGGGAAATGAAGCTATGATTTTTTTTCCCACCCAGGTTCCCTTGAAATCTATCCACGGACCCCAGATTAAGAGCCCCTGCCTTAGGGAATGGGAAAAGAAGGAAATGATTCCTTAGACTCTCATTTCCCTCATTAGAGCTGTTGTTCAATGGCTAAGTAAATCGTTTCTTTGACCCTGGTTTAATTGAGTTTTCCTTTAATGAGAGGTGGAGAACAGTGCTGTAAGGTTAACTTAAACCTTAAGGTAACCAATTTGAAGCTTAACCATACTGATGATCCCCTCACTCCTGCCTGTCCTTGGGGTTCCTATCATCATGTTCTATTTGTTCTCGAAAGTTTTAACTGGGCCTTTGCCCCTTATAAGCAACATATTCACAGAGCTCTCTTTGCCATTTCAGATCCGCAATGTAGGCACCCAGCTGTGCATAGGAACAAAACATGGTGCTCCAGGCTCCCCTCTGAGATTAGAGGGTTGTGTCAAAGGCCGAGCGGAGGCAGCATGGAGTAATGTGCAGGTAACCCCCCCTTAGTGGGGACCTCAGGCATCTAGGCAACTCCCTGTTAGACTGTGGAATTCCTCTTCTTCAGTCCTGTAGTGCCAGAGGCCCGAGTGACTGCTCCAGTGCCTTCTAAATCACATCTGAAGGAGAAGAGGAAGAAGAGAGGGAATGAATGGGAGGGCCCAGAGAGAGGTAACAGAAGAGTCATAATGTATTACAGATACTAAACATGGACACAGAAGAGCCCAAGGCAAGTCTGTGAGGCAGCTCCAGTATTCAATAACCAATTCCCCAGACAGAAAACAGGGATTTAACACCTCCAATGGTGCTAGAAAGAGACTCAAATCCACAGAACTGTATATGCATTGACCTATTAGAAGAATCAGATATCCTCACAAGGAGAGCTTTAGCACACTTGCAAAGACAAAACTAATCATTAAACCAATTAAAGTCTAAAAATAGAGTGTGTAAGTATTCCTAGCAGGGGCTATCAATAGAGGAATAAACCCAGGTCCACTCACAGATGGAATAGTATTCGAATCATAGCATCTTAGAAGATAACACATAGAATATTCAAACTAAGAATGAGAACTGGAAGAGAGAGACCTTACATATTTTCTAGTTCAGCTCCCTAATCTTATAGAGGAAAATGAGTCTCAGAAAAGGGAAGTGACTGGCCTGCTTGATGGAAGAACCGTAAATGTAGTCCTGGAAGACAAAGACACCAAGGTTTGAGCTGAAGAACACAATAGTCATAGTAGTATCACAAGTTATATGTATATATTTGGTTAGGCCAAACCACCAATACATCAACTGCATTAGGCAGTGTATGAGGCATTCTGATCCCATGGGCCCCCACTTTTCTTTTGAGAGGGAGGAAGGTTTTGTCATCTGCCCTGTAGAACCAAGATTGGTCCTTGCATTCATCTGAGATCATTACCTGTTTTTATTTATATTATTGAAGTCATTGGTTCTCCTTGATCTACTTTCAGTCTACATCAGTTTATAAGTCTTCTCCTGTTTCTCTGAACTCTTCATAGTTATCGATTCTTATAGGGCAATAATATTCCATTGCTTTCATATGCCATAATTTGTTCCACTTTGTTTCTTGCTTTTTGCCATAGTTAGTCTTTAAGAGGCCTCTAGCTTTCTATCAACATCTTCAAGATATTATCCTTTGTGTTCCATAGCCATCAGCAAGTCTTTGAAAAAATGTTTTGCTCCCTTAAAAAACTAATTGTATGTAATATAGCATCACAGTTTCATATACAGTCTTATTTTTCTGTTCTTTGAATATTTAATGGTTCATGTTTGCTTACATTTAAGTTCATAATACAAGAGAAATGTTTATTTTTAGCATTATCTACACTTGAAAAGAATAAGTTTGTTACTGTCCCCTATAAAGAAGCCCAGCTCTAATATCCATGAGAGGGACTTGGGATCACAGTGGCATGATAGGACATTTAGGGTTCTTTTTTTTTTTTTTTTTTGGAGTGGGGAAGGCAGGGCAATTGGGGGGTTAAGTGACTTGCCCAAGGTCACACGGCTAGTAAGTGTTAAGTGTCTGAGGTCATATTTGAACTCAGGTCTTCCTGACTCCAGGGCCAGTGCTCTATTCACTGTGCCATCTAGCTGCCCCCATTTCTTTCTTTCCCTGTTCTTTCTCCTATTCTTATTATAATGAAAATGGTTATAACTGTGTGTCCACAGGTGTTTACCTTCAGTTGGAGAGAAGATATCCGTCCTGGAGACCCCCAGCACACCAAGAAGTTTTGTTTTGACACTATATCCCATAGCAGTCCTGTCACACTCTATGATTGTCATGGCATGAAAGGAAACCAGCTGTGGAAATATGGAAATGTAAGAGTGTCAGCTAAGTGGTTACCAGCTATCCTCCCCTTAAGGCCAACATAAGTTGTGTTGAATTCTTAGGCTATGCATAGAGCTGGTATAAGGCAGCTATAAAAAAAGTTCATTAACAGTAATAGATCAGATTAATACAGGACTTTATGGTTATAAATACAGTATGAAATGAGAGACATGTATTGATTGCCTGCTGTGTGCAGAGTATTGTGCTAGGTACTGGGGACATTTGCAGTCTAGCATTTGTATAAGATACAAGTGCAGATAATCAGAATAAGCAACTACACATGCTCTACATGTTGAAAAACAAAGCACCATGAGGTCTAAGGACAAAGGTCAGTGCTAGGAATACTTTTGGTCATTGAAGGTTCCCCAGAAGAGGTAGCAAAGTGTTGTCCACGTGGTCTTGTTGGAGCCTCCCAACATCCCCATGAGGGAGGTAGTACAGGTATACTGGGTTGCTATTTTACAAGGAAGGAGGTGAGAGGTTGAAGGAGACAGAAAAAAAGAAGGACCTCTGTGAGGTTATCCAGCTAGTAAGTGACCTGGCTGGTCCTCAAGCCAAGCTCCCCAACTCCATCTGGTGCACTGAACATTAACTGTCAGAACACAAACCCAGAGCAGTCACCACAAGACCTTCCCCCTGAGGATGACTTGTCTTGGGAAGTGTTGGGTACAATCCAACTGCATCAGCTGAAGGAGATAAGTATAGTGGTAAGAACAATAACTTTGGAATGAGTAGACTCTAATTCAAATCATGTCACTTCCCTTCTTGAGCTTCAAAATGGGAATAATAGCCCCTTGTGCCTCACTACTTTGTAAACTATAAAATATTTATCAATGTCATTATTTACCAACGGCCATTGTTTATTGTTTGCCCTGTCATCTTTAATTATAGTAACACTAACTATGAATAGATAACCTAAAAAGTTTGTAGTTACCCACGCAGTATAATATCTGAGTATGTTTAAAGGGGAATGGGGAACTAGAAAGGAACCTCCAATATAGGGTCCCAAGTTGAAGGAAATATCTATGCCTTAGAAGAGCAAAGGTTTTTTCATCTAACATTCTTTGAAATGCCAGATGAGACTGAACTTGTCAGATCCCTTAGACACATTCCTTATAAGACTTATCTTCCCAGTAACTCCTTGAGGATCACTAGGGGCAGAATGTGTTGTCCCAGTATTGGATGGGCACAAGGTCGTCTTGTTAGATTGAGACAGGTAAAGTGACAGTTGGAGGCCACACAAGTTGGTGGCAGAGCTAGGACCAGAAGCTCAGCTCTTCTGACTCCTGTTTCAGTGGTTTTTCCATTACACTGAAAAGGCTGAGAAAACCCTGTAAAGAAGTATGTCTGTCCAGCCGGAATTTGAAGATAGTGGCCTTTCCTTTCTCTTTCCGGAGTAGACTGTTCATCATGTGCCCCCTTACCCCTCCTGTCTTCTGAAAGGAAATTCTGTCTTATACTCTCTCTGTTTTCCAGGACAAGACTCTGTATCATCCCGTCAGTGGGAGCTGCATGGATTGTACTGAGAGTGATCACCGGGTCTTCATGAATACCTGCAACCCGTCGTCTCCTACCCAGCAATGGTTATTTCAGTACACAAACTCAACCGTCCTGGAAAAATTCAACAGGAACTCTGACCTATGAGCAGAGCAAATAGCTGTGTGTACCTACATGTGTCTGTGTGCATATATATGTAGATATACATATGTATATGCTCACTCACTCCCTTAAAGACACATGCACACATAGTGCAACTATTTTTTTTTAACTGGTGAAGGAAAAAGATTTTTTTAAAGGAATAATTTTTTTAAAAAACAAGGTCACAGGAAATGTCTCCAGAGGGGGTGGAGGGATGACAGAATCTAAAGGACAATTTTAATTTTCACAGTGCCGTAGCACTCACTCCCTCAGTACTTCTCCCTACTGGGAAGGTTAAGGACATTTATGGACTCTTATCAGAACTGCTGTTCCCTCTGAATCAGGCCTAAGGCCACCCCTCCCAGGAATAGCAGATTTGACCAGCTCTGGTGCTTCTCCCCCAAAGAGCGCAGCTGCTTTGGGAGAGAGACCAAAAGGTGCCCCTGTGGGGCATCAAAGCTTTCCCATGTGGTTCCCTCAGCACATCTGAGTTTTTAGGACCTGACATCATCTCCACCTAACCCCCCCCCAGTTAAAGGAAGATCTCATAGAAGTTATTTGATCAATAGGTGGAAATGCAGATAAAAGTCTGGGAAAGTCCTCAAGTTTTGGGTTGGGAGGGACTTAAAGGGGCCACAACAGTAAAGATTATCAACTAAATTGGACCATATGTTCTACATTATTTTTTCAGCATTTATGAAACAGCTATGGGTTCAGGGGCCCAGAAAGAACAGTAGTTTCCTTCCTGTAGGTCTGACCTTTGGCTTACATATCATATTGGTCATAATATAGACTGTACCTCACCTCTAAATCTGCTTGTCAAAAATGGGAGCTCAGCCTCTCATCATTGGAGTCTGTCTGCCCTGCCCTTGACCTTCTGAGGCAGCCTGGATCAAGGCTATAATTTGCAATTGGTACCCACCAGCTTTTAATTTTTCTCTTTCAAATGAATACAGGTTTGGAAATTTGCTAAAGGTGCCTGTTTGCCATTTTCCCTAGAATTCTCTATACCCCTTCAACCCTGATTTGCTGACTACCACCCCCCCAAAATCCAACTTTTACAGTAAATTTATTTTTATATAGTAATCCTGTGTAATTATTTTTCACTGTATCCATATTTCTTACTACACTAGTGATAATGCAGATTTCTATGGTACTTTGGGGTTAACAGAGTGTTTTCATAACACTTATGTGAAGATATTAGCATCGAGGTATTATCCCTATTTTACAGATAAGGAAACTGAGACTCAGGAATGACTTTCCCGTGGTTACATAGGTATTAAATGACAGAGCCAATTTAAACCCAAGTCTTCTACTCTAAGTCCAGTGTTTCCACTTCACAGTTTAACTACTGTTACCTGGTTCCTTGCCCAAGACATGATCAATGATGGGTGATACCTCCCAGATGGTAAGCACTGTAGTCTAGCCCAGGTTCTCCTTTTCTCCTCTTGGCTCACTAGGACACAGGCCTTAATTTGCAGTAATAACAGAGCACTAGAATCTTACCCAAAGATGTCACTAGTTTAACCATAGCCCTAGCTTCCAGGAAGACTTCAGCAGCCCTACAACCCACCCCCTGGATTCTTAACTCATAATGGAATCATTGGTGTGTTATTAGCTTCTAGAAGTCAACAAGGGAGCTGGGAGGCTTATTTTAAACCCAACCAATCACCAAAACACTGAGCATCACTTTTTTTGTGGAGCTTTTGGTGGGGCAGCCTATCCTCCAGAAGGAGGAGGAGGATATCCCTAGAAGGCATAATGGGAAAAGAACTGGCCTTAGAAGCCGGAAAACCTCATAGCTGACTTCATATACAAGAAGGACTCATCGTGTGGAAAGGGAATTAGACTCGTGCTTGGTAGAACTAGAAATAGTGAATGCAAGTTATAGAAGGATGGATTTGACCTCAGTGAACAATTCAAGTTGTCCTAAAAGGGGTATGGGCTGCTTCAGGAGGTAGAGAGTTTCCCATCATTGAGCAAAAAGCAAAACCTACCCACTTTTTCATAATATTTAGAGGGGATTAATAGAGGCTGGACTGGATGGTATCTGAGGTCCCTTTAAACTCTAGGTTCCAAGCCTGCCTCTGCCACTGATGAGCTATGTGATAAATCAATTACTTGGATAATCAATTACTATCCTTGAACCTCAGTTCTATCTATAAAACAATAAACTGTAAAGTAGGTATTGTAAGAATCAACACTGCCTACTTCCCAGGAATGTTGAGATGAAAGCACTCATAAAATAGAAAATGTGAGTATTATTGCCATCTTGCCTAAGACAAAAGACCTTGTGGGTGTCCCCTCTGGCTTCCTCCCTAACCTAACTCCCAGGTCCTCTGCTCAAAGGTAATGTTCCAGCAACTGTCAAGGTTACTGCTCCTGGTCACCGGTTGTCTTCTATTTTGGCAAGGCTCCATCCAGATTGATGAGAAGTTTCTCACAGGCCCTTAGAGTGTGCTCAAATAATACAGAGGTAATTCCCCCCCCCCCCCAACAGTAAAGGGTCATTTTTATTACAGCATGGTCTTCAGCCCTGTCTGAACCAGCAAGAAGTCAAGAGACAGGGGAACCACAAAAGCAAGGGAAAGATCATAGACAATCATCCAGGTCATGAATGGCATTAAGGTTATCATGATCAAGTTTGATCTGCTTTGCTCAGAGGGGGATGAATAGAACTAATGTCTCTAATTCCACCTCCTCTAGCTTCTGTCTTATTTACAGAAAGGGAAGAATCCAAGTGTCCCATGATCAGATACACATCTCACTAAATTCCATTCCTTAATGGGTTCATCTTGCTCAGTTAATTACATTCCATTCTCCCAGGGGCTTCCCAAGCTAATGGAAAGTATTTGCTTAGCCAACCTGCCACCCACTGATTAAAAAATAGAAATTGTGTTTGGAGACCTATAATGGAGCAAAGGTGTGAAGCCATTATTCCAATTAGTTTTCACTATTTAGAAATTAAATTACTACAGCAAAAGTCTGGGAACAGAACCTCACATTTGCACTTAAGATAAAAATCTGGTTGCAAGTGTCATCGGTCATTTCTGGGGAAAAAGAGGTAGGTTTCTCCTGTCCCAGATCAAAGATGTTACCATGAAGAAATTATTAAGATCATTCCACTCCTCCTCTTGCCCAAAAACTATTAGCACATTGTACTTCAGTGCCCTTTCCCAGTGCAGACCTGTTTTCATATTCACAATAAGATACCATTTGCAAAAAGAAGGTAAAGAATAGGAGTCTTTAACTGGAAAGAGGATCTCTGATAAACCAGTAAGCTTAAAGACCATTCCTGGCAAAATTCTAGAACAGACTACTCAACAGTTGGCTTATGAAGCATTTAGTAATGATTTCTAGGAGCTAGCATGGGTCCACTCAAAACAAGTCACTATACACCATCTTCTTTCATTGACAATGCTACAAGATGGGTAGATCAGGGAGACAAGCAAAGTTGTATGCTACATTGCAAAAAAAAAAAGGCATTCGGTGGTCTCACATTGTCTTGGTGGACAAAATAAAGATACAAATAGAACAATCATACATTTTGATTAAGGTGTAACCATTGAAATAACTGGACTCAAATTATTGGTATCAATAATTCCACATTAACTGGGGGAGAGGTCTGTAGTAAAGTGCAATAGGGGTCTATCCTTGTTGCTGTTCTGTTTATTACTTTTGCCAAGATAGATGATGTTATCCAATTTAAAGATGATAGGAAGATAGGAGGGATATCTGATGGCAGTGATGATGATAAAATTAGGATCCAAAAATATCTGGACAGTCTCCAATGGTAGACTGCAACTAATCAGAAATTGACCAAGGATAAACATAAGAGGCTCAAATAATTATTTTAAACTGCTTAAGTACTGGATACAGGAGATATGATTAAATGTCCATTTGATCCAATTTTTTTTTTCAAAAGAACCCTTGGGGTTAATGAACTACAGAGCACACAATGAGTCAGCACTGTGATTAGAAGCCACCAAAAGAAAATGAATATGACCTGCTCTAGTAGAAACCAAGTGTCCAGAACAAGGGCAGTGATAGCATCACTGTTTCCTGTGCTATCAAACCGCATATAGATCCAGTGTGGGAGACCATATGTTAAGGGGACATTGACAAGCCAGAGTGCATCCAGAAGAGGATAACCGAAATGGTCAAGGGACTGAGCTTCATGACTCTATCTCCTAAGTATCAGATCAGGTGAAGAAGCTAGGAATGTTTCTCTTAGAGGAAAAACACGTGGGGGTAAGGTGGACATCTCTGTGTTAAGACATAGCAATAGTTATGATATGAAAAAGGAGTTCTACTTGCTTTGCTTGGCTCTTTATGGCAGAATTGTGTGGAAGCTCCTGGGTGGCAGATTCCAACTCCACAAATGAAAGAACTAAGAGAGCTATCCAAAAGTGAGCTGGGCTGTTTCCTGAGGTGGGGAGTTCCCCTTCACTGGAGGGGTTCGAGCAGAGGTTGACCATTAATCAATGACTTGTCTAGAATGTGATAGAGAGGAACCCTTTGGGAGGTAGGAGATTGGAATAGTGACCTCTGTGGTCCCTTCCAACTGAGAGATTCTTTGACTCTGCCTGTTTCTTAGCAATTCCTGAGGGAACAGTTGAAATTAACCATTAAGGAGGGATGCAGCAGCACCAAAACATAAGCTGTGCCTTTTAAAAGGAAATGCAAATGTATAGTAAACGCCTAGATTTGAATCATTTTCAAGTGCCTTAGTGGACAAACAAGCATGAATTGGAAGAAAGGGGAAAGAGTTGTTGATGCTATATGCAATTACTGTCTGATGAGTGATTGAGTGAGTGAGTGAGTGTGTGTGTGTGTGTGTGTGTGTGTGTGTGTGTGTGTGTGTGTGTGTGTGTTGATGTTCAGTTTCCAGTAGGAGATTTAGACCTGGAGAAGAAAAACAAGACAACAGGCCTAGACCAAAATGGGTTTCTCCTTGATCCTCCTGGGGACTGACCTTGGACTGTAATCCTTCATACAAAGACCTTGACTTATCCCCCTGGGTCAAGAACCAGAGTTCCAGAGCAGCCCTTGGTCCTGCCAACCTCTTTGGCCAAGGGTCAGCTTTTTGTTCCACAGATCACTTCCATCCACAGAGCACACTTCATTCATAGAAATCCTAGGATTTCACCATCAAAAAGGAAATGAGGGGTAGCTATACAGTAGATAAAACACCAGCACTTAAGTCAGGAGGACACACCCCACTTACCTCAAAAAAAGGAAATAGGGGGAATGGCCCCCTAGTTTTCCAAATTGATGATGGGTACGTTCTAAATGGGCCAAATCAACACTTTTAACTTGCACTGGATCTCCCTGGAAAATATAAGAGCCCTGTTAGCTACCCAGCTTCAAAAATAAGGTGGATGATGCAGGGTGACCAAAAACTGACTACTCTTTCAATCTTCTTTGCTGGACAATTATTCACCTCCCACCCACCATCATGAGTGTTAGCCATTGTTCTGTCACAAGCCCTCTTTCTACACTCAGAGACTAGATTCACTTATCTCTATGAAGGTGGCTCCCAAATCTACATATCTAGTCCTAATCTTAGTCATAAACTCTACAGTTAAATCACCAACTACTTGCCAGACTTCTCCAGATCTTATCAGCATCTTAATAAGCTCGAGATAACCAAAATCCACCCACTTCCCTTCCAAACTTCCCAATTTCTGGGGAAGGCCTTGCCCATGTTTGCAACCTTGGAATCATCTTCAGTTCTTCCTGTCCTTGCTTGCCATATGCTTACAATTGCCAAATCTTATCAATTTTTTTGTTGTTGTTGGAGGGGGGAAAGGCAGGGCAACTGGGGTTAAGTGATTTGCCCAAGGTCACATGGCTAGTAAGTGTTAAGTGTCTGAGGCTGGATTTGAACTTAGGTCCTCCTGACTCCAGGCCCAGTGCTCTATTCACTGAGCCACCTAGCTGCCCCAAATCTTATCAATTCTAACTGCATAATCCTCTTCTTTCCACTCCCACAGTCACTTAATCTAGTTCCAACCCTTATTTCTCACCTGAACAAATTGCACTAGTCCTGTTTCCAATCTCTCTCCTCTCTAGAGCTACTAAATTATGATTCCTAAACACATGCCAAACCATGGCATTCCTCTACTTAAAAATCCACAACGGGTCCTGACTGATTTTTTCAATGACAAAAAAAAAACAACTTTAACTTAGCATTTAGAGTTTCTTTATAATCTGACACTGATCTGCCTTTCCACAACTACATCCCTTGGCCACACTCTAGTCAAAATGACCTCTGGCTATTCCTTGAACTCAGCCTTCTTTCTCCTACCCACATTTCTTTGCAGTGGTGTTTCCTCCTGCTGGACAGAACACACCCTCTTCATTGTGGTGCTCACCTTCCACCAACTTTTTTTTTTTCTTTTTTGCTTTTTGGAAGGCAATTAGGGTTAAGTGACTTGCCCAAGGTCACATAGCTAGTTTTGTGCATGTGTGTATGCGTGTGTGTGTGTGTGTGTGTGTGTGTGTGTGTGTGTGTGTGTGTTAAGTGTCTAAGGACAGATTTTAACTCAGGGCCTTCTGACTCCAGAACCGGTGCTCTATTCACTGTGCCACCTAGCCCCTCCCCGCCCCTCCACCAACTCTTACTCAAAGACTTTCCAGATTCTCCCCCTCCTAAAATTATCTCAGATTCACTCCTATATACATAGTCTGTTCCCCAGGTAGAATGTAAACTCTTTGAGTCCAGGAATTGTCCCCAGGGTCTAACACACCTTTCACATAGTAATTGTTTAATAAATGTTTTCAGGGGTGGCTAGGTGGCACAGTGAGTAGAGCGTCGGCCCTGGAGTCAGAAGGACCTGAGTTCAGATCTAGCCTCAGACACTTAATGCACACACAAACAAAAACCTAGCCGTGTGACCTTGGGCAAGTTACTTAACCCCAATTGCCCTCCAAAAAAAAAATGTTTTCAGACTTGAACACAAAATGTCAGAACCTTAGAACATAGACTGACAGAATTAGCTTGCCCTCAGAAGTCAACCAGTCATCCTTAAGGGAAACTGATTCTATTAACTCTTGCATAGTCTCCCAAAGCATAAAATTCTGTCTGGTGCTTAAGGCCCAACACAAATTAGTGCTATCCTGCCTTTCCAGACTGATAGGAAGGGAATCAAATATTTGTTAAGTGCCTACTATGTACTAGGCACTGTGTTAAGTGCTTTACAAATACTATCTCATTGATTCTCCTAACAACCCTCTGAAGTAGATGTTATTATGATCTCCATCTTATAATTGGGAAAACTGAGGCAAACAGAGGTTAAGTGACTTGCCCAGGGTTAATATCTAAGGCTACATTTGAACTCAAGTCTTCCTAACTCCAGACCCAAAGCTCTTACCCACTGAGTCACCCAGCTGCTTCTGCATCTTGGGCCTTCACCAGTTATCCTGACTTTTGTCCTGCCACTGAACTTTGATGACTCTGGAGGAGAGAGTGAGGCTGATGACTTTGTGCAACTCTGCCCCACTTAAATCCAGTCCAAGAGCCAGTCAAGACATCACCCTCATGATGTCATTGGTCCTCTTCTAGAACAAAGGATGAACAACAACAAAAGCAATAAGGTAAAATGTAGCCAGTGTGGTAAGAACACAGGCTCTAGAGTCAGATGCCCCAAGTTCAAATCCTGCCTTTGATGTTCACTTACCTGTGTGACTTTGGGCAAGTCCCTTAACCTAACTGGACCTCAGTTTCTTCAACTATCCAAAAGGGGAAGGTGACTTGCCCAAAATGTATTAGTAGCTGAGCCAGAACTAAAATCTGCTTTTTCCTTCACTAAGATTCTCTGACTCTTTGTTTCACCCCCTCTCCTCAGTATCTTGCTTCTTCCTTCTTCTTTTTTTTTTTTGCTTTTGGAGGGCTATTGGGGTTAAGTGACTTGCCCAAGGTCACACAGCTAGTTTTTTTTGTTTGCTTCTCCCTTCTAACAACAGACAACATATCAAAAGAGATATTTGAGCGGTGGATACATTTTGGAGGATTTGGGATCCCAAAAATATGTGAAGAAATGAGACAATCATACCCAAACCCATACAGACTAACCTGTCGGTTATCTTTTAGTATGAGGTATTTGTAGTAACAAGTTTTCAGTCTCTTATCTAAAATAAAGTATAATTTTAAAATTACTATGCTATTGACTCTTTAAAAAAGAAAAGATAACAAAGAAAGGCATACTGGAAGGGACAAGGCAAGAGCTGGGCCTTGAAGAAAACATAGGATTTCAAAAAATAAAGAGCAAGCTGGGTTGGGGTGGGGAGAAAGGGAGAGAGGAGGAAGTATCAGGTCACAAAATGAGAGGCCATTCTAGCACTGAATATTCTTATAAATAAGATGACTAATCCAGCTTGACCAAAAACAAGCCATGATCATAAATAAATGAGATTAAAATCTTTGTGTGGTATTTACACTGGTTCTGAAGCCAATTCCAAGAGACAAGCCAAAAAATATTTTGGGCAAAGGCACCATTGGAATAAGTGCTCAGCTTCCTGAGGGGATAACTGTGAATTACGTAATAACTTTTTTAGATACATACATTTTGGCATGTGCAGTTTTTTAACAGTCATGGTTTGAACTCAAGGTATTGTAGCAGCAAGCACCCTAGCATACACAGGATGGCTGCTAGCACAGGTTCTTAGATCTGCTTTTCTAAAGGAAAGCAACTCAAAAGGGGTGAACAATCTTACTTTAATCAAATGTGTGTGTGTGTGTGTGTGTGTATCATTCACTTAGTTCAGGGGAAAAAGTTAACACCTTGAACTTCAGAAAATACAAACAGAAATTACAAGCAAACAGAAAGTACAGACAGAGAAAATAACAGTTCAATAGAGAGGGTTTCTAGCTGTCTGACCATTATATACATACATAGTTACCAGAGAGAGAAGCACCATCATCTGGGTTTTCAAAGCTGGGGGACTCAATGATTACCCAGAGTCTCATCTGGCCAAATCATACAGTTCTAACTATAAGTAAGCCCCAAAGCAAAATCTGACATCAAAGGATATATAGCCTTCTCAAAGGTCAGAAGACATCACAACCTTTGTGACCCAGTGCCTAATTACAAAGTAACAAAAGGTGTGTTGAAAAACAAGCCTCCCCCAAGTAAGCTTTACTTATCGGGCTCCAAGTGAGGCCCATTAAGGGGCAGGGAAGATCTTCAAATTTCCTTACCATTTGCAAGGGCATTTGCAGGCCTTTGGCAAAGTTCATATATGAGTCTCCTCTCTTTATGTGTTAAATACTCCATACATGTGATGACACCACAAAATTTTCAAGCTTTAATGTTTAAATAAGTTTATGCACTAAAAAGTGGCCCATACTGTGCTCTACAGGATGGCTGCCTGCTGACCTAGCCCTTACTTGGGTTCTAGTCACACACCTCATGCTTTCACCTAGGGCAGTTGTTTTTATGATATCTCCCTTGGAACAAGGAAGAAGGTATAGGAGCCACCTTCTCCGTTAGAAAGAAATTGCTAATCCCAGTTACCTTAGATAAGTGGAGAACAGCATCCAGAAGTTAATGAGCAGAACAACCTAAACATGACAGGTACCAGACTGGGCTCTGGCTGGAAGGAAACCAGTATGACTGGATGTTCTCGAGAAAAGAAAGAGAGCAGCCCAAGGCAAAGAAAGCAATGATGATAAGAATGCACAAAATCTTTAATGAAAACAAAATTACATAAACACACACACATTTGTTCTGTACCTGTGATTTCAGGTGCTAGCTAAGTGTCACAGTGGATAGAGCACTAGGCCTGGAGGCAAGAAGATCTGAGTTCAAATTCAGTCCAAAACACTAACTGGCAGGGCAACGATGGGCAAGTCGCTTGACTTTTCTCTGCTTCGTTCTCCTTAACTATAAACTGAATATAATAATACTGACCTCCCAGTATGGTTGTTAAGATCAGATATCTGTAAACTATAGTGCAGTAGGTGGTACACAACAGATGTTAAATAAATGCTTGTTTTCTTCCCTCCCAGTATAGAAATTTTCTCTACAAATACAGATAGGCATATACAGTTGTCTTTTCCACAGTGTGACTTTCCCCATCTCGGGTGTCAATGTATCATGAGGCAGCATAAGAAATTAAGTGAGAATTTGGGGGGAGTTTTGAAGAAGCCACAGATGACAAGTAAAGGTCAGAAGATGACACAGGAAAAGTTTAGAAATTCAGAAATGCAGGATTGTTATTTTTTTTAAAGGCATTCCAGTAGACCTCTGGCATCATATAAGAAAAGGTTAAGGGGCGGCTAGGTGGCGCAGTGAGTAGAATGCTGGCCCTGGAGTCAGAAGGACCTGAGTTCGGATCCGGCCTCAGACACTTAACGAACACACAAACAAAAACCTAGCCGTGTGACCTTGGGCAAGTTACTTAACCCCAACTGCCCTCCAAAAAGCAAAAAAAAAAAAAAAAGAAAGAAAGAAAAGGTTAACCCCTTATATGATTCCCTAAAGGAAAATGAAGGTGAAGGCTCTACCCCTATGAATTTTCCAAATATCAGTTGCACTGAGCCCCTAACTTCCATGATATGGAAGGGATAACTATAGTCTATAATATATAGTCTTATATCAAGGGTTCTTAATCTTTTTTTTTTTTGCATCATGAATTCCTGGCAATCTGATGAAGTCTGGACTTTTGCTCAGAAGAATTTTTAAATGTATAAAAATAAAGACAAATTATTACAGTGGAAAAAATTACATCAAAATATAGCTCTCAAAATATTTTTTGAAACAAGTTTCATGGGCCCCAGGTTGAGAATTTCTATTATTTAGAAAGTTACCTGGGGGATGTGAGGATGTGACTTGACTAAAGTCTTCCAGACTATGTCAGAGACAGAAATAGCACCTTTTCAAAGAGATCCTACTTTAATTAAACCATTAAGAAAGTTTTATCTAGGGGGCTGGAGGAGTGGAGAAAGATCATTGTTGAAGATTTAGCTTTCACTATTAAGCTCCTTGGATAGGAATGGTACTCTGCAGATGGCCTCAGAATGCCTGGCCAGCTACCTACACAGAAGAGACACTCCATAAAGTTTGCATAAAATAATTAAGAAAAACTAAAGTTTTTAATACAAAGTGGGAGGAAAATGTAGCTTCCAGAGTCTTTGATCCTCCATATATTCACTCTCTTCTCTCCCTCCATCCTCACCATAGAAAATACTACTGTGGGGCAGCTAGGTGGCACAGTGAATAGAGCACTAGCCCTAGAGTCAGGAGGACCTGAGTTCAAATTTGGCCTCAGTCACTTAATACACACCAAAAAAAACTAGCCATGTTACCCTGGGCAAGTCACAACCCCAAATTGTCCTCAAAAAAAAAAGAAAAGAAAAGAAAATGCTACTGAATTTGGATTCCTCTTTAAGGCAGTCATTTTATTTCCTCTTTGCCTGTGCTTATTCCTTCCATTTTGAAAGAACAATGTCTTTTTCAATGATTACTTTTTTTTTTCCTATTCTCTGTGTTTCTGGTCCATTCTGCCAGTCTCTGGGGCAACTGAATATTCTGCCTTAGATCAATCAGAGCTCCCCTGGCAGTGATGCCTGGTTTCTTTCTGAAGGTTGAATGAAGGATCTTTTGTAATGCTTCAAAGACAATGAATTTTTAATGTCTTTTCAAGATTTATATGTGTGAGGGCGAGCCAGGGGTTTCTAACAACCCATGGAGTCATAGAATGTCAGAGATAGAAGGGAACTCAGAGGTAACCTAGGCCAGTCTTCCACCCATTAAAGGAACCCCTTTTATAATATCCTGGAGGAATCATTGTCCAGCCTCTGCTTGAGCCCCTCCAGGAATGGGGAAGCAGCCCACTCTACTTCTGGCTCTCTCGATTAGGGCATTTTTTCTTATTTGGAATTGAAATCTGCCTTCCTAAAACTTCCCTGTAGCATAGTGTGCCCACATCAGAGAGGTGCTGTGCTCTATGAGCAAAGCATAATTGAAATAGCCCAAAGGAAATGCAGGAGGTGCAAATGTAGAGAATCCACTCCAAATGTTCACATGGACTATTTGTGCCCAACCTGTGGTAGAGTATCCCAGGCTCTTATTGGTCTGATCAGCCACAATCAGACACACTGAAACTCAGCTCTAGCATAGTGAGGGCATTTTGGTCCTCTTCAAGAACAAAGGACAACAAATAACCATGGAGCCAATCAAAGCAAACATGCTTCCTCTTCTGTATCATAATCCTCCAAATATCTGAAGAAAGGGATCCTCTTCCCTACCCTTAACCTTAAATTAGTGATCTCTTCTCCATGCTAATTGCTCCCAGTTCCCAGGGCCATAACTAGCACAAGGTACCAGGGATTGGTTTTTTTTTTTTTTTTTGCCTAGCACCAAAACATTGTGGTAAGAGAGATAAATGTTCAGGACTCATTTCCCTGCGGTGGTATTCCTAATGGGTTAAAGGACCAGCAGAGGAGTACCACTTAGACAATGTGTTCTTTTCTTCTATGTTGGTGTTCTGGAAGGAGAAGGAGGGAAGCCCCTCCAGTCGTGGGCTGCCACCTCTCTTTCCTACTCATCACACTACCAGGGCTTGCCTTCTCTTACAGCTTTGTCCAACTGTGATTGGCCAGGGCAGACTCCCCTTCCACCACCTGGCTCATGGCCCTGAAACTTGTTAAACACCCAGGATCAGGGACAACGATGTTGCATGCCAGTCTTGGGGTGTCTTGGGATCCCTGTCTTCTTCCACCAGAGTTGAATGTACCCCAGGTGTCACAATTCTTGGTTATGGCTCTGGCAGTTCCTTCAGCTAATCCTCAACAACTTCCTTTTTCTAGCTAAGGGAACTACCTTGTGAAGATTAGATTAGATTGAGTTGAGTCACCTCAAAGGCAGAATGCCAGTTATTTCAGAGTTTGCAGTAGGTAGGATTCTCTACATTTCCTTCCAAAGGAACAAAGAATCATAGAAGACCAGAGACAGATAATAAGATCATAGATCCATAAGGCAAAAGAGGGGCAAATGTGGTTACCTTTGCTATTCTATCCAGTATTCCCTTTTGCAAACTCTTAAATCTTGGGGGCAGCTAGGTGGTACAGTGAATAGAGCACTGGCCCTGGAGTCAGGAGGACCTGAATTCAAATTAGCCTGACACACTTAACACTTACTAGCTATGTGACCTTGGGCAAGTCACTTAACCCCAATTGCCCTGCCTTCCCCCTCCAAAAAGACCAAAAAAAAAACAAAAACAAAAACAAAAACCACCTCCTAAATCTTAACAGGAGGTGGGGGTAGAGAGTACAAACTATAAGTGTTTTTCTAGTGCCCACTGTGTAGACTATAGGTCCTTGAGTGCAAAAATACTTCCCCCAACTACTTATCCCCTTTGTAGAACTTTGAAAAAGACCAACTGAAATACGAAAGGTATTATTATAAATTTTGACACTTTCTGTAAAATAAGACCCTGGCTGTCCACTTGATAGTGTTATTGACAAGCACTAGGTTTTGGCTTTGGTGTAAAGTAATACTTGGAAATTGCCTTATCATGTAACCATTCATCAATTCCTTCAACAAACTGTTAAATACCCAACACTTACACAACCCAAGTTGGGCAAAGCCCTCTGGCAGGCTCTGGGGAAGTCAAGACAATCAGAAAGGTCTGACCCTTGCCCTGGAAAAGCTCTCAATGTAGTAGGGAAGATGTGATATTTATAAATTAGAATATGAGAAGTCCATAGAAGTACAAAGTAATGTGAGAGGTCTGTGATGGAAGAAATTGAATTCTGCTGGGAGGATCGGGAAAGATTTAGAAAGGGAGTGGCACCTGAATTAGACCCTACAGGGAAAAAAGGACCTTCAATAGAAATAACTCAAGAGAACATTCTAGATGTAGAATATGGTACAGCAAAGGCCTGAGGAGTGAATGAAAAGCACTTATTAATCTTTAGTATGTGCCAAATACTGCACTGGGAATGTAGATTAAAAAAAAAAAAGACTGGGAAAAGCTAGTTGCACTGGCCCTGCAGTCAAGAGGACCTGAGTTCAAATTCGGCCTCAGACACTTATCACTTACTAGCCACGTGACCTTGGGCAAGTCACTTAACCCCAATTGCCCTGCATTCCCCCTTCCAAAAAGAAAAAGAAAAAGAAGTACTTGACCTCAAAGAGTTTACATTCTAATAGAAGATGACAACATATGGTGACCAGGGAAGAGTATTTTGGCCCAGGAAGTCTGGTGACTGGAGTCACAGAGCAGTTATCCCTGCCTTCGAGGAACTGACGTCTAATGGGAAGATAACGTGTACATATTTTAAACATACAAAACAAATACAAGGCAATTCTAGTGAGGAAGATACCATGCATAGAAGAATTCAGAAAAAGGAGGGAGATGTCACACAAGAAGGGTGCCTGCCTGGAGCAGAGACAGACTATGGCACTAAAGGGTCAGAAATTCAGAGATTTGGGGGCTTTCTACAGTATATGCAGAGGAAAATGTAGTGGAAAATAATGCCAGATTTTAGGGAGCTTTGAATGCCAAGCTAAGAAGTTTGGGCTTTGTCCTACAGGCAGCAGGGAACCATTGAAGGTATCTGAGCAGTGGGTATAATACAACGAGTGCCAGGAAGAGTAGCTCAGCCTGTACTTTACTAGGTGTAAAGTAAATCACTCCTAAAGATTTCTGAGGAAAAAAGTCAACATGACCATTTCTATGCATAAAGAGAGAAGTATGCTAGAGCTAGGTCATACCAGCACAGGAAAACTGATTATTGAATTTTCAGCATGAGCATTTATACTCAGCAAACACTACAGATGGGGGGGGGGGGTTCCTCGAATTTTATTGTTTTGTTGATTGTCAAGACCTAAAGTGATGGAGGAAAATGTTAATAATGCAGATTAACCTTTAAAGGGTGTCTTGCATACTTGGGGAGAGGGATGGAGAGAAAACCAGTTGTTAAACAACACTTGCCCAGGGTCACACAGCTAGTGAGTGTCTGAGGCAAGATAAAGCCCTGGGGCATTTCTGACTCCAAGTCCAGCATCATTCCCCACTGCTGCCTCACTGCCTCACTTTGGTGGCCATATGAAGGGAAGATTGGCAGAGCCAAAGAACAAAGGTAGGAAGATCCCTGAGGGGGCCATAGCAATAGTCCAGGGGGATATTGATGCTATCATCGAGGCACTGATGGTGCCTTGTATCATTTAAGGTGTGTAGTTCTTTATACCAAGACTCGTAAGGTGGGAGACAGGTAAGCAGACCAGATGCATCACTGCCGACACTTAGCTCACCAGAGGGCGCTCTGGACCTCACTTGCTTCAGTACCATTTGGGGAGAACCAGCCCGACTTCATCACTTGGGCAGGTCAAATTGTTCTGGTGAATCAGCTTGTACTAACAGATTCCCTACTCTGACCTCGGATCTTCATTAGAGGAATAGTAGGTCCTCCAATCTAAGGGATCAGCATGGCGCTGTGAAAATGGGGAAAGTTTGCTAGATTTGGAGTCAGAAGACCTGGGTTTGAATCCAGCCTTTGCCACCTACTATTGACGTGACTTTAGATAAAATATATTCAGGGCCTCAGTTTCCTCATCTGCAAAATGAGGGGGTTGGGCTAGCTGATGTCTACAGTCCCTTCCACCTCCAAGTCTATGACCCTAGAATGAGATTTCTAGGGTTTCGTGACTTGTTAAAGCATATTCCTACAGTGTACCTGTGATGTTTGGGTACTATGTCCATTTGACCGATAAAGAAACCAAGATTCAGTGAGAAGAAGAATTTGCCCAAGACTGCCTAACTAGTTAGTAGAACAGCCCAGACTAGACTTTGGGCTTCTCCATAAGAACACTCAGCCCTTCCAACTCTATCTTAAAAATATCTGTGAAAGGGGACAACTAGGTGGCTCAGTGAATAGAGCACCAGCCTCACAGTTAGGAGGACTTAAGTTCAAATCAAATCCGGCCTCATACACTTAACATTTGCTAGCTGTGTGATCTTGGGCAAGTTACTGAATTGCCAATTGCCCTGACTTCCCACCTCCAAAAAGCAAACAAACAAACAAAAAAAACCTGTGGAAACTGAGGGCCTAGAATCATAACTTCTCAGAGCACGAAGATATCTCATTTATATTACTGCCCAATATAAATGGCATTTCCGAATTTCCATTTTCAGGCACAGTAATAGACAGGCAATGGACATGCATTTATTAAGTGCCTACTATGTACTTTGCTAAGGGCTTTACAAATGTTATTTATTTAATCCTCACAACTCTGAGAGGTAGGTGCTACAGCTAGATCCCAATTTTACAGTTGAGGAAAATGAAGCAGACAATGACTTGCCCAGAGCCACACAGTTACTAAGTGTCTGTGGTAGGGCTTGAATTCAGATCTTCCTGACTCCAGGCCCTGAACTCTATTCTCTGTGCCACTAGCTTCCCCCAGCATCACCTGGGTATCAGCTCTGACTATTCTTTTGGCAAGTCACTTCTCTTGAGGAGATAGGCCAAGATCATTCCTAGTTTAACATTCTATGTTCTAAAGTTCCTTTCAATCCTGACTCTGCTGTGTTCAAAGTGCTAACATTCTGTTTTCTGTATTCTAAAGTCCCTTCTGGGTGATCTTTCTGGTATTCTATAAATCCCTAAAATGCAGAATCTGCTTAACCTGATACAAACTCTGGCAACAGCCTAATCTACCCTTTTACACCCAATCTAAATAAATAAAGCAAGTTTAGAGCAAGTTTAGCAAAGTACAGGGTCCAGACTATAGAGAACCAAAAGGGGAATTTTTTAATAACCCCATAACCATGAGGCCTCATTCTGTATGAAAGTCAACTTAAAATATGTGGTCCTCCTTTTGTATGGCAAATAAAACTAGAAAAATCACCACACTGGGGAGTCTTGGGTAAATGCTAGAATGGGAATGTGAGGGGAAAGGAGACAAGGTTTCTCACAAATCTGAACTCCAAAGTCTATAGGATGAACAGACTCTGTGTGTGTGTGTGTGTGTGTGTGTGTGTGTGTGTGTGTGTGTGTGTAAAGAGGGGAAGATTGTTCTCTGTTACTCAAAGTCACTGTTATTCAAGTTAGAAATTCTACATAGATAGTCTCTGCCTGGACTAGAATCAGAATAAAAGTGCCCTCAACTTAGAGTCAAGACACCAGAAACTTTGGCACTGCTTTTGCCTTGCTCTTGACTATCTATGGGAGAGAAAGAACATCTAAGACAGATTCCAGGTCACACTCACATCCAGTCTATAGGTAAGAAAAGAAACCCAAACATTTCTTTACCCTTTACTGTTTTATAACAGGGAAACTGAGAACACAAAATCACAGAGAGACATGGAAAGGGGCATGGTGGATATAAGCAGGCTATAACCTATAACCAATGAGGAACTTCAAAGACCAGGAGTAAAGGCAGTCATTAGGGAGATGGCAGCATTGGGAATTACTTCCTTCTGCTTGACATCATTCCTGGATTTGAGAAGGGTGCTCAAGACGGAAGAAAAGCTGCCATTTGGCAGGTGGACAGCTCCAGGGTGAGAGGCTGTTCCCTGATTCAAGATGGGGATTGTTATAGAAGAGAAGATGGATGACCAGGTGGCAAGTGGACAGCTCCACTGCTCTGCAGGTATCCTCAGGCTGTTGAGAGAAACTAAAGAAAACCTTCAAAACATTGGGTGGACCCTCAGTGGGAAACTTCTGGGAGGACATGGAAATGTGGTATGGGAGAGGCAGGCATGGATAGATTGTGGTCTGTATTATGGGAAAGAAAATATTCCAGTCAATGAGATCACAGATCCACTTATGTATCTGAGAAATTAATAAAGTGCCCTGGCCACTCTCCTAGACTGAATAGAATATCAGAGTTGAGGAGGTCACTGGCATAGCACAGAATGTCAGACTCAGGTGATGCCCTGTTTAGTTTTGCTGATGCTTTCTTTTCCCTTTTCCTTGTCTTTCTGCCTTTTTTTCTACAGGGAATGGATCTATGGGTAGGAAAGTAGGGGTGGGAGTGATATAAAAACAAATTATACCAATAAAATATTTATATTTTTAAAAGGAAAAGTAAAAGAAATCTGAGTTTGAGGGGACAAAGGAGTCTGAACAATGGTAGCTGGGTGTTCAGAATCTCTGGGATGGGGAGTGAAAGATGGGTTGGGAGTACATTATGCATTAACAAATGAGTTCTGATAGGTTAACATGGTTATTATGGTCCATGGAGGGTATGTAGTGTGTAGCTGATGGGCACAGGGGTAGGGCAAATGCTTGGGCAAGGAGCCTGCTATGGACAGTGTCTGGAACATTATCAACTGACTGACTTAAGAAGCCAGGAAGTCCCACTGGGTGGGCACAGGAAATCGACTGCTGCGGAATATTGGGGGAAGGCCTGGAGAATTTTAGCTCCCTGAGGGCAGGAACTATCTTACTTGTTTGTATGTGTATCCCTACCATTTAGCCCAGTGACTGAAACTTGTTAAGTCCTTAATAAGCACTTGATTTATTTACCCACTAAGCTGCCTCAATATAGCTTATACTTATGTAGCACTTTGCAAAGATAGCCTCATTTGATACTTTTGACAATGCTGTGAGATAAAAAGTGAGATTATTATACCTTATTAGAGATGAAAAAGCTGAGGCCCAAAGAGTCACAGTCACTAGAACTAGAACTAAAAAAAGCAAGGTCAAACACATATTTACAACTAGAAGAAACTTAGGAGGTCATCTCATCCCCATTTTACAGAGAAGGACACTGAGGCCCCTCTGGACAGATTAAGTGTCTTGCCCAAGGCTACATAGGTAGAAATCAGGAGATCCAGGAACCAACCCCAAGTCCTCTGATTCCCAATCCAGCATGTTTTTTCGTGATGTCCAAAGTGGACTTGCAGTCCCTCGATTAGTTGCCAATTTCTAACAATTGCTGCTGGGAAGTCTGATAGACACTGTGGAGTATAATTCAAGCAGGTCATAGGCTCTTCCTGCCCTTCACAGCTCTGGCAATCTTGGTCCCCTTTTCATGACAGATCCTGTAGGTAATGGGCTTGAAGCCTGGAGGCAGCTAGTGAAGGAGTAATGGTGTCCTGGCAGACTGACTTCCCTTGATAATGACCTAGGATAGGAAGCACCCCTAGGGCAGACTCAAAAAGCAAGTTTCTATGAAATCTGTCAGTGCCTGTTCCCAGAGCTGCTTGGAAATGGGGGACTCCAGTGACTCTGGAGGAGAGAGTGAGGCTGAACACTTTGTGTAACTCTGCCTCACTTAAATCCAATTCACGCACAAGTCAAGACATCACCCCATGATGTCACTGGTCCTCTTCAAGAACAAAGGACGAACAATAATAAGATGGAAATTGGGAAGATCTATGTGCTGGCTTCTCACCACTCACCTTCTCAGAGAAAAAGCAGGGGAAATGAATTTCGTGTTTAAAAAAGGTATAAAAGAGGAAGCAAAGGGAGATTTTTTTTTCCCTCTCTGATCCCAGGACTTTGAAATTCACCTCTCTGCCAAGAAAGCACAGCCTAAAATCAGAGCCCAAGAGATGTGAACCTGGGCCAGGCCTCAGCAAGTGCAAGGGGGGAAGGGAAGGAGAAAAGGAAGGCGGGCACCAGGGAGAAGGTGACAAACTTATAGGAGGGCATGAACAGGAGTCATGAAAGATGGGCAGGCCTATATAGGTGGTAATCAGTGTCGATGGAGGGAACAACCACATCTGTGAGATCACAGATCCATTTGGGTATCCTGAGGGCCTAGAAAAATGCCTTGCATGTAGTAGGTACTTAATAAACATTCCCTGAATTGGGGATTCCCTTTCATGGAGCAGATAAGCAAACTGAGACCCAGAAAGGTACAATGACTTGCCTAGGGCCGTGAAGATAAAAAATAACTGACTCACAATTTGAACTCTGGAATTTGCCCTGGAACTCTAAATTTATTCTATTAGTTGGTATATGACCCAGGCCTTCAAAGGAAGGGAGAGGCTTCACCAGGTAGAGATCTGAGGTGAGGGTGGGAGGTGGGAGTGGGGTCCCATCCTAGACATGACAAATGATTTGAGGGCAGAGGTTCCCCAGACACAGAAGGAAAGACAGGGATGAAGGGTAGCGGGGAGTCCAATTTGGCTGGGATGTAGAGCCCATAAAGGGGAGTCATGTGAGATAAGGCTGGAAAGGCAGGTTAGAGACAGACTATGGAAAATATCACCTAACAGGAACAAACACGAAGACTCTGCTAGGCAGGCATTATAGAATCAGTAAAGCATTTTTACATGAGATAATGTATGTAAAGTACTTAGCCAAATCCAAGGCACTTTATAAATTCCTATGCTGATTCTTGGGAGATTTATTCCATCGTCTCCACAAGTCTCTCCTCAGCTATGGTTATGAGGAAAGAGGGCCAGACTAGACGCTGGGACACCTCCTGGCTCTGCCATGTCTAGCTGTATAACCTTGGGCACCTGAATAAAGGCTTTGGGGACCTTTAATTTCCTCATTTGTAAAATGACTACCTACTTCAGAAGGCTGTTTAAGGAAAGTGCTTGAGGTTAGATGAAAAGAAATGGAAGTATTCTATAAATGCAAGGCCTTGCTTTTATTTTCATGGGTTTGGGGAGGAGTAGAAAACTAGTCGTGGAATCAGAAGATTCAGGCTGGAGTGTCAGCCCTGCTATGAGAACTTGGGGAGACTGCAGTACCCCTCTAAGCCTATAAAATGACAATAACAGTAAAATGATCTACCTCAGAATGTGATTGTGAGGAGCCAATAACACAGTGGATAGGAAGCAATTTATAACCATAATAGTAATGCTTGGTAGTTTTCTGTCATGTCCAACTCTCCATGACCCATCTGGGGCTTTCTTGGCAAAGATACTAAAGTAGTTTTCCATTTCCTTCTCTAGCTCATTTTGCTAGTGAGGAAACTGAAGCAAACAGGGTTGGGTGACTTGCCCAGGGTCACAAAGTTATTAAATGAGTATCTGAGGCTGGTTTTAAACTCAGGAAGATGGGCCTTCCTGACTCTAGGCACTCTATCCACTGAGCTACTTGGCTGCCCATTATAACCATAAAGTTCCATTTACATAATAGCTGTTATGACTTCTCTTTATTATTACTATTCTGATGTGTCAGCTACATGTCGCAGTGCATAAAGCATCAGGCCTGGAGGCAGGAAGACCTGAGTTCAAACTTGGCCTCAGACTAGATTAGCTATGTGACTGTGGGCAAGTCACTTAACTTCTACTGGCCTTGGTTTCCTCATCTATAAAATGGGGGTGATAGCACCTACCTTCCAAAGTTGTTGTGAGAACCAAATGAGATATTATTTGTAAAGTGCTTAGCACATAGTAAGTGCTAAGCTATCATTAATATTACTCTGTGCCTCAATTCCCTCATCAGTAAAGTGGGGATAATAATAGCACCTACCTCCCAGGGCTGTAGGAAGGATCAAATGAAATAATGTGTAAAATGCTTTGTAAGCTTTAAAGCACTACACAAATGCTAGCTATGATGAGTTTTCCTGCTGTCTCTGGTGTTCTGGAACTACTGAGTTCTGTCCTCCTCACCTTCCCATCATTGAGGCTCAGTTAATCTCAATTCACTTCAAACTTTTTTTCTCAGCTCCTAGTGCCCTCCTCCAAAAAAAGTTTACCCTGTATTTATTTTGCACACATGGTGTGCGTAATTATCCATGTCTCTCCTGGTAGAAGGTAAGCTCCTCAAGGGCAGGCACTGTCTCACCTTTGTGTTTGTATCTTTAGCACTCAGCAGAACTCAGGACACATAGGTGGTCCTTGATAGATTGCCTCTTCAGCCTTCCTAGGACAGCTGAGGGGAAGTTCTTGCCCAAATCAGGAACTTGGCAGTCACTACATTGAGCAATAGCTACTCACATTTTTATAGCGCTATTAAGTTTACAAAACATTTTCCTTACAACAACTTTTGGAAGTGGGCAGTGCCAGCATTATTACACCCATTTTACAGATGAGGAAACTAGTTCAGGAAGCAGAAGTGATTTACGCAGAGTTCTGCAACTAGAAAGGGATCCAGCTGGTTAGGAACACAGCAAGGATGTGAACTCTCGGCAGCCAGGGTTATAGAGGAAAAACCTCAGGCTCAGAGAAGGGAAGGTCACACAGCAAATCTGTAGCAGAGCAGGAGCTCTACATTTAGGGCTAGAAAAAACCATCATACCAGAGGTATCAAAGACACTATTCACAGGGGCAAGAATCCCAAGTACCAGAAGCAGATTAAAATGTAATTGGGAAATATTTAACAAAATAAATACAGATACAATAAAACTTAGCTAACAGTACATTGGAAAATTAAATCATCATACAGTCTACAGGGATCCTTTTGTATGGTTTAGTAGCCCCAGGCCCATTTTTGTGTGAGTTTGACACCACTGCAATACACAAAGCATTACCTATTAATGGCGTCTACTACAGCTGTTCAGAGGTTTGCTGGGAAATGTTTAACAACTGACTCTCCAAAATAATAATAATAATAAATATGCAGGACAGACTTTTAAGTTAACATTTAAGTTAACTTTTAAGTTAACATTAACATTTCTTAAGTCTAAGCAATCAACAAAATAATAAATCAAGCTGGGCATTTGCTGATTTCCAGGGTATAAATGCTCATACTGAAAATTTAACAATTAGTTCCATCTGGTATGAGTTGACTCCAAGACACCCTTGGCTATGGGGAGTATAAAAAAGTGGAAGACACTGGTTAGCATCAAAAAGTTTATAAGCTAGGGGCGGCTAGGTGGCATAGTGAGTAGAGCGTCGGCCCTGGAGTCATAAGGACCTGAGTTCGGATCGGGCCTCAGATACTTAACGAACACACAAATAAAAAAACCTAGCCATGTGACCTTGGGCAAGTTACTTAACCCCATTGCCCTCCAAAAAGAAAAAAAAAAAGTTTATAAGCTAGGGTAGCTAGGTGGCACAGTGGATAGAGCACTAGCCCTGGAGTCAAGAGGACCTAAGTTCAAATCCTGCCTAAGACACTTACTAGCTATGTGACCTGCATTGCCTCCCCACCAAAAAACTTTTTTAAGTTTACAAGCTCACTAAGGAATTAAGACTTCTACACATGAAACATTTACTCAAGTCAATATTGATTTAACCCCTACTATGTGCAGTATACTATCACCATTACCCAGGATACAAAGATTAAAAACATCTTTGTTCTCAAGTAGCATATATGGAGGGTAAAGGTCCTTATTTAAGTAACTGTGGTATAAGAGATCCAAGGAGAGGTCCAAGCAAAGGGTTAGGCTAGGAGGAATTTTAGGAGATCACTTCCAGCGGAGGAGATGAAGGAAGACTTTATGATAAAAAAACATCTCAGGTTTGTCCCCTTCTGTCCACTCACACAGGCCCTCATCACCTCACCTGGACTATTGCAATAGCCTCCTATTGGGTCTCCTTACTTCTAACTCTCCCCATTTGATCCAGTCTCCACCCTGCTGCAAAAAATTCCTAAAGCACAAGTCTGACCATGTGAACTCCCCTGCTCAAAAATCTCTGTCTCTAAGATAAAATACAAATTCTTCAGCCTGGCATTGAAAACCCTTTACAACTGGCTCCAGATTACCTTTTAAGACTCAATTCACATCACTTCAGGCAAATTGGCCTACTTGTCATTCCCCAAACTTGGCACCCCATCTCCTTCCTGTTTCTTTCCCACAGTCTGCTCTTCCTCTCCCCATTTTCCTCCTCATCTTTACCTCTCAGCTTCTTTCAAGGCTCAACTAAGATGCCACCTTGTATTTAAATCTCTTCCTGATTTCACTATTTGCTCCTTTTCTCTTTTGTAGTTTAGTGGTTTTCAGTTGTGTCTAACTCTTCATGACCCATTTGGGGTTTTCTTAGCAGAAATACCGGAGTGGTTTGCCATTTCCTTCTCCAGCTCATCTTATAGATGAGGAAACTGAGGCAGTAAGTGACTTGTCCAGGGTCCCACAGGTAGTATCTGAGGCCAGATTTGAACTCCTGAGACTTATTCCAGGCCCAGCCCAGCATTCTATCAACCTAGTGACTTTTCTCTCCTTCTACAATTTGTCTTCTATTTGTTTATTTGCCTTTTTTCATATCTTTATCCTATGGACAAGAGGGGAGCCATTTAACATTTTTGAGCAGAGGATTAATCAGATAAGATCAATGTACTAAGAAAATGCTGGGAGCTGAGTGAAAGCTGGATTGGAGAGGTCAGAAAATAAAGATATGGCGACAACACAAGGCTATTATGAGGACCTCCGGAGACTTTGCCCTTGGGTTGCTAAGCCAAGTTTAGAACTCCCACCCTTGAGATATTGACCTGATTAATGAGAGCCCACCACACCTAGCCAGCCTCAGACCCAATCACACTTGACCTGGCCTTCTTCTTGCCCAACTTGGCACGTACCATATCCCCTCCTGCTCGCTCTGGAAACAACAATAAAAATCAATTCTGCCACTGATTGGAAAAACCATGTTGTTCTCCCCCAGCAACTTTTTTGTCATCTTCCTCTTGCTCTGAAATCCTTAATCAAATCAATATTTCTATTGCTTAGGTAAAGGGCATGTTGTTGGACGTGATTCTAACACCAACCCTCTCTTCTTTCAGGTTCACTGTTAGGAGGAAATGAGGCACTCACAAGTCATTAAACAGTTAACAAAAGGATACATAATATAACATAAGATAAGGCAACATGGAATGACCCTTGGCTTCCCTGGACCTGGCCCCCTTGTTTCCATATGGAAACTCATCTCTTCATTAGGGTAGAATATAGTGAAGGGTGTGATAGCTGGCAGGGTCTTCAGAAATCTATTAAGTCCAACATGTATAGATTCCAAATTATTGGAATTTTTCATGTCCTTAGTTGACCAGAAAACTGTATCAGGGAAGCTGGGGCTAATCAAGTCCCAGGATAGCTTTATGGCTTTTTTTAGGGCAAGGTAATCTTGGTCAGAGGAGGGGCCTGGGCTCTCTATGTTGGGTGTGGAGGGGAATGTTGATAGATATTAGTCTTTTCAATATTCACCAAATTTTTTATTTTCCAGACCAAAATGCCCTTCTGAGGTCGCCACTCCCTCCCTTATATGTCTGTCCCTATTAGAATATAATCTTCTTGAGGACAAGGACTGTCTAGTTTTTATTTTATATGCCTGGCACTTGGGGGGGAAGGCAAGGAGTGTAAGCATTTATATAGTACCTACAATGAGTTATATATACTACGCTGACTGCATTTAAAAAATATTATCTCATTTGATCATCACAACAACCCTATGAGAAAGATGCTATCTATCCTATTTTATAGTTGAAGAAATGAAGGCAGACAGAGGTTAAGTGACTTGCCCAAGGTCACAGAGCTAGTACATGTCTGTAGCTGAATTTGAACTCAAGTCTTTCTACCTCCAGACCCAGTATTCTATCCACTGCAGCACCAGAGGCTTCCATGCACCAGTGTCAGATACATAATAAACAAAATTAACACTTTTTCATCCATTTATGATTTTTTGTTTCTGTTTTTGTATCCTCAGGGCAGGATGAGAGTGTTAAGAGATCAATTATATGTGACATCAAGGGAGAGATTTCACAGGCATAAAATCTCAACCTTTGTTAGTTGCAAAAAAAAAAAAAAAGGCTAACAGGAAAACATGAACAGCTAACTTATATGCCTCCTTTCCAATCAATGTAAAAATTTTATAAGAATAATCTACACATGGGGCGGCTAGGTGGCGCAGTGAGTAGAGCGTCGGCCCTGGAGTCAGAAGGACCTGAGTTCGGATCCGGCCTCAAGACACTTAACAGCACACACAAACAAAAACCTAGCTGTGTAACCTTGGGCAAGTTACTTAATCCCATTTGCCCTCCAAAAAGCAAAAAAAAAAAAAAAAAAGAATAATCTACACGCACATCAAAGGCAGCCTTGATGAAGGTATTCACTTTGGTTAGCAAAATTCCACATCTTTATCATCACAGGTAGACCCAAAGATGTAGAGAATACACGATTCCATTATGCTTATTAGGTTTTTAAATTTTTTTTAGGGGCGGCTAGGTGGCGCAGTGAGTAGAGCGTCGGCCCTGAAGTCAGAAGGACCTGAGTTCGGATCCGGCCTCAGCCACTTAACACACCCAAAACAAAAACCTAGCCGTGTGACCTTGGGCAAGTTACTTAACCCCAATAGCCCTCCAAAAAAAAAATTTTTTTTTAATTTTTTTATTCTTTATCACAAAAACTCCACCTTAAGGCTACTTATCCTCAAGTGTCTACTACACATAAATCAAAATTATACAAGATACTTTGAACACAATATATAATGGAGATAACCTTGTTCAATGACCCCTCTGATCATTAATATCCTTGGAGGCATAAAACAGAGGACCAAAATAATTTTTTACTATCATGGAGGAGATCTAGGATATCCCACATGACCAGTATTGGTCCCATTAAGCCCTGTAATACTGCAGAGTCTCCTGGAAAAGAACCGTAATAACTACAAGGAGTGGAATGGTCTAAGCATCCACTACAGAAAAATTAAGCAAATGAATGCTTCTTTTCCAGACTAGACTAGAGTGATAGATGTATGTGCTATAAAGCTTGTCCATCAGCAAACATACCTTGAACAGACACTGAAAATGGATAGTAAGTTGGACCGAGAATTAAAGAGGTGCAAATATTAGACTGTTTATAGGAAATTACAGTTCCTTTAATCACCAAAAACTGCCCTAAAAAAAGGTCAGTGTTTACAACAACAAAAAAGTTTATTGATAACTTTTATCATTATACCACTTATATTTCCTCTTATATCCTTTTTTCCATCCTCCAGAGCCATCTCTTAAAAAATAAATACTAGAAATTTTTTAAAGGGTCAGCAAAACTAACCAAAATATTGAAAAAGCCTGACCCAGGCAGTATTCCATATGCATGATCCTCCTCTCTGCAAAGGTGAGTATGTGTGTGCAAGTGGGTGTATAATAGCTAAAAAATGGGGGTGTCAAGGGGCAGAAATCTCACATATTTTTGGAGCCAAGCTTGGTCATCATAACATTGTGGCATTCCATTTTAATTGTTTGTTGCTGATTTACATTTACATTTTGCATTTACATTATTGTAGTAGTTATTATGTGTAGTTTTCTGACTCTGCTTATTTCTCTTTGCATTGGTTCATATAAGCTCTTCTTAAGCTTTTCTGTGTTCATCATATGCATCACTCTGGCTGCATAGTGATATTTCACTACATTCATGTATCACAATTTGTTTAGGCATTCCCCAATCAACAAGGCCCATCTTTTGGTGCCACTGGCACCTACTAGACTAGTGTCTACTAGTGTTGCTGTATGGCCACAAGTCATGGAAAACCATAGCCTCTAAAGAATTAAAACTGATTATTGCTCAGAGAGCAAGGGAAAAGCACATGGTGACTGTGAGCAGGCTGAAATATTAATAGGGGAACTATAGGAAAAATAAGAAACTATAAAGGAGAATCAGGGTAAAGGATATTGTCAAAGAAATATAAGATGGGATAGGCTGGTAAGAACAAGGGATAACCACCAATCAACTCATGTGCCCTACTGGTATCCTTTTCATGCTAACAGAAAGCAAGAAAGACCCCAGTTTATTGGGGTGGGAAAGGGAATAGCTGTGGCAAACTTTTGGGAGAGCTTGAACATGAGTCATAAAGGATAGGCAGACTTGGATAGGTTGTGATCAGCTGGAATGAACTGGAATGAACATTTACATCAGTGAGATCACAGATCCATTTGAGAAACCCAGAAATCTAGCAAAATGCCTTATACATAGTGGGGCTTAATAGATACTTGTTGAATTGAATCCTTTCATTTAACAGATGAGGAAACTGAGACCAAGAGGTATAATGACTTACCCAGGACCATGAAGATGAAGTTGAACCACAATTTGAACCCAGGCCCTCAAATTCTAAATCAACGAGTTGGAACATGACCTGAACCCTAAAGGATGGAGAGATTTCAACAGATGGAGATTTGGGGTTAGGACTCCATCCCAAACATGACAGATGATTAGAGAGCAGAGGCCCCAGATACTGAAAGAAGCAAGATGGAAATGAAAGGTAGTGGGCAGTCCAGTTGGGTTGGAATGTAGAGTACATGAAGGGGAGTCAAGTGAGGCTAGGCTGGTTAAAAGACTGACTAGAGAAACACTGCTTAACAGGAATAGGCATGTATACTCTACTGGGCAGGCATTATGGAACCAGTGAAGGGTTTTGAGTAGAATACTAAAAATGAGATAAAACACAGAAAGCAATTTGCCAACTTAAAGCATTTTATAAATGCAAATTGTCATTAGAGTGACATTAGGGCAATCTGTAAAATGAAAGAATACACACACACACACACACACACACACACACACACACCACAACTAGCCATTCCCCAATTGATGGGCGTTCCCCCAACTTTCAATTCTTTGCCACCACAGAAAGAACTGCTACGAATATTTTTGTACAAGTAGGTCCTTGTCCCCTTTTTTTTTAATCTCTTTGGGATGTAGACCTAGCAGTGGTATTGCTGGGTCAAAGGGTATGTACGGTTTGATTGCCTTTTGGGCACAGTTCCAAGTTGCTCTTCAGAATGGTTGATCAGTTCACTACTCCACTCGGTGCAGATAATGGTATTGTCCTGCATTCTAATCTTCGGACTCACTTCTCAAGTTCTTACAGTCTGACTTTTGACCTCATCACTCAATGGAAACTGCCCTCTCCAAAGTTCCCGATGACCTTTTAATTGTCCAATTCAATCGACTTTGCTTGGTTTCCACCTGACTGCACCTCGCCCCTCTGCGGTTTCTGACACTATTGATTATCCTCTCGTCTAGAATACTGTCCTTTCCCTTAAACAGAGCTCCCTTCCAGCTCTCCCCCTACCAGTCTGGCCACTCCTACTCAGTCTTCTTTGTTGTATTATCATTCAAGTCCATCCACTAACAAGGGATGAAGCCCAAAGCTTCGTCCTGGGTCTCCTTCTCTTTTCTTTTTACATCAGTGGATAGAGCACTAGCCCTGGAGTCAGGAGGACCTGAATTCAGATCTTGCCTCAGACACTTGACACATTTATTAGTTGTGTGACCTTGGGCAAGTCACTTAACCCCAATTGCTTTGCCTTCCCACCCCCACCCCCCCAAAAAAGATAGATTAGAGAGGAGACTGAGAGGGTATTTTGATTGTCCATGTGAGAGGTTTTGGCCAATAGCAAAGTGAGGGAAAAAGGTGGTGTTTAAATCTGGCTTCAGACAGTAGCTGTATGACCCTGGGCAAGTCACTTAACCTTTGTCTGCCTCAGTTTCCTCAACTATAAAATGGAGATAATAATGGCACCTACTTCCCAGGGTCGTTGTGCCGATCAAATTAGATATTTATAAACCATGCCTGGTATACAGTAGGGACTTAATAAGTACTTGTTTTCTTCCTTTAATCATGAATTTAAAACAATATTCTAAGAAAATTTTTTTAGGCTTCACCAGACTTCCAAACAAGCCTATTACACACCCAAAAAGTTAAAAAATCCTTGCTTTACATCTTCTTTCTTGGTGATGTCATTGTTCCCATATATTCAATTATCATTTCAATGTAGGTGACTCCAAGGTTTACTGACCTAGTCTTGGTCTGTCTCCTGAATTACAGACCCATATTACCAATTGCTTACTGGACATTTCTTACTAAATACCAATAGGTGTCTCAAACCTAACATGTCCAGAATCTTTTATCTTTTCCTCTAAAACTACCTTTCCCCCTAACTTCTCTATTTCTATCAATGAACACTCACAATCCTTTCAGACACCCAGGTCTACAATGTTGAAATCATCCTCAACACCTCTCCCTCATCCCCATATCCAAACATTTGCCAAATCTTATTGATTCTACCTTTTCAACATCTCTAGCATTCAACCCCTTTCTCTCCATTCACATGGCCAGAACCTCTCATCTGGACAATCAAAATACCCTCTCAATTAGTTTCCTCTCTAATCTATCTTTTTTTTTTGAGGGGTGGAAGGCAAGGCAATTGGGTTTAAGTGACTTGCCCAAGGTCACACAACTATTAAATGTGTCAAGTGTCTGAGGCAAGATTTGAATTCAGGCCCTCCTGACTCCAGGGCTGGTGCTCTATTCACTGTGTCACCTCGCTGCCCCCACAACTCCCCTCTAAATCTATCTTTCACATAGATTCCACTCCCAAAGTGGAGTTCTAACCATTTCACTCCTGCTCAAAAAAACTAAGGTTGCGGGGGCAGCTAGGTGGCGCAGCGAGTAGAGCGTTGGCCCTGGAGTCAGAAGGACCTGAGTTCGGAGCCGGCCTCCGACACTTAATCCGCACAAACAAAAACCTAGCCGTGTAACCTTGGGCAAGTTACTTAACCCCAATTGCCCTAAAGGGGAGGCTAGGTGGAGCAGTGAGTAAGAGCGCCGGCCTCGGAGTTTGGATGACCTGAGATCAGATCCGGCCTCAGAAAATGAGCACCCACGCATAAATCAAATGACTAGCCGTAACCTTGAGCAAGTTACTTAACCCCAATTGCTTAAAAAAAACAAAACAAAACTAAGGTTGCTTCCCATTGGCTCAAAGTAAAATGAAAACTCCAGTTTGGCATTCAAAGCCTTTCATAATCCGGCTGCAGGCAACCTTTCTAGGCTTATTACACATTATTCTCCTCATACTATTCCAGCCTAACTAACTAGCCTATTTGCTCTTCTTTATATGCTTCTTTTAAAAATTGCCTTTTTGAATATCATATTCTGAGATGTTTTCCCCTTTATTTATGTTTTTTTTTAATTTAATAAGCACTTTAGATTGTAAACTCCTTGAGCACAAGGATTGTCTTTTGCCTCTTTTTGTATTCCCAGTGCTTAGCAGTGCCTGCCATATAGATGTCTAATAAATGTTTATTGATTGATTTTTACAGTAGCAACTTTCAAGTTTTCCAAGTAATACTAACTATGGATTTGGAACTCAAACTCTTTCTAGCCTGCAGCAATTTTTCAATCTAGAAGTCCTAGATTTTGGGCTATGATATTTCTAAGAGCTTTCATTCGGGGGTTTCTATCAACAGACAACCAGTGTGAGTTCTTATATTTGATTTTGCCTGCATGTTTTAAGAAATCTGAACAGTTTTCACTTTTCTTTTTTTTTTTTTTTTTTTTGGTGGGCAATTGGGGTTAAGTAACTTGCCCGAGGCCACACATCTAGGTTTTTTTATTTGCGTATGGGTTAAGTGTCTGAGGCCCCATCCAAACTCAGGTCCTTCTGACTCCAGGGCCGACGCTCTACTCACTGCACCACCTAGCCGCCCGGAGTTTTCACTTTTCTTGAAAAACAGTATCCAGATTTTTTTTTGGTCGTGGTTTTCAGCGAGTTTGATAATTCTTAAATTGTCTCTCCTTGACTTGATTGCAGCTCAGCTGTTTCTGATGGTAGATATTTTCTTCTAAGTTTTCAATCTTTTGATTTTTGTTTTACATTTCTCATTGTCTAAAGAAGTCAGTGAGTTCTGTTGGTCCATTATTGGGTAAGGTTTTCTACCTGCTATTTCTAAGCTATGTATTATTTTCCTTCCAGTTCTTTCTTCCAGAGCTCTTATTTCACTTTTAATTTCAATTTTTATCTATTACTTTATTTCTTCTAAATATTCTTGCATTTCTTGTGGTCAAGCCATTTTTTTTCACCCTAGGCTCTATTTATATTTCATAGGCTCGTAGGACCACATCTATAGAGTTGGGACAGACTTCAAATATCCTCTAATCTAACCTGTTCATTTGGTTGTAACTTGTCTGAAGTCATAAGGTAGTTGCTATGAAATGACTCTCTTTTTCTATATTTGTCTTTTGGAAGTTTCTGGACCCATATTTCTTTATAATGATTGGTGTCTTCTGTTTACTCGTATCTCTCAGTTCCTGATTTTGGAGCTTTGTCAGTCAACAAGCATTTATTAAGCACTTACTGCATGCCAGGCACTGTGTTAAGTGCTAGGGATACAAAAAAAGGCAAAAACAAGATCACTGCCTTCAAAGAGCTCACATCTTCTTAATAAGAGAGACAACACACATGTAACTATGAATATAAATATGTATATATATATATATATACATATATGTGGAAGGAGAGAGAAAGAAAGGGGGAGAGAGAAATGCAAATACACAGAAATAAAGGGCAATCTCAAAGAAGAGAAACACCCCCTCCCCCAAAGAAAAGCCTTAAAAGAAAATATGTTCACTATCCAAGCAAAACATACTGATCTTGGTAGAAATAAATTTATTTCCTGGAGTAGGGATGAAGAATCGAAACTAAATTTTTTTAACAAAGAGTACCTCTAATCTACTTGAGGGCAGTTAGGTGGAGCAGTGGATAGAGTGCTAGGTTGTGTGTGATTTGTCCTTCCTTCTCAAAGAGGGCCATGACATCAGTAAGATGATGACATGACTTGCAACTGAATTGGATTAAGGGAGGGCTGTACAAAGTCATCAACCTCACTTTCTCCTCCAGAGGCATCTGACGGCAGTGCGCCAGATAAAGACAACTAGAGATGGCCCAGGATACAGTGGGAGACCTTGATCTTTTTAAGCTAAGGTCTTTCTGAGTTCTCATTTTGAGTGAGGCAACACCCATTCAGTGATTAGGCCTGTTTATTGTTATTGTTGTTGTATTGTTTGCTCTTCATTCTCAAAGTGGACCTGACACTAGAGAGATGATGACCTTTCTTATAGTTGACTTTGATTTGAGTGAGGGAGGACTGTGCAAGGTCACCAGCCTCATTTTCTCTTCTAGAGCCATCTGGGTCCAATGGCCAGATATACATCAGGATGACTGGAGATGGCCCAGGATGCAATGGGAGACCCTGGCCCTTTTAGGATAAGATCTTTTCAGGTTCTCACTTTGAGTAAGATAATGCCCATTCAGTGAATAAGGCCTATTTAAGAAGTGTGTCAAAGGATAGTTCCTTTAATTAAAAAAACAAACAAACTGGGAGGGGAAGATCCTCAGAGTTGTTATTAGGAAGAAAAACAGTTACTATTTACATTCACTCTGAGCAGTGAGGGCGAGGAAAAAAAATAACTAGTAAATAGTGCTTGGGCATAGACCTAAAGTTGGCCAATCAATGAGAGACAGAGTGAAATGGGTTTAAGGCATGGTCTTTAAGAAAGAAATCTAACCAGTAAGCCCCAAGATAACTAGGAAGGTTTCAGCCATGAAAAGTATGGAAGACCTGAGTTCAAATCTAGCCTCAAGATACTTAATAGCTGTGTTACCCTGGGCAAGTAATTATCCTGTTTATCTCTATTTCCTCATCTATAAAATGAACTAGAGAAGAAAATGGAAAACCACTTCAGTATCTCTGTCAAGAAAAGCCCCAAATGGGGTCATGAGGAGCTGAATATAACTGAAATAATTGAAAAACACAAAGTTATGAAGGGCTTTAAATGCCAGAGAGTTTTATGTTTGATTGTAGAGGTCATAGGGGGCCACTGGAATTTAATAAGTCTATTGAGAATCCTTCTTTACCTCCCTGCAGCCCTTCCCACTGTTGATGGCTCTCTTCTCTCTGGGTATTCGTGACAAGGTTCTCTTCTTCCCTGTCTGACCTCTCCTCAATGTCCTTTGCTGTATCTCTATCCAAGTCACACACACTAACCATTAGAGTCATTTCCCCCAAAGCTTTGTCCCAGCCCTTTTCTCATCAGCTCCCTTGGATTTAGACACCACCCAAAGTATACTTTTAAACTGAGTAATTAGGTAAACAAAACCTAACCTCAATTTCCCCGGGGTTCCTAATACTACTTTCCTTTCCTCTGGATGTGTCTGCAATTCAGAACACTAACAGGCATTCATATGCCAAGTCAGAACTCAAAGATAAACTCTAGTTAACCAAGAAATGATCTTCCTCCCTAACCCCTGGAGGCTTTCCAGGTCTGAACATAGCCATAGGTTCTATGTTCCCCTGCGCAAGATGCTGCTGCAGGTTTCCAGTCTATTTACCTGTTCTGGTGCTCACTTCTCCAGCAGGACCCATCTACTCATGTCTGAAGCTTCTATCTTTTTGGTTAATCTTGGGCTGGATGAAAGAAAATATTCTTCTCTAGACTTTCTTTGTCATTACTCAAACTAGTGCTCTTCATTGATGGAACAAAAGTGGCAGAGTTGGGCTCTTCTGTGACTTTTCACACAGCCATGTTACCCAGATACCACCTCCCATCTGTGTGCCTTTGCACAAACTAACCCCTGTGCCTGGGATGCCCTCCTTCCTCACCCCAGCCTAAGAATCCCTAGCTTTCTTCAAAGCTCAACTCAAATATTGGAGTCAGAGGGTTAAGGCTACCTCCTACATAAGGCCTTGCTGGTTTCCTACTTTCCTGACCACCCTCCAATTTCCCTAAAATTACTTTACATATGTTTCATATTTACTTACATGTGTACATTTTTTCCTAATAGACTGTAAATTCATTCAGAGCAAGGACTGTTCTTTTCTTTGTATCTCTAGTCTTAGCATAATACTGATACATAGTAGGCACTCAATAAATGTTTGATTGATTTATTGTCTGCCTCGGAGTGTTAGTATTTTGCAAGCCATAAATACGCAATTTTAATGATTCCTCTTTTGAAGTATAGGCATAAAGTAAGAGATGGACAGAACTCTCTCTGCTTTCTTCTTTCTGAGACTATTTCCTTCTCTCTCTCTCTCCTTTATTTTTCTTCTATGTTCCTCAGCTGCCAGAGACTGTCTTCATTAACTTCTCACTTCCTTGGGTTTGAATCTTGGCTCTAATATTTACTTTAAAAAATGATAGGAGCTGACTTCAAGTCTTATTCTTCTCCCAAAATACACTTAACTACCAGTATGTTCTTTGGGCAAATCACTTAGCCTCCTTGGGCCTCAGTTTTCTCATCTTCAAAATAAGGTGACCTCTGAGGTCCTCTCCCACTTAAATCTAAGATCCTAGGATCTTCTTTAGCTTTCTGTTTATAAAAGTCTCTGGCCCAATCCTTTTTCCTTTTGAGCTATCTCCCTGTCTTTCTCTCCTACCCAGTCAGTGACCCTGTTTCTACCACTTCCTACACATTCAGTTTTGTCCCTCCATGTGATTCTCTCTTTCCCTATAACCTTTCAACCCTTTTCGTCTCTCCTTTCCCTACAGCACTGCCTCCGAAAATTCACTTCTGAGCCTACTGCTCTAACTCCTGTCCCTCTGTCCCACTGTCTATCCCCTCTGTCCCTCTGTAGCCCCATCCTTCCCTTCTGTTTCCATCCTTTGTGTCCCTAGGTGTTTCTACTCAGTCCTCTGTTCCTGGGTCCTCATCTCTTCTGGGTCTCTCTGTCCCTCTGTCCATCCATTCTGTCCCTGTGTCCGCCTATTTCTCCATCTTAGGATATGTCTGTCTCATTGTCCATCCTTCCCATCTCTCCTTTGTGTCCTTCTGTCTGTCCCTTCCCCCATCTGTTCCTATGGTTATTCATCCCTCTGCCCCTCATTGTCTGTCCCACTGTCCATCCCTTTTGTCCCCTCTAGGTTGCCACCTGGCCCTCTGTCCCTATCAGTACCCCTGTCTACCCCACCTGTCCTTCTGTGTCCATATGTCTACTCATCCCATCTGTGCCTCTGTCCATCCCACCTGTCACTGTATTCCTCTGTTCATCCCATTTGTCCCTCAGTGTTCAGTCCACCTCATTTGTCCCCCTCTCCATTCTGCTTGTCCCTGTGTTTGTCCACCCCCACTCGTCCTCCTGTCCATCCCGCCTGTCCCTCTGTGTCCGTCCATCTGTCCACCCCAATTTGTCCCCCTGTCCATCTCACCTATCCCCGTGTCCCTCTGTCCATCCTACCTGTCCTTCTGTCTGTCCACTCCATCTGTGTCTCTGGCCATCCCACCTGTCCCTGTGACCACCCACCTCCTCTGAGTCTGTCTGTCCCCGCTGCCCCGCCTGCCCCTCGGTAGCCCCGTCCTCCCCCGCCCGGCCCGCGGCAGCTGCTGGCCCCGGGCCGCGTCTCCTAGCCCGGCCACCAACTCTCTGGCTTTGCACTTTCTCTACTTCGGACCCGTCCCCGCAGAGTCCAGGAAGGAGCCGGCCTCTCGTGACAGGCGGGTGCCTGGCCCAATGACCATGGCCGCCGAGGGATCCGGCCACGCCCCGTGTCTTCTAGCGGCCAATGGTGACTCGGGGGCGGGACTTCCGCCGCCGCCGCGGCCGCCGCCTCGGGGAGAGCGGGGCAGCCCAGTGGGCGCCGCGGGGCTCGCGGGGCTCCGGGGGCCGCGGGTTCGAGGCCGGGCCGGGCCCCGGCGAGCTCAGGCAGCGGGAGGCCGGGCCCGCGGGCGGGGCCGGGGGGACCGCCTCGGCGGGGGGGCCGCGACCGGGCCGGGGTCCCGGGGGCAGGGGCTCGGGTTCCCCGTGAGCGTCCCCGGGGCCGGGGCCGGGGCCATGAACGGCTTCAGCACGGAGGAGGACAGCCGGGAAGGGCCCCCAGCCCCGGCCCCGGCCCCCGCGCCCACCGCCGCGCCCGCGCCCGCCCCCGGCTACGGCCAGAGCTGCTGCCTGATCGAGGACGGGGAGCGCTGCGTCCGGCCTGCCGGCAACGCCTCCTTCAGCAAGAGGATCCAGAAGAGCATCTCGCAGAAGAAACTCCGACTGGACATCGACAAGAGCGTGAGTCCCCCCGCCCCCGCCGGGGGAGGAAATGGAGGCCCAGAGAGGGCAAGCGACTGGCCCAAGGTCACACAGCCCGCCCGCGCGCCCCGTGCCCGCGCGGCGGAGCCCAGGCGAGACCCCGGAGCTCCTTCCGAGCTCCTACTCCCCCCGCTCCCCCCACCCCCGGCACCATCCCCGCTGGTCCCGCTCCCCAGGTGAGGGGGGGAGGGGGTCCAGCGGGGACCCTGAGCTGGAGGACGCATGTAGCCTCGAGCCGGGACTTGGGCAACACTTAAGATCAGCAGAGCAGTTGGTTGGGTTCTTTTGTTTTGTGCGTGGTGAGCACCAGCATTTGGGAAGGGGCACGGGACGCACCACCGGGGGATTCCCATTCCCACCCAGCCCTCATGGTCAGCCAGCCCTCGTGAAGCCCATTTGAGGGGGTGACCTTGGGCAAGTCACCCCTCCTCTCCGGCTCCCGTGTTTTAACTCATCAGTGAACTGGGGAGGTTGGGACCCGATTCTTTCTAAGCCCCCTCCAGCTGCAGCATATTAGGAGGAAGGTGGTGGGATCCCTTTTCTTCAGCTTCTAACTTTTCCCCCGTGGGGCACGTACATATACACACACACACCCCGAAGAATAGTCAGGTAGCTCATGGTTCAACCCCCAGATGATAAGGCTGCTTACAGAGGAAGGGTGCTTTCTGCTGTTTATGGAAATGGGGCTTACCAAGATGAGGCTGGAAACAAGGTAGAGGTCGGATTGGTTTTTGTTTGTTTTTCTGAGGAAGAGTGGTTTTTATGTTGAATGGGAGAGGAGAGAGAGAGCCTTCCTGGACAAACGTTTTTTTCCACTCTCAGGCCTTAATGTTGTTCTTTGCTTGCACCTCTCCTGTCTTTTATGCTGTAGATTGAGTCCTTCCTTAACCTTTCTTGTGCCTCAGCCCCCTTGAACTGTCTTATGGACCTCTTCCCAGAATAATGTTTTTAAGGAAATGCTAAAATGCACTTAGAGGTTAGAGAAAAGAAAGATTTAATTATTTTCCCATCCAATTTCACAAACTAACCCCATTTTGAGAGCCATTATCTTGACTCTTTATGTTCTTTGAGGATAGGGTTTGTCCTCCAGTCATCTGGAAGACCTGAGTTCAAGTGTCACCTTTGACCCCTGACAAATGCCTTAATCCCTCTCCCCATACAACTCTCCAAAATTGAAATCTGAAGAACAATTACCAGTCTGCTTTGGTAGAGTGGAAGGAGTTTTCTCACCCACCTTACCCCCATGCAGATCTGAACCACAACAAAAAATCTTCCCCTGTACCCAGTCTTTTTCCCCAAAACATAGCCAACTTCGAAAAAGCAGCTCACAGATCTCTACCATTTTCTAATTTACAAAGCACCTTTCTCTCTGCAGAGGTATGGGGTAGAAAATGAGTGTGCTGATTTTTAACTCCATTTTATACATAAGAAAATTGAAGCCCTGTGAGCCCAGTGCTGAGCCTGAGGCCACGTGTGGAAGAAGAGGTGGAACCAGCACCGAAACCCCAGGCTCCTGATTTCCTCCTTCAAGTGCTCTTTGCATAGCTGTGCTACACCTTGCATCGTTATAAATATTTGTTAATTGAATGAATGAGAATTTAAATTTGATTACGACACGCTTAGGGCCTCCTACCTGATTGTAGGAAACTTGTCTGCAGGAGGTTCTAGTTTACAATTCTAGAGATGTTCTTAATTGGTTGATAATGAGTGCTTTTTAGAGTGTCATCTGTTGTCAAGTTTAGTGGCAGTTTCACTATTAAGGAGTCAGATTTGTTAAGGAGACTAGACAGGGTCTATTTAAAATTCAAGAAGTCTAAGTGAGATGAATGAGTTCTTCCCACAGCTAGTAAGTGCAGAGACAAGAATCGAACCCAGGCCTTCTCACTCGAAGTCCAGTCCTCATTCCACTGTTCAGGGGTGGGGAACCAGCATCCTTGAGGCTATATGTGGCCTTCTAAGAGGGCCTTGAGTGTGACTCTGACTAAATCACAGACCATTTGATCTGTTAAGTTTGGATTCGGGCAAAGGGCTATACTTGAGGACCTAAGGGGCCACATATAGCCTTAAGGCTGCAGGTTCCCCATCCCTGCATTATATCAAACTACCTCTCATCTAGAACTAAAGGATAAGCCAAAAAATGACAAATTCTGCATTATCAGGGCTTTTATTACTCCTTCATAAAGCTGTTTAGCAATTACAGTAAGAGTGCCCTTTTGAAATCACAACTTCTATTTACCATAGCCTATAGGTTCATTGACATCTGGATGCTTTTACAACTGCATTTGAGACTACAATTCTCATCATTAATTTAAACTATGTTTTTGGTGATTTTCCATATATTTTGGGGATAAGAGGAAGAGAGTGATGAATTGCAATAGCATCGATAAAAGTAATACCTCCTCACTTCTCAAATGGTACTTTTTAGGAACAGATTCACTAGCAATTTTCTTTTCAAGGTGGTGTCATTTCAGAAAGAGATTCCATTTTCTTCTCAAGAATGAGCAGGACTTCAGTTAAAAGTAACAGCTGTCTTGCTAAAAATCAGATTTGCAAACAGAAAAAAAATGGAGGAAGGGGATACTCTTTCCAAATCCCAATCAACTGAATTACAGAAAATGTGTTTGTTCTTGTTAATGGTTAAAAGCATATGCTGACTCAGTATTTATAGAACCATAGAATGTCAGAACAACAACCTTAGAAGATAGAATGCATTGTTAGGGCTGGAAGAGAGCTTAGAAACCATCTAGTTCAATACCTTTATTTTTCATAGATACTGAAACTGAGACCTGTAGAGGGTAAATGACTTGCCCAAGGTTATGTTGATTAAAAAGAAGCAGAAACTGATCTTAGTAGCCTCAGAAAGCAGCTGATGGAAGCAAACTTTAGGTAGTTTTCCATTATTTATTATTGAAGTGTTGGCAGTATTCTTTGACTTATTTAAAGGCAAAATGCATTTCAAAAATTACCTCCTTTTGGCATATCTCTGCACTTTTGAATGGAGAGAAGCAGGTGGTGATATTTCACAGAGGCTAGACTAGAGTAATGCAGTGAAAAGAAATACTGTTGAATGAAAAGGACTCATTCTAGAGTTTAGGCTTTTTGGACTAGTAGCATGGTAGAAATGGCATCCTAGGGCTGTGGAAGGAGATAGTTTTAATCCAAACTCTGGCAAGACCCTTCTTTCTGGGCCTCAGCTGCTTCCTCTATCCTCTTTGATAACAGTTGGACTAAATAATCTCTAAGGGTTTTCAACATTCTGATGTTCCACAATCGGGTTCTATGATCTATGACTCAGCTCTGATTTTTATACCAAGTGCAACCCCTGGGTGCCACATGGGACAGTAGAAAGACAATGTGGTTTCAGATCCCATCTCTGTCACTAGTTATTGGTATGATCATAGGCAAGTCATTTCACCTCTCAAGCCTTACTTTCTTTTCCCATCTGAAAAAAAATGGGAATGGGCATAATAACTCCTGTGCCACTTCCCTCCCAGATGTGTTTTGAGATTAGTGCTCAATCCAGTGCAATAGAAACATCAGTTGCCCTTATATCCTTCCCCTTTCATTTTTGGTGTCTGTCAACTAGAGGGATGGCACCATTCCTTTCATAGGCTATTGAGGAAGGAAAACTGTGTGTATTTCTGAAGAAAAGAACACCCTGTATTGCATTGTTAAGTACAGGATGCCATTCATGTATAAAAGTAGTCCTTTACTGTAAAGATATTACTAGTGTGGCTTCCTATGCCTTAAAATATTTTAAGATAGTTGAAAGGGACTAGGTGATTGTTGCCTATCCCATTAGATTGTAAGGTTCATGAGATCAGGGCTTGTTCACTTCTGGTATCCCCAAAGTATTTAGCACAGTATCTCACACAAAGTAAGTGCTTAATAAATGCTTCTTAACTGACTCTTTTTGACTGAGACCTTAGGATTGTATGTTTTAGAGCCGGATCTTAGAGGTTATCTAATTCAATTCCTTTTATAGAGGAGTAAACTGAGCCCCCACAAAGGTTAAGTGATTTGCCAAGGACCATACATTTAGCAAGGAACAGACCTAGAATATGTCTTATTTTGTTTTGTTTTTATTTTAAAATTTTACTGTTATTTTGGGAGGGTTTTTAATATCATTTATTGTCGCATCAGTTTTACATACATATATATGCACACACACGCATACATAAATCCCTTCTTTCCTCTACCCATTTAGTTACTTTTAAAAATAGTGAAATCAGTTGAAATATCTAGTAAAGCTTTTTTCTAGCAAAAGAGCTTTGTCTGACAAAATATGCAGTATTCTACACCCATATCCCTCTTCTTCTGCAAAAAAGGAAGATACATTTTCTCATCTTTTCCTGATGGCCAAATTTGATCATTATAATTAAACAGCATTCAGTTCTCTTTTGTTGTTGTTCTTTACAATTAACATTGTTTCTTTTTCTGCTTACTTCCCTCTGAATCAGTTCATAGAAGTCTTCCTATGCTTTTCTGAATTAATAGGCTCCATTTTTAACAGCTCTAGCCAATTACAGTCCTGTCCAGTAACTTTTAATAGACAGGAAGTGTTGTAGGGGCTAGAATAACTCGATCCACCCATGCTTAAACTTAAAACTATTTATGACCAAAGGATCCAACTCAATAAAGAAAAATTCTGGTTCATAGGAATAAATTTCCAGTGTTTTTTTATTTTCTCGTTGAAAAGTGCCAAATTTATTGTGGATTGATTTCATATCCGTTTACTTTCATCTTTAACTAGCAATCCAGAAAATAACCTCCAATTCAAAAGTGTCCAATTAAAAGACGAAGAGAACATTTGTGCACCATCTGCTTCAGTGTCAATAATTCTAAGTAATTTAGAGAGCCGCTCATTTCTCTGCAGTTCCCCTCGGCTAACCCTGGGGTTTGTTCTTTAGCAAAAGGAGATCCTTCTCACCATGGCTACTGCTTCATCCATCCTTCTGTGTAGTCATGGCTCTGAGTGTCTGAGGGGAGCAGCATGCTGGAGAGGGAAGTGACCTAGACTTAGAACATCTTGTGTCTCAGATCTAGAACATTTAATAGAGTCTCAGCTCTAGCACTTTTTATCTTTGTGACATTGTTCAAATCATTTTGCCTCGATGAACCTTCTCTTAAGAATAGGGTTAATAATTCTTGTTCCACCTACTTCTCAGGGTGGTTGTGTGAATTAAATGAAATATTTGCATAAAGACTCTGTAAGGCTATATAAGTATAAACTGCAATTTTTTTTTAAACATCAGCCTATATCCATAAAAAGAAATATCACAGAATCAGTATTTGGATCAGCCACTCAGTTTTGGCTCAATATTATGAGGTTTTTTGGTCTTTATTTCCAATTTGATCTGTACATAAAGTCAAAAACATAGTCTGAGAGTTATAGAGAATCAGAAACCTTAGAGATTAGCCTAAATTCCCTTGCTTTATGCATGGTAACAGCTGAGGCCCAGCATGGGTAAGTAATTTGACAAAGATTTCCCTGGTGTTATAGATTTCAAATTCATACATCAAATGAAATTTTAAGAAAATTTGGCAACTCTCTCTTAGTAGGTATTACTAATATGAAATACCATAACCCTCTCTGCCTCCTAAAACACTATTTCTCATTCCTCTAGAGTCTTGTTCATCCTTCAAGGCCCACTTCAAATCCCACCTACTTTGTGATCTCCCCGCTCTCAAACTCATAATACTGTTTAATCTTGCTAAAAACTCTTTTTGTCACATTCTTCTACTCAAAAACATTCAGGGACAGCTGTGAGTAATTGGAAGTCCAGTGATGACCCTGGAGAGCAGAAAGGCAGGGGGATGCTGCAGACTCAGTCACTGCATCAGTTATTTTCTGCTTAACTGTTTTTCCTTTGGTATGAGAAAAGGGTTCAGTTTGGGGACAAGGGTGGAGCACATCCAGAAATGACTGTACTATAAAAACAAAAAAGTATCAATAAAACTTAATTAAAACACCAAACCTTTATTGGCTTGCCATTGCCTACAGAGTAAAGGCCAAACTCCTCAGCCTGGCAGTCAAGGCCCTTTCATAGTTTGGCTTCAATCTCATTTCCAGTTTTATTTCCTACTGTTCCCTTGTTTGACCTTCTTTTCCCACTAGACCAGGCTCTTCATTGTTCTTTGAACATATCCTGTTCTATCAAGTCCCTTACTGTTGACCACATCTGGAATGATGTCTTCCCTCTCCCTTGACTAATCCAATCCTGTTCATCCTTTATAACGCCATTCAAGTCCCACCTCCTGCAGGAAACCTTAATACCAATATTAATAATGATAATAGCTTTCTTACAAAGCCTCCCTTGACTACACCAACCCACATCTCTCCCTTCTCCCAACTCAGAGCACTCATTATTTGGCATTTATCACTGACTGTCTTTGTAAACGTTTTGAAAGTGCTTTGTGAAAATGTTAAAGCACTGTATAAATGTGAGTTATTGTTATTACACTGTAACATTAACAGTCTCTTTATGTGTCTTATCTCTCCAAGTAGATCTTAAACTCCTTGGGGTAGGGGCTGCATGTATCATACTTCTTTGTAGCTCCCCTGGTACTTTTCCTATAATAGGCAGTGGGTATACTATCAGTTAATATTCTGGGTACTGAGCCTGTTTGTGTTGCAGTGTGAACTTGTAACTTACTTTAGCTGTTTGTTTCCCTCTAGGTAAGACATCTGTATATCTGCGATTTTCACAAAAATTTCATCCAGAGTGTACGAAATAAAAGGAAGCGAAAGACCAGTGATGATGGTGGAGATTCTCCTGAGCATGAAACAGACATCCCTGAGGTAGAGATCAGAAAATGTAAAGGATGAATTGTGTTCAGTATGTATTTTAGGCCTGATCAGAAATATATGGGACATTTGACCTGGAAGGGACCTTAAAGCATAGAGTGAGAAAGAAAAGACCATTATTATCTTTTTGTCCAATCCCCTCATTTTATAGATGAAGAAACTGAGACCCAGAGAGAAGTGACCTCTATTCGAGATTATATGTAGTAAGGTATTGGCAGAGCTTTGCCTAGAATCCCAGGCTCCTGACCCTTTTTACTATATGAGGCTATTTTTAAAATCTTATTTTTATTAATTCCTTTTTTTAAGATATCACCTCCATTCCATCCCCTATTCATTTAGCCTTTTCTTAAAAAAGATTTTAAGAGAAGGGAAAAAAAGTGATTCAGTAAAATTAACTAACACTTCAGCCACATTTGATAATATATGTAATATTCTACACCCAAGTCACTTGCTTCTTCAAAGAAAGGAGATTAATTTTTTCAACTCTTCTCTGGGTACTATGAGGCTGTCTTAAAGACTTTAGGAAAATGCACAAACCAGAGAACTATATAGAATTTCATAATGCTATTAATTTTTGCCCCCACTATTTTGGACTCTGGAAATGTCCCCAGATACAACCCTGACCTAAAGGACCTATGTCGTTGCCAGTAGCTCTGAACTCACAAGAACTTCTCTAGCTAAGAGACAGCCTTGCCTCAGAGATGCCTGTCTCTGTCAAGAAGAGGACTCTAAACAAGTGCTCAGGAAGGAATATTGGATTTTCTTTCTTTCTAAATTGTTTTCACTTAAGACTCAACAGAAGTAGAAGCGTTTAGTGCACATTGTATATCTGGCACATGAATATTTCATAAGGCATGCCAGTGGAAATGACTCTGCAGGAATGGAAAGAGGAGGCAGTCTTTTGTCTGCAGATTTCACAGAATGTCAGCACTGAAAGGAACCTTGGAGATCACCTAGTCCAAACTTCTTATTTCAGATGTGGAAATGAGGCATACAGAGAGACAATGACTTGGGCAGGGTCATACAGCAAGTTGGTAATGAAGCTGAACACATCTTCAAATCTATGGCCTTTATGTTCCCTTTTTTGTACCCTCTTTCCAGACCCAGTTTATACTTTCTCTTGTCCTTTGTCTTTTTTTCTTCAAGAAGAATTGATGTATCCATTTTCAAAATTCCCTTCACATAAAAGTTTTGATGAAATGCTCTAGAAAGAAAGGGTTTGAGTCCCTCGATTGATGAGTCATTTTGTATTTTTAAATGTTCTTCACCTATATTTGTTGTTCAGTTGTGTGTGACTCTTTGTGACCACATTTAGGGATTTCTTTGCAGAGATACTATAGCGGTTTGCCATTTCCTTCTCCAGCTCATTTTATAGATGAAGGAGCTAAGGCAAACAGGGTTAAGTGACTTGCCCGGGATCACACAGCTAGTAAGTGGCTGAGGCCATATTTGAACTCAGGAAGATGAGTCTTCTTGACTCCAGACCTAGCCCTCTATCCATCACACTACCTACTTGCTCCTCTCCACCTATCTTGGAGTAGATAAATCAACCCAATTTTTCTGAGCCATCAGTGTTTCTTATATTGCTTTATTTAAAGGGACTATACCAAATCCACATTTATATTCACCATTTAATCATTGATATGATGAACCATACCTTAAAGCTTTTGAAAATTTTCCAAAAATTTGGGGGCCACAGAAATGAGACAAACCCTACCTTCAAGAAGCTTCTTTCCTAATTAGGGAGGCAACACATGTATAGCGGCCAGAGAAGTGAGTTTTTCATCTGGAGTTCTGAGTGGAGCCATAGGACATTTGATTGTTGTCATGCCCTTTTCTACTGAAAATAGTGGCAGTGGTACTATTGATTTGCTTGTTAATGCCAGAACAAGGGGTGGTAAACCAGGGAGGGATATGGATGCAGGGCAATTGGCAAGCTTTTTTGGTCAGTTACTATTGAATGGGATATGAAGCAAACGGTACCCACCTCTGTGGGTTAGGTGTTAGGTTACTGCCTTCATTCTGAAATTAGAACAACTCGGCCCTGGGGTAGAGGTGGGCCTAAAACAGTATTTGAGGATCACAGATTTCATACTTATTTCTTTTTTATTCTCCCTCTCTTTAATCTCTCATCAGATTTTGCCATTTCTTCCTTTCAGATTGTTTCTGTTTCATCATAGTTTCTTTATTCCTAAGGTCACCACCCTAAAATGTATTATTATTCTCATCACCTCACACTTGGGTTACTGCAGCATGTTCTTTTTCTTTTTTCTTTTCTTTTCTTTTCTTTTTTTTGAGGGGGAAGGTAGGGCAATTGGGGTTAAGTGACTTGCCCAAGGTCACATGGCTAGTAAGTGTTAAGTGTCTGAGGCCGGATTTGAACTCAGGTCCTCCTGACTCCAGGGCTGGTGCTCTATTCACTGTGCCACCTAGCTGCCCCATTGCAGCATATTCTTAACTGGTCCAACTCTGCTCTTTCCTCTTCCAGTCCAACCAACATGTGACACCATACTGATCTTCCTAAAATACCTGCTTCTTTCTGCGTCTCCCCTGTCTGAAAGCCTGCACAGTCTCCTTATTGAATCAAGCCCCATGTAACACGCCATCCTCTGCCTATGTGCATGTGCATAGGCAAATGTTGCCTAGGCCTTGCATGCATAGCTTCCTCTTCTCCAGCTTTCAGGCTCCTTGTCTTCCTTCAGAGTTCAGCACAGATTCTATCTCTTCTTGCTAGCCTTTCCTGACTCTTCATTAATTGCCCCTCTGAAAGTACTCTTTTCACACTCCAGATGTTCCTAGAGCACTTTGTTTGGATCTCTTCTTTGCCCTTAATACTCTACCTTTTAATAGCAATTAAAAACCAACCAGATGGCACGATGAATAAAGCATTGAACTTGGAGTTTGGAAGGTCTAGATTCAAATCCTGCTTCATATACTTTTTAGTTAATGTAACTAAGCAAGGCACTCATCTCTCTCACCCTCATCTTTCTCATCTTTAAAATGGTGATAAAAATAGTACCTGCCTTTTGTGAGAGTCAGATGAGATGCCATGTAAAATGCTTGGCAAGCCTTAAAGTGCCATATGACTTCTGTTGTTATTACTACTGATCAACCAGCAAGCATTTATTCACTACTAAGTGTCAGGCATCATGCTAGGCCCTGGGCATGGAAGGACAAAAGTGAAGCAATCTCTGCCCTCAGGTAGTTTTCATCTATAGGCAGAGAGCTTGTATACATATGTAGTATCAGATCTTTCCCCATAGACTAGGAAGAGTCATTGTTTATCTTTTTGTCCTTGGTACCTAGTAGAATGGAAGTTAGCACTTGGAAGGCAGGAGTTATTTGTATCTCATAGAATAGTGCCTGGCTTATTGATGTCTTGCACATAGTAGGTACTTAATCAAGACCCTGTCTAATCAAACTCCACCCATTGTGTGTATCTTATCTTCCATTCCCATGAAAAAGGCACCATCCAGTCAATTAGGCAGGTTTTCCCTCTGCTCTCTTTACCATATGCTGTGTCTTCATTCCCCTCCAATTCATTTCCCTTCTTTAAACTCCACTCATCCCGAAAGGCCCAGCTCACATCATAATTCCATGAAACCTGTTTGACCATGCCAGCCCAAATTGTTCACTCTCTTTCTCTGACACAATCAGTGCCACACAGGCTAGTGCTAAGTTGCTTGCTAATCTTCCCTCTTAGTTTTACCTCCCTGATTAATTTGTGAGTCCATTGAGTTCCTTACACTTCCTTTGCAGCACTCCCATAATAGCTTCTTTTCTGTTTGTATCCCTAACACTTAGCACAGTGTTTTGCACATAGTAAGAGTTTAATAAATGCTTCATTCATTTATAACTAGCATAGTGCTGAGCCATTCATGAATTTGTACTTGCTGATAATGGTTTCTTTATTGTTCTCTCCAGGTTGATTTGTACCAGTTGCAGGTGAATACCTTGAGGCGCTACAAAAGGCATTACAAGTTGCAGACCAGACCGGGATTCAACAAGGCCCAGCTAGCAGAAGTATGTAGGGCAGTGACTTTGGAAAATAATGACCTTCTCATTCTCCCTCCTGACTTCTCTCATTAGCCCCTGCTGTGTTCTCTGATCTCTTATTTCTCTTATTTTATTCTCTTATTTTAACTTGTCCTGTGTGTTGTCTTCTTTTGTCAGCCTGTCTTTGTCTTTATGGAGTGTGCCGGGTTAGGACCACCCCACGCCCACCCCCGAGGTCTCCCAAACACCTTTCTAGGACTGTGGCTCTTTGCTTCTTTATTTAAAAAAAAAATCATTGTTGAAGAGTCTGAAGTCAAGAAAAGATTACGTGACTTGTCTAAGACCACATAACTGGCAGTGCCAGAACTAGAACCCAGGCCTCCTGATGTCTCATTCTAATGTTGTGATGGTTGGGTATTTGCATATTTGTATATTTTTTCTTTACACCCCACTGTGTAGTTATAAAATATCCAGTAACCTGACATATTATTTTTAAATCATCTCCTTACTCAGTAGGTACTTTGGTGAGTTCCTTCCTATCTGTTCCACCACCTCACCCCCCCCCTTTTTTTTTCCTTTGTGTCCTGGGCCCAGCAGTCAATTCTAGATTTTCTGTTGTCACATAAAGGCTAGCAGCCTCACTTCTCTTTTATTCTTTATATGGAAGCTTCTTCATTGGCTTATCCAATTTTCCCTTGATTGTCCTAACTAGATATCTTAGTAAAACCCAGGAGAATTCTAATACTTTGTGTTCCATTTATTGAAACGTTTTAGGTACTTGGTGGAAGGGGGTATGGAATAAAGAAGGAACCTGTAATCATAGAACTTTAAAATAAAAGAGTGATAACGAGTCCAGTGAAAAGTTGTAAATGACTTATGTGCCTGGTAGGCACTAGGGAAGATACAAAGTTTATGTAGGGCACTCTCCTCCCCTCCCCCCCCACCATGGCCTGTATAATCTGTTTGTTACATAAATACAATACCAAATAATACACGTTAAGTATATCATATATGCAGCCCAAATGCTAAGAGGGTGAAGGTATGTATTATTGTTCACTAGGGAGAATCAGAGGGACATGAGTAAGACCGAAAGAATAGTATGTCATCTGATTGTGAAGGGCCTTGAATGCCAGACTAATAAGTTTTGAGCTTGAAGAAGTAAGAAAACATTGAAAAGATGTATTTTTTTCTTTGCTTATTTTTCATGTTTCACAAAGAGGTGTTCACCTTCTTGTTAGATAAATTTATGGAAGCTGCATTTATTCATTTGGATATTTATATCAACATATCTAAAAAATCAGCATGTTCACAAAGATCTGTAAGGAGGGGGAAGTATTCTTGAGTAGATTGACAAAAGTCACATTGCATTTGATTTGAACTCCATAATAATTTCAATAACTCCTTTTTCTGGTATTTTATGATTCACAAAGCATTTTCTTCACACTTCACCTTTAAGGGAGTAATTTTATCTTCATTTAAAAGGTGAAGAAACCATTTTGGAGACAGCAGAATAACTGCCTAAGGCCACATCATTAAATGGTAAAGCTGACATGCAGACCAGGTTTTTTGGGTCTACCCTTACCCCCAAAGCCACAATCATCCAGGATGCATCTTCCCTTTGTTTCCTAATTCAGAACCCCAAGTAAATTGACCTTGAAAATTATCTGCTCATTATGGAGAGCTATCTGTCCTTTATAGTACTTTGCATATGTCGGAGGCTCTTAATATATATTTGTTGTATTCAACTCAGTTGAATATGGAAAATTAACAAGTTAACGATTCTCAGGAGTATGCATCCCCAGGGAAGCCATCCTCAGTGAGGCTTTCAGTGTCCTATGATTCACTGAGCTAATAGAAAGGAGAAATGTATTCCTGGCGCCCTGCATTAAAGCTAGAAATGCATTTTCCTGCAAAAATACTTGTTAATAGCAATCAGGTGTCATTGAAATAGTTCTGTTAGTAACCTTCACAGCCATCTAAAAATTATAGCTCCCATTCACACAGCACTTAAAAAGTTACAAAGAGCTTTGCACATGTGGCCTCATTGGATCCTCACAATAGCCTAGTAAGGTAGATAGTGTAAGTAAAAGAAGAAATACTCCCAGAGAGGAGAGGTGGCTTGCCCAGTGTCCCATAGCCAATAAATGGCAGAGCCAAGACTCAGGCTAAGGTCTTCTGGCCCCAGACCTGCTATATTGTAGTTCACTTAAAATATCAACTAGATTTATGTAGGCTGGCCAGGGAGCCTAGCCCTCATTCTGTAGAACAATAATTCCAAATGGCCAACACAAAAGAAACTTTTGGAAATAACCTGTTTGTAAGTGGGAAACTTCCTGTAATGGGTTGTCCCTAGAGAGAAGGATTTGTTGCTCCAGTTTGTGATTAAGCGAACCCTTTGTTTTCTCCACATAGACCGTCAGTCGTCACTTCCGGAATATCCCAGTGAATGAGAAAGAGACCCTTGCTTATTTCATCTATATGGTGAAGAGTAACAAGAGTAGATTGGATCAGAAAGCAGAGAGTAACAAACAGCTGGAATGATGAAGAGTCTGACTGTAAAGAAATTAAGTACAGTACTTAATGGACTGGTGATACTTGGTACATTTGTACCTATGAAGACTGTTAAATTCTACTGTAAATTTAAGGGAAAAAAGTGTGAATGATGGAAGAATTCAATTTTCAGTTCAGTTCAACGAAGATTCATTAAGCGCCTACTATATATGTAAGGCCCTTTGTGGCCAGTAGTGTATTCTATTGCTTCAATATGTGTATAGAAAGACTTTCCTTTAAGACTGGATTGAGAAAGAGTCGAGCACTCTTACATGACTGTGGCAGGCTATGATGCAGCAGATTACAGCATTAAATTATTTCTTCTGGAAATGTGGGATCTAATAGGTTATAAATCAAACAATTCAATAACTACCCTAGAGCCAGATGGCCATCGTGTTGGGACCCAGCCATAGATGCCAGGGAAGCAGCAGTTGAGGATTAAGGTGCATGGGCAGAAGGATGTCTGTACTTTCATGTCACCTGCCCAGGGCCCAGAAGTCCCTCATTTCTCACCAGCTTTGCAGTTCACTGGAGTCAGCCAACACATCTTTCTGAACCCATTGGAAATCTGTTTCCACACCACCAACGCAGTGCCTTGCCTGGAGTAGGCACTCAGATAAAGATCTGTTGGTTCATTGAGCACCAAAAAAATACCAAATGTGAACAGCTGCCACAGATCTCTTCTGTTGGATTGGTGGGAAAGATTAGTGTCATGCTTCAGGTAGGAGTTGGACTTCCCAACTCTAAGATTCTGTGACCTTATTTTGGAGAGAGTGAAAGAAATACAAGTATTTGGTGTGTATGTGTGTGTGTGGTAAGGGGGAGGGAGGGTGTCGGGATGATTCAAGCCAAATTAGGATTTCAGGGCAGTTGTATTTGTTGAGCAATGTTGCATTTCTAGAAATAGTGACATGAAAATCCTTACATCTGGTGTTGCTATTCTTGATACACACACAGCTGTTTTTGCTGAGGCTATGAGCTAGGATCCTAACCACCTTCCTTCATGAGCAAATTCCTTGGCCAAATAGAAGATTCCTTCATAGTCACCAAGAATAGTGATGTAATAGTTTCCATTCAAAACCAGTTAAGGAACAGAAAATGTTTGGGCTTCAGTGATCATGCAGCATTGTCAGGCCTCCAAAGGTGTCTAATAGAGCTTTTCTCTACCAGTGACCCATGTATGTGCAGTTTGCTTCTCCTTGATTGATAAAATCAAGCTTAGCAATTTACCCAGTATTTGATTCTTCCCATATAATTGTATGTCAAAGCCAAGGTATTTTTTGCCTAAAGTTTTATGTTTGAAAGTATGCTTTTTGCAAAAGGCTATAATGGGGGGGGGGGGGCAGGGGAGAGAAAAGAAAAGCTTGGATTTTAACTTTCTGATTTTCTTGAGTTTTGTATTTCATGGTCAGCTACCATGTCCTTACTTGGTTTTGACACTGAGATCTTAACCTTAAGTATGTTATCGAAGTAGTTTTGCCCCCAAAGCAGAATGTTAATATTTGTACAGTGGAGACACCAGGACTGTGAAAGTGAGAGAATTGTTGCTGGGCGGTTTGACAAAGTTTTAGATGAATCGGTGGAGCAGATCCACATAAATACCACCTACAGGTCACTCACTACCAGGAGCACTTCTGTAACTCAATTGCAACCTGCTCCCATCGCTGGAAAGCTTTTTACCCACATCCAAAATGCATGTTCCGAAGATCCAAGCATTTTTAAATACTTGTAAATGAATGTATATAGACTATACTTTGGATCTTGGGGATCTTAATTTAATGTGCTTCCTGACCAAAACAAGAGGGTGAAGTTTGCTCCCTGAGGGCTTGCATTCATTTCAATTCTATGTATATTTATTCCTAAGAATCAGTCACTGTTCTCCTGCTTTGCCATTTACAAAGCACCTTCCTCACCACAAAACTAGGAAGTAACTAGAGCAAGAATTATCCATATTTTACAGAGGAGAAAACTGGAGGTGAGTGACTTGTCCAAGTCACGTGGGTGACTGGGCCATCAGTGGTAAAGTGAGGACTCACAGCAGGGTCTGCAGGCTGCACATGTAGTGCTTTTCCTACTACACTGCTGCTTTGAGCCTGTCTTGCTGTTTTTAGCTAAAGGATTTGGGGGTGATTAAAAGAACCTACGCCACTGGATAATATGTACGTTTTATCTTAATGAGGTTGATCCTTTTCCGAGAGACTGTGTCAAACCCTGGCAGACCCCACCAGAACTCAGTACTGTCCCTCCCTCATTCGTTACCTAAAGGGGGTGATGTTCCCTCCAGGATGTAGTTGATGGGGCAGTTGGGGGGGGCCTATGGATTAAAGCAGTATTTGAATGCCCTCTGTGAAAATGTTGGTATTTCAAAGAATAAAATATCTCTCTTAACTCAGACTAAAATGGTGAAACATGCCACTGGTTTGGGGAGCTTTTGTGTGGTTTTTTTGTATAAACAGCTAATCTGTTTGCTCCATTTCAATAGCAGTACGTTTCTTTCCTAGGAAAGATGGTGTCAGGATCCATCTGTTCAAGTGTATTTGTAAGAATGCTTTTGTTTTCAGCCGAAACCGAAGAGAAATTTTCATCATAATCATTTAAGTCCATTGTGCATCAAGAACAGTGCTGTTTTCCCTCAAAAAGAAAAGGTACTTTGACGATAATGGAGGCTCAAAATGTTTCTTCTTCCACTGAAAGAAGAAAGATGAAATTATCAGGACATAGAATTTTCTGATAACCAGATACCTTTTCCCTCATTGAGCTGCCTTGGTCTACTCAGAATTGCAAAATGTGAGATTTGGAAAGGACTTTAGTAATCATCTAGTCTAGGCAATACCAAAAGTAATCCTCAGTGTAACATACCTGAGAAGTGCTTATGCAGACTCTGCATGAAGACCTTGTGTGCCTCAGTCTTCCTTTCCATTTCTAATGGGTATTAAGTGGCTAGCCCTGAGCCCCTTGACATCGTCCTCCCTGGGAGAATTAGTTGGGATATTTTAAACAGCTGCATCTTCTCTACAAATCATTTTGGTTTGAGGATTGGGGGTCTTTTTGGGGGGGGGAAGCCTCTCCTTTTATCACTCCCTTCTCTTAGACTACCTGTCAAGGTGACTCAAAATTGGGGGCATCAAATAAAAATAAGGGGGCAGTGGAAGCATAAGAAAAAAAGAGAAAATAAGAAAATTTTGAAAAACCATACATGTTTCATCTGTTGTGTCGCAGTTAAAGTTGTTATTATATTCCAAACAAACACACAAAATGCAAGTCATAACTGATCAGTGGTCAGATCGGCCTACCAGTCTTAAGCAAGTGTTGGCAGGTGAGTGTGTGACACATTGTTGGGAAGTCCAATATGCATCAGCAGGAATAGGTTAGTGTAATTACTTTTTACAATGTGATACTATGTGATTACATGATGCAATATTGCAATGCAGGAAAAAAAAACATTTACAATAAATTATTGAACTTAAGATATGTCGTTTAAAAAATATTTTGGTTTTTTTTTAAATTATTCAAATTTCAAAAAAAAAAGTTAAGGAGAGTAGATTTCCGGGAAGCGGCGGGGGTGCGCTCAGTAAATCCCTGTGTGTCTGTCCCCACGTTCAGGAAGGATGGGTTTTTATTTTTTTACGTTCAGAATATTCAGAAGCAACTTTTAAAACTAACAGCTTTGTATCCAAGTTCTTTGTGTGGCCAAGGCCTGGCGTGGTATCTGGTCTAAGTGGATTGTCCAAAAGCCTTCCAAAGGCAGTTCTAATGTAATGTTAATTGCCTTGCACAACCATAGGCAAAGGATATAATTATCAATGAAATCTAGTTCAGTTTTGGAGGGAGAGAATGTCATATATACCAATATTCATCCAAACAGACCACTTTTTTTCCTATAATCTAGCTTATTTTAAACCTAAGGCTTATAAATGGTATAATTTTTTTTTTACCATGTAGTACATCTATCCCCACCATATCACTGATTTCATTAATATAAGGCACTAACTCCTCAACTAATTCAGATCAGCAGCTGCTCTGCAATTGTAGTCTGAGAGTTGTCTAGGGACACTTAAAAGTTAGGTGAGTTGCCTGGGATCACAAAATATGTGTGGGGCAGAACATCATTTCAGGTTTCCTGGTTTCAAAGCTAGGTCCTCTTTCTACTACGTGGTTCTTCCACATCAGCAGAAGTGCTACCACTGTTGGAGGTGAGGAGCAGGAGCTGATATTTTGAAGTAGTCTACTGGAACAAGTTCAGTACTTGGAGCCCATGATTCTAACTATCTAGAGGGAGACTTGAAATGAAAAAAAAGTTGAAATGAATCTAAACTCTTGTTGCTGAGGTCTAGATTTGTCTGATGATTGGGGAGGGAGGTTCCTTTATGGTACCTGATCTTCGGGGGTTCTTAGAAGACTAATTTCAGGTGCAATCAGTGGATTGTAAATGGGGTCTCTTAAATGTTGAACTCAGCACCAGCTGTTGTACCCCCACTGAACTCTTGGATCACAGGTAAACATGCTCAAATGGAACAGGTGAAGCTAAGACCTGCCCTGGTCTTGCCCCCATGCAGCCAGTTCCCATAGCTTCCCAGTTTGATACAAACAGGGTAAATTAGTTCACGAACTTAGTTTCAGATTTTTAACCGAATGAAGTAAAAGGCATTGATTAAGGACATACACTGTCCAGTGTCAGACATTTTCTAGTGGCTGAGAATACAAATATCAAAGTGGAGCAGTCCTGACCTTCAAGGGGCTTATATTTGAATAAGACTTCCCAGAGAGGGAAAGTGGTGGTGGCCTGGGAAAGGAGTTGTATACTGGGGACAACAAAATATTAAAGATAATTCCATGGTACTCTTGTCATGAACAATGCACCAAGGAAAAATCACACAAGAAATTATGGACTTGGCGATATGGCTGTAAGGAGAGAGAGGTCCAGAGAAGTTACATAATTTGTCATCTAGCTCTTCTTAAAGAGGTAAAATCACATCTTGAACTGGGGCTCCTGACATTGTCTGGAGATCCCTCTGTCATATGAGACCTCCATGAGGATGGCTTTAGCCAGTATTTCTCAGGGAGCCGTGTACATAACATAATCTAAGGAAACAGGGTAATCCTTATTTGTGATTGAAATTTTTAGAGCTAGGAGGGGGCTTAGAAATCCAGACACTAGTTTTACTGCAGAGGAAACCCAGAATGGGTAAAGGGATTCGCCAAAGATTGGCCAAGACTGGGCCAATTGTGCATGAGAGGTGAGTGCTCAGACTCAGTTTTTGGTGGAAGTAATCATAGATTCATAGCTTTAGAAATGGAAGGAACTCAGAAATCATGCATCACCTCTCAAGTGAGTGGCTCTCTGCATAGGTGAGGGTCCCTTAACTGGAAATGGAACCAGAAACCAAAGAACTCAGATGTTTTCATGCCTTGATGCTTTTTGGAACTTGAAGTAGGCACTAGCCAAGACACTTGCCCTGGTCCCACTTGGCTAGATTTACTGAAGTTTAATGGGGCTTAACAGGGCTTAGTAAACAGTCAAGATTCCTAAGAGTCATTAAGGCTCTAGTTGGGAAGCTTAATAGGGTTTAATGGAGGTTAACAAGGCATAGCCAGCCTTATAACCGAGTTTTAACTTAACCGGGCTGAACTGAGATTTACAAGCCTTAGAGGTGTAATAACACCTCCCATGATTTAATGGGGGTTAATGAAACCTGTCAAAGGTTAGCCAAGAGGGACTCAGTTCAAACCAGCTCTTCTTCTGAGTAAGCTGATCCAAACGAGTTCAGCAAGCCTTTATTAAATGACTAATGTATACATAGCACAAGCTAAGGCATCTTGGAGACACACTTAAAATAAAGGCCCTCAAGGACTTTATGAGCTGGTTAGGAAGATGATGTGTGAAAACAAACCAGAATATTTGTATGGCAAGAGATGGACAAGTTAACCTCCCTAGGCCTCAGTTTCCTCATGTCAAGGCAGAAAAGGGTTATGATAGATGATTTTTAGAGGGCGTCTAAGAGGTACAGTGGATGGAATACCAGGCCTGGAGTCAGGAAGACTCTTCCTGACTTCAAATCCAGCCTCACTAACTGTGTGACCCTGAGCACATTTCTTAACTATTTGACTCAGTTTTCTCATTTGTAAAATAAACTGGAGAAGGAAATGGCAAACCACTCCAATATCTCTGCCAAGAAAACCTCAGGGATCACAAAAAGACACAACTGAAATGACTGAACAACAAAAAGATGTCATCTAAGATCTAATATTCTGTTCCAAGTTCCCTTCCAGTTCAATATTCCATGATTTGATGCAGATAGCAGATCAGAGAGCATATGACTGTGACTAAATACTCCAATGGTATATGCCACTGAGACCTGAGTGAGAGACAAAGTTGAGAAAGTAGAGAGCTCAAAAAATTTATAGACTTTTAGAAATGGAGCCTTAGAATCAGTGGTGGGCTGGTATTTGTTTAACAACCGGATCTCTTGGGGAAGGAAATGTACACACAACACATTTGTAAGTTTAATTTGTATCATTAACATTTTCTCTATCACTTTCTTGTGTGTGGAGTGGACACAATCAGCGAAACAACAAATCAATTAATAAAATGAACTGATTTTATAGCATTTGCCAATTTTCCAAGGCCAACCTAGGAGGCACAGTGGATAGAATGCTGGAACTGGAGTCAGGAAGACTCACCTTCCTAAGTTCAAATCTGGTCTCTGATACTTACTAGCTATGTGACCCTGGGCAGGTCACTTAACCTTACTTATCTCAGTTTCCTCATCTGTCAGATGAGCTAGAGAAGGAAATGTCAACCACTCCAGTATCCTTTGCCAAGAAAACCCTAAATGGGGTCACAAAGAGTGGGACTTCACTGAAAAATGACAATAAACAATAAAAGTGTAAATGCTCATGATGGAAATTTGACAATTTTCTTGTGGGTTCAGACTGGCTCCTGTACACTCCTGCTTAGCACTTGCCTACATTTAACAGTTGAGGAAACAAATCCAGACATAGGAAATGACTTGTCCCAGGTAACCATGTGAGTGAGAGGTGAACCTGGTCTCCTATCTGTGAGGCCCAGTTATCTTACTTCTACGCCCATCTGACCCTGCTGAACAACTAAGGAGTTGAAAAGTAGTCCTGATGTTAAATGAGGTTTAAATAAATGACCTCCAACATCCCCACCCAACCCACCCCAGTCTTAAAAGCTTATGTACCTACATAAATGATATTAATGTGAACTCAACAAGGCTGAGACAGATTTCTAAACGGCACCAACACTTACTCCATCTGATCAAACTTCCTAAAGCTTAATGAAGCTTTTTTAGGTCTTGAGAGGCCCGATGAGGCTTAACAAGTGTAATGAGCTCAATTAAGCTTATGATGTCTAATCAGACTTCAGAAGGGTTTGGTAGGGATCAGCAAAGCTTTGGCACAAATGAGTGCTGGGACAACTTAACCATGCCTAACTAGATTTACAGAAGTCCAACGGGACTTAATGATGGCTATTTCTGTGGATGGAAGTCAACCTTAATGAAGGCTAATGAAACCAAGAGAGACCCATAAAAAGGATGAATGAATAAAGATGTTTAATGACTTTAGACTCATAGACTGTTAAAGGTGAAAGAGACCTTGGAATCTAAAATGTTGGAACTGGAAGGGGGTCTTAGACCACAGACTGTCAGAGCTGGGGAGACCTTAGAGAACATCTTGCTCCATTCCTTTATTTTACAAATGAGAAAACTGAAGCCCAGAGAGGAGCTTGCCCAAGGTTGCATAGCAACCTAAGAATAGAGCCAGGACTAGAGCCCAGGTCTTTTAAGTGTATAATGTCTTCTAAATTAGTGTTAAGGTTATAGTTAACCAGATGAGAATCAGAATCAAACCAGAGCCCCCAAACTAATTTAATCTGGGCAAGATATATAATACTGCTGGATTGCTCTTACAGCTTCACCCAAAAGCACTTCTTGAAAGGATGGCACACCCCTAGAATTGGGGCCAGCCAGAAGCAGCTTTTAAAAGTGTTCTGCAGCATCCCCCATCTTCCTTCTCAGATCTCTTTCCAGATACCTTCCTCCTTTCCTATACTCACCGTGCCTTCCCTACTCTCCCATTTATCCTTCCTCATCCCCAAGGCAGGTGAAGCAGGGAGTTGATTGGAAAAAGCTGGAGGACCAGGTTAAGGGTATTCACATTCACAAGACTCCATCAAATACTCTCACCTCAGAGGAACAAAAGTAATTTGGAGCTACCCATTGTCCTCCAAAGGAAAGGAAGAGGTTCCTTTTCCTAGCCCACCAATGTATGGATTTTAAGCATAAAGTCTTCTCTGCCATATTTGACATAAGGAATCTGAGGCCTAGGGAAGTTAACTTGTCCATCTGTTCCCATACAAATATTCTGGTTTGTTTTCACACATTATCTTCCTAATCAGCTCATAAAGAAGACACAGGGAAAAACTGAGCAGGCCTACCATTCATCTCTTATATAGATGCAGTGGTCTCTTCTTAATTACTTGAATTCCTAAACTTGCCATCTATCTATCCTCAATAAACAACCCACCACCCTGGGAATGTTTAACTCTTTTTGTGCTGGAAAAATAGGTAAAATCCTTGGTTACAGGCAACTAGGTGGCACAGTGGATAGAGTGCAGGATTGGAAATCTGGAATTGAACCAAGTTCAAATCCTGCCTCAGACATTTACTCACTATATGACCCTGGACAAGTCACTTAACCTCTGTTTGCTTCAGTTTCTTCATCCAAAAAAATGGAGATTATAATAGCACCTCCCTCTCAAGTCAGGAAGTACATTATGATGATCAAATGAGATATTTGTAAAGCACTTTGCAAACCTTAAAGCTCTATATAAATGCTATTATTATTATCATTACTAGGCAGCTACTGTACTCTGGTGGGGTCAACAAGCTTTCTGTCTTGGTTGATTGGTAGGATGATTCATGTTTCTATACAACATGAAATATTTTGTTCTATTTATCCTCCAGTCCAGCTCTACCTCTCCAATTTCTACCCATCCTTTGAGGCCCAGTTCACATGACACCTCCTTCAGGAAGCCATCCATGATCTGTGTGTATCTCTCTCTCTCTTAGCACCCAACTTAATGCCTTTCTTACACAGAATATGTGCTCCATAAATGTTTGATGATGAAATCCTAAAGGACTTTTTATACTTTTCACACCTTCCTTTGTTCTTTTCTTCAGTTTCTTCTTCCTTCCTACCTTCCTTCCCCTTTCTCCTTGCCTTTCTTTCCTTCAGGTTCCCTCCATATTTATTGATTCTTTTTTTTTTTTTAAACAAACCATCCCTGTTCTTTAAGGATTTTCTTAAAAAAAGAATAAAGAAAAGGCAAGGTCCCCTCAGCAATAAACTTCATTTGGTGCATATACTTTCTTGTATCATTATTTTTTTTTTTTTGCTTCTTTGGAGAGGGGAAGGTAGGACAATTAGGGATAGGGGACTTGCCCAAGGTCACACAGCTAGTTTTGTGTTAAGTGTCTGAGGCCGCATTTGAACTCAGGTCCCCCTGGCTCCAGGGTCGGTGCTCTATTCACTGTACCACCTAGTCACCCCTTGTATCATTATTTAACTATGTGTATCTTTGACCGCCAACATAAGTAGTAAATAATTTTTTCATGTTACCATGACCTCAACAGGACCATTAACCCCTGGAGGTCAGAGGACTATTTCTTATCCTAATGTCTTCCCCATAGGGTCTAATACCTAGGACTTCCTAAATAGTGTTAAACAAACATTTTTCTCCCACTATAGATCTCAAACTCAAGTTATTTCTACATAGTAACTAGTACCCTGTTTTGGGCCCAGGTGTTACCCAACCAAGGGAGCTGACCTTGGGGGTCATAAAAGTGGGATGGTCTTTTAGCTCCGTTTTTTCTGATTGTTGTGTATCAGTCTCACAATCAGAGAGTTCAGAAAGGGCTATCCCAAAGTGGAATAGACTGTTTCCTCAGAATGTGTTTCTTTAGAGGTATAACAGGTCATCCATTGCCTCCTGAGCCATCATCAATCATTATGACTTTTGTCCTGCCACTGGACTTCAGTGGCTCTAGAAGAGAGAATAAGGCTGAGGACTTTGTGCAACTCTGCCTCACTTAAATCCAGTCCACAAGATATCACTCCCTGATGTCATTGGTCCTTTTTAAAAACAAAGGACGATCAACTGTGACTACTCTGAAAGTCAATGATTCTTTACGAGATCCTGCCTCTGTCACTATCTGTGTGATCCTTGGACAAATTACTTAATCTCTGTGCCTCAGTTTCCTCTTATGTAAAGTTGTGGGGTTGGGTCAGATTAAGGTATCAAACTCTACTGACTGCTGTAAGAACCAGACTAAAATGTAATTGAGAATGTTTAACAAAATAAATTAAAATACAGTGCAACCTAGATAATGTTGATTTTCTAAATCAATATATGGCCCATAGGATTGTTTCTATTTGATTTTGATACCACTGGGCTAGATGACCTCTGTGCTCTATTCTAATTCTAGATCTATGACCTTTGGTAAGCAACTATACCTCAATTTCACCATCTGTGTAATAGGGACAATAATACATGCATTCCTTGCCTCACAAATGTAGCAGCAACCACACTGGCATATCCAGGATGACTGCTAGCACAGGTCCTTAGATCTGCTTTCCTGGGAAAGATAGCTGTTTAAGGCTCAACAGTCTTTTTAAATTACATTCACTAGTTCAGGGGAAAAGCCAGTACCCTGAACTTTAGAGAAAATACAAGCAGAGAAATAAAGACCAACAGACAGGCCTCTGGCTGCCTGAATCAACTATACACTTTACATACATCTCTGGATCAAGAGAGCCTTTACATCTGAGCAGTTAGGGAGCTCTGAGCATACGGCCATTCAGTATCTAGACCAGGGAATCACAAGATCCTTGTCATAAGCAAGCCCCCAAAGCAAAATACCAACTCAGAGTATATATACACTTCTCAGAGCCAGAAGGTATCACAACCCGCTGTGACTCAGTGTCTTTTAGGAATTAGCAAAAGGTATGAAAGCCTTCTTACAAGCAAGCCTCCCCTAAGCAAGTTTCCCTTAATGGGCTCCATGTGAGGCCTATTAATGGTGGAGAAGATCTTCTATCTCATAAACATTACAACCAGGTAGGGGTGATATTGAATAGCAAATGAGGTAATGGATAAGAAAGTCCTTTATAACCATAAAGCATTAGAGAAATGTCCTTTAATACTTTAAGAATTCAAAAGTACATTGGGGTGAGTACTTCTTCCACCCAGTATAGCCCTTCCTCCATGCCTTACTAGACTATCTTGATGCATTACCACAACTAAAAGCTTTATCCTCTGGTTGTTAACCTTCTGGTAATGAGCTTCCCGACCCCCACCTATCTCTCCTTACAAGAGTTTCATCCAGACTATCACTAGATCCTAGTCAAAACTTTTCCAGCCTGGTAGGACCTGACAAAGATTATACTCTGCTGGTATACCCTTCCCCAAGTTAATCTCCCTGTCCCAATGAGAAATCAGATGGATCTTAGAACTCACAGAAATATGGAAATGTAAACTATTACTACTACTTCCATTGCTCAGAAATCAGTAAGTATTGATTTGTAACATTTCCTCTGTGCTGTTCCTTCCCCTAACTTGCACTTGCATATCCCTGTTGGAGTCCCAGAGCATAGCTGCTACCTCAGGTTCTAGGGACAACCTTGTGAGTAACTGCTACTCAGTGTACCCCAAGAACTTCCATCAGTGTGCTTCCCATGAACAATCATAAAGTGGATTCACTGGACAGCTGGTGGGGCCATCATGCACAGAGTGCTGGGCCTGGAGTCAGGAAGACTCATCTTCCTGAGTCCAAAAGGGGTCTGACACTTAGTAGCTGTGTGACCCGGGGTAAGGCACTTATCCTGTTTGCCTTAGTTTCCTCATCTGTAAAATGATCTGGAGAAGAAAATAACAAGTCCCTCCAGTATCTTTGCCAAGAAAACCCCAAATTGGGACACAAAGAATCAGACGTGACTAAATGACCACAACAGCAGATTCATTAGGTCTTAGAAAAAGCTTTATTCAAGTGGCACGGCAGTAACAATAGTTACAAAAACATCCTCTCCTTCCCACCATGACCCAGGTCACATTCTCCCTCAAATACACCTGACATCCATAGGAGACGTGCACTCAGAAGTGGAATACAATAGCAGTGAACCACCCATGTAGAAAGCACATGTGGGATGAGGTAATCCCCAGCGCCTGGTCCTTTGAGGTCTGGAAGTGCTTTCTCTCTTTGTGAAGTTCTCATGTACCTTCCCTTTGGTGCAGTATTTCTTCTCTCTCGGCGAGCTGCACAGGTGAAAGGTCTCCATGGTCCTTTGGTCGGCACCCTCCTCACCGTAATCCTTCCCACTGTCCTCTGCTCTTCCATGCTGTCTTACCTATCCAGTTTAAATTCCCACCTCCAAGAGAAGAACCTGGAGCTCAGATAAGAACAGATAGAATCAGATAAACTGATAGGGGAACTAAGGGCAGAGGTCAAAGAAAGGTGTGCCACTTCCAAGGCAGAGAAACTCTACCTCCCCTACTGCCAATAACACACACATGCACACATAGACACACATACACTTATACAAAATACACACACATAGACACATGCACATACACACAATGCACACACACACACACACACACACACACACACACACACACACACACACACACACCATCTTCCTTTGGCCATGATACTAGGATGAGCTCCTGTCAGTGTGAAGAGAGCCTAGAACAACCTCCTGAGGAGATCAGCAGTACCTCATCACAGCCAAGAAAAAAGAGTCAAATTTATGCCATTGGTCATTAGAAAAAGAAGGAAGCTTAAAACGCAGAATGTTAGAGCTGGAGGGGAGTTTAATACATAGGATGTCAGTGCTGGAAGAATATTAGCAATTATCTAGTTGTAATGGGATTAGAAATCTTTCTTCATTGCTCTCCCTCCCCCTTAGAGAATGTCGCTCCTCATTCCTCCTTCCCCTCTTCTTTCCCTCCCAATCACAGCTTCAGTGAGGGTGAGGCAAGTAAATAATGTCCCTTTGTCCTACAAGACTGAGGGATTAGCAAAAATATTTTAAAAGTACATAGTTTCCTTTCTCATTTTCAAAGAGATTTTTACTGCCAAAATACAGCAAGAATAGAAAGTAAAAACATTTCCCTCCAACCCCTGGAGGCATATCCCTTCTACCACCTTAGTTTATAGGGAGAATGGACTCAGACTTAACTGAGTTTCTACATAACATTTGCCCAACCTGTTCACTTCCAAGGGCAGCATGCCAATGGATAGATGGCTGGGTCCTTGCTACTCACTAGGCCAGACCAATGAAGTCACTCAGGGACCTCACTTTTCATTATCCGACTTCCCACAATGTTGATACAGACTCCAGCTCTTGAATTCTGGTGGCTTGCTCTCCTGATCGTTTGAAAATCACAAGGTCATAGCCCTCTTAAATCTTTTTCACCCAAAACAGAAAAGAACAAATACAAAAGAGAACAGAAAGAACAGAAGAACAAAGAACAGAAGCCTGACCACACAGGCAGAATATTGACTTTGGATAGGGAGGACGAGAGGCTGCTCGCCTCACAACATTGTCTCTCTCACCTCCACAGCAGCTAATCAGGAAAAAATAGGGCCATGGATCATTGTTGTTGTTGTTGTGGTGGTGGTGGTTGTGGTTGTGGTTGTGTAGTTTTGGTGTCTGACTTTTCATGATCCCATTTGGGATTTTCTTGGCAAAGATACTGGAGTGGTTTACTATTTCCTTTTCCAGATCATTTTACTATGAGGAAACTGAGGCAAACAGGGTGAAGTGACTTGCCCAGGGTCACACAGCTAGTAAGTGACTGAGGCCAGATTTGAAGGCAAGAGGATGAGTCTTCCTGGCTTGAAGTTCAGCATTCTGCCATCTGGTTAGTTGCCTGGGCCTTGCTTAGAAGGAAACACTTGTATATTCTTGCCTACTTGGGAATACAATTAACTAATTAGGGTGTCTATTCCTTTAGGATCACAGGATCAAAGATCTAGAATTAAAAGGAACCTTGCAGCCCGACCCTTCCTTTCTTACAAATGAGGAAATTGAGGCCCATAGATATTACATGACTTGCCAAAGTCATATACTCCCCTGGATTCATAAGTAAACAGTACCAAGTCATTTAAATAACCCAATCTAGCCACTTAGGGGAAACTGCAGCAGACTAGAAAATAAAGGGAGATGAGAAGAGAAGTGAGAAGAGAGATCTGTTTATAAGGTGAAAGGAAAGATGGTTCTTGTAACCCCTGGGAGACCTGCTATGAGTCTCAGGGCTGTGAGAATCAACAAACAAAAACAAACTTCAGAAAAACAGAAGCATTCTCTTTTGAAGAAAAAAACATACTCAGCAGACACCATGTGTATATGAGACCATACCTCTAACTGGCCATGTTAGAAAGCTGGTCCCTAGGAAAAAAGGAATGAACATCAGCTTCTGGGAGCTGAGGAGAATTACAGGAAAGAGAGTTGTAAGGATTACAAGATAGGGAAAGGGACCACAGTGCAGGATAGAAATAATATCCTCTATAGATACAATCAGAGGTGCCTCAGGAGGGCCACAGATGTGGAAGAAGGAATCTACCAGGTTTTCAGTACTGGAAGCATGTCTGACAGGAGGAGTACTTACTGGTGAGTACTGCTATTTTCTCTGCATTCTAGAAATAGTGCTACTGTATTACACTTACTTCTAAATAAAGCTGTCTGTGTTGGAGCCTTCTGGCACTGTGCTTAAAAGGAAAGTGGTGATTGTCTCTCAGAAAGGAAAAATCATGTCAGTTACTGAGGTTCATTGGTCATCTGATGGGGACACATCAGAGAAACGAGAAACCCCCTAAGCTCTACAATGTGCCCTTCTAATCAGGAGCATTATATAGTCTAACCTGTTCATTGTATAGTTGAGGAAACTAAGGATCTTCTAATCAAGACTCTATCACCTGGCAACTTTCCCTATCCAGGACCCAGTCAAGAACTAAGGGAAATTATTGGTGGTGGGTGTTTTGCTTTGGATTTTTTTTCTAATTTTAATTTTTTTTTTTTTTTTGCTTCTAGGAGGGGGGATGGCAGGGCAATTGGGGTTAAGTGACTTGCCCAAGGTCACACAGCTAGTAAGTGTGTTAGGTGTCTAAGGCCAAATTAGAACTCAGGTCCTCCTGACTCTAGGACCAGTGCTCTATTCACTGCACCACCTAACTGCCCCCTTTTGCCTTGTTTTAAAAAAAAGGATTCTGTGTCGTTAAAGTAGAAGACACCAAGTCTTAGTAAAGGGGAACTCAGTTATCCGTGAATGTGCACTCTGCCTGCTGCCAATCCATACAGGGCAGGAGAGCCTGCTTCTGGGTGGGGGTGATATAGAGTGGTGAATAAAAGCCTTTTAATTGGCTGCTGAGTGGAAACTGAGCCTGCATACACCAGGCTCTCTCTTCCCTGGTGGCGGAGCAAGGCAGGAGAATTGTTGTACTAACAGACAGTACATAGCCCTCTGGTGGGGACAGAGGTAGTGCCAGCTGCCCACTCTTTCCACCCAAACTGCCCCACAGCCATGAACACATACTACTTCTGATTTCTGCCTCTTTGTGTCCGTTCTTTCCTGATCTTAGATGAATGGATGTAGGATATGGAGTGGACTTGATCTTCAGAATGTTGGAGTAACAACCAAAGCTCCAGCACCTGCATTCTACAGCAGAGTCTTAGTCAGCTGCCATAGCATTTGAGCCACTGAAGTGATGGGGATTGACCTTCATGACCCAGTCCAGAAGGGCATCAACCCAGAAGCCAAGACACCATATCTTATAGGCAATTGAGCGACTCATTCATTCAACTATGTCACATTTGGAAGTGAACTTGGCAGAAGAAATGTTTTAGCAACCACTTTGAATATGAGTCCATTCTCCTCATGGACCAGGGTAGTAGAGGGAAGAGTATGCCATGGTTCAGAAAAAACAATGTGTTTATAATTATATTCTCAGTAAACATACCTCTGCAAAAGTGAATTGACTTCCAGCCAAGATGGCTGCCTGAATGGAGGTAGACTACCCAACTCCCAGGTACCTACTTAAACCAAAATCTGACATTTGCATTAAGCTGAATAATAATCCAAAAATCCAATGAGAAATAAGGGACTATTTCCATTCCAGAAATACACAGAAAGTTAGCCAAAAGTACCAGAAAGAGGTTGACAGCAGAGCCAGAGCCAGGGTAGCTAAATAAGCCTAAACCTCCTAGTTCAACCAGAGATTGGCTAGAGACCCACGAAATCTGCAAGGCTCTACGTCCAGAGGCAGCAAAAGTAGAGAAAGTACCTAAAAAGTCCCAGGATGGTCAGAAGTCAGCAGGAGTGGGGAGGACCTTGGAAACTCTAGTGAGCAGTGCTGTTCATATTGGGATTACTCAGTCACCCAGGGGGTCTGAAGTCTTTAACATTCGGTTCTGAGTTGCCACAGGGGGCTCAGCACAAAGATCCAGAGGATGAAATCATTGTAGGAACCTACATGGCCCAGGGTGAGACAAAGCATGGATGACCACCTCATCCAAAATCTCAGCAGAAGTTCCAATTCATTAACTGTGACTAGAGAGATATGAATAAACCAAAGAAAACATTGACCAGTATTTTTTTAAATTATTCTAGATCTAGAGAAACTTCAAAATGCAGCCTAGAAGGAGAAAGTAATTCTATAATGACTATAAGTAGAGACTCAAAGGAAAAAATTTATTTTCCACAAGGATTATATGAATACCTAGAAGAAATGAAGCAACAGATTTTTAAAATGAAATAAAGTCCTTGAGAAAGGTTTTAGAAGAATAAGTAAATTAAAGAATGAGTTTTTATCAAAGTAACATATTTCTTGAAAACTGGAATAAACCAAACAGAACTCAGTGACTCAATGAGATAGTAAGAAATATTAGCACCAAATCAAGATTGAAAATAATAGAAGAAAATGGAAGATATCTGATATATAAAACAACTGACATGGAAAAAGTCAAGAAGAAATCATTTAAAAATCATTGGTCACATAAAAGCTGTATAGAGCTACCTTCCTGTGCTCTCCCTAAAGGAAATGTGAATTTTAATCTCTGAAACTTTCTCACTTAAAGACCAGCCTTAAACCCAAATCAATCTGATCCTGGACCAAGCCCTACTTGGTCACTGTTTGGGCCCTGATTGGCTCAGAATGAATGTAAATAACAATTGTTTCTGACCTGAGGGTCTTCCCCTCCCAAATCAATTTTTTTAAAAGACACCATTCTTTGCCTCATTTTTTTTAAAGCCTCAGTCACTGAATGGGCACTGCCTCAGTAAACTGAGACTTGTTAAAGACCTTAGCTTGAAAAGGCCATGGTCCCCCACTCCATCCTGGGCCATTTTCAGCTATCCTGATCCATATCTGACCACTGGACCCAGATGGCTCCAGAGGAGAGATTGAGGCTGGTGACTCTGCACAGCCCTCCCTCACTTAAATCTAATTCACTTGCATGTCATGGCATCACCTCCCTGACATCATGGTCCTCTTCAAGGGAGAAGAACAAACAACAGCCTTTCTGGTGGTAAAGAATTGGAAATTGAGGGACACCCATCAGTTGGGGAATGGCTGAACAAAGTATGGTATGTGATTATGATGGAATAGTATTGTGCTGAAAAGATATAATGAGCCTGATGCTCTCAGAAACCCAAACTTATATGAGCTGATATAAAGTAAAAAAGGACTTTGTGCAAAGTAACAGTAATATTGTAAGATGATCAGCTGTGAATGACAGCTATTCTCAGCAATACAACCATCCAAGACAACTCTGAAGGACTTATAACAAAAAATGCTATCCATCCCCAGAGAAAAAAACTGATGGTGTTCTGAATACAGTTTGAAGCATACTTTTTAAACTTTATGTTTCTTGAGGGGTTTTTTTTTGGGGGGGGGCCTATATTTTCCTTCACAACCTGACTAATATGGAAATATTTTGCATGACCATACATGTTTAACTTATATCAAATTGTTTGCCTTCTCAGTGGGGAAGGGGGAGGGAGGAAGGAAGAGAATCCGGAACTCAAAATTTTTTAAATGAATGTTTAAAATTGTTTTTACATGTAACTGAGGAAAAAATAAAATACTAAAGAAAAAAAGAAAAAATCATTGGTTTCCCTGAAAACCACAATTAAAAAAAAAAAGCCTAGACCCTGTATTTCAAAAAAACAATAAATGAAAACTTCCCAGAGCTATTAGAAAATAAAGTAAAGCTAGAAAGACTCCACAAAGTGCCTCCTGAAAGGAATTTCAACTGGAAAAGTTGTAGGAATGTCATAGCCAAATTCAGAGCTCCCACATCAAAGAAAAAATACTGTAAACATCCAGAAAGAAAAGAGTTTAAGTATCAAGGAACTAAGGCAACTAGGTGACTTAGTGCATACAGCACTGTATGTATGAAGGACCTGAGTTTGAATCTGATCTCAGACAACTACTAGCTGTGTAACCCTGGACAAGTCACTCAACCATATTTACCTCAGTTTTCTCATCTGTAAAATGGGCTGGAGAAGAAAATGGCAAACCACTCCTGGATCTTTGCCAAGAAAACTCCAAATGGGGTCATTAAGAGCCAGACACGACTGAAATGACTCAACAACAACCAAAGAACTAGTCAGGCAAAGGACAACATAATCCTGAAATGGTATGTTTGTGTATATATGTGCACATATATGTATGTGTGTTTAGTGGCTAATGTGGGAATTTGTCTTATGTATATACATGTCTGTGTACATATAGTTTGCATACATGTTTGTATGACTTGGTAAGTGTGGGGATTTGTCACATATGCATATATCTAACATGGCTAACGTAGGAATGTGTTTTGATTGACTATACATATTTGTATAGTCAAGTGGTGAATAATAATGTCATGGTAACAATTTAATAGGGGCAAAATAAATGTGTTCTTTCCTAAGTTTAATGTGTCCAATGGAATTAAATAAGAAAAACAGAGTACCTGGGCAGGGGGTGAAGATGAGGTGGATACAAGAGAGAGACAGAGAGAGAAAAGAGAGAGACAGAGAGAGAAGAGAGAGACAGAGAGAGAGACAGACAGACAGAGACAGACAGAGACAGAGAGAGACAGAGAGAGAGAGACAGAGAGACCACTTCAGTCTGCCCTCTTGAGCCCATTACCTCTCTTATCTGGAGGTAGAGAGCATGTCCTGAGTCCTCTAGTCTAAATTATAGTTGGTTCCATTGTGTATGTATACTTCTTACTCACTAGTTTAGTTATTTAATATTCAAATCTCCAGCAAGGTGCAGAGGGAATGCTACAAGAAAGCACACTACTATCAACAAGAATTTAATTCAGTTCAACAAATGTTTATTAATCACCCAATGTGTGCATTCCCCTAGATTGGGGCAGCAACATGAAGGTATGTAAGATACAGGCTTATACACTATGCTCTCTCCCTCATATAGTTCTAGGCACCATGATGGGCAAGGCTTTTGATGGGAGGGTTACTGAAGGATCAATAGCATAGTGAAACATGTATACTTCAGAACATAGAGAATTTTTACCTCTAATATTCCCTTAAAAACATAATGAAATTGAGTTTCCCTGACCTCTGATTCCCAGGCCATCTGTTCCCCACTTCACCAAGAAAACTGTTTTTAATGCTCTATACTGGTCCAAAGGATCCAGTCAGTATAGAGTATGGCAGCCTGAGATCTGTTTTCTATTTTAAAAATTAAATTTTATTAATATTTTGTTTTTATATCATCTACATTTCCCAATATATCCCTGCACCTATTCCTTATGATAAAATTACCTTATAAAAATTTCATAATGCCCTTTACCTCTGCAAAGGAGTCAGGGCAAAGAAAATGGTGGGGGGGAAGAGAAGCATATCTTTTCTTTTTTTCCCATTGAATTTTATTTTCACTTCAGAATTTTCACCCACTCCCCCACCCATTGAGAAGGAAAGACATACAAAACACATCACAAATGTGGTGATGAAAAAAATTTTGCATTAGCTATATTCCAAAGAAAGGAAAGAAGGAAGGAAGGAAGGAAAGAAGGAATGAAGGAATGAAGGAAGGGGAGGTAGAAGGAAGGAAGAAAGAAAGAAAAATTATGCTTCAGTCTACACTCTGAATCTACCAGTTCTCAGTCTGGAGTTTGAAATTTTTTATCATTAAGTCCTTTGCAACCAGGGTGGGTCATTGTGTTGATCAGTACTAACTCTTTCACAGTTGACTATCTTTACAATATTGTTGTTTCTGTGTAAATTGTTCTCCTGATTCTGCTCACTTCACTTTGCATCAGTTCATATAAGTTTTCCGAGGTTTTTTTCTGAAACCACCCCCCTCACCATTAGTTGCAGGACATTCTATCACATTAATATGCCATAACTTGTTCAGTCATTTCTCAATTGATGAGTATCCCCCTCCATCAATTCCACCACCACAAAAAGAGCTGCTATAAATACCTTTGTATGGGTCCTTTTCCTTTTTCTTTGATTTCTGTGGGGATTAGACCTATTGCTGGGTCAAAGGGTATCAAGAGTTTAATAGTTTTGGGGGCATAGTTCCAAATTGTTTTCCAGAATGGTTGAACAAGTTCACAACTTCAGCAACAGTTTATTAGTGTACCGATTTTCCCATATTTCCTCCAGCATTTATACTTTTTCTTTTCTGTCATCTTAGCCAATCTGATGCACATGAGGAAGTACCTCAGAGTTATTTTAGTTTGCATGTGTTGAATTATTAGTGATTTAGGGCATATTTTCATATGACTATTGATAGCTTTGATTTCTTCCTCTGAAAACTGTCTATTTCCCATCAATTGGGGAATGACTCTTGTTCTTATAAATTTGGCTGAGTTCCCTATATATTTAGGAATGAGATCTTTATCAGAGAAACTTGCTACAAAGATTCTCCTGCTTTTCCTGCTTTTCTTCTCATTTTGGCTACACTGGTTTTGTTGGTACAAAAACTTTTTAATTTTATGTAATCAAAATTATCCGTTTTGCCTCCTATGAATCTTTCTATCTCTTGTGAACTCTTCTCCTATCTAAGGATCTTACAGGTAATTTCTTTCATGCTCCCTTAGTTTGCTTATGATATCACCCTCTTTGTCTAAATCATATGCCAGTGTTGAGCTTATCTTTATAAACAGTGTGAGATGTTGATCAATGCCTAGTTTCTGCCGGATTGCTTTGGGGAGTATCTTTTCACATCTCTTCTTAGAGTGACTTAATGACTTAGTCATTATAATTTTGAGGTGTTCAGTTTTGATTATTATTCTTTCCATTTACAATTACTATAATCATTTTGTATATTGTTTTCCTGGTTCTGCTTACTTCACTTTGTGTCGGTTCACATAATTTTCCCATGCTTCTCTGCATTCAGTTTATTGTATCTTGCAGCACAATAATAGCCTGATTATTTTCTGAGCTTCACACTTAAGAGTACCTTGTTGCATCTTGTATGTCCTATGGTTACACAACCTTGGCACAGGTGGAACCTGACTCCCTTGCTGTTATTGGTCAAGCCCTGATAATTTAGCGGTAATGCCTGTTGGATATTGAGTCATTTTCTGCTGACATGAACTAATCAACATGTTTGTTTTGAATAATGCTACTTATTATAAAAGACTAACACCCACATTCACCCTTCTATCATCTCTGCCAAGGCATGAGTTTCCAACAGTTCGTGTGCATTTCCTTTTGATTGAATGATCCAATGATGGTTGAACCACTATGTATCCCAGAATTCTAGGACAATTCCTTTTCAAGTCATATATGTCCTCAATAATGTCTTTTGTAACACTGCTCACACCAGTCATTGTTAGTTTGCTGTAACCAATATACACCTTCCATAGGTCTTTCTTTTAACCTTTGTGTCAACTGTAATTTTGATTCTTCTGAGATTTTGGTGTTTCAAGATTCACAGCCACATATAAAAATGACAGATTATTGTTATGGCAAAAATACTTTGACAGCATGGAGCTACTTAGAATCACTAAAAACAATACAAAGTTTCCTAAATGTGATCAAGTCAAATCTCCTCTCTTTATTTAAAAGTGAGCTGGTTTATCATCCAGTTGAAGTGATAACCCAGGAAATAAAGAGAGACAGAGAGACAGAGACAGAGAGAAAAGAAGAAGAGGAGGGGGAGGAGTGTGGGGAAGAGGGGAAGGAAGGAAGAAAAGAAGGGAGGGAGGGAGGAAGGAAGGAAGGAAGGGAGGGAGGAAAGAAGGAAGGGCAAGGGAAGGGAAAGGAAGGAAGGGGAAGAAGGGAGGGAAGGAGGAAGAAAAGAAGGAAGGGAGGTATTTCGAGGTATACACATATAGAAGGGACTTCATAAATGTTTGTTGGTTATTGATTGATTGAGTGGCTCCTTTTTTGGATTTAGTCCCTTGTGAATTTTGATCATCTCTCTTGCTACTCTTCTTCATACATTGTAGCTAATTTCTAAAATATCTAGCTCAGTAGATTTTTGTAGGCAGTGTTCTCCTTCCTTTCTTTTTAGTGTAAAGCCCTTTTGATTAGATTTTCCAGATTTCAGTCAAATACAATTTACCAGCCCCTGTTAGGTACACAACATCTCTGGCCAAATGCCCATCATTCCTGCATTTTAAGCCATGGCCAGGAAATAAATAACTGTTCTCAGGGAACGTTTTAAACTCTTGTACAATGTTCTGTACCATCTACTAAATGACTACTTTACATTCCATCACAAACAGTGGGGGGCCAGATCTTACACTATTAAATGCTACTTCCTAAATCTGTCTTTTTCTTATGAAATCCTTGCCTTCAGCTGATGATGAAAATATCATTTTCCCCCTAAGGTCTTTGGTCTCTTGCCTAAGACTTCATAATCCTTAGCAATGCTTTTTTAGATTCCTTCTGGCAATATCACTTGTGCCCATGTGATTCACCAGAAGTAGATAGTAGTCATAGTTTAATTGCATTTAGAAGAATCTCCATTGCTCCACTACACCCCAGGATTTTCTGGGGAGAAAATAACATTTTTGTTGTTAAGGTCAGATCAAAATATAATTGCCTTGGTACCTCTCAGCAGGAAGTCATCAATTACCATTATTCAACTGAAGACCCACATCATCATTCCTTGGAGAACACAGTTCTTTCCTCTGCTAGGGGTACAAATCCCCTCTCTTCAGGAAGTCTCTTATCTGTAGCATAGCTCCCAATGAGCGGTCCTTTCCTTTCTCTTCCATGTCACATGATTCATGTTCCAATCCAATGGCACAGAGTAGGCTTCCCCACTGCCTCTTTATGTCCCTTTTCTTTTTCTTACATTGAAATCCTACTTCAGTTTTTGTTGTTGTTGCTGTTGTTTTGTTTTTTAAGGAACAGTTTACTTTCTCTGAAAACCTGGATATAAGCAAAGTGGACACCAGTGTGGGCTCATGAGCTATAGCATTGGAAAAGACACCTACCCCACCCCAGGCCCCCCAGAACTAGTTTTATACTCTGAGAAGACATAGTTGCCACACCCTGGTGACCTGCCTAACATCTGCATGCCCATCTTCCCACAGCCCCTCCCACACTTACTAGCCCCTTGGTTTTAAATATGGTTTTACCACTTTTTAAATATGGTTTTAAATATTTCCACTTTTCTTGGAGTGAAGTTAAATCTCAGAGTTATTTTAATTCTCATTTTTCTTCTGAATTGGAACATGTTTTCATGTGGTCATTTGTACTTTGCAAATTATCTTTTTTTTAATTGTTCCTATCCTTTGATCACTTATCTATCAGGGAATGGTTCCCAAAATTATAAATTTGCCTCAATTCTTTGTGAATTTGAAATGTTAGATTTTTTATTAATGATATCTGGTGAAATTATTTTTCCCATCTACTTTTCCTTTTCCAATTTTGTCTTTGCTTCTATTCATGTGCAATGGAGAACTGTTCATTAAGAACTCAGCCTTGGAAGCAGGCACAGAATGGACGTAATGCACACACAGATGGGAGTTACCCACATGGACTTTGTAACATTTCATGACTGTTTATGGTCTGCCTACCCCTTGATAAGGAAAGGACTTTCAATTGGCTTCTGAGCTATAATTAAGCATGCATACAAAAGGCCTCAATGACTCAATTTTCTTTCCTTTCCTTTCCTATCAGGCTGTATTTAAGTGGGGAGGCAGTAACTGCCCTGAGCTTCTTGGTGGGAAGAGTGCCAGTGGCTTACTCTCCCACAGGTTGACATGAAGCCACAAGTTCAGGGCTATGCCATTCCTTCTGGCCTCGTTGTGCCTATTCATTTCTGCTTTTGGTGAAGAAACAGTAGAGATGGAATGGACTAAGATGTGACCTCATGAGCTTCTAAAGGTCAGGAGAGCACCATAGGGTTGTGAATTTGAAGAGAAAAGTGAGGCTGAACAGAGATGATAGACTGGGAGAACAGAAGGGGTAAAGGGGCTAGAGACATGATAAATCCAAGTAATACACTTACGATAAGTCAGGAAAAGGAAGAAGAATTGGAAGTGTAAGGGGGGTGGGGAATTGATTGAGTCAATCACCCCACCTCACTTAAAGTAGCTAAAACAATGTTCTAGCTTTGATACCTTTATGAGGTAAGAGCATAATTCAAAGGCATTAAACTAATATTTGCCCTGTCTTTCCCATTGGTTCTTTTATGAAACAGCAAAACAATTCAGAACTCAGCATTTCAGTTATGGGAGAGAGGAATTCGATCTAAGCCCCTGAAAAGGAAATGCAGCGGCAAGGGGTGGGGGTGGGGGTGTAGAATTTCTGTCTTCTCCCCACCACTGACCAAAGGATGACTTTATGAACATTGGAGGGTCTGAGGTTTTGGACTTCTCATCAGCATCCTGGTAAAAATAATGACAGGTGATGCCCTTTATGAAGACCTAAGCATGCATGGAAGAAAGGCAGCTCCAAGACTTTACAAGAATTCCAAAAAGAAGCCATATCAAGCCTAAGGAGAACACCTTGAGCACCACAGCAAAAGGATTTCCAGGAGCTGTGAGTTGCCCCTTTTGCCACATGTGCTTTCTGCATAAGCTCACTTTGGCCTAGATTGTATACTTGTGGGAGAGTATGTCACAGACTTTCTCAGGGATATTTTATATAAACTGTCCTTATTATACCACCTTCCTAAATACCAGTTTCTAAAAGCTATTTAAGCCTGGAGGACTAATTGATATCAACCAGAAAGGGATGGATATCAGTGGGGGCTCATACTAGAAAACCACCTTTCAGTTCCTTGTGGTCCCATAGAACCCTGAGGAGAGAGATAGTAGCTTCGTTCTGGGGACCTGTGAGTGGGAGTTGAGAGAAGAACACCAGAATCTGTGCTAAAAAAGAATAAGAGTTTGTGATCAGAAAAGGAAATTTCTAAGTTCTGGATCACAGAGGGAGCTGTTAGCATGGTAATGAAAGATCTGGCTGTGTTGGTGTTGGTGTTGAGTCCTTATAGAGAGACTAATGTAAGAGAGAGAGAGAGAGAAAGAGAGAGAGAGAGAGAGAGAGAGAGAGAGAGAGAGAGAGAGAGAGAGAGAGAGAGAATAGAGACTAGCTAGGTTTGTGCCTGTGGATGGGGTAGTAGAAATCTGGGTATAAATATAAAAGAAGAGCATCAGGGTCTACACAATAAGAATCCATTCTATGGGGAGTAAGTTCTAGGGCTAGAGAGAGGTAGACCAGAGAGATTCGGGTGCTAGAGCTAATCTCCATGGAGCCATATCAACATTTTATAAGCTGTGGTGCCCAACTTTGGCAGATATAAATATCCTATTGGCACATTTCTGGAGTCCTAGTAGTCTGAGCAGGAGAAAATACATTGCTTGGGGTAAAGCCAGCAGATCCAGAGTCTGGATGTGAACATGATTCATGACAACTGGGAAGTGCTTATGAGTGTATGTAAGTAGGTCTGTGTTGATAGGAGGCCCCCTTGTTTACATATGCAGTCACCCTGTACATCATATGTTGGCATGCTCCCCAGTAACAGGCAGACATAGAAACCCCAATCTGGTGGAGCTGGTAGTTGCAGAAACTAAGATAGTGACCTGCCAACAGAGGCATAGAAACATGCAGGAGATGGTGCCTAGATACAGGCCCACAGATACTGAGGGAGAAACTTAATCTTGATCAAGGCTAGATAGAATCCCAAACCTCTTTATTCCATTGTAGCTCAAAATCCAGTCCCTTGCTCCTGAGTCCTCTTTCTTTATAGCAGTACAAAGGCCTCATTCCTGCCCTGAACTGTAGGACTAGGCAAAGAATCCTGATGATCACTTAAAGCCTTTCCTTAATGACTACAGAGCTTTCCTGACTTTATTTTTTACCTTGCCCTTGTTTATCCTGCCCCTTGTTCCCTCTGGCATCTTGTGAATAAGCAGGAGTGTTGAGCTCAGTGCTGGCTTATTCTCTTTGCATTTGGGCATTTCCAAATTATAGCTATGTCCTGACTAAAGTGAATGATGAATCCCAGGAAGTGGTCATATGTATTCAAATCTGTACTATTCAAAGTTATAATTATATAAACTATGATAATTGTTTCTAGCCTGAAGGAAATATGCAGTGTTTATTCAAATCATGTGACCACTATATAGGATTCATTATTCACACTAATTGGGACATGGATGGAAAGAGGAGAAACAAGAAAAAAACTTCCTTACCCTTAGAGACAACTCTTCAGGGAGGTAATAAGTTTCCCATCAATGCAAATCTTGGCTGGAAAGGACTTTCTCTTTTTACAAAGGAAGAAACACTGGACCACAAAAACAAGTGAAGTGGTCTATCTAAAGCCGTTAAGTGCTAGATCGGAGATTTGAACTCAAGTCCTCTAAGGACAAACCCAAAGCTCTTTGTAGTACTCCATACTTCCTAATGCCACTAAAAACATAATTGATATTGTCCCAAAGGGCAGGACAAAATTAGCAGAAATATTTCCTAAGAAGGTCATATTGGAAACACAGGGTATAAGTAAAAAGGGAGAAATAAAAAGCTAATAAATTTTTCAAAGTTATTTAAATGTCTTTTAAAATAGCAGCAGGAAGTCATAGCCTGATAGAATTTTTACGTAGAACAAATGAAGTATTTTATAATAAAATCAGAGATGGTGACCTTCACATACCCTAAATGGAGATGGATCATGTCTGCTGAAGGTAGAATATTATGGGAAGGTATTCATGCTTTAGGCAGGAGCTTGGAATAGTTGACCTATAAGGATTGATGAGACTATAAATAGTTCCCTTTCTTCAAAAAAAGCTCTGTCTGGTAGGTAATACAAGTGTGACTATCCTGAATTTGTAGGGGAGGAAATTAAGGATCAGAGAGAGAAACTGGTTTTCCATTATTACTCAGCAAGTAAGTTTCAGAGAGCTGGTGCTCAACCCAGATCTCTAGACTTTCAGGCCAGCCTGGTTTACCACCTGCTATGTATCTAAATCATAACATCAAAGAATTTTATACATAACTCATAGCCCAGAACTGAAGTTCTGTGTTTAGAAGGATTACATTCAACATTGGGAATTTCTAAGAAGGTATCTGTCTCTGGCTTGTACCTCAATCTACAGTTTCCCCTGGAACTATCTGAATTTGGCTCATGTCTAAGCCTCTGAGGGAAAAAAAAAAAAGATAAAGGCCTTCAGTTCCCATGCAAACACCCAGACAAGGAAAATATTGACTACAGGTAAGGTTTTATTTAACCCAACAACATCGACAACAGCAAAAAAAGACAAAAGATTTGCACCAAATCTCAAAGAGGAAAGTTATTTCTCCTATTTCTGGTGAGTACTACCTCTGTAGAGATCTATACAGTTTTCCAAATTTATTTTCACTGGGTAGACCACAGGGAAAGTATTCAGTGTTGCTAGATAATCAAACAACCCACCTTTAGTTAGCCCCAACTTCTGGGTATATACACAGTATCTCAAAGGTCTAACTGCAGTTTTTGAGCCATTAAAACTATCTATACAGACTTGGTGCAGAAACTCATTCCATCATTGCCACTCCACTACTGTTGGCTTGTGTTCCTGCAGCTCCCATCTTGACCCAGGAATTCCTCACCACTTGGCCAGAGTCTCTTGTTTTCATCCTGGAGTCTGGTGATTCCCTGGAGTCCAAGTGGATGAGCAATCTTCCCTTCTGGGGAACTGATTCAGTATTTGGCTGACCAATTTCTCTCTGTCTGATGACCCAGCTCTTGTTCTCACTGCCTATCTGTGTCTCTGCTTTCTCTTTTAAAGACAAAGTCCAAGGGTGTATCCCGTGTATATTAATTAGCCATGAATCAGTCACCTTCTTTATATCCTTAATTTGGTATCAATAGAGCAGCCCCCCTCAAGGCAAGAAAGTCACTCCATGTCAAATAGTTAACCCAATACAAAGAGCTTCACACCTAGACAAGGAACAAGGATTTTGTTCTCCCATTCCTTGGGGCTGGAAAGGGATAATGAAGATCCAAAATGTCACCTGGGCAAACCTGCTCCATATATGGACATCTAACACTATTTTGATGACAAATAAATTGGATCAAATGTATTACAAATTTCTATACTACTTATAGTAATGATATCATCCTTTAAAATGATATCATCCTTTAAAAGCCATTTTTTTCCTGATTTCTTGTGTTGTGATAGAAATGATATATTGTCAAGACTTTTATTTTGTTTACTAATTCTCAAGGTTTCTCAGATTCGTTGAATTTTCAGACCTGAAAAATGTTCTGACAGTTATTATTTGGTCCAAATATTGACAAATTTAGCATTATAAGAGACTTATAAGGTCATCTAGTCCAACTGTATTGTCATTTTACAGAGGAGGAAAGTGGGGCCCAAACAGAAGTGACTTGCCCTAGGTCACACAGAGAGGGGTAGATAGCTAGCTAGCCCAACTAACAGAAACCCAGGCTTAGAGAGACAAGATTATTTGTCCATGGTCAAATGGCTAGTAACAGAGGGGAGAAAGAACCCAGGCCTCTGGATTCCTAATAGAGTGACTTTTCAGATGAGATAGTATTTGTAAAGTACTTAGATGCTTAATAAATATTTATTCCCTTTCATGCTTCATCCCTAGATATAGGTAGATAAATAGACAGACAGAGATAAACACATAAACATATACTGTTTTTAAATTTCAATAAAATTCAGTATTTTAAAATAAATTTTATAACAGTGGCAATTTTAAAAATCTTTATTTAGTTCAATTAGATGAAAATATGGGTTTGGGGGTTTTAAGCTATGCTTTCCACACAGTTGTGAGCCTAAAATTACCAGAAGCATCAGATTTTTTTCCCTCTGGTCTAAAATATATATGCTATGCAAATAAAAGAAACTCCCAAATGAGTTGGACATATTTTTTAAGATCCAGCTGCCTGATAAGAAGAGGGAGGACAAGGAGTAGCTAGGTTACACAATGAATAGAGCAGCAGCTCTGAAGTCAGGAGAATCTGAATTCAAATATGACCTCAGACACTTGATACTTACTAACTGTGTGACTTTGGACAGGTCACTTAACCCCAATTGCCCTTCCTTCCCCCCTCAAAAAAAGAGGAGAGAGATAGTAGCAAATTTCCTCAACTAAAGACCCTGCTAACTAGGTATTGATTCATTTGTTTTTCAACTGTAACTCTGTAACTTTGTTTTCTTTTCTGTTGTTGGTTCATATAGACAGATTTCATTTTTATAGCACCTTCATTTCCTAATGTATCTGTCCTTACTTCCTTCCCTTTAAATGTTGGAATGGGGAACACAAGGAGTGGGAGATGAAGGAGAGGACACTATGGTATTATGATGCAAAACAAGGGTTTAAAAACCATTACAACATGTATTATACAAATAACGGACATTGTTCTATAACACCTGGTTTTCTAAAATTTCATTTCTATTTTAAGATTGGAATATAGAGCCATTCCTTCTAACCAAGAATAAAAATAATAGAATAGGTGGGGAAGGAGTAAACTAATCAACATATCGACCAAGTCCAACAATACATACAATGTTCCACACCCATAGTCCTCCCACTTCTTCATTGAAAGGAAGTGCACTATCAAATGCATCTCGAGGGTCAAGCTTGGCCAATATAATTATACAGCCTTCATTTTCTATTTATATTCTTGTTTTTTATGAGTTAATGGTGAATTAATAGCCCTTTTATCTCATTCTGTACCCCAGAATGCTCATCATAGATTGATAACAAGAAACATCATAGGACAGTGGAAGGAACCCTAGTTTGGTAACTAGTAGACTTGGGTTCCTGGAGTCATTAATGAACTGTGTGACCCTGTATAAGTCATTTCATATCTTTGAACCTTAATACCACTGTCTTCAATCTCATATTTGCTATAGTGTTATTTAATCTACTATCAGTATGAAAAAAATGTAACAAGTATAGTTTACATTGAATTTTTCATTCATAATTGTAGAAAACTTTCTTATAATCCAAAATAAACAACCTTATTATTGACTTTTTATCTTCCAGTCATAAAATATAAATGAAATTTTAGAAAAAACTAAGTACAATAGAACGATGTCTGTTAACCATTTGTATAATATATATAGTAATGCTTTTCAAAACCCCTGTTTTTCAGGATACCATAGTATCCTCTCTGTCATCTCCCACTCCCTCTCTCCCTCATACCAACATTTAAAAACACCATTTCCATCTCCAGCTCATTTTACAGATAAGGAAACTGAGCCATACAGGGTTAAGTGACTTGCCCAGATTCACACAGCTAGAAAGTGTCTGAAGCCAGATTTGAACTCACAAAGATGAAGCTTCCTGACCCCTGGTCCAGTTCTCTATCCACTATGCCACCAAGCTTGAAAGGTTTTCAAAATTTTGTGTGAAAGGGGGGGGAGGGGTTGTCAGGGATTGTGATGGGGGGATGTGGTCTGAATTTGGACCCTTGACTTCTAGCCCTCTTCCACTACATCACATTGCTTCCCTTGTGTGGTCCAATGTCCCTGCACCAGCCCAGTCAGATTGTGGGTGGATTATTAATCTGTTCAAATTTCTAAATCCCCTCTGATGAAAAGACAAATATAAGGTTAAGCTTAATAGCCACTAGATGGTGCTGTTTCCTCAATCAGTCTCAGACCCTGTGCTCCTGAATCTTGTTTCTCTTCTAGAGAGGATGATTTTTTTTTCAGGTCTTTAAATCAGACTCAGAATGCAAGAGTCCAGAGGAACCTTAGACCTCAAAGCTTTAACTGAAACCGATTCCTCCATGAAGCATTCCCTGATATCCATACAACCATCAATAATGACCTTGCATCCCTCAAATGTAATTATTTTGTAAAAGTGTATTATTATACATATTTGGTCTAATTCAACTCAGCAGATATGTATTTAGCACCTACTACACAGAAGGACTCAGGCTCAGTAGATATAATGAAAACGGAAACCATTCTCTGACTTTCAAGAGTTTGTATTCCATTAGGAGGATACGTGTAAAGAAATTAGTAGAATCGGGGCGGGAGGAGATAAATTCAGTAAGGGAGTACTAACTGAGCATGTCTGAAAAGGTTTCAAGTAAGAGGGGCACCTGAGCTAAGCCTTGAAGGGAAGCAAAGGATTCTAAGAGGCAAAGGTGAAGAAGGAATGCGTTCCTGGTGTGAGAGACAGCCTGTGCAAAAGACAAGAGGTGGTAGATAGAGGACCTACCCGAGAATGGTAGATGGTCAAGTTCTGAGAAATGCAAGTAGACTAGTTTGGCTGCAGCATAAGAGTATGTGAAAGGGGTGTGAAATAAGTCAAGACAAGCAGCCTAGAACCCAATTGTGAAGGGCTCTCAATGAAAAAATGGAGAAGAGGGTATTTTATCCTAAAGGAATAAGAAGCCACTAATGGTTTGTGAATGGGGAGGGAGGCAGGGGTCATCAGACCTATGCTTTAGGAAACTATCTTGGCAACTGTGTGAAAGAGAGATTAGTGAGGGGTAAAGCTGGATGCAGAGGGGCGGCTAGGTGGCACAGTGAATAGAGCACCAGACACTTAACACTTACTAGCTGTGTGACTTTGGGCAAGTCGCTTAGCCCAATTGCCCTGCCCTCCCCCCTCCAAAAAAAGCAAAACAAAAACAAAACTGGATGCAGAAATTCGGAGGATATGGAAATTACCTGGGTGATGAGGAGTTCTGTTAGGGAGGTGGCTGCAGGAGGAGAGAGAAGAGAACAAATAAAAGTCATGTGGAGCTAGAAAAAGCAATCCTGGTCAATGTTGGAGGCTAGAGGAAGGGCAAGAGGGAAGAGTGCAAGATTGTAAAGCTGGGTGAATAGAAGGAAATAGGGAAACTTAGGGGAGGCGTAGGTGTTATTTGTCTTTATGGCCTGTAAATTCTTTGTGGTCAGGGACTGGGAAACTTTATATTTGTCTCTCAGCATCTAGTACAGTGCCCTGCACATGAGTCACTTAATAATAAGGTTAAATAGACTTGAACTGAGTGGTAGAGCGTAGAATAATATAGTTGGAAAGAGTAGTACATGGAAAAATGTTCATATATATGTATTGTCTGTGTATACATACGCCTGTGTATATACGCACATACATACATACATATGATATTTCTATTTCTTTTGTGGAGACAGTATTCCGTTGGAGACAGTGTACTGATCTCTGGGGTATTCATTGCCCAATGGACCCTTCTAACTCTGATGTTCTGTGTTCTAAAGGTCTCTTCCAGCTCTGATTTTGTGTTCTAAGACCCCTTCCAGCTCTGTCATTTTATGTTCTGAGGTTTCTTCCAGCTCTGCCATTATGAGTTTTATCATTCCAGCTGCCTCTGGTTATTAGTCTTCCCCTTTTAAAGTAAGAGGCAAATATTTAGAGCCGGATAGGTAGAGTCCCCTTGTACTCTGATATTAAGAAACCTTCCAGGAACAGTTATCACAGGGAACATAGTATGGTATAAACATACCATACAAGGCAACATAATTGGCATAGCAAACATGTGATTGAGAGATTTCTGTTTCAAATTAATTTTAGATAGGATGGATGATAATTGAAATTTCATTCATATAGGGAGCTCCCAGATGAAGACATTCTCCTCCCCCAACCAATGCAGATCAACACATATGCAGTTAAAAGTATAGCCTTAGCAAGTTGCTTAGGGCACTGATTGGTCAAGTGTTTGCCCAGGGTCACGCTACCAACATGTGCCAGGGGCTGGAACCAGCTTGTCCTGACCCTAAGATTGTCTCTAGCCACCACACAGTGCTGCTCAACTGCATCTTCTGGATAGCTTATGTGGTGTGATACAAGGTAAAGATTTCTGCATTTTGTATCAGCACACCTGGGCCTAACTCTAACCATGCCTCTAATTTCTTTTTTTTAATTTTACTTATTTCTTTTTAGTTTTTAACATTCAATTTTATAAGATTTTGAGTTCTAGATCCACCCCCCCCCCCACAATGGCATACAATCTGATACAGCATGCCTCTGATTTCTTTGTGAACTTGGAAAAAGTCATTTCCATCTCTTTGAGCCTTGGTTTCTGCATCAGAGAAATAGAATAAATGATATTTTCTTTAAAAGTTTTGGGAAAAGAACTTTGTAAACTGCATATTATGGCAAAAAGTAGAGGTGCTATTATCATAAGCATCACCAAAGCCTCTTCCTTCACTAAAGTAGTCCTCCAGTGCCTCATCACAGTAGGAAGGCTTGATCAGTAAGATAAAACTTCTAATAGGCACTATAAGTTTAGAATGCTTCCCATATGGGCATGGGGGTAAACAACACAGATGACTTTGAAGGAATTAGTCACTATATAATTAAGTACCAGGTGACAGATTTTTTCATTCACAGAAATTCAGAAATCTGTCTAGTAAAATATGGAGGTAGAAATGGGAGGGGGGATTTGAGGGTCTCCTCCAAAGACATCCTTGATGTCTTTCCAAAATGGCTATTGTAACTGTGGGCAGGACCTTGCCTTATTTAATCTTTATAGGACAGTCCTCTACACTTAGTAAATGTTCCTTGAAAAAGTGACCCAACAGCAGTATAGAACTTCTTACAACTATAATGGGGCAAACAAAATCTTTAATGAGAAGAAGCACTTCATGCTTTCTGCAGTCTCTTCTATGGGGATAAATGTGTAGTTTCTATTTGCTTAAATAATATTTGTAGGAATCTTATAATGTATATATATTATATATATATTTGTGTTACTGGCTTTGTTTTATAATTAAGAGTCTTTCACCATTCTCCATATAAACCTTGTTTTTTATGGATTGAGGAGAGCTCAGTTGAAAAACTCTGTCCTCAGATGTGTGTATCTCAAAAAAAAAAGAAAGAAAGAAAATGAGCTTAAATCAGTAGACTGCTCTGAGATGATGTGAGAATTTCATGGCTCTAGAAGCTGGAATGTGTATATTTTTTTCTTTCTATTTTCCTTCTACTTAAAAATAAAGCCAGCTGCTTGCTTATTTGAGTTCTATTTTTTATAGGGATTTAACTAGATTGTAAGCTTAATTGCCAATTACTATGAGAAGGTATGTTGTGTTTCTTAGGTAAGAGAGAGCTGGTAGTCAGGAGGCCTGGACCCTGACCCCCAAATTTGGCACTAACTTGCTGTGTGTGAAAGGAGAACTTTCTAAGGCATGATTTGACATCTATGAAGTGAAAATAGTTCTTGCTCTGCCTTCCTACTTAGTTTTAAAGATCATATTTGGTCTCTGAAATATGAGGTTGGATTAGATAATCCACTAGTTTACAAAATCCTTTCTTAAGGGGAGGGTCTTTGTCATATATTTATCTTGATATTTCCCACCACCCTGGCCTTTCCCCATGCCCTTATTAGCCTGCTAGGCTACTTAAATCACTGTTGAATGATCTCTTAGCTTCCTTCTGACTCTGCCTTCTAACTTTCTATGTTCCAAGGTCCCTTCCAGCTAATGTTCTAGGTTCTATGTGAAAGTGCTTTGAAAATGTAAAAACCCTCTTCAAATAAAAAGAATTCCTGAAGAGGATAAGTTGGTGCTCCTTCCTGTGCCCTCACTCCTACTAAAACAGATTTCCCCAAGATGCTTCAGTAGCCCACACCTTCTTCCCTTCTCCCCCTCCCCCGAATGCCCTCCCGGTATCAAGGAGCCAGGTTTTCCTTCCCCTTTTGCCCAAGAAAATAGTGTTGTCATCCAAAAGACCAAACAAGTTCCAAATGTAAGACAATGTGTTCCTGCTATATTTTAGGTAAGGAATGATGACTGTTTCTGGCTTCTGTGCTTATCTGCATCAATCATCAGTCTTTATCACTATGGATTCATTGTATGACAAGAAAGGAGGGTCAGTGATGCTATGAACATTTGAGGGGGCACAATGTAGATATGACCTCTGCTGCTGAATTTTTGGTCTGCAAAGTCTTCCTGTTTTCCTCTAGTGAAAAGAACAGTAAACTAGGCCTCTGGGTTCAAATTCTCTCTCTTACTCATTTCTTCATGGTAATTCAGCTGGATTGTAAATTTAGGGTTGTAAATTAGAGCCGGGAGGAATCTGATTCTGATTCTGACCCTCTCACTTTAACCAAAGAAGAAATTTGCTCAAAGACACAGGTAAGAAATAGAAAGGTCAGGATTTGAACCCATGTTTTCTAACGTGAAAACCAGCAAGTTCTCCACTTCATCAGGCTGCTCTCTTAGTGAGAAAGTACCTTAGGCTTTTAGGTAAGGGGTGGAATGACTCTGACTACTACTTGATTATAACATGTCACTTAAATCCCAAAATGACTTGGTTAACTCACCTTTTTAAAATGGGCATATTCACACTCACTGTATAAATTGCTTTGAAGAAAGTGCTTTGCAACCCTTAAATTTTCACCTAAATATGTTATTTGCTTTTTAAACCTGTGCTTCATTTATTGTATCTTTTCTTACAAATCATCTTCAGCTGCAACCTGGAAGCAGCCAACGACCACAAGGTAGAAGCTAGGGAAAAGAAGAATAAAACTCAGAGGGAGCTCACGAAAAACTAGGTTCTTTCAGCTTCGGGCCAAAGGCTTTATCTCCTCCTTGTTGGGGCCCAGGTAGTAGAGGGCTGGAGCTGGAAGAGACTTGGGGAAAGGAGTGGGGGCAGGGATTCACACTTTAAGCAAGGCAACCTTCCCTCCCTCCACTACCTTTAATTTAAGGAGAGGCTCCAACTTCAGTAGAAGGCAGGTCCGACATTAGGAAAAGATGGTTTGGGAGAGAGGATCCTGGGATTTTAGCCCTGGAAGGGACCTTAGAGGTCCGTTGGTTCAATAACCCTCCTTTTCTCTGACCAAAAGACCCAGTGCTATCATGTAGGGAGCTTTCTTTACCAATGAAGATCTATAACCTTAAAGAGTTGCCCCGGGCACTGAGACCTGCCCGCTTACGTGACGAGCTCGGATTCACAGTCAGTCAGTCAGGTCTTGAACCCTGATTTTCCTTATTCTGAGGTCAATTCTCTCCATAACGTTTCGCTGGTTTTTTCAGATCCTCTCATTTTCCAGAGGAGGAAACGGGACGAGAATTGTTAAGTGGCTTGCCCTGTGCCCTCGCACAGGTAGTAATAATAACCAGCAAATATTTATATAGCTCATTAATGTTTGTGAAGCTCTTTACCTACCTTATCTCATTTGATCCTCACCAAAAAAAAAAAAAACTATTAAAAAGTAGCAAAGCCAGGATTAGGAACCCGGTTCTTCTCATTCCAAACCTAGGACGGGGACTATTTTATCCTTTCTTTGTATCCTCTGCGCTCTGTACAGTGGCTGGAGCAAGGTAAGCACTTAATAAATGATGTTTGTCTGGATGTTCCATCACTCCAGTCACGTAGGAAACTATATTCTCCAGTCACTTTCTCTCCTCCAGATCTGTTTCCCTGTCTGTTCCCTCTCTTCCCCATTTTATAGACACAAAATGGGTATCATACTGGCACCACTCGCCCCGTAGTGTTAGTTACATAAAAGCACTGCCTCAGGGAACTGTGATTCACCAAATATTTAAGAACCAATTTAGAACCTAAGGCCAGTACTAGGCTAGCCTCGGGAACCCCGGGCGAGACTGGGGTAGAGTAACTGCCCTTAGGGACAAGGGGTGTTCAAATTTAGGGGCCAAGTATCTTGAGGTCCCTATAATGAGGTCCGGGATAGTTTTAGGACACTTTTTATGACTGCGCCCCTTATCCAGTCAACTGTGGAGCTGTGTATTCCGGAGGGTCCCGATTTTTCGGTCTCCCTCTCCCATTTCCCTGACCCCAGCCCTAACTACCCCATCCCTGGGACTTAGCCCCCGCGGGGTGCATTCTTCCCGTGCCATGGATACTTCGGTGTTCTAAAAATAGCCAGTCGCTGGTCCTGCGTGGCCTGTGGCTCCCGCGGGACCCCGTGCGTGCCCGTTCCGAGGTGCTGGAGGCCCTGAGAGTGGAGGCTAGTGGAGGCTGGTAGAGACTGGCGGGGGGTGGGGGGAAAGGAATGGGGGGAGTGGAGGCCAGGCAGCGCCCGCCTCATTACAGCAGCCAAGGTGTTGCCCTTGTTAAACTGCCTTCTACTGCCAAGCTGTTTGATGTTAGGAGCCGGTGGGGGGGAAGAAAGGGGGATTGAGGGAAAGACTTGGGGGCGCGGGGGCGGACCCGCACCTCAGCATCTCCATAAAACACCTTTTATTAACTCTTTAGGGCCCGGAAAGGCTCCTGTAGCCCAGTCGCCACTCCTTGCCCTCCCCGCCTCGGTGTTTACAACTCCGAGTAATGGAAACCCATATACACCCGCCGTGTCCGTGCACCCTGGTCACAGTCTCTCCACATGCAATCTTCTGTCCTTTCCCTTCCTACTTTCGTGACCATGGGGCAAGCCACTCCATCTCTCGAAGCCTGCTCCTATTCTGCAACACCGAGACGAATAACAAAGGTGCTTTCCAATGAGGAGAGTGCCAGAGAAGAGACTACAGTTGGCAGGCAAGTCTTAGGGTGCACAACTTGTCCTGAGTCAGGGGCCCTTTTTTCTAGTCTCCAATTAGTCATATACTCTTTAAACAAGACATTGATTCCTTTCTTGATTTCAATTTCTTCCTCTGAAAAGTGGGGATGATGATTCTGCTCGCTGTTTGGGTTGTTGTGAAGGGTGTCGATATATCAATATGAGAGCTATATCACTGCATAGCTCCATGCATTCCCTCCAGCTGCCTTAAACAATTAAGTCTGTCTCTTGTCTCAGTTCCACAAAGTAGCCCGAGCTCCTTCCTTCCTGTCCCTGGCAGGGACCCTGGTGTAGATACAAACGGGCTTCTGAAACCAACTTAAATGCTGGAAGAGAGGCCCAGGTTGGTTTCTGCCTCTAGAAGTGTGAGTAATCCCCCCCTCCCCACCTCTATTGGTCACAAACACACAGAGACCAAGCATTTCTACATTTCTGCACCATTACCCCAACAGTTTATGCAGGCATTTACATCCCAGTCTGCATAGGTGCAATCCCTTTCCAGTCAAGCACACATTCACAAGCAAACGGGGCCAAAACTTTTACCCACAGGTGTGCATATGCATTTCCATGTATACAGAAGCAAAATGATATACATCTATTCAACTTCCTGTTCCCCCACCAATTAGAGATTCTTTTATTATATACTTGTTCTCCCACCAACTTAATCAGTATTGTAAAATCATATATATACTAGCATACATACATTAAACATATACACATGTGCATATATTATAGTGCTGGTATGCTGCAGAAATTCCCAGGACCCAATGGTGCCTACTTTTTATTCCTAGTGGTATTGAAGGCCACTTTCATCACAGCTTTTCTTTCCAATCGTTCAACACTGCTTCTTTAACCATCGTGTCCTAGGGTGAGCTCTTCTTTCCCCTGAAGTGTCTAGCTGGACTGATTTTATTTCAAGGAACTGATCTTCATCTATTCAACTCAAAAGGCTTTTCGGGGCATTTTTTTTGGTGGTTTTGAACATATTTTTTCTATTTCTTGATTTTTTTTCTCTTTCCTTAGGAGAGGAAGGGAAAGGGAGATTCAGATGGCTTTCTAAATAGAAAAGTAAGAAAGTTGGCCTTCCTGACCCTGTGCATAAATGGTTTCATGGAAATATTCTGAGGTCAAGAGAATAAAAGGTCAGCATTGGTGAACCTGCCCCCAAGAAAATGGACGAACAGCTTTGAGGTAGCAAAAGTAAAACAAAAACAAAACACAACCAGTAAGGGATGAGCAAGATTTACCCAAAAACCTGAGCTCTGGCAGGCAGAATTAGGTAGTTTAAATACATAAAAACTTCAGTGACGGGAACAAAGTTTTTATTTACAAAGAATAAGAGGTTTTCCTTGGAATTAGGAATTATTAGGCAGGAAGTGCGGATACCAAACCAACACTTTTTAAAAAGAATAATTCCCAGACCAACTGAGCTCTCCTTTCCCGTGGTAATTTCCCGGAGTCCCGGGAAAGGAGGGAGCTGGGCAGAGAATGACTTCGTGTTATTGCAAATGAATGCGTAGAAAGAAACAGAGGAGAGCAAAATCAGATTTCCAATCTAGGACGGAAAAGGTGAGTCGAAGGTTGGAAATGAGGGCCAGCAAGATTGGTCCGATTTGCTTCTCAACGTGCCGGTCAATACCGGCTCCCCATTCCGTTTGGTTGGATATATTTTATATAATATATATAATATATTTTTCTTTCTTTCTCTTAACGAATTAAAAAACCATTTCAAAGGGCATTGCACTTGACCAGTTTTGCTGCTTTCAACTCTCAGGAGTACTCAAGATATCCATAACAGAATGAGAAAATAATGGACAGCCAGAAATAGTAGTCTTGCCTCGTACTCCGATGGCGCCCGGCGGATTTTCTGAGCGCTGAGTACCTTTCCCGAGGCTGCTTCTCACTGGTTGAGCTCCAAAGCCCAGACTTGCTGTGGCCAGCCTGTCCGCCCTTTAATCTTTTTCTCTCCGGGTCCCAGGGGGTGAGGATACCCTTCGCTGGGCTGTGCACCGATCAGGACCGCATCCACCGGAAAAGAGAAGGGGGAGAGGGCGAAAGACATTCAGGTTTAGACTTTTCTTCCCGCCTGTGCAGTCCCTCCTCCGGAGAGCTGGGGCAAGGTTTCCAAATAAAGGACCCAGCTTTCTGTTTGGCAAACAGGCTCACATAAACTTTCCTCTATGCACCAAGATGGGACTGAGAAATAGGATTCTCAGGAGGTTTGGAAGTTTTAACGAGCTCAGCTAAGTAAGTTATACCGGCCTCAGGGAATAATAGAGAAAATACCCCGATTCTTCCTCTAGCCCCCTAACTCACCTTCTCTCCGCGCCCCCCCCCAATCTCCTATTCTTCCAAGACAAAGTCGAGGTGCTTTGAGTTGGTGACTGAAGAAAATACTGGACTTGGAGATGGATGGGAAGAGCAAACCCGGGAGCAATGCCGCCCAGACAGCCATCAGCTTTCCTGTTTCAGTGGGAAGAACTAGACTAGATGTTGCTTGAGGTTCTTGCAAGCTCTAAATCCTAAGATCCTAAAAGCCCTTACAGTACCCCCCGCAGGGCACTGGACTGGACGGAGCCTTGGGCCACCAGAGGCCCGATTCCTATCTCACCCTGTCTCCTCGGCTCTCTGTCTGGGTTTCTGGGCCTCAGCTTCCCGGCCTGGCCCCACCCCCCTTCTAGCTAGTTTTTAAAAACCCAAAGTGGATCTTTTGATTAAGCCCGGAGAGCCCCCAGGGAACAGAGGGGCCGGTCTGAGCACCTAGAGGAGAGCGCAGCCCCAAACAAGGCCAACACCAACAGAAGTTCCGACAACCCGAGAGGAAGTCCAGGGCAAAACGGATTAGTTGAGAGGGCCCAAAATGGTGCACCTTAAAGAAATCAAAATTCGTGGCTTTGAAATTTAGTTTAGCACTCGAGCACCTCGAAAGCTACGGCTGGGTCTCCCCGCCACAAAGACCACCCCGACTACTGACTCTTTTCCGGGAAATCTAGTCTCGAAGGCCCCTTACGGCAAAAAGATCTCTCTCTTCTCCCGGCCTGCAGCCGGGAAAAGAGAAGTGTTGTAGAAACCCGGGTGGCAAGTTACCGTTACCCTTTCTGTTAGGGGATTAAAGAAGAAAGATTTGGGCTGAGCTTTTTAAACGTGCAATTGTTACGAAGCTCTGCTACTCTGGCTGGGGACCTTAGAAAATAAAATGTTAGAACTCCAGGGGCTCTTGGAGCACAGAACAAAATGTGTTGGAATTGCAAATGCTCTTATAACAGAGACAGTAGAATGTCGGTGGTGAAAGGGAATTTACTACACTGAACATACAATGTAAGCTCTAGTGGAGAGGGCCCTTAGAACATAGAATGTCTGTTACTGCTAGGAGGAGGGCCCTTAGAACATAGAATGTCTGTTACTGCTGGGAGTAACACTAACTGGAAGGATCCTTAGTCTTTCCATCCCGAAAGTCTTTGTAGAAATTTTGTAGAGGAAGAAACTGAGGCCCAAAGAGGCGAAGAGACTTGCCCAAGGTCACACAGGGAGCTCCCCGGCGAGTATTGTGAAGAATTCAACTCTGCCCTTTATAACACACGCAATAGAAAACCCGCCACAAACGTCATCCGCGTCCACGCAGATACAAGAACACATAAACACCACCTCCCTAACCCCGGGCCTGCAACTTTTGCGTACTTTACCCTCCCTGGCATTCCATACATCCGGCCCCTGACAAGGCAGCACCTCTACGCCCAGCTGACCTTAGGGCCCAAGGGAAAGGGAGGCCCCCAAAGGCCCGGAGACTCACCGGCTCCCTCTTACGCTTGCTCTCGCGGCCGCTGTCCACCTTCTTGAGCTCCGCTTTGAAGCCCTCTGGGTCCCCGGCCTGAGCGTCCTTGGCCAGCACGTCCATGAGGTAAGCGATGTAGCTGGTGGCCAAGCGGAGGGTCTTGATCTTGGAGAGCTTGGTGTCGGCGGGCACGTTGGGGATGCACTCGCGCAGTTCTGCGAAGGCGCTATTGATGCTCTCCGTGCGCCGCCGTTCCTTCTTGGGCCCCCCGCCTTTCCTCCTGCCCAAGCGGCCACCCAGAGCCTCCAGCCTGCCAGGGCTCTGCGCTGGCCCCGCGGTCCCGGCCGCATCTGGGCTGTAGGCAGCGGGCGGCGGTCGCCTCCCAGGAAAATCTGGGGCCACGTCTCCTGGGCTCAGCACCCAGCTCTGGAAATAAGGACGCTCCTGATGACACCGTGAGGCTGGAGCAAAGAGAAAGGGTTCGTGCAGCATGGGATGAGGGTGAGGGGGGTGATGGTGAGGGTGTGGATGGGGGTAGCCGCCCACTAGGTTCATGGTGAAGCGGACGCGGCTCCCTGGCCCCCCCAGTGGCCCGCGTTGAGCCTCGCCTCTGCAGTTGGATCTAACGCCGCGCCATCCGCTACTGCCCCGTCCCGTCGGGGAAGGTGTGGGTGGCTAGGATGAAGCAGAATAGGGCTGGGGAGGTGGAGGCTGGGCGGCTGGCTACTTCTCCTGCCTTCTCCCCTTAGCTGCAGAGCTGATTGTGGCGCTGGCGCTCTAGGGGACGGTTTTAACCCTTCTCGGGCCTCTTTTCCTGGCCTCAGCTTATATAGGGCCGGGGCTTTGATGTCAACCCTTCCCCTGAGCCAATAGCAGGGGGGCGGATCCAACAGTGCAGGGGAGAAGGCAGCGCAGCTGCCCCTCCCCTAGGAAAAAGAGGGAGATCTGTGCAGCCAACGCCCACCGGACAGCTGTCCGCCCTCCGGGACAGCTGACCCCACCCAGTTCCCGTGGACCCCCAACGACTGTCCGAGCTCCTAGGCTCAAGCAGAGAAGGAGGTGGGTTGGGGTAGAGAGATCGATGGTACTTCTTCGCGACACCTTTCCCCGTTCCCACTGTATTGAGTGCCAACAATTGCCAGGCAATCTTCTGTGCATCATTGTTGGTATTATAGCAAAGTCTTTTATCAACTCACTTATCTGCGTTCTAGGAGGCAACAGTCAGACCCCACAGTCCTCTTTAAGTTGTGGGATGGGGAGGAAGGAATCAGTCCCTCATGAAAAGGAAGGGAAGAAGCCTGCAGAGAAAATCTTTGAATACTCTCCAGACCCTGGGGTCCCAATCTGATTATACGGTACCTAAGTGTCTAGAACAGTGAGCCGAGTAAGCTAGCTCCCGTCAGAGGTGGCCTGGCTTTGCCCAGCCCACAGGCGAAGTCCTCCACTAGGCAGCCTCAGGACTGCAAGAGAGAAGGAGAATCTGTCCAAGCTGCTGACCTCTTTTGGTCTGGGGGCCCTGCCGGGGCAGGAACTAGGTTTCCCCTGATTCCTCCAGGACCCAGCCCTAGGGAGGCAGTAGAAGGAGAATGCAATCCGCCTGCACATCTGGGCTGTGCTAGGGCTGCAGTCACAGCTTAAGAATGCCCGATTCATATAGGAGAGTATAGCTCTGAGACTCAGAGGAGACACACAAAGACATTGCACACACATTCAGGGCCACATACAAACTCAACAGGAGACAAACGCAGACCTAGGCACCCTGGTCTAACAGAGTTCTATACACACTCGGGGCCATACATGGGTGACTAATATTAAAAGACACACAAACACACCCGATCAACCTCTCGGAGAGGACACACCCTTCCCTAAGATACAACACACATGGGATTCATACCCTAAAATACACCCACTCAGTGACATGCACAGACCCAGAGATACATGCAAGAACATATGGCCTCAGAGATACTCCCAGACCCATTTGAAATACACTGGAACCAGAATAAGAACACTCACAGAGGCCTTCCCGGCTGAGAAGCTCATTGGAGACCCAGATCTGGATATGATTGATCCTAGAGAGGTAACCCTAGTCCCACATTTTTTTCTCTTCAATTGCTTTCATCAGTCTGCTTCTATAGTGTCTCAGCAATGCTGTATTCAGCCTTGTACTAAAACCATTCTGGCCCCAAAGAAGAGGGTCTTACACTGGCACTTTGGCATGTCCGTATTCATCCCTGTTCTCTGACTTCACATCCATAGTTATTTTTCCCATTTTTGTCTGCTCCAAAGCTGTCTTCATACATAGACACGGACCGATGGAAGAGCATTTGTGAACAGTGTGCCAAAAGGGGAGAGGCAGTGTGGGAGAGTCTCAGAACCAGTATGATCTTAGGCAAATTACTTAGCCTCTCAGCGCCTCACACAACTGAGACCATATATAAAGTGCCGAGAAGGCTCTTGATCTCCATGGTAGAGAAAGTTTCTTCCCTGGGAACTCCCTATACCAAAGAAATCACAGATCCCCTGGCTATTGCTATTAAGAAAGCCTAGCCATCCATTATAGACCAGCAAACCAGTCTGTGATTTCAGTCAGCTCTCTAGTGCTTTCTTTTCTTTTCTTTCCTCTTCTTTTCTTTTCTTTTCTTTTTTTTTTTCTGGCAACTTTGCTAAGTGTCACACGGGATAGAGGGCTGGGTCTGTTGTCATGAAAACTTGAGTTCAGTCTGGTCTCAGACACTTACTAGTGAAACCCTGGGCAAGTCTTAATTTCTTTGCCTCAGTTTCTTCAACTATAAAATGGAGAAAATTTTAGCACCTACCTTAAAACACCTGACACATAGTAGCCATTATATACATGCTTATTTCCTTTCCTTTTTCTCTCTTTTTAAAATTTCTTCCTTTTTTTCTTTCCTCCTTTCCTTTTACACTTTCCTCCTTCTTTTCCCCTTCTTTCTTCCCTCAATTTCTTTCTTCCTTCCTTGCTTTTTTTTTTTTTGCTACACCAGGGTATGGGTAGGCATAGGCTGGGGTGAGTGCACTGTTATGAGAAGTTTGGGGAATACAAAATACAGCTGAGACACAATTTCTGCCCTCATGAAATTTATAGGTTGTGAATCTTCCACTATACTATCACTTGAGATCATAGAAGTGAAAATTCTTTAGAAAAATAAAAGGCAAATATATCGATGGCATATTTGAGTTGGCAGGGATCTTGACTCGTCTTTATTGTCTTTTAAGGTTTATCAAGTGCTTTCCTCAAAACACCCCTGTAAGGCAAATAGTGTGTGTTGTGAGGGGTGGGGAGGAGGGTATGGGAGGTGTGTGTGTGTGTGGAACAAACCTCCATTCTTAAAGACAAGGAAACTGTGACTCACAAAATGTAAATGTCTTGCCCTAGGTCACAAAACTAGTTAAGGGGAGGCCTAGGACTCCCAATACTTCAGTGATGGGAGCTCCTTCCCCGGTCCACCGAAGCCAGCTCCATTCCAACTCCTCTTAAACAGGCAGAAACAGTAAGCCTCACACAACCCAGTTCTTAACCTCAAATATTCACAAGAATACATCTCAGAGAACCCTATTACAGTGATCCATAAGATCGTTGCTTCCACATATTTGCACCCAACATTTTCAGTTACATCCTCACATAAATTCCTTATTGACACACCTTCTGAAAATGTCATTCTTACTTCCTCACCCGCCTTTTTCATTTGCACACATTTCTTAAACGGGTTACAAATTACTCACACCCCCCGCAATTTCCATTACACATATTTTCTTTTAAAATATTTTTCTTGATAATTTTTGTCTTTATATCACCTACATTTTCTATCATATCCCTCTCTTTTCTCTCTCCCAAAGAACTAGCCTTTATAACAAAAAATAAAAAAGAATGGAAAAAACAGTTCATCAAAATTAATCAGCACCGAACAAGTCCTACATTATATAGCCTTCCACCTCTGCAAAGAAGGAAGGGAAATACTTTCTCAGTCTTTTCTTTGGGGCCAAGCTTGGTCTTTTTCATTTCATAGCATTCAGTTTCTATTTCTGTTGACATTCTTTTGATTTATACATTGCTGTAGTATATATTGTTTCCCCAGTTCACTTATTTTGTTTTACATTCATTAATATTTGTTTTCCATATTTCTCTATCATATCAATCATTTTATCATAATAATATGCCATTACATTCATGTTACACATTTTGTAATTTTTCCCCCCAATCCATGGGCATCTATTGTTTTTCCAATTCTTTGGTACCAGATTTGCATGGATTTTTTTTTCTTGTATATATTTTCATGTAGCATCCTCATGATTGCATTTTTCACACAATTTTCCTTCACACACATTTTCATATACCAATTCCTTGGTTATACACATTCTCATCCTTACACACACACACACACACACACACACACACACATACACACACACACACACCTTTGGAATTCTTTCCAGATAATTAAAGGCACAAGTCTTGATGCTCATGAAAACTGGCATGTGTGTGTGTGTGTGTGTGTGTGTGTGTGTGTGTGTGTGTGTAGCTGACATGGTGTCTCTCCATGTGTCTACCTGGGACACCCCCGTCATGAAAGTAACTCAGGCTCCTTCAACATAAAATAAGGATTGGGGAAGAAACTGTACAAATTCCTTTATTAACTGATTTCAAAGCACTCTAAATTGGGTCTCATTTCAGGTGTACTGGAGGGAAGGTGGGAAGAGTTCCTCTCTGGGCCAACTAGAAGACAGGTGACTGACTAATCCAACTACACTCTCCATCCAGATCTTGGGAAGAATTGGCAGGCCCCCTTAAGGCGAATTATCCCACCTGCCTTCCCCACCCACAACACCACAGTCAAATTTCTTCCAAGCAGCGCTTTTTGCTCCCCTCCATTAGCTTCTAAATTAGAGCAGCTAGCCTTCTAGGCCTTCCTTCTACCTCCAGCCCATGGGCTACACTGTAATAGTCCAGCTCTTTCCCTCTCCCTTCCCCTCCACCCTAACAGAGCCCTGAGACAGAGCAACAGTCCCATTGCCCTCACCCAGTCACTGCCCAACGTCATTGAAGGAAGGAGGCTCCAAGCAAGATAGACAATTGTGACCCTAATTCCTTGTGAAGAGTGGAAGAGAAGTAGGAAGAGCAAAGAAGGGATCCTTTGGAGATGGACCTGAGATGGACAGGCTGGGGGTTCCAGAATGAGACTTTTCCCCAATAATACTTTACCCTAATCAGGATTTTAACTTGGGATCTTTACGGTTTTTTTTTTCACAAAATATTTTGATAACTATATTTCAAATATGACTGTTTCCCTTCGAAATTCTTGTAGTTTATTTTATGCATTTAAAAACATTATTCTGAGATGGGGTCCTTATGCTTCATCAGACTGCCAAACTTTGAGCTAAGACAGGAAAAAAAAAGGTTACGAACCCCTGCCCTAGCTAAAGCCCACTGCAAACTCTCACTTGGCCCATCGACATCATTCTCTTCTCATCTTCTCTGCCCACCTCAACTCCCAAACCACATTATCTGGTGAAAACTGCACACAAATCCTGACTGGGACATAGAAGTTACATGGAATTATCACTCCAGCAGCGGCAGGTTGTTCTCTGCCAGAACTCAAGGGTATTCTGAAAGCTAAGCCAGAACCAGTGCTGCATTCTCTTTCTGCCCTTAACTTAATGTAAAGGGGGAAATGGTGGATTTGAAGTCAGAGGATCTCACGAAGAATCTTGGCTCATGTGATTATTACCTATTGACTGTGTGACTTTGGGCAAGTCACTTAATCTACAAAATGGACAAGATAACTTTGTTACCTAGGTGTGCTTACAGCCCACATAAAAGGACAAAAACAAAATTTCCCATGGACACATATGTAATCAAAGAACACAGAATATTAGAGTTGGGAGTGACTTTAGAACAACATTTTGGTGGACTGGAAGAGATCTTAGAACATAAAATGTCAGAACTAGAAGAGAAAATAGAATATTAGAGCAGTCACGTCAGGCAAGACAATATTAAAATGCAGATTCAGAAAGTCAAACGGGATAATGTGTGTAAAGTCCTTCATAGACTTTAAAGCAATATAAAAACGTTATTTATTATTAATCTCATACTTTGATTTTACAGATTAGGAATCAGATTTAGAAAAAGGAAGTGTTTCGCCCAAGGTTTCAGTGATTTTACCAACTAACCTTCCCTTTGGACTCAAACATCCTCTGCCCTCTAATGTCCTTGTTTCCAGTCCCTGGACAATAGCGTCCGAAGTTGTCCCCTTCCCAGCCTGGATGCCAGGGTTGTGTTGAAATATGTATCCTTTGGGACAAACCCTGAATGAGCTGTGAGAAGTAGGGCAAGCAAGGTCTCTTATCTTTCCCTCCCCATGCCCCCATTTCAGTCCCTCAGTGGGTTCCAAAGATCTCCTTCCCTCCTGCGAGCTCCTGGGGAGGCGGCAGGACAGGCTGGACACTGCGAGGCGCCTCCTCGGCCTCGAAGCCCAACCTCATCCCGCCGAGTCCAGTGACCTTGACGCCGTTCGGCGTCCCAGTCGCGGACCCCTTATCTAAATAGGGCTGTAAATCAGGGGCCTGTCACATCCCGGGTAATTACAGGAACTCCACACTACTGGCCCCCGCCGGCCCCGGCTGTTTACTTTAGCGTCGCGTAAAATATTCCCCCTGTCTTTTGTATTCGCGTCTCCCTGTAACATTCCATAAATCAACCCGCCGCAGGAGCGCGCGCTCCCCTGAAATAGCTCTCAACCAGGGCTAAAGAGTTTGGAGGACTTTCTAGAGTCCTTGGGCCAGACCCGACTTGCCCCTGGAGTCTCTCCTTAGAGGTGCTGGGGACTCGAGTGGAGGTGAGGGGAGTGGTTGGTGGGGAGTTAAATATCCTAGCGGACAGAGTGATGATAACTCCTGGTCCCTGGAAATGGGTCTCTCGAAATACCTATTCTCCTCTCAGTGTAAGAACCTCCAGAGAACTGGAGTGTCCTTGAAATTCCATGCGGGAATGTGCCGTCGGGAACTTTAGAACATAAGACGCGGGAAGCGTGCTTCAGTACATGCAACTCTAGAACGTTAGCTCTGCTAGGGGCCTTGAAACCCACAGTGTAGAAAGTTACCGCTGGAAGGGCGCCTTGGACGCATACAACATACAACGATAGGTCTAGTAGAGCCCTACAACGTACCTCCGAGCCCCTTATTTGCAGAGAAGGAAAGAAAGACCAGAGAGGTTAAACAACTTGTCCAAAGTCACACAAGCTGTGATTGTGGACGTAAGAGGGAGGATATTTCTTTCTCCTGCAGCCCATTTCCCCAAGAGAAATTAAAAGGGAAAGGAGAGGAGAATCTAAAGAGACAGAAACAGCCTGTTCTGCTTGTAACATCAGCCTTAAAGACATACAATCTATTTATGGTAAACCCGAGACTGCCCGGTCTCTAATGGATTTCATAAATCAACCCCATGGAAAAAGAATATTAAATTTTCCGTGTCTCCTGGAGAGGCCAGGTCCTGCGGATTAAATATATCTAGGTGTCCTTTCTCTCGCTCTTCCCAAGCCTGTAAATGACAAGGTGTTTACAGCAGGTTCTATGCCGTCTGAGAACCGCCCTGGCCCCTGCTTCCTCTTGGCGTTATTTTCCGCCCAGGGGTGTCTGCTCCGGGACTTGCTCGGGCTACCTGCGCCAAATTGGGAAATGGATTTATTGGGGAAAATAGAAACTCACGGTTTGAGTGAAGATGGGCCTTGAATAAGGGAGCCTCTACTATAAATCAGTCTCTCTGAAAACGGGGAGTTCGAACCTAATTCACCAGAGGGCCTTTTGGCTGAGGACTCCCTAGAGCCCGTGTCGGGGCTCAGTGACAGACCTTTGCAGGAGTCAAGGCCCTGGGTAGGGATAGGGGCTCTGAGCCAGATCCCGGGTCATTCTAACATGATCCCAGCACACAAGTAGTTGACCTCGCTCGCCGGACAGTTCCACTCGGCTTCTTCTTTGCTTGCTGTCCCCTGAAGAGGACTTTTTTTTCCCTCTGGGAGCTACATCCCCTTCCCGGTTCCTTCCTCAGTCTCTCCCCAGCTTCTATTACTCCCAGGAGTTCCAGTCCAGCCTACTGGGTAGGAAGTGCGGGAGGCAGAAGGTCTAGTTAATGCTGGAGACACACAGGAATCCATGTGCTTTTGATACCCCTGCCTCTTTTACTTGGGTTTACAAAATAGCCACGAGATAGCCTCGGAGAATGTAAGAATCTAAGAGCCAGAAGGGATCTTAGAGACAGTCTAGTCCAACTACTTCATTTTATGAGTAAAAAACTGAGATACCTAGAAGAAAGCGACTAGCCCAGGGTTCTACAATCTGATGGCCTATAATCAAACCACCTTGGGGGAAAAGTACACTTTCGACGGCAAGTTCCTCCAGTTCCCAGAACACACCCCTATCCCCTGCCTCCATCTCTGGTGCTTTTGGGGTACTCAGTCCAGTCTCTCCTCTCCCTCCAACTCCCGTAGTAATATTGCGGAGTTTAGCGAATCCAGAATGCTACCCTGGGCCCCCAACCAGGACGCATTCTTCTGCAAGATCTGCTCACACATACCCAGGCCCTTCCCGGGAGCATGCAGTGTCTTCGGAGCTTCCAGAGAGAAAAGCGGTCCAGAAAGCAAGAGCTCGGGAAAAAAATGGCTAGATTCCGGCCTGAACTGCCCATTTAGCGACTTTTTTATTTGTTAGCTTTTTTTTTTCTTTTTTAAGGTTGGTTTTTTTTTTTTTTAATTCTTCCTCCAAGCTTGCATATCGGAGCCTGGGCTGTCTCGAAAACTTGTGGGATCCAGGATAAAGAATTGCAAGACAGTTATATTGAGTGCTTAGAAGCCATGTAAACCTCCTCCATCCGTTTCCCACCTCCTTCATTTTACATAAAAGGAGACTGAGGCCCAGAGCCTGGGTTTGGGGCGGGGTGCCTAACTCAAGTTGACACTGAGCCATCGACCCTTGTGGGACTCGAACCCAGGCCTCCAGATTCCTTCCTCGCCCTGCAGCCCAGCTAAAGCCAAACTCGGACAACCGCAGGCGAGCTCCCAAGTCCTTGGAGCCGCTACTTTGGGTGATATATAAAGGGTAACACTGGGTTCAAAGAAATACAGTAAATTAAAGTACCGAGCAGCCCTGGCCCATCCAAGACATCCCAGCGACTGAAGATCGAAAAGGAGATGGGGAAAACAATTCTCTCCACAGGGGCTCTGAGCCTCGAGGCCGAGACTGAGACGGTTCCTCCTGTGCCCTTGGGCAGGTCGGGAGAGGGACTCCCCAGGACACACACGTACCCCGCCGAGCTTGTCCCGGCGTCTCCCCAGCGCGGCGGCAGGGCTGGAGTTGATCCACACCACGATCCCTATCTGCCGGGCTAGAAAGCAACCAGTCCCAGCGCGGAGCCGGGACTACTCAGTGGGGAGAGGGGCTCTGACCTCCAGCTGCTGCGACCAGGAGAGAAGGCCCCAGCCTGGCCCAGGGAGACACGGTGCTCACACTAAAGACGAAACCCAGTGCCATGAGCTAAGGAAGAATATTCAGGGTCTCAAAACTTTTCAAAGTTTTACACACCGCTACTGGAACAGCAGCAGCTTGATAGCTATGCTTTGTGAACTGCAGTCAATTTCCTGGGCTTCCTTCCCGGACCCAGATTTCAAAGAAAGATTTTTCGGGAAGAAACTGTCTTATTGTTATTATCGTTATTATTATTATTATTATTTAAACGGGACCAGACCATAGCCATCAATTCCAGCTAATGGGCTTAGTAAACACACTTAGAAAGACAAAACAAAACTAAGATTTAATGTTGACGCTGGAAAAAGACTCGGGCCTCCACTTCACTGGGAGATTTGGCAAGATCTCCTATCCTCTGGGAGAAGGAAGGAGTGTGGTGGGGTTCCCTACAAATATCTGCCTGGGCCTTCTTTACTTGGGATGGGGGTCAGAGGTCGCTGCTCACTTGTTCCTGAGATGGAGAAAGAGTCCCTTGGAAATATTTGTATTTTTTACCTTCCCAATGTTCCCAAAAGCAATCTGCATAGGGTTGGCATTCGTTTGTGGGGGGGGGGGGGAGAAAAGGAGATATCAGGGGAAAGAAAAAGAAAGAGGAAGAGAAAAAAAGAATGACTACAGTAAAGGAAAAAGAAATATGTGAGGAGAGTACTTAGCCATTACTATTTTATTTCCTAAAGGGAAGTTTTAGGATTAGACTTCTGACTTTGCTTTTATGATCTTGTTCTGTTTTAACAATTTCCCTCTAGGTAACCAGATTAAAGTCCTAGAATGTCAAAACTAAAAAGGACCGTAAAACATCGAATGTCAGAGCAAGAGGGGACCCTGGAACAGAAACTTTAGAACTGGAAGATCCTTCAAAACTTATCAAGTTAGAACTGGAAATGATTTTAGTGGTCGTCTGGGCTAACCCCCTCTTTTTATAGCTGAAGAAACTGATACCCAGAGAGAAATTGAATTGCCCAAGGTCTCATAGAAGCACAACCATACTTCAGACAACCTTTGGAAAAGACTAGAATCAAGACCCTGCTTGTGTCCCATCACACAAGAAAAGATTTTCTTTATTATTTTCCCAGACCTTAAAAAGTCAAAACAGGCGAGAACAAGAAGACACATTGCAAAGCAGAAACCAAACTCAAACCAACTGTTGGGCGTTATTAAATTCATTTCTATTCATGGGGCACTGCAGAAGTCTATAAAAGAAACAAAGGAGAGGAAAGAAGAGAAAACAGACACTATCCCCCCCCCCATAATGATCCCAATCAGCAGAGCAAAAATTAATTTCATTACCTCCCAGCGCCTGACATAAACTTCAGAAAGGAAATACAATCTTTCTGTGCATGTGTATTAGTCAACCAGTGTAGCATAGCCAGCCAAAACCCTTTCTATTTCAAACTGGTTATCCTAATTCAATGCATTCAATGTACAAGGTTTCCCTGCGACGTTTGGACTCGGGTTTTCCTAGGGCGTTTTCCAAAGAGCCAGAGAGGATAAACATCAGTTAGAACTCAGCTGCTAATCAACCCAGAAAACTGGGTAACCTTTCTTAGCCCCAGGGAGAAATCCACTAGGCTCCTCGATGGCAGATTCATTGGTAACTTGTGCGTCAGATTGTAATGGAATATTTCTCGTAAACAGTCAAGTGTCTCTTTCAGTCCCTCACCTGACATGTTTTTTGTTGTTTAACTTCATATCTGACAGATGATGATAACCTGAAAAAGATCGAGGTTACAAATTCTGGAGGCTTGGGGGCTGGGATGTGTAAAGGAGGGATGAATGAAGATTAGGACAGGGTTGTGATTTGTAGGATCCTGAAACAGGCTCTTGGTTATGTAACTAACCCATTACAGGGTACAAGAGGAAACTAACAAGAATGAGAGGAAAATATAACAGACAAAAACTCTTGGCCACTAGCCCAAAGAATCTGTTGCCTTTCTGATGATTTACAATCATAGACTGTTAGAGTGGAGAAGAAATTGTTATAGAACGGCAAGGGGTCTTAGGGACCATACCACGATAATAATATCAACAATAAGAACTGACCCTAGATCTTATTTGGTCCTCAAGAAAGCTCAGTGAGGTAGGTAGCATTAGTGTTGTTACCTTGTCCCACTTCTTCATTTTACAGATGAGAAAACTATGCTACTGTGGAACTAGCCTTGATTTTGAAGTCATAGGATCTGGGTTCAAATCCCTCACTTCCCACCCCAACAGACATACTACCTCATGACATTGGGCAAATTGGATAACCTGTTTGGGTCTCAGTTTCATCAGGGATAAAATTAAAAAGGTTTGTACTAGGGAGCCTCTGAAATCCCCCTCCCCCAGTTGTAAATCTAGGCTCCTAAAAATCTCTTTGAAGTTAGTGAGCTGCCCAAATTTACACAGTCAGAAAGTGCCTAAAGATGGTGTTCTAAATCCAGGTTCTCTGACTGCTCTCCGCCACACCATGATTTCTTTTTATGAATTTGCCAAGATAATAATTTGAAAGCAACCTGGTACTCCCTGGTACCTCCCACCACCCCATTCACCTTCTTTTTTCCTAACTTTAAATTTTCAACTAATTACACAAATAAGTGCCTATTGTGAATGCTAAATTGCATTCCAGGTGGAGAGAAATGCAGAAATAAATCTGTGTTCCTTGTTCTCACGGAGATCAAGTTCTAGTAGAACAATATGATAGTACATAGTTAACTACCATACTCAAATTCTGGTTTTATGTTCCCTATGACCTCCATAGCAAATATCAATTCCTCTGTTTAGCATTTAAAGTCCTTCACAACCAGACTCCTGTCTCCCTTTCTAACCTTATACATTACTCTCTGTAATACACTCTTTGAGTTGCCACACTGGAATTCTTGTGATTCTTCATACGAAACATTCCATCTCCCATTACCATACCTTTGTACAAGCTGTCCCTGACGCCTGGAATGCACTCCTTCTGCTTCTGGGATCCTTAGTTTTCTTAAAAGCTCAGCACAAATGCCATCTCTTATATGAAATATTTCTTGCTAGTGTCTTTCCTCCAAAATTACTTTGTACTGATTTTGTATCTGTTTCCTATGATATACTTTCTATATGTGCACACATTTCTCATCTTGTAGAATATATGATCCTTAAGGGCAGGGATATATAAGAATATAATAGAATATAAGAATATATAGAATAGAATATAAGATCCTTAAGGCCCATAGTCCCTAGCTTGTTATCATGTGAGATAGGATAGACTTCTACCATGACCACCATTCCTCAGGGACTAACTGTCCAGGAGCCCAAGAGCCCTGTGAGGAACAATGCCCTCTTGCAACCCAACCCTGTCTCCAAACCAGTACTTCTGCCATCATCCAGGGGAGTTATTCCAATGTCAAACAAAGCAGGAGCTGCTACCTCTTCTCATTGCAGCCACAACCACTAATAACCTGGAAAAGACAGTTCTCAGCCTCAAAGTCCTTGACATTATCAGATGGTGCAACATCAGAAATAGATATGGTTTAATCAGTGAAAATGAAACTAAAGATGTGTTTATAAATCTGTTTTATTCTCCTGTATTCCAGAGATAGGAATAATGCCTCGACCTGTGATTTTACTAATACTGAGAACTCCCAAGTGAGGAGCCTCTCTCTACCAATGCGACTCAGCATCTCATCTGCAACTTAGAGTGTTAGTGTTGCCTAGAACACTGAGAGCTTAATTGACTTGCCCAGGGTCACACAGTCAGTATGATTATAGATTTAGAACCAGAAGAGATTGTCAAGTCCATGGAGTCCAATCCCCTCATTTTACAATTGAAGAAACTGAGGCATAGAAGGCTAATGAGACTTTGCCCAGGATCACACAGATAGTAAACATCTAAGGCAAGATTTGATCCCAGGGCTTCCTGACTCCAAGCTCATGTCTCCACAGCCTCTCTAAGTGGATAGAGATAGATGTAGATATCAACTATTACTACTACTATTTATGCCTCTCACTAAATTTCCTAGACTCATTGAATAAAATGACAATGCTGGAAGGGACCTCGAAGAAAAGTATATTTAATTGAAGCTAAATAAAGTGAAGTAACAATACAAAACATCAGAGCTAAAAGAAATCTCTGAAGTCATGTGTCCGGTCAGAGAAGAGAAGACTTGTCCAACATCACACAGCAGATTTATATGGCTCAGTCACAAATTCAGCTCCTTCCCACTACTTTCTGTTGCCTCTTCTATTATTTATTTTTTGAGTAGGTAAGTTCTAGAAACAGTAAGTTCCAGAAACTCAGGAATGTGTGGCAGAAGGCAGTGGAAAGGGAAGAGAAAGTGAATGTGTATGGATCTGGGGCCTATAGGTCTTTGGTTTCAGGGCCAAGATCAGAGAACCTCTGGGGATCTAGCATCCTCAGTGGTTAAGGGGAAGCCCTGGAGCAGGTAGCAGTACCTGGAGCAATTGACCTCCCAACCACTGCTGCTATTCATGACGTTAAAATAACATGAAGGATTAAAACAATTGATTCAGGCATAAGGGGAGCCCTGGGAAACAGACCTCCATTCTTGGATACCAATTTGTATATAGGTATAAAATGGTAGAGGGTTCGTGTAGGGTTTATGGCTCCTAGGGAGAGAGGACCCTCTTATTAATGATCTGTTATTTAGTATCACATATAATATATTCTATTACAATAGTATATATGTTATTAATTATAATTATCAATCAACTAATGTTATATGTTAATTAATTTGATTAATTTTGCTAACTAAATGCTAATCTCAGGCACAACAGTGTTGATAAAGGAATAAAAGTGGAATCGAAATGTAAATGTAATGTTTTTAAATTGCACACTTTTAAGGTAAAAATTTAAATTCTATGCTCCTTAAGTTTCATTACCCTGAGGCCTTTAATTAGCCTAAGTTTTGTGAACAGTTATCTTGAAGTCTGGATTCTTTAGTGATTTGGGTGAGGGCACTTTCAGTGACCAGGACTTGCAAATGCTAAACAAGGAAAGAAGACATCCTTCCAAGGACCCCAGGCAGATTAGGAAAAAATTACCCTAGGATTCTTTTATCTAAAGGCTATGTATTGTATCTATTCTCAAACTTAATTTTTTTAGAGGGGGAAGGCAAGGCAATTGGAGTTAAGTGACTTGCCCAAGTTCACACCTCTAGTAAATGTGTCAAGTGTCTGAGGTTGGATTTGAACTCAAGTCCTCCTAACTCTAGGACAGGTGCTGCCTTTTGAGCTTACTTTTAAATGGAATTCATAGTTGAAGGAGCCCTGTGAGGACAACTAGAAGAATGAATGAATAAATGAAAAAGCAATTATTAACCATTTACTTCTTACAAAGCACTGGGTTAAGCAGTGGAGATAAAAAGAGAAAAGTAAGACAGTCCCAATTTTCAAATAGCTCATATTCTGATGGGAGAAGACAAGACACATAGAAAGTTTCCTCTGCAAGTCAGATCAAAAGTCCCCATGGCCTTTAGGGTATAATATCAAAGCAGAGAGTAATGCATCTTCTTTTATGTCATTTCCACTGATAAACTCATATGTTTGTGATGCTGAATCATTTGACAATGCCAAGCTCTTTGGAGAGTTTTCTTTTCTGGGTTTTCAGTATCTAGGACTTTGACTGAATCTACACAGGGCTTGCTTCCTGGAAAGATGACTTTGGGGAATGAGCTGAGAGCATCACCAGTGAGTGGCCTGTGGAGTGCTGCCACCCCAGAGTTCTTAGTTTTGTCTACCAGTTGGTGATAGTCAGCAGCTGGTATTGGTGATGGCAAGGAAGGTAGACTCCTTCTCCACACACAGCAACTGATCCCCTTGAAGATGATTGGAAGCAAAGGCTGAGGGACACTGCTATTCCCAAGGCTTGAGTTCAAGGTCCTGGGCTGTCTCCATCATGGGTACCTTGTTTAAGAAAGAGAGGCAGAAAGTATTTAGGAGGGACATATATATATATATATATAAAATGTAAGGAATAATTTCCATGAAGGGTATGCTGGAAGACTCTAGACTGGGTTGCTGAGCCTGGTGGCAGAATTACTTTCTCCCTCAGAGGATATTGAAAGCAGGATAGGTTTTCAGCTCTCTTGATTGGTGATGTCCTTCCCAGATAGGTCAGATAACTTCTCATTTAATGAGATTCCAAAATCTTGTTCAGTCAATAGCTAATAGTAGGCTCAAGGAGACCTGAGTCTTATATTTAGAAGTTATAGCATCATGGCTTCTTTTTTTGGCGGGGGGAGGCAATTGGGGTTAAGTGATTTGCCCAAGGTCACACAGCTAGTTAAGTGTCAAGTGTCTGAGGCTGGGTTTGAACTCAGGTCTTTTTGACTTCAGGGCCAGTGCTCTATTCACTGTGTCACCTAGCTGCCCTATCATCATGGATTCTTAGAATTATGAGAATCTCATAGCTCATTTAGTCCACCCAGGTGAGAAATTAGAGAGTCAACATCTGTTTCTGTTTGACATGTGATAAAAGCCAGTAGTGCCCTGGTTGCCAAATAAGTAGAGGGATATGATGCCATTCCTCCTCATCTTCTCATTTTAAAAAATCCCCAAAACCAGAGGACAGGTAAGGCCAGAGTAGCCAGGGCTTTCTTCTGTTTGAATCCCGGCCTGGAGGGAAGGCTTGCCTGTCAGACATGACTCTGGAATGTGTTGGGGAAACAGGCCGCTTTCTTTTCCAGGACTGACAAGACAACACGAAGATGTGTGGCAAGAAGGAGACCTGGTTATCTGCTGCCGCCTCTGTTCCGTTTGGTCTGTTGACTCTGGCAGCAAAGTGGCCCAAACCCCCTGCATTTGATAAGAGGGTGTGAGAGAGAGGAACATCGGGGTCCTAGGGATTTGAGTGAAGTACCAGAACTTACATTTTCCCCTCTAAAGGGGGCTGACAAAGCCTGGGGATCATGGAGATAGAGCTGAAAGGGACCTCAGAGGTCATCTAGCCCAGCCTCTTAGGCTTCACCTCTCCCTTACAACACAAATGCACCATTTTACATATGAGGAAACTGAGGTCGAAAGGGGTCAAAGGATTTGCTCCAAATCTTGTGGGCCATAAGGGGGTAATATCAGGTTTCAAACACAAGATGTCTGACTGCAGGCCCTGGACTCATTTCACAGAACCATGCTGTCTGCTTGTAGCTATTGTCAAGGACCAATAGGAATGAGTCTGGTTCCCCAGGTATAGAAGAAAATAACATATTTATTGCTAGGTCATATCCTCTATTCCATATGCGTAAGTATGTTTATGTGAGGGGCATATGTGTATACATAAAGATACATATATACATACAGATACATGTATATTTGGACCTAAGCTATGATTTCATCAATGTAGGAGTTTCCATCAAAGGAGACTAGTACCTTCTCTGCTACTCTCTAGTTGCCTGGGGCCACTGGAGGCAGCTGGGTGGCTGAGTAGATAGAGCTCTGGGCCTAGAGTCAGCAAGACCTGAGTTTAAATCTGGCCTCAGACACTTACTATCTGTGTGATCCTGGACAAGTCACTTCACCTCTGTTTGCTTTAATCCACCAGAGAAGGAAAGCCTTCAGTCACTAGGACTCCAGTGAAGTGAGGACTTCATGCCATGAGCCTTTTGTTCAGTCATTTCATGGCTCAATAACTAAACAGCTGAGTGATTCAATGATTCACCCAGGGCCACACGGGCAGTCTGTATCAGAGGCAGGACTTGAATGCAGGTCCAATATACTACCTCTTGATATGTATACATATATATATATATACACACATATATATGCATATATGTGCATGCATGTATACATGCTTCTACGTATTTACATATACATATAATATGTAGATAGATACCAATTCATATATATATATATAATAAATACCAAAATATTTGTTGAATGCTCCTCCCAACCAGTTATAGCTCCAGGGAAGGCAAGGGTCCAGATAAAAGAAGAAAGGGTTGGCTATCATTTGCCTACATCAGGAAGCTAGTCTGGAGGGAAAAGAGAAGGGACATCGGTAAGATTATACTGAGCTTTCTTAGAGGGAGAATAAAGGATGGATGGATATGGAAGACTGCATTGGGAAGGGGGAAGAAGGGAGACCTTTCATTAATAGTGAAGGAACTTTTTGGAAGTGAGCTGCTGTCAGGAAAAATTTAGACAGGTTATAGGGGACAGATCAGGGCAAAATGACTTGTTGGGGACAGGGTGTTTCCCATAAAAGGGGCCTAAGTGCTGGTCCAGGCTAATCTGGAACAAGTAGATGAAGTACCTAGCTGAGAACCTGAGTACCTCCTCGACTTGCCCTACTCCCCACCTCAACCTCCAGAAGCTACAATGAGCGCAGTATTTTTGAGGAAAGCTCTAAACAGCTGCAGTTCTGGGCCCTGCTGTTCATGAAGCAGGATGAAAAGTTTAGCATGAGGTGTTTGGCAAATAACTCCCACCTGCTCTTCTGATCCCAGCCCATTCTAAGGTCTTGATTGGCCTGGAGATCAATGAGAGTACATTTGCAAAACAGAAATAACTGCCCCAAATTCTGTGTGGGACTTGGGTCTAGATGCCCCACACTGTCTGGACCACATTTATTGTCTTGACTGTGCAATGAGAGGAATGACTTGGTCAATGGATTTCATAAGAATATAGAATATGAACACAGAATATAGTACACTAAAGACTAAAGAGACCACAGAGCCCAGAACCCAGAAAGTCAGAGCTAGAAGGGACCCTAGAACTTTGAATAGTTAGAAAGAACCTTAGAGAAGGACCATCTCATATTCCAACTCCCCCACTTGGAAAAACTCAATTTAAATTTTTTTTGTTTCTCTTTCACTTTCCTTTCCTATTTTGTCCCTCCCCTTGTAACAAACGTTTTAAAAGGAAAAGGGAGGAAAACCTTACCAGAAAATCACCTGAGTTGGACAGTGTATGCAGCATTCTGTACCCAGTCAATCCCGTCAATTCACAGATGAGAAAATGGAGGCCTAGGGAACACACAAGTAATTGAACCACTGTTTCAGTCTCCTGGACTCTCAGTCTATTGACCTTTTCATTTCAACATGTATCTGTCTTAGAAGAAAATTGTTTCCACTTAAAAAACAAACAATTCAGGGGTGGCTAGGTGGCGCAGTAGATAGAACGCTGGCTCTGGAGTCAGGAGGACCTGAGTTCAAATCCGACCTCAGACACTTGACACACTAGTTCTGTGACCTTGGCAAGTCAGGTAACCTCAATTGCCTTGCCTTTCCCCCACCAGATAAGGAAGGGCAAGATATTCTCCTTAAGTTAAATTGGATAAATCCCCAGGACATCAGCCTTATTCATCTTCAGTGTTCCACAGAAGGTTGACTGGGAATCAGGAAACTTGGGCTCTTATCCCAGACCTACAACCTAATACCTATAGGATGCCGGGCAAGTCCCTTACCCTTTGTGGACCTTAATTTCTTGCACTATAAAATGAAGAGTTTTCACTCTGAAGATCCTGTCAACTAGAACATTCCAGGATTCTCTGAAATGTTCACAGTTCCCTTGGCCAGCCTGCAGGGTTGCTATGATAATAGACTGAGGAAAATGTGCTCTTCCTCCACTTCTCCACATAGCATTGGAGAACTTTACCCATCTGTACCTCCATTTCCTTATTTGTTCAATAGGGATAATATCCACCCTCCTGATTTCCGGAGATATTTTTGAGGGTCAAATAACATAATAGAAATAAGCTTATCAGTCAAATTATGTTTCTAAAGTGCTTCAGGCACATAAGCATGGGTGTATGGTGTCCTGTAATGATACAGTTTCTTCCACTAAGAATTTGCCTTCAAGATGGAAAAAAAACCCATCCCCATAGGCACAGCCATAAAGGCATTGTGGGAATATACATATACACAGCAGTAATACACAGGAAAATATATGCTCTGTATAAACATATATAAATATGCACCACCACCACCACCTCAACCATAAACACAGAATTGACAGGTGCCAGACCATTGTGTATCTGCAACAAAGATCTTAATGGAAATTCTGGGCCTCCCTGTATATCCAGGCACTCATATAAAGATTCTTTTATATCCAGGAACCCTTTGTGATCCAGAGCCTAGAACTAGTTAAGGTTCTTTTTCTCCTACCTAACCTCTAGCGTTTCTAATTCTACTAGTCTTCTCAAGTCCTAAGCCTCAGGCTTGGAAAGTAGGAAGTGAATGAAAAGCCATTTTAAAAGGTCAGAACAGCTCTTAGCTTGGCCCCAAAGGATCTATTGGGCAATAGTGTTTCTTTAGCATCTGTATTGGCAATTTTATTAAAAAGTAAAACAAAGTAAATGGGTCAGTCCATTTCTCTTGGCCTAAGGAGTTGGACTAGATGATTGTTAAGGTCTTTCCTATCTCTGATATTCTTTGCTCTGTTTTCTAAAATGACTTCCAGCTCTTATATTCTGTGTTCTCTGTTCTAAAGCCCCTTCCAGTCCTAATGTTGTCAGGTTCCTTTCAACTTTGACATTATATATATATATATATATATATATATATATATATATATATATATATATATTTTACTGTCCCTAATAGCAGTAACAGTCTATGATCTTAGTTCTAATATTCTATGTTCTAAGGCCCTGCCCACTCAGACATTCCATATTCTTTCCAGTTCTAACATATTCTCTCTCTCTCTCTCTCTCTCTCTCTCTCTCTCTCTCTCTCTCTCTCTCTCTCTCTCCCTCTCCCTCTCCCTCTCCCTCTCCCTCTCTCTCTCCTCCCCCCTCATGAACAGGGCATCTAGAAGGTCATTTCCTAGGATCTCTGGAAGAATTTTTCCCACTCTATTTTAGCTCCTCAATGTAACAGGTCACACTCTGAAACTGTCATAAACCTGCTGGTGTCACTCACTCCCAGTCATGTTAGTGTGACACAGCTGGGAGCAATCAATGTCACAGTCAGGAATTATGGAATCTGATTTCAGGAGTGTAGGAATTCAAGGAGACCTATTTCAGCTTGGTGACCTTGGCTGAGTCATTGAACCCAAGAACCCCTGTCTCTCTTTGTTGGGAAAGTTTTAAATAACATAAGATTTATATAGAGCAGGTGGAACATTTTGGAGATAGGCAAAGAGAGAATTTAGGAATTTTAATTCAACTTAGACTAAACTGACCTCTGATGTTCTTGCTCCATAATAACATAGCGACCAAAGAATTGGTCTTGATGACAGGAAGACTTGCATTGAAGCCCAGCCCCTAACATATACTTGATCTGTGACTTTGGGTGAGTAATTTAATCTCCCAGTGCTCTGCCACTCTCTAAGATTATAAATTGCAGAGAAGATGCTGATTTGAAGCAGGAGTGGGAGTTTCCTCATCTGGGAATTCCCTATACTAATGAAATCAGAGGTCTCATCCTTGTCCCTCATATCATGAGAAGAATAAACCTTGACTTTATCTAATCAATGCATCCTTTGGATTGTATTCTTCATGATGTGATCTAAAATGCAGTTTCAAATTAAATTCATTTATTCTTCCATTTTGCCCACAATTATTTATTAGGCTCCCTTCATATGAAATTCACTTACCTCAACACTGCAGGGAGATATAAAGATGCCCTGCCCCCATGGAGCTTTTGAGACATGAGAATAGAATAGGAATTGGGAATGTGATGATTGCTTCTGTGGACTTCCAAGTACTGGAGGATGAGATGAAGGAAAGATCATGTCCGACTTGGCAAAATCAGGGGCGCTTTCACAGAACAGCTGGCATTGGAAGCAGGCCTTGAAGGAAGGCTGCCAACAAGCAAGGACGGAATGAAAGCATCCCAGGCAGAGGAAAAATTGTGAGTGGAGGCATGGAGATGGGGAAGGCAATGGCATAGTTAGGGTACAGTGAGTAGTCCAATGTGGCTGGAGTATGTGTTGGGGAATTGTTCAAGGTCGTTTTGGAAATGTACCTAGATCATATATGTCAATGAATGCCAGACTAACCAGTCTGGATTTTAACTGAAGTAGCAGCTGGAGAACTACATAAGGGTTTTGAGCAGGAGAAAGATGTGATCTCAATTATGTATCCAAAAAACCATTCTGGATTAGAAGGTAGATTAGAGGGAAACAGGCTAGGGCCAGAGAGTCTATTTGGAAGGCTATTGTAAATTAGTCCAGAATGGAGGCAATGAACTAGGGTGAGACCTAGAAAGGGGATGGTAGCAATTAAGAAATTATGTTGGGGGAGTATTTCCCTATTCCCAGATGGTACTTAGAAATTTGGTCCTTCCTTACTGCTTGCCCCATTCCAAAATAACATTGTTCCTTTTGTTTTTTGTTAATTGCAAAATGAATTTTTTCTGGCCCCTTTATAAGGATGAAGTTTCGATTTCTACTCAGAGAAAGAAAAAAGGAAATGCTAAAAGGAGTCTATTCTCCAGCTCTGTGGTCCACTTGTTCTCCAGTGCCTGCATAATTACAGATCACAGAATTTCTGTATTGCAAAGCACCAACTCCAAAGGTTATCTGTTTCAGCCTGTACCTGAACAAAAATCCCAACAGGAACACCCTTGCCCCTGATATGTAGCCATTTAGCCTCCAGTGAGGAGAAAGTCAATATCCCCTGTTCAGCCTGTTAGATTTTGAATAGCTTTGTTAGGAATGTTTTTCCCACTTCAAGCCTAAGTCTGCCCCCTTTTTCATAGGCTTGTTAGTTCATAGATTTAGAATTAGAAGACCTTCCTTTTATAGATGAAGAAACTGAGGCCCAGGGAAGTTGAGTCACTTGTGGAAGGTCAAATAGATAGCAAGCATTAAAAGGTGATACTTAAACTCAGATAGAAACTCATTGTTTCTAGTTCTGCCCTCTGGAGCCAAGTAGAAAAAATTCGATTGATCTTTGAGGAGCAGTCCTCCCAATACTCGAGCAAATCTATCATACATCCCCTAAGCCTTCAATTTTCTGGCTAAGAAGTTCCAGTTCCTTTTATAGACCTTCCTATGCCTGATTTCTACCTCCTCACTGTGATGGTCACCCTCCTCTGGTCTTACAAAAACTTGTCAATCATTCCTCTAAAATGAGATGTCTAGAGGAACACAATATGCCCTGGTAATAATGGATATTTACTACTTGTATTCATAGAGTTCTTAGTGGTAAATAAATTATAAGTTAGTGCAATAATGATCACTTCCATTTTACAGAATCATAAATTGAGGCCTTTAAAAACTAAATGAATTTCTCCAAGGATATACACCCTGAAATCAGCACAGTGAGGATTCAAAGCCAGTTCCTCACTGTCCAAATTCAAGGCTCTGCTGATAAACATGGTCTGAGCAGGGTAGCCTTTTTTCATCTTGTATCAGTCCCACCATTTCCCTTACCCCACAGCCTAGCTCCCCTTTACCATGTTCATTCAGACAAGGAGGGCAGGAAGGAATTCTTATAACTTTGCTCACTTAGTCTATTGTTACCGTTTTTTCACACAGACACATGCACCCAAATTAACAACAACCAAAAGAAATCCTTTCTGGGAGTGACAGGTCTAACTCAGGGTAGCATTAACCAGATCTGAAACTTGACACGGGCCTGGTCCTGGGCTGTGAAACATATTCCCTGCACACTCTGTGGCCAGGCTTGCCAGATAAAGAGCCCAGAAGGCCTGCTGAACCAAATGGGGTGGGCACTACCCTCCCCACCCAGGTCTCGACAGCCTCCAGGGACAGAAGCCCAATCCCCCAGGCTGTTACCATAGCAACTCCAGAGAGGGGCCAAGGGAATTGGAAGCCTTTCAGAGAATCCTGAGATGTTAGAGTTGGCAGGAACCTCAGAGAGAAAAACCTCATTTTATAGTGGAAGAAATTGAGGTCCAGAGAGGACAAGGGACTTACCCAAGGCCCTGCATGTAGATAGCAGGTTATAGATCTGGGATAAGAACCCACATCTCCTTATTCCCAGTCAACCTTCTGTGAGACATCCTGGATAAATGAGCCATGATGTCATGTCATTACAGCCTGATTTGGAGAAAATGCCCCACCCCCTTCCCAAATGACACTCCTCCAGGCCACTTTTGGATATCGTAGTCTTGCTCTGGGTTGCTTCTCTCAGGTTTTCAGTTGGTAGTCAACCCTGGTTCAGAAACCATGTCAGTGACCAGTATACTGCCTTATCTCTAGAATACTGTGGTGGGTGGCCTTTTTTGTACCTGCGTTTCCATCAGGATGTGGGGAAATCACATGGAAACTACTGTGGAAACCTCCCATGATCTCTGTCAAAGAAAGTTCAGATCTTACAGTGCCAGAGAAGATGGGGCATAACCTAAGAGAGGAGCCCGTCTTTGCCTTGGAAGGACACTGCTGACCGCTAATGCACTTACCATGTAATAATGCATATTTAGTTATCTGTGTGTGTGTTTATAATTACTTTATTAGACTGTGAGCTCCATGAAGGCAGGCATATTTTATTTAATTTTTTTATCTCCCCCAGTGTCTAATATAAGCTCTGTTCACAACAGCATCATAACTCTAGAGCTGGAATCGATGGACCTCAGGACATATGATGACTCCTAGTTACCTTTAGGATGTCAACCACGTAAGTGGAGAGATGATGATGGGGAGGTAGAATCAGCAAGATCTAGCAACTGATTGGGTGTAAGGAGTAAGGAGTCGAGGATAACTCCAAGATTGCAAACCCAGGGGACTGGAAATGTGGTAATGCCCTTGACAGAAAGAGGTTAAGTTTGCTAAGTTTCACTTTGCAGCTAGGAAATTAAGACCCAGGTAAATTTAGTGATTTGTTCAAGGTCACATAAACAGTAAGTATCAGAAACAGGTTTGAACCAAGGTCAGAGAATCATAGATCTAGAGTTGGAAGGGACTTCAGAAGCCATCTAGTCCAACTCCCTCATTAATGACTTGCCTAAGGTCACACGGTTGACAGTGATCATCAGAGGCAGGATTTGAACCAAAGTTCTCTGGCTTCAGAGCTCTTTCCACTGTATCACAGTGCCTCCAAGATATTGGCTAGTTGGTTGCTTCAATGAATTACCTTGGGATGTGTTGTCTGTCAATTGCTGAGACCTTTTTGTTTGGAAAATTTTATATTTGGAAAATATATATTTGAAAAGAGTACATTTGGAAATTATATTTGGGAAATTTTATATTTGGAAAATATATATTTGAAATTTTTATATTAGGAAAATAATTTCCAGCACTGTGCATATATACTATGGAAATAGCTATAGATACATAAGCTAGTTTGCCCTAGTTTTTGCAAGGAATCATGAGATGCTTCATCTGTTGTAAATACAATAATTTATTATAGTACTTATTAATGTGAATCATTTATTAAGTCTTTGCCAAAATATTAGAATTTCTGAGACATTCCCATGGTTTTATAGGGACCCCTGTATTTGAAAGAAGAAAAAAGAGTATTTGAAATCAGAACTGTGCCAGAAAAATCAAGGATGAATGGTGTGTAAGGAAACAAGCTATTCTGGTCTTCCATGTAAACTTGTCTATCTTTGCCTGTTGAACATCTCTGCCTGAATGTCTTGTAACTTAACTTCTCCCTTCCTCTCCTGCAAACCAATTCACTCTCAAAACTTCCTTATTTCCATAATGGCAGCATCGTTTTTCCAAACCAGAAAATTCTACCAGCTTTATTTCTTCTTTCCCCTTCATCCTCTATAACTAAGGCCTATTGATTCTCCCTTCTCTATATCTATCAAGTACTTGGCTGTCTTATCAGTTCATAAGCAATTTGTGAGCACCTACTATGTATTGGGCATTGTGCTAGGCATTGGATATATATATATATATGTATATTATGTATGTATGTATATGTGTGTGTGTTTTAAATGAGAGGTCTACTTCTTCCATAGTCAGGACCCTAGTTCAAGTCAACATTACATTAGCCTGGATAACTGAAAGAAGGATTAGACTCTTCTAGCTTGGCCCAGAAGGGTAGAACTAAGACCAGGGAACGGAATATATAAAGATTTGGGCTCATCAATCAATTAACAAGCATTTATTAAGCACTTACCATATTCCAGGAACTGTGCTAGGTACTTGGGGATACAAACTCAAAAAAGAAACAGTTCCTGCCCTCAAAGAACTTACATTCTACCAGAGGAGGCAACACAGACAAATATAAATATATACAAAAAGCCCACTAATGTAATTTTGAGAGGGCACTAAAAGTTGAGATTAGAAAAGGCCTCAAGATAGCACTTGAATCGAACTTTAGAGGAAACTAGGAATTTTGTGAGGCAGAGAAGTGCATCCTGTGTATGAGAGATCAGTCTGTGTGAAGGCAGGGAGACTTGATGGAATATTGTGTGTGAAAAAGAGCAAGAAGGAATTTTGGTTGAACCACAGAGTGCAGGAAGGGACATAACATATCAAAGGGAAGGAAAGAAAGGTTGGAGTAAGGGTGTGAAGGGTTTTAAATAACAGAAGGGTTTATGTGCTATCTTACAGAAAATAGAGAACCCTTGGATATTTTTTGAGAACTTTGACATGGTCAGCCCAATGCTTTTGGAAAATTACTTTAATTTCTGAGTGGACTGGAGTAGGGAGAGACTTAAGACATGGAGGCCAAGTAGAAAACTGCTGCAGTAGTCCAGACAAGAGGTGATGGGGGCCTGAAGCAATAATAGTAGCTTGCATTCATATACTGCATTAATATTTTCAAAGCATTGTACATATACTATATCAGCTGAGTCTCACAACCACCCTGGGATGTAGTAAGTACTATTATGATCTATTTTATACTTGTGCAAACTGAAGCAAAGAGAGGTTAGATAACATGCCCAGGGTCACAAGCTTAGAAAGTGTCTTAGGCTGGATTCAGACTCAGACCTTCCTGACTCCAAGTCCAGCATTCTATGTACTGCTCTACCTAGTTAACTTTAGATGGCAGCCATGTAAGTGGAGAGATGATGATGGGGAGGTAAAATCAGCAAGATCTGGCAACTGATTGGGTATTTGGGGTGAGGAGTTAAGGATAACTCCAAGACTGCAAACCCAGCGAACTGAAAATATGACAGAAAGTGGTTAAGTTTGGAAGAAGAATGGGTTTGGGGAAAAGGATTTGTTTCAAAGACTGTCTAACAATGGAATAGACTGGGTAATAGGTGACAGCTGTGAATCACTGAAGTGTTAAACTGTATTGGGATAACTGCTTGTTGGGGCTGTTATAGAGGAGACTCATTATTTCAGGTAGAAATTGAATTAGATGGCTCTTGAGATTCTATGACTGGTATAATGGCTTTCTAAATGGCTTCCCCACTTTCCATCTCACTATTCCCCTCCAATCCATCCTATATCTGCTATCTAATTAATCTTCCTGAAGCATATCTTTGATTATATCATTCTCCTACTTAAACACCTTAAATTGTCCAATGTTTCAAATCCAAACTCTTTAAATTGGTCTTCCTTGGATTTCTAAGGAGAGTTAGTAGGAAGGAGTCTGAGCATAGGTGCAGATTCTACCCCAACAGACACTTGGAAACTTTAGGATCCATGGCCCGAGCATTTCTGGGACCTAGAATAGGTGACTTTCTGCAAAATTTGTCCAAAAGGGTTAGAATTTTAAAACACTACCTAAGGGATTTTCTCATTTGGTTGAGAGCTGTTGCATAATAAGTTTCCACACAAAAACTTTACAAAGTTATATAAATTAAGTAGTAATAATAATTATTACTATTATTAATAACAACAGCCAGGCACTCCTCTACTCAGAAACCTTCACTCACTCCCCATTGTTCACAAGATGAAGTCCTGGTTCCTTGGCCTGCTATTTATAATCCTTCCTCATCTGAACCAATCTTCCCTTTCAACCTTCACTCCCATTCTCTCCTGTCTACACCTTCTGCTCTGGTCATGTTGATTTATTTCTTCCCTGCTCTTGCCCTTCTCCTGGCTGGATCCTCTCTTTTACAACCTATCAGAATCCCAACTATTCAAATCCTACCTCTTCCAGGAAGCCTCCCTTGAGCATTCTCTCCATCACGTCTCTTTCCCTTGAGCTCCTAAAAAATTCACTGTCTTTTACCTTCATTTGGCTGCTAGAACAGGTTCTATTTTCATGTGGTTTTGGTTTTTTTGGGGAGTGGAGTGGGGGAATATGGGATTGGGAGTGATGACCTTGTATACTTATAGTCACTTCTAGACAGAAAAAAGGGGGTGCCAAAAAGTCCCTGGAAAGACACTGTTTCTATCTGACTTTCTGACATTTCCATAGATGGTTCCTAGGTTCATAGGCTGGATGGACTGATTGTCAGGGAAGCTGTAGAGATTTTTGTGCTGGCTGACTCTGGGAATGTGTCCATTTCTGTGGTGCTATGAAGAACTGGAAAGGACCTTCGAAGAAGAAGAGGAAGAGTTAGCATAGATACATAGCTCTTTAAGGTTTACAAAATATTTTGCAGGTATCTCTAGGTGCAATTATTATCTTCATTTTACAGATGAGGAAATTGAGGCAGGTGGAGCAGGTTAAGTGACTTGCCTAAGGTCAAACAACTAGCAAATGTCTTGAGGTCAAGTTTAAGCTCAGGTCTTCCTGATTCCAGGCCCAGTACCCTACCCACTTCCCCATACATACAAGGTAGTTGTGGGAGATAAGTAATTCAGTATATGTTGTACATGTCTAGCTATGCAAAACATTATCATAGTAGATATATTGTACAAGGCAGCTTATAATTCCCTCCCACTCATCCCACCCCCCACCTGGTCCATTCCCTACATGATCCTGTCCCTCTTCTATAGTGGGTACTTCCAACCTCCCCTCCACCCAAGGATGCCCTCCCTTCCATCATCCCCCCTCTCATCCCCTTCCCCCCGACTCTCCTGTAGGGTGAGATACCCTATTCAGTGTGTATGTCATTCCCTCCCTAAGCCAAATTCACTGAGAATAAGGTTGACCCATTCCCTTTTGCCTTCTTGTTCTTTCCCCTCCACTGTAACCATTTTCCCTTGCCTCTTCTATATGAGAAAGTTTACCCCAGTTTGTTTCTCCCCATCTCCTCTCATTATATTCCTCTCTCACCTCTTAATTTCACCTTTTAAGTATCATTCCTTCCTATTAAATTGGTCCTGTGCCCTCTCTCTATGTATACCTGTACATATATATATACACACACTCACATATGTATTCATATGCCCATATACCCTCCTATATAGACGTATGTATGTATGTATATGTATATATGTGTATATATATGTATATAGACATATATGTATGTATATGTATATATGTGTAAATATAGGCATATATGTATATATAATATATATATATATATTTCTATTCCCTCATTTGGAGTTTTCTTGGCAAAGATTCTGGAGTGGTTTGCCATTTCCTTCTCTAGTCTATTTTACAGATGAGGAAACTGAGGCAAACAAGGTCAAGTGACTTGCCCAGGAACACATAGCTCGTAAGTGTTTGAGGCTAGATTTGAACTCAGGTCCTCCTCACTAGAAGACATAATTTCAAATCTTATCACTTATTAGATATGTCTTCATGGGTAAGTCACTTAGTCACAACCTGAGTTTCCTCCAGACATAATCACACCTGCATCGACTCACTATCTACTTATCAGGATTTGGCAGGGGGTGGGGGGAGCACCCTGAAAACTTTAAAGTGCATGTGTAAAATTTTAAAATGTAAATGAGGGTGTTGGATGAGATGCTCTCTAAGACTCCCTTCCATATCCATTATTTTGTGCTCTGGGTTCTAGGTTCTTTGCTCTGGATTCTAAGTTCCCTGCTCTCTCTGACATTCTTTGTTCTACTGCAGAGGTGTCAAACCTACAGCTCCGAGGGTTGCAGCCCTCCGCACTGAGTGGATCTTGATACGGGTGAAAATGTAACTGAGAAAGATTTAACAAAATAAATAAAAATACAATAAAACACAGATAATATTAATATATGGTTTTCTAAGTCAATATGCAGCCACACAGATCCTTCTGAATGACCCCCATTTCCTTTGAGTTTGATACTATTGATCTGTATTCTCAGATTCCTTTTTAGCTATTATTCTGTTCCCTATGCTAAGGTCCTTTTCAGCTCCAATGTTCTCTATGTCCCTTTCACCTCTAAGGTGCTGTGAATCTATAGCTCTTTTTACTAGTCAGTCAACAAGGACTTTAAAGGCACTTAGAGTGGGTCAGGCACCATGCTAAAAGCTGGGAATACAAATAGGAACAGAAAGACAGTCCCTGCCCTCAAGGTACTTACATTCTAAGGAGGAGGAAAGACAGCACATGAAAAGGGGTTAAAAAAAGGTGGGGGAGTCTGGAGAAGTTTCCTGTCTCAGGAGCCTGATAGAAGTTGTGTGGAGATGAGTTATTGTGGGATTAAGAGGGATGAAGAGCTTGCTAGAACATGGACTTCTCAGAACAAAAAATTCCGATTTTTAATAAGGTTTCTTCACCCATCACGGGCATCACCTCCATATGTGAGAATGGGGTAGCCAATAACATGAATGAGAATGTTAAGACCTGGGTTCCAGCCTCCACTTTGCCCCTCACTTATTAGTTGTGCAACCTTTGGCTGGTCACCACCTTCCCCTTTGCTGGGTTTCCATTTCCTCAATTTTAAAATGACAAAAACCAAATGACTTCTAAAGCCCATCCATCTCTGCCATGCCATGTTTCATAATCTAGGGTCCCTTCCAGCTCTGATATTCTATGTCCCAAGCTTCCTTCCAGCTCTAACAATCTATAAGGCTACATGTTTGACATTCCCCAGAGACTATTCCCCTTTTTACGGATCCAAATTCCCAGCCATTGGGCAGCAGTCATCCTGACTTCATTGTTTCCTTACTTGTTCCCCTTGTTTTCAGAGATGCCACATTAGAAGGAGCACCTTCCACTGTTGGGGAAGGTGGGAGAAATGACAGAGGGGGCCCAGCGATGGGCTCAATACTGCTGAGTGACCTGCCCAGGGTCTGGGTGGAAGAGAGAGACAGTCTGAAGCCCGTTGTTTATAAGAACATCTCTCCCCTGATTGATGTTGGCCCTGCGGAAGTCTGTTTGCAAGTTTCTCCTGAAAACATGAATCAGGCACTGTTTGGAGAACATGTGCTTCACTGTCAAACAATCCTCTTCTCTGGAGCCTGCACAATACGGGCTCCCCAGGGGGATGGCAGTGAAGGGGAGAAATGCAGGGGCCCCTAATTTTCTCCAGGGAAGGAGAAGAGGAGCAGGGGGCAAAACACTGGCAAACCTGCCAACACTGCCCAATCCCTGGCCTCTCCGGAAGGACTCCAATTCTCAGGGAAGAGGCCTTAGACAACATGAATGCCATCCCTACCGCTCTATAGGTTAAGTCACTGAAGCACAGAGAAGTATGGTCACTTACCCAAAATCATACAGCTGCTTAGTGAAAAACATAGCTTTCACTAAGAACTTAGCCCTCTTGGCTCCCACCCAGGACTGTTCCCACTGTAGTACCTTGTGTATCTCCTCTGCCACTCACTAACCATTTCTTCACCTGAAAATGTGTGTTATAATAAGTATACTATGCTACATGTATACTAGCTACTTACCAGGGCTACTGTAAGGAAAGTGGCTTGTGAACAGAATCTCCAACTTATCCTGTATATATCCTTGTTTTTCCCACAGTTGTTTTGCAAGCCTGGACTTTTGCAATAGCCTTCTAGTGGACCTCCCAACTTTTGCAATAGCCTTCTGGTGGACCTTCCTGACACAAGTCTCTCTCCACTCCTATACATCCTTTACTCAGCTGCCAAACTACTTTTCTTAAAGCACAGGTCTGACTCACCTATTTAGTCAACTCCAATGGCTCCCCATCACCTCCAGAATCAAATACATAATCCTCTGTTGGCCCTTCATACCCTGACTCCTTCCTACCTTTCCAGTCATATTACACTTAACTCCCCATTGTAAGGGGGGCCTGGAGAAGGATGCTGGCAAGTGTCAGAGGGAAAAAGGGAGCCTATGTGAGAGATGTTAAAAAAAATAGAAATGACAGAACTTGACAAGTGATTGGATATAGAGGGGAGTGATAGTGAATGAGGAATTAAGGATGATGCCTAGGTTTCAAGCCTGAATGATTGAGGGTATGAAGGCACCCTCAACAATAATAGGGAAATTAGAAAAGAGATGAGGGCTGGGGTAGAAAGATAATGAATTCAGTTTTGGATATGTTAAGTTTAAGATGTATATGGGAATCCAGTTCAAGACCTCCAAAAGGCAGTTGGAGATGGAAAACTGGATGTTGACAGAATAGTTAGGATGGACAAATAGACTTAAGAATAATCTGTGTGGAGATAATAGTTGAATCTATGGGAGATGATGAAATCACTAAGTGATATATTGTAGAGGGAGAAGAGAAGAGGGCCCAGGACAGAAACTTAGGGGATACCCACCTTTATCAAACGTGACTTGTGTGAAGATTGAGCAAAGAAAACTGAGAAAAAGTAGCCAGATAGGTTGGAAGAAAGTAGTGTCAGAAGAAGCTAGAGAAAAGAGTCTTAGGGAAAAAAGGATGGTGGACAGTGTCAAAAGCCTTAGAGAAGTCAAGAAAGAGGAGGATTGAGAAAAAGCCATTAGATTTGGCAATTAAGAGATCATTATGGGGCAGCTAGGTGGCTCAGTGAATAGAGCACTAGCCCTGGAGTCAGGAGGACCTGAGTTCGAATTCAGCCTCAGACACTTAACACTTACTAGCAGTGTGACCTTGGACAAGTCACTTAACCTCAATTGCCCTGCCTTCCCCCCTCCAAAAAAAGCAAAAAAAAAAAAAAACTAAAAAAGAGATCATTAATCTCAGATATAGGTCTGACATCTCAAATATATAAAGAACTTTGTTAAATATGAGTCATTCCCCAATTGATAAATGGTAGAAGGATATATACAAGCAGTTTTATGATGAAGAAATGAAAACAATTTACAGTCACATGAAAAATGTACTAAATCATTATTGATTAGAGAAATGCAAATTAAAACAACTTTGAGATATCATCTCACACCTAGCAGATTGGCTAAATTGCTAGAAGAGGAAAGCAACAAATATTGGAGAGGATGTGGGAAAATTGGGACACTAATTCACTGTTGGTAGAATTGTGAACTGATTCAACTATTTTAGAGAGCAGTTTGAAATTATGCCTAAAGAGTTATAAAACTGCCTATTCCCTTTAACCCCACAATACTACAATTAGATCTGTTTCTCAATATGATTGAAGAAAAAAGAAGAACTCAGATGTTCTAATATATTTATAGCAGCTCTCTTTGTGGTGGCAAAGAACTGGAAATTGTAGGGATACCCATCAAGTGGGTAATGACTAAATAAATTGTGGTGTATGATCATGACAGAACACTACTGTGCTATAAGAAATGATAAACTCAATGATTTTAAGAAAACATGGACTTGCATGAAATAATGAAGAGTGAATTGAACAGAACCAAGAGAACTTTGCATATAGTAACAGTGATACTGTTTTAAGAACCCAAGTCATTTTGATTATTATAAATACCCAAATTAATTATGAAATACCTATGAAGAAAAATATTATCTGCATCCAGACAAATAAATAATTAATAGAAGTATGTGTAGTATGATTTACATATGTTTGTGTCTAATGGTAGCCATCTGGGGGTGGGGAGAGAAGGAAGTGGGAGGAGACAAAAAAGAAAATTACATGATAACTTTATTATTTATTTAAAAAGAAAAGCAAGTTGTACATAACTGTTTAAGAATTAAAAAATTAAATTGAAATTTAAAACAAGATCATTAGTAAGAGCAGTTTCAGTTCACAGTCCAGACTGCAGAAAGTTAAGAAGAGGAGAAAGAAGGAGGTGAAGGCATGCACAGTAAGATGGCTTTCTCAAAGAGTTTAAGAAAGGGGGGGTGGGGCAGCTAGGTGGCGCAGTGAATAGAGCACCAGCCCTGGAGTCAGGAGGACCTGAGTTCAAATTTGGCCTCAGACACTTAACACAAAAACTAGCCGAGTGACCTTGGACAAGTCACTTAACCCCAATTGCTCTAAAAAAATAAAGGCAAGAAAGGGAGGAGTCATATGGGATGATAACAAGAAGGAAACAGTTTGAAGGCAAATTAGTTTCCCACTATCATTCTTTTATATTTAATCTGCAGACTTCTGTGTCAGTAGATGAAATAACTGCTTTTTGTAATTAAAGAACAGTCTTGGGATACAGTGCCTCCCCTCTCAGACTAAAGGCTCCCTGAAAGTACCAAGATGACTCCAGTAACAGAGAGAATGACAGAAATGACATGTACCATGTCCTGTTCCCAAATGGTTTCCATTTCTTGAAAGTTTTTTGTTCTGTGTGGTTTGGAGATCCTTCATTTTTAATATGGCAACATCTAGTAATAGCATTCTTACATTTTTATGAACCACTGTTTTGTTCCAGTGGTTCCATGTATTAGTTCTGCCTGTGATGATACTCTGGGCCTAATACTGTTTATCTGTTGAATTCTCAAGATCATTTGGGATTAACATCTGTTGAATGGGAATTTCATCTGCTATTTTATAAAGTACATTGAACTTATGCTATATAATAGTAATGTTAGAATAGCTTAGAATAATTGTGTTTTTATTATTATATTTATAGAGAAAGTGGACAGGCCTATGTACAGTAACTGAAGCACATGAAGATACTCCCTACTTGTCAGTACTTAGAGAATGTGCCAATTTTCTCTGACTGCTTCCAATTCAACAACTTGTCAACTTTGGAGAGCTGGTGTCTGGCCAACCATGATTCAGGGATTGGCATTGTTTAGTGATGAAAAGTCTTCTAATTGACCTCAGAGTAAGAAGAATTGATGACTTATCAACTTGCTGAGCCAGAATGAGGGTGCATACAAAAAGTTTCCATCTGCCCATCTCTTTTTCTCTTTTGTTTTGGAATGTGAAGAAGCAGGATTGCTCTGGCAATGCTAGGCGCTGGTGGCTGTGAGCACATGGCCACTTCAGACTATGTTTATTCCTTCCTGATGTTAGGTGAGCAGCTACTCTGAGGCAGACATGTCCAGTTATCTACTTCATGAGTCCAGGAGATCCAGAGGTTCCATCAAAGGTCCTACTTTTGACCAAAGGCAAGAGCAGCGGCTAACAGAGGGGCAGTGGCTAAAGACAGGTGTGAAAAGAAGTCATCTGGCAACTCCAGCAGCCCTTCAGGAGAGAGAGAAGTGCTGCTCAAGGACTTACCAGAGGCTTGATCTTTGGGACCCAGCTGGGCTACCCACCTAGCAGGGACATCTAATGGGAACTTTATGAGGATTCCACAAAGGGAGAAAAGGACTTTCAGGACCAGGAATCAGGAAGAATCCCTTGGCCTCATGTGTTCTATACATGTCTCCCTCCTTTTGTACTTACAATTCACACTTACTCTCTCCAGGACACTTCAAGGTGGATAGTGTGCCCCAAATTTGGGGGAATATTTTATACCAACTGATCTTGCTATATCTTCTCAGTAAATACCTTGCCTAAGCTAATTAAGGCCCTGTCTGATTAACATTGGGAAGCTTGTTGATGGGGACTTGTAGACAAGTATTGTAAAACTTATAAACCCCAGACCCTCAGAGTTACCCCTAGAACTCTGAAAAGAAATAGAAGTTGTGCATCTGGTGACCCAACCCACCATACAAGTAGGAATTGTGGAAGTGATCTCAGAGAGGTGTTAATCTTTCTCTTTCTGTGTCTCTCTCTCTGTCTCTCTCTTTCTCTCTCTGTTGTAAAGCCACTCATGAGCAGCTTTCCAGAGGACTGCTGTTGTGAACAGCTTTCAAGGTTCTGATTACATAGTATAGTGAACTCTCTATTCAGAAACAAGTCAGAGCAAAACATTCACAGAAATCAAAGTACAGCATTCAGAATGTTATAACTTCACAACTTATCACTAAAATGGCCACAGAGTTTTCACCAAAGTGGTCACATACTTTTAAGCAAAATACATTCATTTAGTCAATCACAAAGTCCTTAATTCAACCATCCTTAAAAGACACAAAGTACAAAGGTCAAAGTCCTCCACCCACAGGGTGCAATTAAATTACAATTTCATCAATCACTATTCAGTACCCTCTTAAGGGGTAGTGGAAAATACAAATGCCATCCACTTCTAGGTCACAAGTAAGTTACAATTTCATCAGTCACTACTCAGTACCCATGGAGAGGTCTTTTCATCTTGACTCAAGGCAGGCTCTCAGTTTCCATGATTCCTCTTCTGTGATCCCAGCTTCCACCTGAATCTAACCAACTGCCACCTGAGTTCAAAGGCAGACAGCTCCCAGTTCCTTGTCTAGCTCTCCAGAGATGCAGTTCCTGCTCCACATTGAAGCTCACGGTGTCCAGTCCACCTTAAATCTCTCATAGTCTCTGTTCCTGGGAAGACAAAGCTTAACAAAGCCACAACAACATTTGTAAAAAGTACTGGCTCGGGGCGGCTAGGTGGCGCAGTGAATAGAGCGCCGGCCCTGGAATCAGAAGGCCCTGAGTTCGGAGCCGGCCTCCGACACTTAATCCGCACAAACAAAAACCTAGCCGTGTAACCTTGGGCAAGTTACTTAGCCCCAATTGCCCTAAAGGGGCAGCTAGGTGGCGCAGTGAGTAAGAGCACCAGCCTCGGAGTTTGGATGACCCGAGATCAGACCCGGCCTCAGAAAATGAGCACCCACGCAGAAATCAAATGACTAGCCGTGTAACCTTGAGCAAGTTACTTAACCCCAATTGCTTTAAAAAAAAAAAAAAAGTACTGGCTCCACAGTCATGCTTTCTCAGTCTTAGGCAGCTCCAGCTGGCCCTTGGAAGTCTTCAGCAACTCCCAGAAGAAGTTGGTAGCCCCTCAGCCTGGTTCTCGGAAGCTCTCAGCAGAAGTTCCCAGAAGAAAAGTCTCAGCAGAAGCTCTGTTCTCAAAATCAAAATCATTTTCTCTAGCTTCCATGCAGCTTGCTCCAAGAAATTCTGCTTCAGTTCTCAATTCTCATTTCTCTCCTCAGTTCTTCTCAATTCTCACTTCAGTCTTCAGTCCAGCAGTAGCAGCCCAACCTCCAGATGGTCACTGAAAGAAATTCTCTCTCTCTCTGGCAGTAGCTGCTCTGCCTTCATGATGCTTGCCCTAAGAAGTTCTGACTCTCCCAGCTGGTGCTTTTCTGTATATATGGTATTAGCTCCAGCCTGTTCAGCCCCTTCCTGTTACATCAGCAACAGGGGTTTATACCTTCTGTTTCTTTACAGAGTCTTAATTTGAAATTAAGTGCTAAGTACCTGTCAGCTTGGCAATACAAATGGATCTTCAAATTTCATTACTATTACATCTGTCTGTCTCTCTCTTTCTATATATGTATATACACACATATGCATAAATATACATGATCTGCCATTATTAATAATAATAACAGGTAGTATTTATATAGCACTGAAAGTACTATATGAAGTTTCTATATTATCATCATAGAGTATCATAGTTAGTGCTTCCAGAAGACTTGGATTTCATCAGAGTTGGGACTCCTTTCATTCAACTCACATTCTAAACTTTCAAATGCCTTCATAGATGATCTCCATGAGTTGCTATAGTTGAACATATTCATTACCTCCTCAGCCTTTAGCAAGGTTGGTCCCTTTACCCAATCCCTAGGCTTGTACTCAAAGCCTTTCCGGCATAGTAGCACCTGGCAGGCTTTTTGTTCCAGTGACATGGCCTTCAAAGGGCAGAGACACTTCCACAATGAGGCACCAGAGTGGGAGTTTAGTTTAAGGACTGTATAATGTCACATATAATATTTTGTAACCACAAAATGCATATAAATGTAGACAGCTAGGTGGCACAATGGATAGAGCATTGGCCTTGGAGTCAGGAAGACCTGAGTTCAAATTTGACCTTAGATGCTTACTAAATAAGTCATTTAAATTTTCTCTGCCTCCATTTCATCATCTGTAAAATGAGAATAATAGTATCACCTCCCAGAGTTGTTGTGATGATCAAAATGAGATAATATTTATTTTAAAATTTTATTTAAAAATTTCACAAACATTAAAGCCCTATTTAAATGCTAGTTATGTGAAATGCTAGCAATCTCTTCCTGTTATCTGAGAAGTCTGCCTTCTTTTAGACTTGATTTCTAGTCCCAATTCTGCCACTTATTAACTCAGTGAAGGGCTTTGTAGTTGCAAAGTCTTGTGGTGAAACTTCTGACTGGGGTTATGAGCCTGGGAACAGGGGCTTGGATTCAATGACCTTCTGTATCCAGACATTGAGTATTGGGTGTGGAGGGCTTAGCCCCAGGGAAAGAGAATGATAAATGGTAATAGCTCATACTTTTATAGTGCTTCATCATTTTAAAATTTTGTTTTATTGATGCCTTTTGTTTTTACGTAATAATAATTTCTGAACATGGTATACACCTCCACCACACATTGAACCTTTCCTTGTAACAAAGAAAAATGAATAAGCATAAACAATCAATACAGTGACCACTGATTATAATGTATGCAAAAATGAGTAGGAAATGTTTTATTGTTCAATTTTACAGATGAAGAAATTGAATGTCAGAATCACACAACAAGTCATTGGCAGAGGGAGCATTCAAACCCAGGTATCCTGCTAACTCAGACTATCTTTCTTCTCTCCCACCTTGAAAACTAGCATAGTAATATGTTTATCGTAGTATAAGTAGCTGGGAATGGGAGGAAGGGGCAGAGGAGAGTTGGAAATCTACTTCAGAGTCAGTTTAGTATAGTAGAAAGAGTACCAGTTCTAAAGTCTGAAGAACTAAATTAGAACCTCACATCTGCTACCTACCTCATGCATGATCTTGGGTTGATCACTTCATTTCAATACACATAGCATTTATTAAGCTCCTACTATGAATCAGGCACTGTGCTAGACACAGGAGCTGCAAAGACAAAAAGAAAAGAAGTCCTTAACTTCAAAGACTTTACATTCACCTTATATCACATCTTTGGACCTCAGTTTCTTTTTCTGTAAAATAGATATTTTCTGATGCTTTAGTATTAGGACTCCTTTGCACTCAAGAAAGTTAGTGAGGGCTCCAAATTTTTTTTGTTTATGTAGGTATATCTACCATATTAAGAATTAAAATATATTACTATGAAAGTAGTTTTGATTTCACACACTCCCTTGAAAGAGTCTCAGGGACCCCTGGGAATCCCCAGACAACACTTTGAAAACTACCCTTGTAAAATGATAGAGTTGGATTAAGTGACCTCTTAAATTCTCTCCTTAATCCCAATCTGAGGCTCCTTCTTAATACTGAAACTGCAAGGCTTCCATATCCCTCTGGGTGGCGCCTGGCTCTCTGGGGAGCCTGGCTGGAGTTTCTTGGTGGATGCTAGAGTAACGGGATAGGTGACTTGCCTTGGCTACCAGATGTATACAGGGAGGTCAGCTTTCTCAGGCTTCACCAGAGGGAGTCTGGGAGGGACTTGTGCCAAAGAATTTTTGAGCTAGATGAAACCTTAGGACATAGAAGATCAGAGTTATGTGGGAAGTTAGAATATAAAACAGAGAAGATTAGACTAGGAAAGGATTTTAAAGGCCATCTAATCCAGGAGTTCTTAACCTTTTTGGGGTCCTGGACCCCTTTGGCAGACTGGGGAAGCCTATGGATACCTTAGCAGAATAATATTTTAAATATGTGAAATGAAATACATAAAACTATAAAAGAAACCAATTATACTGAAATAGTTACTTTAAATTTTTTTGTTCATGGACCCCAGTTTAAGAACTGATCTTATCCAAATCATCATATAGATGAGGAAATTGAGGCCCAGAGATGAAAAAAAAGTATAAACAGATGAAAAAGTATTTTGAAAGTATAAAAAAAGTATATATGGAAATATTTATTTTATTTTATTTATTTTATTGCAGAGGAGTAGGCAGGGTAATTGGAGTTAAGTGACTTACTCAAGGCCACATGGCTAGTAAGTATTAAGTGTCTGAGACCAGCTGAACTCAGGTCCTCCTGACTCCAGGGCCAGTTCTCTATTCACTGTGCCACCTAGCCACCCCCATTTTAAATTTTTTTGTTTAAAGTTCATGGACCCCACTTTAAGAACTGATCTTATCCAAATCTATCATCATATAGATGAGGAAATTAAGGCCCAGTGAAAGAAAAGTATAAACAGCAAGTGCTCTATGACTTCAGTGGAAGGAGAGGTCACTGAATTAAACTGGTTAGGAAAGGTTTAAGGGAGCCAGTCAATAAACATGTATTAAGCATCACCATAGCCAGACACCAGGACGTGCATACTGGTTATACAGAAAAAGGCAAAAGACAGTCACTACTCTCTTGTAGCATTTTTAAACATGTATTTAGTATTTTATTTTTCCCCAGTGACATGTAAAAACAATTTTTAACATTCATTTTGAAAACTTTGAGTTCCAAATTCTCTCCCTTCCTTCCTCCCCACCCTCACTGAGAAGGCAAGCAATTGATATAGGTTATATATGTGTAGTCATGCAAAACATTTCCATAATAGTTATGTTGTGAAAGAAACATAGACAAAAAAACCCTCAAGAAAAATAAAGAAAGTTTTAAAAGTATGCTTCAATCTGTATTCAGACACCATCATTTCTTTCCCTGGACATGGATAGCATTTTTCATCATAAGTCCTTCAGAATTGTCTTGGATCATTGTATTGCTGAAACAGCTAAATCATTCATAGATGATCATCTTACAATATTGCTGTTACTTTGTACACAGTACATTTCACTTTGTATCAGCTCATGCAAGTCTCTCCAGGTTTTTCTGGGAGTATCCTGCTTATCATTTCTTATAGTACAACAGTATTCCATCATCATCACATACCACAACTTGTTCAGTCATTCCCCAACTGGTGGGTATCCCCTCAATTTCTAATTCTTTCCCCCAGAAAAGAGACGCTATAAATATTTTGTACGTGTAAATGCTTTTCCTTTTTGTTTTTTATCTCTTTGGGGATACAGAAATAGTAGTGGTATTGCTAGGTTAACGGATATATGCATGCTTTTATAACCTTTGGGGCATAGTTCCAAATTGCTCTACAGAGTGGTTGAATCAGTTCACAGCCCCACCAATAGTGCATTAATGTCTCAATTTTCCCACATCCCCTCCAACACTTGTCATTTTCCTTTTCTGTCCTATTAACCAAATAGGTATGAGGTAGTACTTCAAAATTTTAAAATTTTGTTCTAAATGTTTTTAATTTTCAATGTTTTAATTTTCAATTCTCCAATCAATAATGAGTTAGATCATTTTTTCATATGGCTATAGATACTTTGACTGTTTCAGCTGAAAACCATTCCTATCTTTTGACCATTTATCAATTGGGGAATGGCTTATTTTTATTAATTTGAATCAGTTCTCTATATGTTTGAGAAATGAGTCATCTATCAGAGAAATTTGCTTCAAAATTTTTTTTCACGATTACTATTGCTAACTGTATTTCCTTTGATCCTATTTCCCCCTTCTGTTTATTCTATTCTCTCTCTCCTTTCACCCTCTCCCTCCTCAAAAATGTCTTGTTTTTGACTACTCCCTTCCCCAATCTGCCTTCCCTTCTATCACCACCCCTTCTTTTATCCCCTTTCCCTTCTACTTTCCTGTAAGGTAAAAGAGATTTTTATTCCCAATTGAATGTGTATTTTATTCCCTCTTTGAACCAGTCCTGATGAGAGTAAGTTTCACTCACTCTTCTTTCCCTCCCTCCTCTTCCCCTCCACTATAAAGGCTTTTTCCTGCCTCTTTTATGTGAGATAATTTACCCCATTCTACCTCTCCCTTTCTCTTTCTCCTAGTACATTCCTTTCATTTTTTAGGTATCATCTTTTCATATTCAACTCACACCTGTGCCCTCTGTCTATATATATTCATTCTAATTGCCTCAATAAAGAGAAAATTCTTATGAATTTTAAGTATCATTTTCCTATGTAGGAATGTAAAAAGTTTAGCCTTCTTGAGTCCCTTATTATTTTTCTTTGCTGTGTATCTTTTTATGCTTCTTGAGTCTTATATTTGAAAGTCAAATTTTCTGGTCTTTTCATCAAGAATGCTTGAAAGTCTTCTCTTTCATTGAATGTCCATTTTTCCCCTGAAGGATTATGCTCAGTTTTGCTAGATAGGTGATTCTTGTTTATAATCCTAGCTCATTTGCCCTGTGGAATATCATATTCCAAGCCCTCTGATCCTGTAATGTAGAAGCTGCTAAAACTTGTGTTATACAGACTGTGGCTCCATGATACTTGAATTGTTTCTTTCTGGCTGCTTGCAATATTTTCTCCTTGACCTGGGAACTCTGGAATTTGACTATAATATTACTGGGAGTTTTCATTTTGGGATCTCTTGCAGGAGGTAATCAGTAGATACTTTCAATCTCTATTTTACCCTCTGATTCTAGAACATCAGGGCAATTTTCCTTGATAATTTCTTGAAAGATGATGTCTAGGCTTCTTTTTTGATCATGGCTTTCAGGTAGTCCAATAATTTTAAAATTGTCTCTCCTAGATCTATTTTCCAGGTCAGTTGTTTTTATAATGAAATATTTCACATTTTCTTCTGTTTTTTTTCATTCTTTTGGTTTTGTTTTATTGTTTCTTGATTTCTCATGAAGTCATTAGCATCCATTTGCTCAATTCTAATTTTTAAGGAATTATTTTCTTCAGTGAGCTTTTGTATCTCCTTTTCCATTTGACCAATTCTACTTTTTAAGGTGTTTGTGTGTGTGAATTTTATGCCTCTTTTCCCATTTGGCCTATTCTGTTTTTTAAGGCATTCTTCTCCTCAGTGACTTTTTGTACTTCTTTAACCATTTGGCCTAGACTATTTTTTTAAAGTGTTATTTTATTCAGCAATTTTTTGTCTCCTTGACCAAGCTGTTGACTCATTTTTCATGATTTTCTTGCATCACTCTCATTCCTCTTCTCATTTTTTCCTCTACCTCTCTTACTTGATTTGAGCTCTTCATGGCCTGAGACCAATTCATAGTTTTCTTGGATATTTTGGATGTAGGAGCTCTGACTTTGTTATCTTCTTTTGAGTGCGTGTTTTGATCGTCCTTGTCACCACAGTAACTTTCTATGGCCAGATTTTTTTCTGTTGTTTGCTCATTTTCTCAGCCTATTACTTGCCTTTTAATTCTTTGTTAAAGTAGGACTCTGCTCCCAGGGTGGAGGGCACACTGTTCCAAACTTCAGGGGTTTTGTGCAACTGTTTTCAGAGATACTTCTAGGAACCTATAAGTTCTTCCAAGGATCTAAAGAGAGGTATTTACTATGCTTTTGGCTTGTGCTGTCTTCTGTGAGTGACCACAAGAGCTCTCTTCTGCCCTAGAACTGTGAGGAGTGTTCCCAGTCCACTATGGCTTCAAGCTCTGGTGTACTAGTGGTCCTCCTCACCCTGGGACTGCCATCCAGGCCTGCAAACCAGAACCAAGTATGGGAAAAGCAACAGAGTCCTGCCTAGTGCTAGCAAAAAACCCCTGTAATCTCCTTCTAACCAGTTATTTGATCACCTTAGCATCTGTGGACTGAGAGCTCCAGAAGCAGTCACTGCCACTGCTGACTCAGTGGCTCCCAAGGCTTGCTCCAGGTTTGCTGAAGCCTACTCTGCACTGGCACATCTTGCTCTGGACCATGCTCCTCTCTCACTCTGGTGCAACAGACCTTTCCTGCTGACTTTCTAAATTGTCTTGGACTGGAAAATTGTTTCACTCTGTCATTTTGTTTGTTCTACTGCTATAGAGTTTGTTTAGAGTTGTTATTTAAAGGTATTTGGAGGGTTTGCAGAGAGAGAGCTCAGGTAAATCCCTGCCTTTACTCCACCATCTTGGCTCCATCTCAGTTGCTGCTCTCAAGTTATGTATGGTCCAATGAGAAACAACATGCAAACAGCTATGTACAAGCAAGATATATGCAGAATAAATTGGAAGTAATTAACAGAGAGAAGGCACTAGAATTAAAGGGGATCAGGGAAGGTTTCTTATAGAAAGTGAAATTTTAGCTGCAACTTGAAGCCAGGAAAGCCAGGACACAGGGATGAGGAAGGAGAGAATTCTAGGCACAGGGATAGACAGAGAAAATTCCTGCTGCAGAGAGGATGGACATATTGTCCAAGGAGTGGCAGGCTAGTGTCATTGGAATACAGAGTATATGGGTGAATAGGGAGGTTAGGTGTAAGAAGATTGGAAAGGCATGGGGGAGAAGGGCTGGTTATGAAGGACTTTGAATGCCAAACAGAGAATTTTACAGCTTATCTTGGAGGCAATGGGAAGCCACTGGAGTTTATTGAAGTGGAGGATTGCAAATCCAAACATGTACTTTAAGATTGCTTTGGAAGCTGAATGGAGAATGGACTGGAGTAGGGAGACTTATAGCAGGCAAATAGTTTAGGCATGAGATAATAAGGGCCTGTACCAGGATGATGGCAGAGTCAGAGGAGAGAAGGCAATATACACAAGAGGTTATGAAAGTAAAATTGATAGGCTCTTGGCAACAGGTTGTATGTATATGAGAGGTGAGAGAGTGTGAGGAACCAAGGATGACACCTACAACCTGAACCTGGGAGACTGGGAAGGTGATGGTGCCCTTAACAGTATGTGGAAATTTGGAAGTGGAGAAGGTTTAGGAGCAAAGGTAATAAATTCCACTTTGACATGCTGAATTTAAAATGAAGATGTCTACAGGACATCCAGTTTGAGATGTCCAATAAACAATTGGAGATGTGAAACTGCAGGTTAACAGAGAGGTTAAGGTTGGATAAGTTGATTGGAGAATCATCCACATAGAGATGAAAATTGAATCCATGGGAGTTGATGAGATCACCAAGTGAAGTAGGATAGAGAGAAGAGTAGAGAAGAGAAAATAAGGTGAGGAGAGGAAAGGAGAGGAGAGGAGAGGAGAGGAGGGGAGGGGAAGGGAGGGGAGGGGAGGGGAAGGGAGGGGAGGGGAGAGGGAACCTGAGGTAAGGACTTGAGTGAGATTCTGCTTGGGGGAGGGGCCTCAGGGTACATCACTGATGTTTAACTCCCCATAGGTGGCATGCATGGGGGCAGTCTCTGTTTGTTGTGGTGGTTGTTCTTTAGCTGTTCAGTTGTTTCCATTGTGTCCAACTTCCCATTTGGGGTTTTCCTGGCAAAGATACTAGAGCAGTTTGCCATTTCCCTCTCTAGCTCACTTTACAGATGAGAAAATTGAGGCAAACAGGGTATCTTTGCCAAGAAAACCCCAAGTAGGGTTAGAAAGAGTCAGACATGATTGAAAAAATGATAGAATAACAACAAAATACTCATCAAAACTCATTGTGTCATAATTGACTTGAGGGATACAATAAAAGGATGCTCTGCATCCTCAAAAGAGAGAGGGAAGCAAGATAGATAGACACACGTGTGTGTATATGTATATATATATATATATATACACATACATACACATACACATACATATACATATATATATATACACGCACAAATCTTTATTTTTCTGTATATAAATATATTTTAGGAAGATCCTTGGCATACTAGAATCTACCAAGAAGAGGTCTACTAGCAGGAGTATGCTGGTAAATGTTTAACAACCAACTCTCTTTAAAAAATGTACATATGACATAGTTCTAAGTCTACATTTTTAACATTTTCTCTATCATTTTCCTAAGTCTAAACAAGCAATAAAACAATAAATCAAGCCCTGAATTGTAGTGTTTCCTGGTTTTTGAAGAGAGAATACTCACACTGAAAATTAACAATCAGATATGAACTAGCTCCAGAAACCCCCTTGACTATTAGCATGACATCAGGAAGAGAAATAATAGAAAGAAAGTTTTGGGGAAAATAAAAAGCTATGGATATAGGGACTATTATGGGGAAAGATAGGAGAGAGCTTCAACCTGTGATTTTGTTTGTATAGATAGCTAGGTGACATAGTGGATAGGATGCTGGGTTTGGAGTCAAGAAGACCTGAGTTCGAATCCTGCCTCAGACACTTATTAGCTTCATGACTCTGGATAACTCACTTAACCTCTGTCAACCTTTGTTTCCTCATCTGTAAAATGGAGGTCACAATGATACCTCAATTGTTGTGAGGATCAAATGAAATAATAAGTACCTTATAATACCTGCATACCTTAAAGAGTTATATAGTTGTTAGCCATTATTATTATTATTATTATTATTATTAGGAATATCCAGATGAGAGGATTCCCTTTACCAATGAAGATTGGTACCTTCTCTGCAATTTATAATCTTATAGCATTGTCTGAGGCATCAGAAGGTTAAGTGACTTGTCCATGGTCACACAACCTAACATGGTATTTCTGCCTTGGAGAAAAGCTCTCTACTATTTCACATTGCCTCTAGAGATGAGATCTTTATGCTGCTTAGTCCCAGAAAGGTGAACATTATAGAGAATTTGTTTTCTGCTCAACAAAAGGAAAATTTCCTGATACTCAGAATTGTTTAAGAGTGGGATAGACTGTCTTGGGATGGAGTGGACTCCTCACCACTGGAGTTCAAGTATCGGCATCATCATTGTCATTAATAAACTTGTATTAAGTTTCCACTTTGTGCCAGGCACTGTGCTAAACACTGGAGATATGAAAAAAAGCAAATGCCCTCAACGGGCTTACACTCTAATGGGGGAGGCAATATGCAAACAAATATATACAAAGCCAGTCATATAGAGAAACAGAGGACATAATTAAGAGAAACAAGGCTGAATGACTGTTTGTCTGGGACATAGAAGAGGTTGATGCTTCGGGCAGAGGGTTGGATTAGATAACTTCTGGGGTCCTGTCCAACTCTTAAGATTTTGTTGTGGGAGTTCAAAGGAAGGAATGGTTGTGGACTAGGGTAGTCAGGGAAAGCTTCAGGAAGGAAAAGTGTGTTGATGGATGATTAGGTTTTCAACAGGCATAAAAGATGGGGCAAGGCCTAAGGAGTAGAGGAACAGTGTGAACAGAGGTGCAGAACATAGCTGAAATCAATTTGGAACATTCCAATGTCAGTGCTGGGGAAGAGTATTGCAATGGAAGACAGACCTAGTCTGCAAAGGTCCTGGGGAAGAACACATTCCCCTTCTCAAGACCCAACCCCTGCAGACACAGGAAAGCTGAGTAACAGATCCTCTACTCCCGGCCTCTTGGAAGGAAATTTAATAACAGTTCTTGAGCAGGAGGCTTGCCCATCCCTAGCTATAAGAGACCTCCAGAAAGGTCAAACTATAATATGCATGAAGAAAGAGACAGCCTCCTGATGTGTGTTCCCATTGCAGGTGGTCCCCTTTACTCTCAGTCTTAGGGAGAATGAGAGGTCTATCCCAGTGCTGTCAAACTCAGATGAGCCATCTTTAGTCATTTTGATATATATCTTGTCACTGGACCCAGATGGTTCTAGAGGAGAAAGTGAGACTGGTGACCTTACACAATCCTCCCTCACTTAAATCCAATTCACTTGCAAGTCATGGCATCATCTTCCTGATGTCATGGTCCTCTTTGAGAATGAAGGACAAAGAAGAAGAACAATAACAACTCAGACAAAAAAAGGCCACTAAACATACATAAGGATCCCTGAAGGCTAGACTGACTCAGAAAAGCACATATTGACATTATCTATGTCTGTTGTATTTTTATTTCTTTTGTTAACTATTTCCCAATTATATTTTAATTTGGTTCTTGCAGTACCCAGCATTATCAGAGCTGCAATGCTGCCCAAAGTTGTGTATTTGGTACCTCTGGCCTATCTTATTGCTCAAAAGGCTTGAGTAGATGAGGACTTAATAGATGAGTGTTCAGGAATATAACTTCTGCAAACAATCATAGTCTAATACATCCCAACAAGAATCTCATAATCAAGCAACCCAAGTAGAGGAATATAATAATGGAAAAATGCTACACAAGTACAGACCAATTGGTCAAGTTGTATAACTTTGAGTCTTCCTTTCTCTGGATCTCAGTTTCCTCAATTATAAAATAAGGGGGCTCTATTAGATTTTTCTCTTTCAACTTTGACCATCAATATTCTAAGACTCCTTCTAGGCCTAACATTCTATGTTCTATGTTCTAAGCTTCCTTCATGCTATACTATTACATGTTCTATGGTCCTTTCTAGTTGTGATGTTCTGAATTCTGCAGGTGGGAGGTGGGAAAGGGATCTATACTTAGTCAAGAGACCCGAGTTCAGGCCCTGTAACTCTGGATAAGTTATTTCTTAAGGTTCTCTAAGCAGTTTCTTTCCTTGCCAGAACAAGATAATAACACCTGTCCTACCTAACCCATAGGTATATTTTGAGAAAAACATTTTTATACACTAGAAAGTGCTACATAAATCTGAACATTATTATTCTTTCTAAATTCCCTTCATGTGTAAATGGTAAAGTCCTTTCCAGCTCTGACATTATTCTATATAGTCTATGTATCACAAGGTTACTCAGAGCTTTAATATACTCCAGTTCTGAATTCTAAGGTTTGTTGTAGCTCTAACTTTCTACCAGAATGTATGGGGTATTCAGGGAAGACTAGCACCTCTGGTGTGAGGGCTACTGAGCCTTTTTCAGGGCTTCTCATCTACCTTTGGTGTCCATTTCTCCCCTGACTCTCACCTGTGACTCCAAGAAGCTGTAGCATGCACAGCAGCCATACCCAGGTAAAGCCATCTAGGCAGATGGGCTAAAGCAGGTGGAAGGTAACAGGCTTCAAACCCACTGGTGAATTAGGGGGATGTCTACTCCAAGCTTGTGAAGACTCCCCCCAGTAGAATGAGCAGATGGGAACAATTTGTTACAACGGTCATGAAGGTGGCTGAAGCAGGGGCCGTGGAGTTCTTAGAGCTTGGTTAGACATTGAAAATGCCAAGGTCATCCAGGCCATCGCCAGTCAGCTTGGCTTTTTGTCTTGCTGTTGAATTTCAGTGATTCAAGAAGAGAGAGAGAGTGAAGACTATACAACTCTAACTCACTTAAATCCAATTCACGAACAAGTCAAGACATCACCCCCATGATGTCACTGGTCAAAATGAAGGACAAACAATTTTTTCTGTATTCTCAGGTATCTTGCAGTTCTAACATTCTAATGTTCTGAATTCTACAATCCCTTCCAGCTCCCATGTGCTATGATCTTGTTTGGTTTCAGTTTTTTTTTTTTATGGTATGTATGACTCACTTGCCAGACTCATATTTCCAAATTTCACCATAAAAGTTGGCTCAATGCTTTGTTTTTCTAATTCGTGGCTACTATGTTATATAGCAATCAACTGCTTTGGGGAAGTTTTTTTTTTTTTTTAAGAAATTCATGGGGCAGCTAGGTGGCACAGTGAATAGAGCACTGGCCCTGGAGTCAGGAGGACCTGAGTTCAAATCCAGTCTCAGACTTACTTACTCAGACACACTTACTAGCTATGTGACCTTGGGCAAGTCACTTAACACCAATTGCCCTGCCTTCCCCCCTCCAAAAAGCAAAAAAAAGAAATTCAGTACCTTCAAGATCATTCCAAAGGAAATAAGAGGTATAGCCAATTCCTGGCAGGGGTAGAGGGGTGGGAGGAGTGGGGAAAGATGGGACCTTGGAAATAAAACACACCTTAGAGGGGTGGCTAGGTGGAATAGAGCACTAGCCCTGAAGTCAGGACAACCTGAGTTCAAATCCAGCCTCAGACACTTAACACTTAGTAGCCGTGTGACCTTGGGCAAGTCGCTTAATCCCAACTGCCCTCCAAAAATCAAAACAAAAACAAAATACGCCTCAGAGACCATTTCCAATCTTCCTATTTAAAAAATTAGGAAACTGGGGCCCAGAAAAAGTTATTTATCTAAAGTCACACAACATGTTAGTAATTATTAGTAATCCTGGATTCAAACTCAGGTCCCCCAGGTTAGTGTTTGCTTCTCTTCACCAGATAAAAAGGAAAATGATGATTTAAGTAATGGAGTGATGGGCAGATTGATGGGCAGAAGGAAGACTTGCTGAAGGAGGTGATTTTGGAGTTGGGCTCAAGTAATAATAGCTCACAGTTCTGTTACATAGACAAAGTGTCCCAAAAGTCTCAGTGCAGTTTCAAGTCTTAACTGCTTAAAATCTCATTTAATCCTTAAAATACCATAGGATGTGGGTTGTACAAGTGTTTTTATCCCATTTTACCAAGGAGGAAACTGGGGCATGGAAAGATAAAAGTGACTTTAGCAAGGCTACCCCGGAAGAAAAAGCAGAAGGATTCCTAAACCCCAATCTGTTGCTTGTTTTCCATTCCCTTACGTGAGCAGGCCACACGTCACCAGATCCCACAACTTCTTGGCCTAATGAATGTGTCAGGAAAGGGGAGGGGCTGGAGAAACTCAAGTCAGAAGAACACATGTTCCCCATAATTCCTTTGAGGAACAGTTTTGAGATTTGACTTTTAAAGGAGAGAATTACAGATCACATTAAAATGGAAGCATATTAAGACAAGTAATTCCAAAAGATAAGACTGGGATTTATGTAGCCTTTTAATGTTTTCAGGGATATCTTGAATAAAATTCTCTGAGGCTCAAATGAGGGGATATCAATGAAACCCTTTGAGCGCTAACATCGTCCTGTATAATGTCCAGAATTTCACCATCATACTCCACCACCCCCCTCCACCACCTCAGGGTCCACAAACAGCTTTATTGATTGACAGGCGCCTTAACATTTCCCAAGGCCTGTTGCCCAACTTTTTTATCTTGACTATCACCCACTCTTATGGGTCAAAGGGGAAAACAACCCTTGGAGCTCCTCCCCCCTACCTCCTAGTCCCCAAATGTGCTATAAGCTGACTTTGTAACACACCCCTCATAGCTATTTATAGGAAGCAACAGTAGCTTGAAGCTGGTTTCTGTTATTAACACAGCCCTCTCCCCGCCTTAAAAAAATTCAATTTTGCTTTGGAACGCCCTGAGAAATATCTATTTCCAGAGGCTTTGGAGGGGAAAATACCCTGAGACAGGAATTATGTGCATAAGGTTTCAACCTCCCTCCCTATCATCTGGACAATAACAGCTTCTGTCTGGGGACAGAGACACATTCCCTTAAGGTACCAGCTGAGAAGGAAAGCTTGTAGTAAAGGGCAGCAATTAGGCTGATAAGACCAATGACTTAAACCATTTTGGACTCTGCTGAGGGAGACCAGCAAGCTAGAGCCTGTCCCAGGCTCTCCCCCGGAAGACCTTGGCTTCCTGGGGAGGGAGGGATAGATGCATGGCTGAGGTTCTTTGAGCTCATTCACTCTGAGTCAAGTTCCCCCTTGGGGTCCAGTCAGGGAAAAGAATTCTCTTTTCAAGCTATGGGGCTGAGGTAGTATGGAAAGCACCCTCAGCTAAAAGAACTGAGTTCCAATCCTGACCCCAACACAAATTCCTCTGTGAATGTGACTAAGTCATCTATCTCCCTCTGGGCCTCAGTTTCCTTTTCTGCTAAATGGGGATAATAATCTCTTGTCCTGCCTGCCTGAAAGGGTTTTGGGAGGATTAAATGAGATGATAGGACTTTGAACTTTGAAAAGCAAAAAATATCATTGAAAGCTCAATAATAGAATCAGAAGTGGCACAGTGAATAGAGAGCCAGCCCTGGAGTCAGGAGGACCTGAGCTCAAGTCTGGCCTTAGACACTTAACACAAAAACTATCCATGTGACCTTCAGCAAGTCACTTAATCCTCAATTGCCCTACCTTCCCCCCTCCAAAAAAAGCAAAAAAATAAAAATCAAATTGAAGGGAGGAAATAAATTGGACAATTAAAAAAAATTGCCAGAGTTGGCAGGCAGAGTTGGAGAACATTAAGAACTTGAAAAGACTAGGAAATAGAATGAGAACTGGAAGGAATCTTGGAAAAAAGAACATAGAGTGAATGCTGGAAAGGACCTTAGGCTACTGACTATTAGGGCTGGAAAGGACCTTAGAGATCATTTGTCTAATGTCCTCACTTATTGCCTAAGGAAGCAGAGAAAAGGGGGCATCACTTTCCCAGAGGGTGTGCATCGAAATAACGTCTTCCCCTCCAGATTCCACATTCAGTGTTCTTTTTGTAGGAGACAAAATGACAGATATATAAAAGCCTTTACTAAAGGCAAAACTTGGCACATTTATTAGGGAGGTACAGAGTGTTCCACGGCTTCAAAGAAGGGAAGGCCCACTTCTGACTGAAATGACCAGGTGGTTTTGGAGAGGGGCTTTCAAGGATAAGGAAGAGGAGACAAATATCACTGAATCTGAGGATATTTGTAGAAAAGCATCTCCCTTCATTTTCAGGATTGTACCCTTAATCACCTTCTGAAGAGGTACCTCCTTTGGGGAGCCCTCATTTTCCTGTAGTCTTTGCCAAAAGAGATTGTTCGGGCATCTAACCCCAGTCCTCTAGCCCAGCCCCCACTGCTCTTCCTGCTTTCAACCTACTGCCCTTTTTCTGTCTTGCCTGAGTGGCTGCAGAGCCCACCCCCATTGGGTAGTATCTGGCTGCCTCCCCCCTGTCTTTTCTCCTCTACAGAACCAGACCTGAAAGAAAGCAGACTCCCCTCAGGTCTCTTGCCCCATGCTAATGGCTGTACTGCTCACAAGAGCTGACCTCTCAACTGGCAGAACTGCTGGGAAGCCTAGCATATGGGAAAATACACGGAAAGAGAACCCAAACAGTTATTATTGGTCAGCTCCAACTTTCTCCCCACCCCCACTAACCCTGAAGTCAAGAGATTGGCATTAAACAGTTGTTTACAGAAACAGTTGTTTACAGAAAACAGTTGTTTACAGAAAAGTTATAGATTCTCAAAGCTAAAGAGACCTTAGAACACAGAACCTTATTGCTAGAAGGGACACATTAGGGATCATCTAGTCACCATTACCTTCTTTTACATAGGACAAATTTAAAGCTAAGAGAGAATAGGGAAGGTCACTCAAGGTCACAAGGTAGTTAGAGGCAGGGCCAACCCTCATGCTCATGTACTGATTCCCAAGGCCAGTACTCATTCTGCTTCACTAACTGCCTATCCACACCCACCTTACCCTTCAAGCAATAGACCTAAAGCTCCTTCCTAAGGAGCATTAGATTAGATGTGTTCCTGTTCTTAGTACCTGGTTCTTGGTACTAAGGGCCTAACTATTCTTTTATTGAGAAGAGGACATAGGAAGGAAAAGCCTGGATTAGAAGGTCAGGATCTCAATGTCAGTCCTGGTTCTAATACTAATCAGCTCTGTGAACAATTCTCTTAAACTCATTAGGTCATCTATAAAACAAAGAGGTTAGAGCTGCATGATTTTAAGGCCCATGTCAACTTTAAAAGGCCTTTTCCTTACCTACTTGTGACATCTTTTCCTTGATTTATTGATTCAGCCACAAGGTTTAGGCACCTTAATGCCAGGTCTTCTGCCACCAGTGGGGAGAAGAGAAACATCATCTGTTGAGCAGTAGACATTGAGTTCTCCTTCTGGGGAAGAGGAGGAAAACCATTCCATCAAGGATCCAGCCAGGTCACCTGCCTTCAGGGAAGAAGAGCAATGTCTGCTCTTCAGATCCCAGAACTTGAGTAAACTCTCCCTGGTCATACACTCTCCATCCCAGTGATTCTGAATCCCATAGGTCATCATTCAAAACCTGTTAGCCCAGTTCTCCATCTTTCACAGTCTAATCTCTTATTTTCATTCCCCTTAAGCTAACTCCCTCAGTGTTCCACTCTAAAGCTACTCATCCCTTCCATTGGGCTCTCTGAAATGGTTCATAGGGAACAAACCTGTTTTTACTTTAAATCTTTTCCTTTCCCAATACTTTAATCTCCGAGCTCCTTCCTGATGACACAACTTCCCTGGCCTCCCTTTCCAGCACTGGTTGTACTTTTTATTCACTGGGCAAAGTAGGAGCGTTAGAATACTCTTTGCTCCTCGTTGTGACTTCCAGGTTCTCCTTCTACCACCCTCACACAGTAACCTCTCCTTTGAGGTTCTCTCAGTCCATGTCTACTACCCAACCAAAATTCTGATAGCTGTTATCTGTCAGCTTCCAAGATACTTCCTTTGTTTGCCCAGTGAGTTCAGTTTCTTGCTCAGTCTTTCTCTCCTTAATGCCTACCTTCATTCAGAGGACTTCAGCATACATACATACATATATACTTACACACATATATGTGTATATTCATATATGTGTGTATGTATATGTATGCATATATATACTTCCTTAAATACCCCAATATAATTTCCTCAACTTACTCATTTTTCATATGACCGACTGTTCTCCCCTCCCCCTCAATTACATACTAGGATGGTCATGCCCTTGATCATGCCATCATTCATGAATGCACCACTTCCATATTCATGAACTCTGAAACTCCCTTCTCTGGTCATAATATGTCATCATTCCACCGTGTCCATTTGCTTTGCAGCCCCAAGCCCTATTCTTCATTCACATCATGTCCTTCAATCCATCCGCCCCTCAGTTCTTCCCCAGGCCATTACCTCTGCCTTAACTACATTCTCCTTCCTTCTCTTCTTGGTTAACCTGTTCAATTTTACACTTTCCTCTTCTCCTGAGTCCCTTGACCCTTTATCTTATTGGTGATCTTGCTTTTTCAAGCCTCAGCTTTGGATCACTGCTACCATCTACTGCCTTTGCTCCAATAAATGTACTGCTGAACAAAGCTGGAGAAAATCATAAAACTATGTTGACTGGGTCTATTACAATTTCTTGTTGTTATTGTTACGTAACCTCAACTGGGCACTCACTATTGCAAAACAATCCTTTTACAACTCTCTAACAAACTCACTATTCTATTCTACATATCAGCTTTTCCAAAACTTTTATCCCTTCTCAAATCTCCTATGGCCCAATCTTCTCACACCCTCTTAACTGAGAACTATGCCTCATATTTTACTGAGAAAAATTGGGGCCATTCACTGAGAGTTCCCTCTTCTCCCCTCTTCCTCATCTCACATCATTCAGATGTCTTTTGCCATTATATCTTCCTTCAGTCATGTTTGTCATAATGAGGCAGCCTTTCTTCTTGCCAAGGCAACCCTTTCTACAAGTGATGCCATTCTCAAGCAGATTTCCTCCTCTATTATTCCCCACTCTCAATTACCTTCAATTTCTCCCTGTCTACTGGCTGTTTCCTTATTACCTACAAACATGCCCACAAATCTCCCCCCTACTCAGAAAACCCTCATTTGATCCATTCATTCCTCCTAACTACTGTCCCATATCTCTCCTCCCTTTTGTGACTAAATCCCTTGAGAAGAGTGTCTACAATAGATGACTTCCAGCTTTATCATTTAACTAAAACTGCTCCTTCCAAAATTACTAACTCTTGATTACCAAATCTAATGGCCTTTTCTCAATCTTCAACCTTCTTGAACTTTCTGTAGTCATTGAGTCACCATTGCTCTCTTTTCCTTGGTATTCTCTTTCCTCTAGATTTTCCTGATGTGCCTCTCTCCTGGTTCTCCTTCTACCTCTCTGACTGCTCCTTCTCAATCTCCTTTGCTAGATTTTCATCCAGGCTACACCCACTAACTGTGACTGTCCTGCAGGGTTCTGTCCTGGGTCCTCTTCTCTTCTTCCTCCATATTATTTCATTTGGTGATCTTATCAGCTCCTGGAGATTCAATTTTCTTCTCTATGCTGATGATTCTCCAATCTACTTATCTAGTCCTAAACTCTCTGCCACCCTCCAGTTCCATATCTCCAACTACTTATTGAACATCTTGAAATGGATGTCCTGTAGACATCTACATCTTAAATTCAACATGTTCAAAATAGAACTCATCATCCTTCCTCCTACACCTTCCCCTTTTTCTAACTCGACTATTACCATTAAGAGCACCACCATCTGCCTAGTCCACTAGGTTCACCATCTAGATGTCATACTTGATTTCTAACCTTCTCTCAATACCTATATCCAAGATATTGCCAAGGCTTGTCAATTTTGCCTTCATAACATCTCTTCTGTCTGCTACATTGGTAAATGCTACTCTGCCACCACCATGGCATAGGCCATCATCACCTCACATCTGAACTATTTGCAATCATCTGCTGGTTGCTCTTCCTGCCACAAGTCTCTTGCCACTCTAGTCCACCGTCAACTCAGCTGTCAAAGTGATCTTCCTCAAGTACAGTTCTGACCATGTGACCCATCTACTTGATAAACTCCAGTGGCTCCCTCTCACCTCCCAGGTCAAATCTAAAATCCACTTTGGCGAACAAAGCCCTCCATAATCTGCCCTTTTCCACCTTCCAGTCTTCTTGTACCTAAATCCTTTACCCTCTGGATTTGAACTCAGATCTTCCTGACTCCCCACACATATCCTCTGTGATCCAGTGACACTGTCCTTCTTGCTATTCCTTGAATAGCACAGTCCTTGGCGTCTAGGTGGCACAATGAACAAAGCACTGGGCTTGGAACCAGGAAGATGCATCTTTTTGAGTTCAAAACCTGCCTCAAACACTTACTAGCTGTGTGACCTTAGACAAGTTACTTAACCTTGTTTGCCTCAGGCTCCTCATCTATAAGATGTACTGGAGAGGGGAATGGTAAGCCACTCTAGTATCTTTACCAAGAAAACCCCAAATGGTGTCACAAAGAGTCAGACGTGATTGAAATGTGACAAACTAAACAATCACAAAAAATACACTCCATTTCTTGCTTCCAGGCATTTTTATTGGATGCTCGCCATAGCTGAAATACTCTCCTTCCTCATTTCTACCTCCTGGCCTCCCTGGGTTCCTTCAAATTCCAGATAAAATCCCATTGCATCCAGGAAGTCTCTCCTGATCCTCTTTATTCCTACTGCCCTCCCTCAGTTGATTATTTCCAATGTATCCTGTATATAGCTTGTTTATACATGTTGTCTCCCCCATTAGGCTGTGAACTCCTTGTCTTTTGCCTTTCTTTGTATTCCCCAGTGTTCAGCACTGTGAGTGGCACATAGTAGTCACTTAATAATTTTTTTATTGATTGACTAACCCTTCAAAACTTGATCCTATGATTGGCATATAGTGCCACCAGGGGGCAGTAAATATCTCAGTCACATGGTACATAAAGCTAACCTCCATCTTAGTCCTGTTTGAAATAGAAATTTGAATTGGGATAGAAATTCTTCAGCCCTTCCTTTCTTTTTATCAAACATATAAATCTTTGTTAAAGCAATTAAATGTGATAAAATTATTTTTTTTCTTTTTGGAGGGCAATTGGGGTTAAGTAACTTGCCCAAGGTCATACGCTTAGGTTTTTGTTTGTGTGTGTTAAGTGTCTGCGGCTGGATCCAAACTCAGGTCCTTCTGACTCCAGGGCTGGCACTCTACTTATTGTGCCACCTAGCCGCCCCATTAATTAATATTTTTATAGATAAAATTTTATACTTCAGTATTTTGATGGGACCCCTTCATCAGTTTAGACCACCTGTTCTTCCATGTCTTCTTAGCCTGGACATTCATGCTTCTATTTCCCCATAAATTCTCTATAGAGGATCTTCCCAGTGTGTAGAGGCCTTCCTCTAGATTAGGGGTTCTTAACCTTTTTTGGTACCCTAGACCCTTTGCAGGTGAAGCCTATGGACCCCTTCTCAGAATAAGGTCTTTAAATGTATAAAATTAAATACATCAAATCATAAAGGAAATAAATCATATTAAAATGAAGATATAATTTTTCCCCTCCAGGTTCATAGAATCCCTGAAATCTATCCACAGACCCCTAAGAAGTTTATGGACTCAAGTTTAAGAGCCCTTTCCCTAGGCTTTTTGTTCTTGTTTTTGTTTTTTTTGCTTTTGGGAGGGCAATTGGGGTTAAGTGACTTGCCCAAGGTCACACAGCTAGTTTTTGTGTTAAGTGTCTGAGGCTGGATTTGAACTCAGATCCCCCTGACTCCAGGGCCAGTGCTCTATTCATTTTCCCTAGGCTTTTTAACACCCTCTGGTTACCTAGTCAGCACTAGGATTAGCCATTATCCCCAACTCTTTCCACATGACTGGCCCACCTCCTTTTCTGACTATACATTTCAGAGATAATAGCATCCCTTTTATCATTTCTTGCACACAACCCACAACTGGTAATAATCTATAGTCTTACACTCACCATTGCCCTATGGCAATTAAATTTTTATCTGTCTTTAATACATAAAACACAAGAACATATTTGTAAATTTCTTTTTTTTTTTTAAAGCAATTGGGGTTAAGTAACTTGCTCAAGGTTACACGGCATGTGTGGGTGCTCATTTTCTGAAGCCAGATTCGATCCCGGGTCATCCCAACTCCGAGGCTGGCACTCTTACTCACTGCTCCACCTAGCCGCCCCTGTAAATTTATTTCTAATCACATAAAATATAAATATACATTTGTAATGAAATTAAGATACAAATAAATATGTCTTTATAACACTTATTTATACATAAACGATTCTACATGTCACAGAGAGGCAATATGATATAATAGAGGGCTAGGTGGGAAGTCAAGAAGGCCTAGATTCAAATCCCTTCTCTGATACTTACTACCTAAGTGGCTCGGACAAGTAACACTTAGCCTTTATGTGCCTCAGGAAACTCCCCAGGACTTCTCATAAATTATAAAAAGGTCATGATCTCATGGGAGATTGTTCTCTCCCAAAGAAATGTAACTCATGGGGTCATTCCTTGATCCATATAATATTGTAAGGATCATTAAACATAATAGGTGTGAAAATACTTTGAAAAGTTAAAACACACCTATGCAGCTACTATTGGGGTTTTCTTGGCTGAGATACTAGAGTGATTTGTCATTTCCTTCTCCAACTCACCTTACAGATAAGGAATTGAGACAAACTCAGTTAAATGATTTGCCTATGGTCATATAGCTAGTAAGTGTCTGAGGTCAAGTTTGAACTCAGGTCCTGCTGACTCCAAGGCCTGTGCTCTATCCTCTACACCGTCTGGGTGCCTTCAACAATGCTGATCAACTAGCAATTAAAATATAATAGCTAGTATTTATATCAAACTTTAGGGTTTGCATACTACTATATATATACATATATATTTAGTATATTATATAATAATTATAAATAATATCTTTTATAATGTGATATAATAATATATTTCTTATTCTCCTATCTCCCACCTAGTTTTAACCCCTATAATATATCGTAGCAATGAAAAATGAAGAGTGTACTATCGGCCTACAATTGATTAGGCACGCATTCTGAATTGTTTCAAGTGGTCCAGACAAGCTACATTCTCTTGACCAATCCCCTTTTGATCAAAAGCATGAATTTGTGAGACAGTGATCCACATGGGATGGAATAAAGCCAAATGGTCAGTCATATACTAAGAAGAGTATTAGGTTTGGGGTTGAGATAATCCTATATTAAAATCTCAACAGTACACTTACTAGCTATGTGACCTTGGGCCAGTCATCTAACCTCTCTCAGTCTTACTTCCTCTATCTGTAAAATGGGGAGAATGATGATTTCACTGATGCCTCACAAGGTTGTGATGAACAGAAGAGATGATATGTATAAAGTTCTATCTGAGTATAAGGTATCATTATTTTTTACTAATTTGTTTTAATATAATAATACATATTAAGAAGTAATTAATTTGGGACTTTGACCTCATCAGTATCAGATGCTAAGCAGCCACATGTCCTTTGAACCAGATATGGCTCCAAGTATAGCAAAAGCCCATATCATTAGGAACTGAGTAATCTGTATACTATTTTAACAATGGGGACTTTCACCAATTGGAATTCTGATTCTATGATTCTGAAAAGATCAGAGTCAACCTGATTTAGAAGGCCTGTTCCAACATTTTATGTCTTTACCTACTACTACTACTACTGTCTGTGATATATAGATTCAATTTTCTAAAGTGTTGCCTCAAGAGGTGGTAGGTTTCTCCTCCTTGGAGGTCCTCAAGCAGAGGCTAAATGGCCCCGTGTTGGATTGGTTACAGAAGAGAGTATAGTATGCATTTCTCTATATAGCCAATGAGATCCCTTCTACCTCTCAGCTCTTTGATTCATTGAGGTCATTGAGCTCAAGGTATAGGTGGAGACTGTTGAATTACATAGAAGTTAGAAGAGAGAGTAAATCTCTTGTTTGTACATAGTTGTACAGATTGTCTTCCCATTGGATTGTGAGCTTCTTAAGAGCAGCTGGGACTGTCTTTTGTCTTTCCTTGTGCTCCCGGCACTTAGCACAATGCCTAATAGATAGTAGGTGCTTAATAAATGTGTGTTGACTTGACTTGTTGACAACTATGGAGATTCAACCTTGTTTTCTTTTCTGGTTAGTTTTTTTTCCCCCATCAAAACAAACTCAGAAGTAGATTGATCTCTGCTCAATGAATCAAACAGGATTGTTTCATTCATTGTACTTTTACTCACTGTACCTAGAACAGTGCCTGATATATAGTAAGTGCTTAATTAATTTTTGTTGAAATTCTCCAATAGCAAGGGCTTGACCTCCAGTCTTTCTCCCGGCTCCTTAGCAATCAAAAGCTTCCATAGTTAATAAATTTAAGATATCAGTCCAATTATTTGAGAACTTGTCAAAACCAAATTTAGTTCCTATTATTAATATGAGTACTGATCACTTTTGCAATAGAGTACATATCTTTGCAAATGGACAGCCTTTGTTTTCCCAGTGTTTCTGCACGACTTTAGCTTCTTCTAATCCAATTTTTCTCCTTACCAATGGGAAACATGTTTTTTCCGACTCTGACATTCATAGAATGTCTCTTCCAACTCTAACATTCCTCCATTAAGTGACTCACCCCCTCTAAAGGGGATTAGCCCAAGTTAGCTGAATTCCAGAAATCCATTGTGCAAAACCGAGAAAATATCAAATCTTCCAAGATGAAAGGGATCACCTGCTGCAGCTCCCTTATTTGACCCCCAGGAACTTTCCCAAAGTCACACGGGTGGCTCCTGGTCAGTGTCAGAAATGAGATCTCCTGCTTCTCATTCGAAGGCTGTTTTCACCACCTAGGATCACAGGACTACTGTAGCATCCTGCCTTTTGCAGATATGACTACCGAGGGGAGATGTAAGCATGTGTGTGTGTGTGTGTGTGTGTGTGTGTGTGTGTGTGTGTGTGTGTGTGTGTGTGTGTTCTGGGGTCTTGGGGGTGGAAGAGAAAGGCAGGGTTCTTGCTCACCCATGTTTGTGCCCCAGCTGCCTGATCCCCCAAAGCCCAGGGTTTGGGGCTAATGTCCTTTCACTGCATCTTATATAAATAATATAAATAACTAGTCTGGGGACTTCAAACATGCCACCTCAGATGTATGGCAGGAGATTACAGGGTTTGTAAGGGCTCAGCCCCTCAATCATCCCAGCAGCTTAGAGCTTTCTACTAAAATAGAGATCAATGCTTCAGTTTTATGGGAGGCCCCCAGCCCACGTGACCAGGCCCCAAATCCTTTGTTTTATGACTTGCTTATGCATTCCTGGTGAGAAACGGTTTACATCTTGGGCCCGGGAGCCCTCCTAAATCAGCTGCCAGGTTTTTGCAGCTGGTAGAAAAGAGGAGCTGTCATCAGGCTGCCCAGAGGTGAAGAGGCGAAATAAGAGGCAGGTTAATGACAGGCTGACCAACCCAAGAACCTCTACCAGGAACTAGAGAAGGGAGGGACAGGAAATCAGAACCATTTCAACTTCCCATGTCCACTCCCACCCCGAGGGTCACTCAGGTGATACCAGCCCAGCTGGGAAGAAGCAAGAACAGAGATACTCTGAGGCAGGGGCTCTTAGGGAAGTAGAATGAGACAAGGACTCTAGAGACTTGGCTCATATACTGGCTCTTTGGTTCCCAGATGAGTTACTTTCCCTTTCTGGGTTTCAGGGTCCTCATCTAAATAACAGGAATGATGATATGTATGTGTGTATGTGCATGTGTGAATATACATATATATGTATATATGTCATAAGGTGTTTTTGAGGAATAACTTTTGCACACTTTTGAGGACTTTATAAATTTTAAAGCCCTACACAAACAAGGGTTATTAACTTTATCATGAAAAACATAGATGTTGGGCAGCTAGGTGGTACAGTGAATAGAGCACCAGCCCTGGAGTCAGGAGGACCTGAGTTCAAATACGTCCTCAGACACTTAACACAAAAACTAGCTGTGTGACCTTGGGCAAGTCACTTAACCCCAATTGCCCTCCAAAAAGCAAAAACAAAACAAAACAAAACATAGATGGTTAGAAATGGAAAAGGCGTTGAAGCATAGAATATCATAGCTGAAAATGAACTTAGGGCAGAAAACATAGAATGCCACAGGTGGAAATGACCTTCAAACATAGATCCTAGGATTAGAGCTGAAAGAGAACCCAAGCCATCCAATCCATCCCCCACTCCCACCAACGTTTTACAGTAAAGTAACTGAGGCATAGCCTCAGTATTCATGTCCATAGTAGCCTCTGGAGCTGACTCCCATGCCAGTGGCTTCCCCACTCTATACACTATTGTACCACCTCTCCAGGCTCCAGTTTCTTCATCTGCAAAGTAGAAATAATGATCCCTGCCCTGCTAACTTCACAGGGTAGTCTCAAGAATCAGATGTGAAAGGGCAATGGAAAATTAGAGATGGAAGAGATTCTTATCACCTGGTGGTGATTCAAGTCTGGTTTCCTGGGGGAAAGGAGTAGCTAAATTGGGATTCAGAAAAAAAAATGTTGGGGAATCTTCTAGTCTTGACTCCACAGGCTCTTTCCTTATACTCTTAAAAGGGTTTAGGCCCATGGCAGTGCAGAGCAGATCTGAGAAAGATAATTCTCCTTAGTAGTTGGCAGAACACCAAGGGCTCTCTGGCCCCTTGATACAAATCTCCTCCCACCCCCACTCTTTCAGGTGTTAAATGTTGGGGGAGTGGGAAACACCTCCCTACTCCCCCCTTCCACCCTACTGGATGTGTTTTAGTCTGGTCTGAATGTTTACACCTTAATTGAAACCCTTAAAAATAAAGATTCATTATAAACTCTGACAGATCCTTAAATTTAACTGTGCAAACTGTGCCACTATAATATTTAAAACCCCATTTGAATGGACGCTCTATCAAAAACATATGGCATCCCATCTGGCCTCCATGCCCGGCTCGCTGTTTAATTTGGGCAAATACATACTGTGATGTTTATGTGATGTGGACCGAAAGCAGCAGCCTTCGATAATTTGGTTTGTGTTTTTTCAAGGTCCTGGGGATGGACAGAGAGTTAGCTGGTTTACCAGCTCTTACAGGTTCAGAGTCAGGTCTCCCCTATTACTTTGATCATGACTCTGGGTCAGAAAATCCCTTGCATCTTATTTTAAACTTGGGGCTTCCTTTGGAGGGATTTGAAATGATTGGCTGGACATCCTGATTAGACAGAGAATGGAGCATCATGGAGTGGAAATACTTGTGTTCCAGTTCCAGCTCTGGTTGTGACTCACTAGGCACTTTAAGCAAGCCCTTTCCCCACTGAGCCTCAGTTTTCTGGGCTATCAAATAAAGGGTTTGGATTGGATGACCTTTAAGGTTTCTTCCAACTCTGCCATTCTGTAATTCTCTCTGGGCTTCACTTTCCTCATCTGTAGAATGGGAACAAAAATCTCCTCATCCCCTCTCTCACTGGATTATCTAAGGGAGATGCTGGATGTAAAAGCATTTTGAAGACTCCAAAAGGCTCAACAGATGTAGAGGATAATTATTATTAACGTTTCTGGGCCCACTTTAAGTGTACAATAAAACACCTATTGAGAATGACCTTGGACAAGGCCTTCCTCTCTTTGAACTTCAAGTTACTTTTCTGTAGAATGAGTATATTGGACTAGATTAGGACAGCATGGTGGCACAATGGATAGTGCCAGGTCTAGAGTCAGAAAGACTTGAGTTCAAATCCTGCCTCAGACATTTACAAGCTGTGTGACCCTGGGCAAGTCATTTAACTCAGTTTCCTCATCTGCAAAATGAGCTGGAGAAGAAAATAGCAAACCACTCCAGTATCTTTGCCAAGAAAACCCCAAAAGGAGTCACGAAGAGTCAGACATAACTGAAACAAATGAACAACAAGGCCCTTTCCAGATCTGTCCTATTTTCGGTCTTCTAGGAAGTCTTCCACTTCTGATGGTCTCTGTCCTATATATAATGGAGAATTAGCTGATGAGGTTCCTGTCCTGAGATCACACAAATATTCTGTCTTCCTTCTGCTTGCTGAATGGTAAAGAGAAGCTTTTAAAGTGGGAGCTATGCCAGAACTGAGTGTGCAAACAAAAGGCACTGGTCAGTCAGATCACCTCTCTCTGTCTCTCTTTCTCTTGTCTCTCTCTCTCTCTCTCTCTCTCTCTCTCTCTCTCTCTCTCTCTCTCTCTGTCTCTCTCTCTCTCTCTCTTCTCTTCTCTTCTCTCTTCTCTCCCTCTCTCTCATCCTGGCAATTCCAATGAAAAAGAAGAAATGTTATATGTCTTCAGGTTGCTTTGAAGCCACACAGCATCTTTTTGCTCTTTCTCACACAAGGCATCTCTCTGCCAACTCTGTCCTTTTTCTCTGGCTGTCCCCTGTGCCTGTAATGCTCTTCCTCCTCATCTCTACCTCCTGGACTCTCTGGCTTCTTTTGAGTCCAAGTTAAAATCCCATCTTCTACCTCTTTTAATGCTAGCACCTTCCTTCAATTGTTTATTTTCTATTTATCCTGTATATAGAAGATCTGAGTTCAATTTGGCCTTAGACACTAGCTGTGTGACCCTGGGCAAGTCACTTAAACTCTTTTAGGCTCACTTTCCTCCTCCGTAAAATGTAGATAATAATTGCACCTACCTCCCAAGGTTGTTACAAATGAGATGATGATAAGCACTTAGCACAGTGCCTGGCACATAGTAAGCATTATATAAATGTAAACTATCATTGTCATTATTATTCTATATATTTCTTTTCAGGTGAGCTCCTTGTGAGAGCAGGAATTGTCTTTTGCCTTTCTTCATGTCCTCAAGAATTAGCACCGTACCAGGAACTTGGTAAAGGCTTACTGCTTATTGACTCATTGGCTTATTGACTAACTGTCCCTGTTGTATCTAGTCTTTTCTGCTCTTAGGTGAAGGAGTACTAGAGACAGGACAACCTTACAAAATGTGAAAGATCCAAGGGGTGAGCAGTGACAGGAGTCCATGGCAGAGATATCTATAGCCATCATTGCTGAGATGAGTATGGCACCATCACAGCCCCAAGGAGTGACACATAGAATCCAACTCAGCAATAAAGCAATCCAGGAACCAAGAAAGCAAGAAAGTGGTGTTCTCTACCAGAGAGGCTGTGAGGGGTGAATCTGGTGGCGCAAATGTTTTGTAGCAATCGATTTAAGTTTGAACATGTTCACTCCAGGGACTGAAGTCATAGAGGATGTGCCCTACTTTGGGAGATGTTTTGTACTCAGGAAATATCTCTCCATAAAAGCTAATTAATGTTAATTGATTCTTGATTGTATTAAGCAGATATCAATTCAATTAATACTGGGGCATTAATATTGGGGAGAATATGCTGGAATGGAAGATGGAGCTGACTGAATTAGAACTCCATTACCCCTCAAGGGGACCCCTAGACCCTAACTTTTACAAAGAGAGCTTTCCTGAGTATAAAAACATCTCCCAAACTAGCATACACTATCTATGACTTCAGTACCTGGAGTGAACATGCTCAAACTCAAATTCATTGATGCAAAACATCCGTGTCACCTCCCTCTGGGGAACCAACCTGCCAGCAAGAATGAGGGTTTGGGGGAATAGCTTCAGAGTCTCACTACCTTCCTATGCAGAGAAGGCCCTGTTTAGCTCTGACATTCTTTGTTACAAGTCTCTTCCAAAGTTAACAAACATTCTACATTCTAAGATCCCTCCCTCTCCAACACTCTATATGATCCCTGTTCCCTGACCCAATTCCAAGACATATTTCCCAAGTTTGAAGGTACCCACCCAAATCCAGTCTTTACTCTATAGATTTCTTTCCTGAGGATAATAATAGCCTCTGGTCTGGGTTACAGTGAGTATGGGGGATGGCCAAACACAGCTAAGAGAACTGTATTTCATAGGCTATAGAGGCTCCTTCAGTGTAACAGCTCTTAAAAAACGATATTTTGAAGATTTAAGTGTAAATGAACCAAGCACATATGGATCACATTTCTCCTAAATTACCTAGGATTTAGGGCAGGGCTGAGGCCCCGGGGGCAAAAGGTACTTGGGATTTTAAGAGCCGACTTCCCGAACCCTCAAGTTTCTCCAGCTCAACAGTTCTTGAGTAGGTATAGAACCTGCCACCTACTGGCAGTGTCACCACTGACTTGGTGTGTGACCCCATCTAAATCATGTCCATTCTCCAGGCCTAAATTTCTTCATCTGTAAAATTAGGGAGTTAGACTAAGGATATAGTGAACAGAACCCTGGACTTGGAATCTGGAAGACCTGGACTCCAATCCTGTCACAGACATGTCCTAGCTGTGTGACCCTGGGAAGTCATTTAACTTCTCTGGTCCTCAGTTTCCTCATCTGGAAATGAGAGGTTTGGGCTTGATGTCCTCTAAGTCTCCTTCTGGCTCTTAACCCATGGTCCTATGGTCCTAAATGGTCTTTATGGTCACTTTCAGCTTTAATGTTTGTGATTCTGTGAACTTCCCTAGACATTGACTGTCCAGATGGAAGTGTTACCCAACAAGAGGGGATCTAGCCTACTTATAGATACACTTTATGGGGTTATAAGTATAGTGATTTAAAAACCTTCAAAGCACTTGAATACACCTTATCTCATTTGAGCTCTACAGCAGCCCTATAAGGTAGTTATTATAGTTGTTATTATTCCCATTACATAGATGAAGAGACTGAGGTTTGAATTAGAAAGTCACTTGCCTATGGTTATGCAACTTAATAAATTTGGGAGGCAAGATTTGAACTCAGGTCTCTTAATTCCACCACACTGTGTTGTCCTCCATGACTTATACTATCATGGAAAGACTACCTCTTTATAGTGGGAACCCTAGATATTCTTTCCTGCCCCCCAATTTTCTATTTTCCTTCTGTATTGGTTCCTTTCCTACTGTCTAAAACAGTCTTGAGTCCCCATCCTCCAAAAAAACCTCAACAGAACATAGCACCCCTGGTGGCTGTGGTCCTACATCTTCTCAGCCAAATTTCTTGAAAAAGACACTACAACCTGGTGCCTCCACTTCCTCCTGTCCTCTCACTTTCTTCTAAACCCTCCGATATATGGTTTCCATCCTCATCACTCAACTCTTACTGCTCTCTCCAAAGTTACCAATGACTTCATAATTGCTAAATCTAATAGCCTCTTCTTAATCTCATCTTTCTTGCTGTCTCTGCAGTATTGTCAATGTTAACCACCCTCTCCTGCTGGATACACTCTTCTTTCTAGTTTTTTTGTGGCATTACCTTTCTTAATCCTTCTGCAACCTGTCTGACCACTCTTCCTCAATCTCCTTTGCTGGTTCACAATTGATGTTCCACCTTCCATGGTGAACCCCAAGAGTCTGTCCTATGATTTCTTTGTTTTTCTCCCAATACTCTCCCACTTGATGACCTCATCATATCCCTCCTCCTCCTCTTCCTTTTCTTCTTCTTCTTCTTCTTCTTCTTCTTCTTCTTCTTCTTCTTCTTCTCCTCCTCCTCCTCCTCCTCCTCTTCTTCCTCCTCCTTCCTCCTCTTTCTAATGGGGAGAGGAGGAAGGTACAATAAATGTTTGTTAATTTTAAAAGAGATCTCTGGGGCAGCTAGGTGGCACAATGAGTAGAACACTGGCCATAAAGTCAGGAGGACCTGACTTCAAATCCAGTCTCAGACACTTAACACTTATTAGCTGTATGACCCTAGGCAAGTCATTTAACCCCAATTGCCTCTGAGAGAGAGAGAGAGAGAGAGATCTCAGAGGCCAACTAGTCCAACTCATACTTGAAGAAACATCTCTCCTACATCATCTCTGACAAAAAGTCATCCAATCTCTTCTTGAAAATCTCTAGTAAAGAGAATTTCACTCCCTCCTGAGGCAGCTTTCTCTTTGGAATAGCCTTAGTTATAAAAGAGTTTTTCCTTATATTAAGCCTAAATTTGCGTCTCTGTGACTACACTTTACTACTGGTTCTGTGCTCTGGTACCAAGCAGAATTATCCCTCTTCTAAGTAATAGTTCTTCAAAGTGGCAACAGTCATGTCCACGCTAAATCTTCCCTTCTCCAGGGGTGATGTTCCCAATTTCTTCAACTGTTCCTCCAAGGAATTATTGTTATCTTGGTTGCCCTCCCCTGAATATCCCCCCGATTATTAATGTCCTTAAAATATAGTGCATAGGGGAGGCTAGGTGGCGCAGTGAGTAGAGCATCGGCCCTGGAGTCAGAAGGACCTGAGTTCGGATCCGGCCTTAGACATTTAACGCACACACAAACAAAAAAAACCTAGCTGTGTGACCTTGGGCAAGTTACTTAACCCCAATTGTCCTCCAAAAAGTAAAAAAAAAAATATGGTGCCCAGAACTAGGCTATTACACTATGTAGTCAGAATACAGCAGGATGAGGCTACTGTGCCTCTGCAGTACTTTGTAATACTATTCCTGCTATGACCAAATGTAGCCATGACATGACAGGACTATCGCTTCTTCCATCCTGGACTCTATGTCTCTGTGAAGCCTATGGCAGCATTGGCTTTTTGACTGTCAGAGTACACTTACACCATGACACCTGGTTCCAGCCCACAGACAGGTCAATGGACTCCCCTCCTAGCACAGAGGGCCACAGTTCATAGGTGGCCTGCAGTGATTATTACTGGTGTTGACAGAATAGTTGTGGGGTATGTGGGGGCAGGTAAAACTTAAGGCCCCATAGATAAGCCTCCAGCATGAACAAGATAGGAAAGGCCAGATAGTGCTCTCCTTCCCCATAGAAATTCCTCTGGGACCCCATTAGGCTGCATGCCAATATGGGAAATCTACACAATGCCGGGCTCAAATCTTCCCAGCCCAATGTGCAGGAGAAACACGAAAGACCAAGGACCTAGTGCTCACATAGTCACATGTTTTGCTGTTTCCTAGCACTGGGTGTTCCTAACCTTTTTCTGTAACATTGACCCTTTAAGGCAGCCTAGTGAAGCCTATGAGCCCCATCTCAGAATAACGTTTTTAAATGCACAAAATAAAGTATGTAGGATTTCAGAGGAAATAGATTATGTTGAAATACAGTATCAAAATATTTCTTAAAAACAAAGTCATAGGGGCAGCTAGGTGGCACAGTGAGTAGAGCACTGGCCCTGGAGTCAGGAGGACCTGAGTTCAAATCCAGCCTCAGACACTAAACACAAAAACTAGCCATGTGACCTTGGGCAAGTTTCTTAACCCCAACTGCCCTCCAAAAAAAAAGTCATGGAACCTAAGAGCCTCAAACTTACTTAAACTCATGGCCTCACCAGTGAGCCTCAGTTTTTCCATCCTCCAAAGGGAACAGTTGCCTACCACATACTTAAGGCCTGATAATAATCATCACAATTCCCATTTCTACAAAATGTTTAGGTTTACAAGGTGCTTTCCTCTCAGCAGTCCTTAAAGCAAGACATTGTGAGCATGATGACCACCATTTTGCTGATGAGGAAGAATAATACAGCTGGAAGAGACCACTGATCACTGAATCTAAACTCTTCATTTTATAGTTGAGGAATAGTGGTCAGGGAACAACAGTGAGTTGACCAGGGAGCTAGCGTCAGCGGGCCCTGAAGCCCAGGTCTCTGGGTTCCCAGTCTGGGGCTCTTTTCACAGCAACACACTGCTCCTCAGGACTGGCCCTCCCTCTTCAAGGACAACCGAAGTCAGTCAGTTTTCTTAATCCCACCACTTTGGAAAAAATTATTTTGTTGGAATCAGCTTCAAAGAACCTCCAAGTCTAGACTGTGCCAAGAGAAATTAGCCAAGCTACCAAGTGATCCAAAGCACGGGAGCACGCAGCTATTGGCTTTAATGTGATTAGAAGGAGATAGAATAATGGTGTAGGCAGGGCTAGGGGCAGCAAAAGCTCCTCCCAGAAAGTGGGAGCAGAAAGAGCAAGCTCTGGATAATTTCTGTCAAAGGCTGTGTGCACTTACCTCCCACCCCCCATTCTTACCTCTCCACTTAAGGGAAACTGATTCTCTGGACATTAGGCTGTCCTTTTAAGAGAAGAGACATCTCTCTCTCTCTCTCTCTCTCTCTCTCTCTCTCTCTCTCTCTCTCTCTCTCTCTCTTTTGGGAATCTATAATGGATGGGAAGCAGAAAGAGGCAGTTTGTAGACTAGGGAGGGAAGAAGAGGAGGAGGAAAAGGGTGGAGATGAGGAAGAAAGGGAGAAGGTTGGTAGGGGAAGGGCAAATAGGGAAAAGAGGGAGAAGGAAAGAAAGAAGAGAGAAATGGGGGGTAGGGTGAAAGAAGAAGAAGAAAGAGGATATAGAAAAAGAATTAGAATAAGAAGCCTTGGTGAAAATGGATTCTAGAAATACTGAAGAAGTTTCCAGATTCAAATGAGAGTTGTGGGTAGGGAGGAACATGCAAGTGTTGGGGGCAGCCACAGCACAATCACAGGGTGCAATATAAACTTCTCAGTCTGACATTTAAGGCCCTCCTCATCATGGTCCCGACTTACCTTTTTAACCTTTTCTGCCTTCCAGTCAGGCAGGTCTCTTACCTGTCCCAACATACCAAACTCTGTGTCTTTACTTTCGTCATTTCCCTTTGTCTGGGATACCTTACTCTTACCTCTCCTCTCAGCCCACCCAAATCTTGCCCATTCTTCAAGAACAAGCTCAAGCACTTGGCTGAGAAGTAGGAGGCCTGGTATGCCATATCTATGTGACCTTGGGAAAGTCACTTCCCTCCTCTCTGAACCATAGTTCCCTCCTCCAAAAAATGAGGAGATTGAAATAGATATTCTCTAACTTTTATCCCAGGACTAAATCTTATGGCCTTTTGATTCGATGATCTCTAAGGAATTTTCCCTTTTTAACATCTTGTGATTCTATAGTCTCACCTTCTCTAGGGAGTCTTTCTTGAACACTTGAACCCACATCATCTCTCTGCCCTACAAATTCCTAGAGCACTGTCAATACCACTGCATTGGCACTCACTGTACCCTGCCTCCTGTTCAACCAGTCAACCAACAAGCATCCATTGAACATCCACTATGTCTCAGATGCTGGTCTAGGGCCTGGAGATATAGACAGAAATGAAATATTAATGATCTCTCCATGTGTAGATCATCTCCCCAACAAAACTGTGAGCTCTTTGAGTAATAAAGACTGTCTCTTTTACTTTTTTATGCCATAAACTTTTAGAGTTACGACCTAAGATGGCATCTAATACAATCTCTAAATGAACCCTCAACTGCATATTGGACAAATCAATGTATAATGTATAACTGTAGCATAGAGGAAATTATGTCCTTGTAACTTCCCATAACAAGCCCCATCCAGTGCTCCTCTTTAGGGCCAAGCAGAAAAACCAATCCCCTTCTCACATCATAGTCTTCCAGATAGATGAAGCTAGTGATCCAGACTCAGGGAGGTCTAGAAGAAGGAGCACTGTTCTTGGGATCAAAGAACCTGGGTTGAAATCTTACTCTGCTAGTTACCACCTGTGTGACCTTGGTCAAAGGTGGCACCCTTCTACAGGATTCAATTTCCTTCTCTATAAAACAAGGCAATTGGACCAGATGATATTTGGAATCCCCTTCCAGCTGGAGATCAAAGCTGGAAAGGATCTCAGTACTACCTAGTACTGCCAGGGATGCTAAGTAACTTGTCCAGAGTCACACAGGGAGTAATTAATAGGGTCAGGATTTGAACTGAGGTCCTCTGACAACCTTATTGATTGGAGGTCTTTTGTTGTTGCTTTCTGTTTATTTGCAAAGAGCCAGATACATAGTAGGGACTCAATAAAGATTTGCTGATTACTCCCCAAAGGGTTTTCCTCTGCCCTTCAAATGCCTCCCAAGGCACTCCCTGCAGGAAGCATGAGGGAGAGGGAGGCTCCCCATCCCTAAAATCAGGGGTGGCAGTAAAATGGATGAACTCTAAGGTCCCTTCCAACTTTAAGATTCTGTATCTTAGTGGAGATTAGCAATTTCATGTATAATTCTCTCCTTCTGTACTATATAGAAATGTTTACTTTATTTGGTATTTCTTAATTTCCCAATTTTTAAAAATGGAAAGAAGAAAGATTTTGTGTTCTGTATTACACATAATTCCAGATTTAAGACTTACTTCTAAAGTGCTTTTCAATCCTAGAAATCTATGTTCTGACCTCCCTTCTAGCATCGGCACCCTGTGTTCTATGTGAAATTACTGCTTGGTCCGGACAGTCCATGTTCATTCCAACTCTAACATCTTATGATTTAGGCATGGGACTTATTCTTCAAAGGGTTCCATTTTATAAAGCACCTACTAACTTATTTGCAAAATACTAATGTATGTGCAAGACTCTCTGTTAGGTAAGGAGAAAGACATAAGGATAATTGAGATTTGGTCTTAATCCTAGAGAATTACCTGGATTCAGATGTCCAGATCTGGGGTAAGCTGGGACTGGTACCAGGAAGTGATCTCAGCCAGCTTGCTCCAAGGTAGTGGAGACCTAGCCTACCCCAGGTTCTCCTTGGTGCTAACTGGACAGTTGCCTCCTTTGACCCACATGCTGCTAAAGCACATTCTTCTGCCACATAAATTTCAGGTCCATGGACTTTGAAGTTTCCCTTGGGGACAGTTGTTTTTGTTTGTTATCAATGGTATCCCCCATCCCTCCCCCATTGCAGGCAGGGCTCCCCCCCCCCCAGCCTTTAGAGCCCCCTGTCCAGGCTGGGCTGCCAGGGACCATGGGGCTGCCAGAGCTGCTGATAAGGATGATGGATGGGCAGTCTCCTGGCTCCAGGGCGGCCCCGAGGTTTCCTGGGAGCAGGAGACAGTCTAGTGATTCCAAAGCCCTTCGGAATGCCTGTTTAGAAACTAGAGAGCTAGGGAGGGCTGGGGGATGAGGGAATGGGGAGGGGCTGGATGGACAGAGAAAGAGGCCCCATATCTTCCCAGATGAACTGGGTTGGGTCTGGGTCTGATAGCAGATTTCAGCACCCTGCGGCTGCATTGATCCCCTTCCATGTCGACAAGGTTCCTTTTCAGCATGTGCTGAACACCCCAGACTGGTCATCAGGACAGCAACACCTCTTGGGCAGAGGGTAGGGATGCCTACCAAAGGACATGGACTCAAGTTCTTTGATCACTTACACCAGCTGTGGGGAACCTCTGGCCTCGAGGCCATACATGGCCTTCTAGGTCCTTGGGTGTGGCCTTTTGACTGAGTCCAAGTTTTACTAAACAAATCCTTTTATTAAGGGAATTTGTCCTGTGAAGTTTAGATCCAGTCAAAGGGCCACACTTGAGGACTTCAAGGACCACATGTGGCCTCAAGGCTGCGGGTTCCCCATCCCTGACTTATACCTTTCTAGGTTGGGAAAAAGGGAAAGGAGCTATAATGACTTAAGCCCCCTTAAGAATTACAAGATCAGAACCATGGAAGCATCTGTGGGTGAATGGAATCTTAGAATCATAGAAGACTGGAATCTTAAGTATGGAAATCAAGAAATCTTTAGATCATAGAATTTCAGGAAAAGGTCTTTCATTTTACAGATAGGGAAACTAAGGACCAGAAAAGTAAGTAACTTGTCCTAGGTCAACAAGTGTTTATTAAAGACCTACTCTGCATCAGATACTGTGCTAAGTACTGGATCTACCTTCCAACAGGGTAGACGCAAATTCTTACTTTAAAATCACAAAGTTGTAAATTATCTTCTAACTTTGGGGAAGAAGTCAGACAGGCAATGTAGGACAGTAAAAAGAACAGCAGCTCTGGAGTTAAAGCATGGGGGTTCATAGACTGCCTCTACCACATCCTGTATTATCTGGGATAAGTTATTTAATCTCTTTGGACCCCAGTTTCCTCATCTACAATATGAGGGAGTTGAACTAGATAGTCTCTGTGGTCTCATCTGGTTCTAGATCTATTATCCTATGATCTGCAAAGGGTCCTGTCAGATCATCTAAGGCCTCATGATTTTATTTTGAAATCTGATTATCCTTCCTCAAACCCCAACGTTCCTTCATCTCATCCTTTCTGGGAAACATGCCAGGGCTGGGCCCCTCAGAAGATAAGTCAAAGAACCCTAGAATCAAAAGACCTTAGTTCTAGCCCTCAGCCTGCCGCTGACTTGCTATGGAACCTTGGGGAGAAGTCACCCTATCTATCTCACCCTCAGTTTTTCAGCTAGTGTGTGGGGTTAACAATCACTCTAATAGTGAATCTTCACACATGAAGTATAAAGTGGCATTATATTAGCCTTTTCTCCAGAGAGAGAGCTATGTACCATGTACAAGGGTGATCAGCATGGACTTGAACCCCTGAGCTATCCTTTGCATTTATGGAATATCATGTCAAGAAGAAAGAAGAATATAATGAATATAATGTCAAGAAGAAAGCAAGTGCCAAAACTAAAGCTTCCTTAGAACACAAAATGTCATAGTGGGAAGGGGCTTAGAATGTAGAAGCTGGAAGGAATCTTTGAAATCAAGTCAGACCCCCTTTACAGATGAGGAAACCAATGCCCAGAAAGATGCCATCTCGTGACTGGGAATCATTCATTCACTCATCATTTATTTCATATCTACTACATGCAAGACTCCATGATGGATCATGAGAAAGATACAAAGATAATTAAGACATGGTCTTAATCCTAGAGGATTACATAGATTCAGATGTCCAGTCCTGTGATGAGCTGGGAGTAGTACCAGGAAGGGACCTCATCCAACTTAGATTAGTGATGGAGATGGAACTAGAAACCAGAAGAAGCTGGCTACCGTTTTCTATTTATATCTGCTGTGCTTAGTATACAATAAGCACCTAATAAATGCTTCTTCATTCATTTATTCATTCATCAATTAGCTGATAAGGCAGAGCTGTGTAACCTGAGAAAGCAACAGGGGACCGATATTCCCTACCCCCATCCTTCTATTAATGGGAGATTAGCTGTGGCTCTTCTTCTCTGAAATACTTAATCAGGCCTAAATCCCTTCTTCATGATAAAGTGACTCTGGGCCCTATTAGAAATTTTGCTTTGCTTGGGGCCATGTGTGTCTTCCATGCTTCCCTCACTCCCTAAACCCTGCCCAGTCTTTCAAAAAATTCATTGGATTTAACCACAGAAATATGGAAGTCCTCTCAGAGGGCATATCAATTTACTCTGCCCCCAGGTAAATGTTAGAGTTAGAACAGACCTTAGAATATAGAATGCTAGGGTTTAAAGGGACCGTAGATTACTGAATGTCAGAAATGGATAGTGTCAGAGCTGGAAGAAGCCTTAGAATATAGAGCAAAGTTAGAAGGTAACTTAGAACATAGGAGGTTAAAGCTGAAAGCTGTAATTCATTATAAAATATTAACAATGGAAAGCTCTTAAAATATAGACTATCAGAACACGGAATGAAATGCTTACCTGTTTTTGTAAACATCCAAGAGGAAAGATGTGAACCCAAGTTGTAGACTTCTAGCCCTAGAAAGGTTCTTCAATAAATTGTCCAAGGTCACCCAGCTAGCTGCTAGCCAGGAGCAGAACTAGAAAGAGGGCTTAAGTCTCCTGACTCCAACAGGGCTCTTTCTGGACTTGGTTACTAAAAATGGAGGCAGGATAATCTGCAGACACATTCAGAGGCTTCTTGGCACTTCTGGATTGGGAACAAGTGGCCAATTACAATTGCTCCGTTTTAAGTTTGCTTTTAAAGGAATTAAGTAAAGATGTGAATAATGGGAAAAATCCTTCTTTTTCTAATTTCCAACTAATGGGAAAGGGTAATGCTATGATTTCTCAATGCTGTGTGTGGTGAAGGTACAGGCGACTCCCTACATAATGCATGTACAGAATCCGTTTCCATGAAAACTCCTAATGCCATCTGCGGCTGGGACACAATTCCCCAGTGCAAACAAAGATGTTCTCTTTGGCAGGGATGGTGAAAAGAGCCTCTGGATTTGAAGTCAGACCTCCAGTCAAGTCAACTCAAGTCGACAAGAATTTATTAAGTTCCCACTCTGGGCCAGGCCCTGTGCTCAGTGCTGAGGACCCTCAAAAAAAGGGCAGAAAACCTGCCTCTGCTTTCAAGGAGCTCACAGTCTAATGGAGTCTTAGTTTTCTCATCTGTAAAATAGGAATAATATGTGTACTAACTATTGACAGGGTTGCTGTGAGGATTGATTGAGATGAGATAATATATACCAAGAGCTTTTATAAATGTTAACTATTATTATCACAATACTTTATAGAATCTGTCACATAATAACAGATAACAATGGGTTATGAAAATGTGCCCTTATTAGCATTATGCTCTTGTTATTCCTGTTTTTAGACAATTACTTGTCAGAGAAAAATATCATTTCTTATCTTATGGAACTGAAGAGTGTCAGTATCAGGGGTAGCATAGCTTTTTTTTTTTTTTTTTGGAGGGGGAAGGCAGGGCAATTGGGGTTAAGTGACTTGTCCAAGGTCACACAGCTAGTAAGTGTTAAGTGTCTGAGGCGGAATCTGAACTCAGGTCCTCCTGACTCCAGGGCTGGTGCTCTATTCACTGTGCCACCTAGCTGCTCCCTAACATAGTTCTTATTAAAGCATTTTGCTAGTTTAGAGACATTATAGGGATGATGAAAAAGAAAACCTGGGGTCTGATTCTGGCTCTGCCATTTACCAACTAAATGGCTTTAAGTAACTTTGCTTCTCTGTAAAATGGATACGTGGTGGATAGAGTGGTGGGCTTGGAGTCAGGAAGACTCATCTTCCTGAGTTCAAATCTGGCCTCAGACACTTACTAGCTGTGTGACCCTGGGCAAGTCACTTAACCCCAACTACCCTCCCCCTCCCAAAATAAAGATCTAAAAGGGACCTTAAAATACTAAACAAAGAATATTGGGGCTGAAAAAACATTTACAACATAGAACACAGAATGTTAGATCTGTTGTTGCATCACTTCAATCATATCCAACTCTTCATCACCTCATTGGAGGTTTCTTGGCAGAGATACTGGAGCAGCTTGCCATTTCCTTCTCCAGCTCATTTGACAGATGAGGAAACTGAGGCAAACAGGGTTAAGTGACTTGCCCAGAGTCACACACAGGTAGTGAGTGTCTGAGGCTAGATTTGAATTCGGTCTTCCTGATTCTAGCGCCGGCTCTCTATCTGCTGAGCCACCTAGCTACCAATATTAGACCTAAAAGGGCTTGGAGGTGACTAGAACTTTAGATTTCTCTCTATAGCTCTCACTGAAAGGAACCATTGGTACTAATGTTGAATTTTAAACACCTGCCCTTCCTTCTCCTTTATCAAATAGTAAATCACTACAGGGTAAGGTCATATAGTCAGTTGAAATCATACACACTGTTTTACTCAACTGTTTCCAGGGATCCTCCAAAGAAGGATCTGAAACACAAAATACAAAATGTAAACTGATACAGTCAGGAGAAATTTTAGAACCTACAGTATTAGAACTGGAAAAGGTCTTTGCTGCCATCTACTGTGTCCCATTTCTTGTATGGATAAACTGAGGAAGGGAAATGACTTGTCTACAGTCATCTATCGTTCATTGTTGACAGACTCCTGAGTCCAGTTCAATGCTTCTCCCATCCACTGTAGAAGGGGAGACAGAGCACACTTGATACAATAGCAAATTGGGGTCAGATGAAACAAATCTGTGAGAGGGGTATTACTCAAAACCAAACTGCAGGCCTGTTTTTCTAGGCCCTACATTTCTAAAGCAAAGGAAAGGGAAGATCTAATTGCCACAATGCAAGCATACTAATTAGCTCCCCTGCGTTTTGCACGTCAAATTCAAACCACTTGTCTCCACATAAAGTCTCCTGTAGGTAATGCCATTAACACTCACCTAACAATGGTCAAGCCCCCATGGCCCATCTGAAGCTGGAACAAAAAGTTTGTACCCTTTGAAAATATGCCTATACAAAGAGAAAGTGTGAGATCAAGTGATATTTAAGGAGGTTTTTTTTTTCCTTTCCCCAGAGATGAAATACAGTATGTGGCCTAGAGACAGGGAAAATCCTGTGGCCCAGAGAGAGATGTAAATGACCTCAGGCCAGGCCCCATTATCTCCCTGGACCTTGTACAGAGTTTGACAGAAACGCACTGGGCTTCAAGGGAAAAGAACTCGCTTCCACATTCTTCTCCTCTGGAGAAGATGTTTATAAATCCCTGTGAAAGGTTATCTTGCTTTGACTCCAGGCAGGTCTAGCATCAGGCCCCAAGAACACCAAGGAGATGTTGCGAAAGAGGCTAGGGGAGAAGGAGGGGGCCCTGGGAGGAGGTGCTGCCAGAGGCCCTGTTTTTCCACTTTCTGAATCAGCCATTCCATCTACTGTCTCTGTGTCCCCATGGCCAGACCACTTAAGCATAAGATTCCTCTAGAAGGAACATAGCATTTGAAATGTCACTTGGTCCCCCTGGCAGGGGGTTGGGAGGAAGGGGGAAAGGGATGAGCATTTATATAGCACCTACTGTGTGCCAGATGCTCTGCTAAGCCTTGTACAAATATTATCTCATTTGATCCTCCCAACAACTCCCTTTTACAGTTAAGAAAACTGAAACAAACAGAAGTTAAGTGATCTGCCCAGGATCACACAGTCTGTAAGGGTCTGAGACCAGATTCAAACTCATGGCTTCCTGACTCCAGGTCTAGCCCTCTATCCATAGAGTTAACCTTGAGATATACCTCAATATAACAGAAAGAGCCCTGGACTAGGTGGGAAGACAGGTGATACAAATTCAAGATGTGACCTGAGGCCACACCCAGAGATGATCCCTTCATGACCCTTATTTCCTTCTGACCTGAAATTAGGCAGGGAAAGTATGGACAGTGGAACCTCGTGAAGCTATGGGAAGAGTGCTAGATTAGGAGCCAGGGGGCCCAGATTCTAGTCCAGGCTCTGCCACAGTAGGGACCATAGGCACATCCTGGGCTGCTTAAGAGTGGGGATTGTTTTATTCCTTGTATGTGCATCCCCAGTGCCTAGTACAATATTTCTTGGCCATATACTAGTTGCTTAATAAACATTTGTTGATTGATTAATTGACCTTAGGAGATAATCAAGCCTACTCAGTTCTTTTTACAGAGTAGGAAAACAAACTCAGTGAGATGAGGTTAACTAGTCCAGCTTTTCATTGCTAGTAATAGCAGGAAAAGGATTCAAATCCCTGTCTAAATTCAATGCTTTTACTACTAAATTATACTACCTCTCAACTTGCCCTCTCTGTGCCTCAATTTCGTAATCTGTGAAGCTGAGGGTTGAACTAGACTCTCTAAGGCCTTTCTAGTGCTGAATCCTAGATTCTAAGGTCTCTTCTACTGTTAATTTCTTTTTCCTAAAGTCTTCCAGTTTTCACATCATGTGTCCCTTCAACTGTCACATTCTATTGTTCTACATTCTGAGGCTCCTTCTATTTCTCCCATTCTATGTTGCAAGACCCCTCTCAGATATAGCATCCTATATTTTGTGTTCTAAGATTCCTTCCAACTCTAATATTCTGTAATTCTGTGATTTTTGGAGTTTCTTGAAGACTTAGCAAAGTGCCTTGGTCATTCTATTTGGTTGATTGTTGATTGTAATAAAATTAGTTGATGTTTACATGGAAATGAAAGGTTTATAAAGCATTTATATACAGAATAATCCTGTGAAGGAGATATGACAGGTACTGTTTTCTCCACTTTACAGGAAAAGTTTAAGGAAGAAAAGATGAAGGAAAGAAAGAGACAAAGAGAGAGAAAGGAAGAAAGGAAGGAAGGAAAGAAGGAAGGAAAGAAGGAAGGAAGGAGAAAAGAGAGGAAGAGAGAGAAGGAAGGAGAGAGAGAAAAAAGGTAGAAAGAGAGAATTTTATTTATGTACCTCCTTTGTGCAAAGCACGATACTGAATACTGGGAATAAAAGAGAAAAATAAGGCTCTCCCTGCTCTCAAGGAGTTTACATTCTAGTGAGAAACAGAACACATATAGAAGGGTTTGACTGCAGAACAGATGGAAGGACCCAGTGGTCTTTAGGATGCTGAGACAAGACAGATAGCAACACATCTTTCTGATTGTCATTTCCATGAATTAATATCTGTTTCTGATGTTGAACTGTAATGATGCTAAGGACACTGGTGGTCTTTTCTGGGTCTTCAGTAACTGTGACTGCAGTATCTGTAGTGGCAATTACCAGGGCTCATCTCTCTAGAAGTTATTTCCCTGGCTGAAAGTAGGGCCAGGATCTGGCAGAGTACTGCTAATTCTGGAGCTCTTGACTTATCTGCCTCCTTTGGTGGCATTGGGGTTGGTGTTAACTGGGCTGTTAACTGGGAGCAGTTGCCCCTTCCACAAAGGTTGCCCTCCCTATACAATGACTGTGGGGGCTGACACAGAAGCAGGCTGACCACTATTTTTCATAGTTAATCTCAAAGCCTATCTCATATACCAAGTCACAGAGGGGGATATAACACCTAGGGAGACAGTGCCAATTCCACTTTTCATAATTACTTCTTGTGTGCCCTTGGACAAATCACCTGATTTCTCTGGGCTTCAGTTTCTGCATGTATAAAACGAGAGGATTGGGCTTAGATGGTCTTTAAAGTCCTCCCTGCTCTAGAACTGTGTGTTGGTGCTGAAAATCACAGACATAGAAAAAGTATTTTACACAATGGCTACATATTTTGTGCTCCTTAAAAAGGTATGGCCCCTATACCCTTAGGGATCTACCAATATTTAACAAATTGGGTATGGAATAAACAGTTTTGTTCCCACACATAGAAAGGGTAACATTAATAAAGATAAGGACAATAAATTGTCAAAGCTGACAAAGGAAGAGAATAGTCAATTTCGGAGGGGTTATGGAAAGACAAGTAAACTAATGCATTGCTGGTGGAGCTGTTAACTGGTGATCATAATAAAATTAGTTGATATTTACATAGGGCTTAAAGGTTCATAAAGTATTTTATATACAGAATAATCCTGTGAAGGAGACATGACAGGTATCATCTCCCTTTTACAGAAAAAATTTAAGAAAGAAAAGGATTCTAGAAAGCAATTTCAGATTATCAAATAAAATTATTAAAATGTCTCTACCCTTTGATTCAGAGACCGCACTGATAAGCATATAGCCCAAGTAGGTCATTAAAAAAAAAGTTCCAGACACATCAAAACATTTATAGCAGCATTTGTCACTGTAGCAAAGAACTGAAAGCAAAGTAGATCCCCATGGATTGGGGGATAGCTAAACAAAGTGTAGCACACCAATACACAAAATAGAATATTTCTGTGCTGTAAAAAACAAGAAATGTCATGCATACAGAAAAGCACTCAAAATTTATGTGAACTAATGAAAAGAGAAGTGAGGGGACCCAGGAAGGCAACATCTATAAGGAATACAACCATGTAAGTGGAAAAAACAATTGCCACCACAAAACAATCAAAAATGAGAAATTATAAAGGACAAATTTGTCCCCAAAGAAGAGCTCTGTGGACACCTTCCCCCACCCCCTCTGCAGAGCTTAGAGCCTATAAGGGTAGAACATTACATATTAAGTCAGATTCTTTTAATATATTGATTGATTTTCCTGATTGTCTCTTTTTTCTTAAAAAAAAATATCTGTTGTAAGGTATGGCTTTCTGGAAGAAGAAAGGGGAGCACAGGTAGAAATCTAGGCAATGTAAAAATAAAAGGTATCCATAAAAAAAAGATCAAGAGACTGAGGCTCAGGGAATTTGAATGACTTCTCTGGCCACATAGTGAGTATTAGGGATGCTTTTTAATTACATGATACTGTTTCTGATCTAGGCCCAAATTGGTATTTGCAATGCTTCTAACCCAAACACCTCAGTCTTATATCCTGGGTCCAAATACAGCTCTTTATTCAATAGTTCTGACTGTCTCCCAGTCAAGTTGGGATGTCATAAGAATGAGTAAGCTCATGACTGTGATAACATCTGCGAAACTAATACCTTGGAGACAGGTACAACATAAACATCGAGACTGAAAGATATGCAGTGTGTCTATTCAGTCCTTGCTAAGCACTCCCCAAAGGCAAGAATTTGGGCAAACTGTTGAGAGCCAAGAGCCAAGAGGAAATAGCTCTTTGGGGGCAGATTTCTCCTCAAAATTAGGTCTTCCGAATGGTAGGCCCAGAATCATCCTAGCAGATTTTTGTTGGGAAGAAACTGAGCAGGAATTAAGGATTTACCCAGAGTAGGGGACAAGAATAAAAGAATGAGACCAGAGGGCTTTCTGATGATTATAATAAGAAATTACATGACCCAAGACTCATACTGTTAGCTGTATAGAACAGAGAGAAGAATGGTACGGCCTAACAGTCACTGGCCTGGGAATCCAGAGATTTGAGTATTAGTTCAAACTCTGTCAGGTTTCTCACAACAATTCTGTGGAAGAGATAAGGCAAGTATGTTTATCTCCATTTCACCAGTGGATAAACTGAGGCCCAGAGAAGGGAATTGGTCTCCTTAAGGTGACCAGGTAAATGAGCTGGAAAAGCTATGGCTAGGACCTAGCTCCCTCATCCTGGGGTTTTACTGTATCTAGGCTCAACATATAATTTCAGACCATTAGAGGTCAGAAAGGAGTAAAGGTCATGATATGCACATCTCCCATGGTGAAAGGGCCTTTTGTCAGTCCATAAATCCAGACTGGGCTGTGTTTATCCTGTTTACTAAATTAGCTAACCCGGGAGTCCCTGTATAAATCACATGGGGTGATTTACACAGAAAGCTCTGCCTGGCCCAGTACATACACAATGTCCCCCACAGAGAGCCGTTAGGGAGACAGGCCCCTCAGGAAAGTGGAGATAAGACTGTTAGATCCTTCTACTTACACCAGAGTGGGGAGGAGGATGGGCAAGGGAGAACTGATCTGAATTCCTGATTGGAACCCCCAGGAATTTACTGTGGAACTCAGTTTAAAACTTGTTTTTGAAGATATGCTCAAAATTTATAAGATTCCTCCATGCAACAAACCAGCAGAGTATCATAGTAGATCTGAGTTCGAGTCTCACCTCTGACACATACTATGTGGGTCAAGTCACTTAACTTTTCTTCGCTCTGTGCATAGAAGGTACCAATCAGGGTTGATAAAGAGATTTTCCTCTCCTAGCATTTCCTTCTACGATGAAATCACAAGTCTAATCTCTATCTCATTTATTCAACATTGATCGAGTCCTTCCTGTATACTCAGCACCGACACAGGGACTGGGGGGAATATTGCATGTAGATCATATAGCCCTGCCTTCATGCAGCTTATATTACTGTAAAGGAATAATAAATGGACATCCATAACTCTAATTATCAATATTATATAAGTACATTAGGGAAATCTAGAGCAATGCTATGTTTGGTCTGAGAGGACAGGTAATTTTTTTTAATGGGGAAATGAAGGAAAACTCCATGGAGGAAGCGACCGACGAGCTGAGTTTTAAAGAATGAATTGAACAGTTAAAGAAGGGATAATGGACCAGGAGCTGAAAGAAAAAGGGAAGAGAAGAGAGTAATCCAGTTTAGCTAGAATGTAGGATATATGGAAAGGAATTGGATGAGACAAGACTGAGAAGACAGGGTGATACAAGATTGTATCACAACTACTCCCCAACCCCTCTTGAGTGTGAAGAATGAGAAGCTGAAGCTTATTTGGTAAGCCATAGAGAGCCACTGAAGATTTTTGAACAGAAGAGTAACACAACCAAAGTCATGCTGGCCGCAATATGAAGGACACATTGGAAGGGTGTAGAGGCTAGAGGCAGGAAGACCTAAAGAGGCTACAATAGTTATCCAGACAGGTGGGAGGTGGATTGGCTGTAAGATGGTGACAATAGGAATAAAGCAAGGGATGGAAGCTGCTGAGATGGAATTAAGGAAGACAGGCTAGATATGAAAAGTTAAGGAAATGGGGAAAATAAAAGATTATATCAGAAAGTGGTGCCACTGACTCAAAGATGAGAGGGTGAAGAGGTCTAGAAGTATGCTCACTTTTCAGCATGCTGAGTTTGAGGTGCTGGGTGGGTGTTCTCCTTGGAGCAATTGGAGATGGGGGTCTGGAGCTCAAGAGATAAAGAATGGGGAGTTGTTTACACAGAGTCAATCCCTTGCAATGTTCTGTCCCTCCCACTCAACTGAAACTTCTCCCTACAAAGTTACCAATGATCTTTTAACTTGCCAATGTAATGACCCTTCTTCATCTTTCTTAACCTCTTGGCAGCTTTTGATGGTGACCACCACAACTACTCCCCAACCCCTCTCTCCAACACTCTTCAATGGCCTCCAGGCCATGGTTCTCTCTTGGTTTTTCTCCTTATGACTTCTTCTTTATCATCATTCCCTTTCTACTCTCTAGATGTAGCCAAGACCCCAAGGCCCTGTACAAGGCCACTTCTCTTTTTTCTCTGTATTTTCACTTGGTGGTCTCATCAACTCCCATGGGTTCATTGATCATCTCTGTATATGTAACTCCTAAAATCTATATAATCTATAAAATCTGGACCATCCTATCTCAAACTCATGCCCAAAATGGCACTACTGACATTTTCCCTAAACCCATTCCTCCTACAAACGTTCCTATTTCTGCTTAGGGCATCGCCAACCTTTTACTCTCCCAGGTTATCAATCTTTGAATCTTCCTGGATCCTTCCCTCTTCCTCACTCCCTCTATCTAAGGGAAAGGGACCAAACTTGTGATTTAACTGGTATAACAAACTCCTAGATGAGGAAACACCTTCTGCCAATAAGGGTTGGTATCTTCTCTGCAACTAACTTATAGTCTTAGAAAATTTCCCAGAACATTGAGAAGTCAAGGGTCAAACAGTAAGTATATATCTGAGGTGGAAGGAACATCCTGGCTGGGGGAAGGGGGAAAGGGGGTGACTGGCCATCCACCACAGCAGAGGTGTCAAACTTGCAGGCCAAAATTCTGCAGAGGAGCTAGAACTAAATTAAAATATAATTGAGAAATGGTTAAGAAATACAATACAACATAGATAATGTTAACACAGAGTTTTCTATGTCAAAATGAGGCCCACAGGGATCCATTTCCATTTGAATCTGACACCACAGCACCATTCCATACTGTCCTGTATCTAATAAGTTAACAAATTTTATTGGTTTTACCTCTTCAACATCTTTTACCCCTTTCTCCTACTGTCTTCTTATAATACTGGCTCAACTTACTTAAACCTTCATGCCTTTTCATTTGGGCTATTGGAAAAAACTTTTAATTGATCTTCTTTCTTCCATTCTTTCTCCTGTCTACTCCACCTGGATGCCAAATAAATACTCCTAAAACACAGATCTGATTGTGTCATTCCCCCACTCACAAATCTTTACAGGCCCCCTATTTGCCTCTAGGAATTAAATAGACTCACCCTGGACCCTCCACAATTTAGCTCCCACCTATCTCCAATCTTATTTCATATTACTTCCATTTACATACTCTCTATTATAATCAAGGTGTCCTGTTGGCTGTCACCTGCATAAAGCATTCCATCTGCTGCTGTTGTACCTAAAGATAAATGGTCCCATGGGTCTGTAAAGCAGTCATTCCTCACCTCCACCTTGTAGAGTCTCCAGGTTTCTTCAAAGCATATGTGGTCCAGGGACCATCTTCTACATAAGGCCTTTCCTGGTCCCCCTCTCTCATGATATAATGTGAATATTCTCTCCCTCTTGGAAATATTCTCATTTTGTATTGGTGCCCCTGACTCCTCGAACAGTATTTTAGACATCGTAGGCTCTGAATAGTTTGTCGAACTGAATTAAAAGAGAGGAACTGAAGTCATGACGGTGAGTGCGATTGCCAAGGCAGAGAGAGTAGAGAGAGAAGGGCGCCTTGGCTAACACTGTCACGAAGGTATCGGGAAGAGAATGGGGAGTCAGAAAGGTGAACAGAGAAGGAGCCGTTAGAAAGGTAGGAGGAGAAATATGTTTTGCATGACTTCACATGAATAATTGGCATCAGATTGCTTACTTTCGAGAGTTGGGGGTAGAGGAGGGAAGACGAAGGAAGAAAATTTGCAACTCAAAATTTTGAAAAATGAATGTTAAAAATGTTTTTGCATGTGATTGGAAAATATTTGATAAAATAAAAATGTATTTAAAAAAAACAGGGAGGAGAAATAAAGTTGAGGGGAAGGAGGATGGTCAACAGAATTTAAAACTACACAGAAACCAAGGAGTTGAAGACTGAAAAAAGGTCTTTGTATGTGATGAATAAGTTGTTTTTTGTGACTATTGAAAGAATAGTTTCAGTAGAGGGTTGGGCGTGGAAGCCAGAGTGCAAGGGGCTGAGGAGAGAGTACACAGTAAGAAAGTAAAGGCACCAAGTATATATAACTTTTCAGGAATTTAGCAGTAAAGGGAAGGAGAAAAATAGAATGAGATGGATGTGGTACTAAGTCCAAGAAAAGGCTTTTTTTTTTTAAGGATTTGAAAGACTTGAGAATGTTTATAGACTGATGGCAAGAGAGAAAGAAAGACAACTGGATCATAGTTCCAGAGGAGGTATGTTGGAGAGGTGGTATGGTATAGAGCAGGCCTTCTTAAACTTTTTCCACTCCCAACCCCTCTTCATCCGAGAAATTTTTATACAACCCCAGGTATATAGGTATATAAAATAGGTATGCAAATCGATTATTTATTGATAATAAATCATAAATTTGGGGCAGCTAAGTGGTATAGTGAGTAGAACACTGGCCCTGGGGTCAGGAGGACCTGAGTTCAAATTCAGCCTCAGACAACACAAGCCGTGTGACCTTGGGCAAGTCACTTAACCCTAATTGCCCTGCTTTCCCCCCTCCAAAAAGGCCCCCAAAATATAAATAAATAAATAAAATTTATTTTTAAATTAAATATATATATACATAAAATAAAATAAATTTACTTTAGAGCAATTCTTTTGTATACATATAATTTTATCATTTTTTAAGATAAAAACAGATTTGCATACTAATGAGATTGATATGCTTGTTTATTTTACAAGTAAATAACTTTTCATTGGCAGTAACAAATTTTTCAAAATATTGTTTTTCATTATTTGATGACTTTAAAGTCATTCAAAATATTCCTTTCATTTATTGCAGTATGCTGCATGATTGATATTAAGATGTCATTTTAATTTGGCTGGTTTATACTCTCTGCAGCCAAAACTTCATTACAAATTAAATAAAGAGGTTTTTTCATGCCATCATCATTATTAGAAGTAAATCCATGTTGCAAAAATGATTCAACATATTGTTTTCCTTGTTAATTTAGGTGTAATGAAGGTGATAATGAAGACTGCTGCTTTGTCATTGGTACTTTCACCTCTTCTATCTAAATTTATCCACTTATCCATAACCAAAAAATATTTTTGTCCTAAAATATAAATAAATATTGCTAATAATTTTTCAAATAAATACTAACTTTAGTTTATGAAATTATATTTGTTTGTGCTTAGTTTAAAAAATTGGTGTTCACACTTAATACATATTCAGCAGTAATGGTGGAGAAATATTATTAAAGGGCTTTTGTCTTAATTTGCGATTAAAAGAATGAGATAATTTTTAAAATCAAATATTCTAACACAATCCAATCCAAAGATATACTAATTTGATACTTACGTGCTGAGGAATGATGGTAGGAAAATATTAAAAGTCTTTATTTTCCATAATTAAATTATGTTTCTGTAAGGGTATAAAACTTTGTACATACAGTAAAACACTGCAATTCAAACCTACAATAGTCTCCAATCTGAGCCAAGCTGTTTCTGGTAGTGTTTGTTGGTGTTGCATAGCATGATGGCATGTGCAAAGAATGCATGTTGTGTGTTCAGAACCCAGGCTGCAGAGAAGTGGTGAGATGCAACAAGCATTCTGGCAAGCACTGCCAGAAACACCTCGGATTCATTATGAACTTGGTTTTGAATTAATTTTTGGTCATTATATGTTCAGAAAACCTTTTATTGTTGCCAAATTTTTTGTGATCCCCACATTCAATGACACAACCCCATGTGGGGTCATGACACACAGTTTAAGAAGCACTGATAGTGGACAGAACTTGGAATCAAGAAGATCTGGTTTCAAAGCCCATCTTGGACACTTCCTAGCTATGTGACCCTTGGCAAGGCATTAAACGTCTCTATACCTCAGTTTTTAATTCAAATCAAATCAGTGAATGAACAGAAAAAGCTTAAGCTCTTACTATGAGCATTGTGCTAAGTGCCAGGGGTACAAATAGAAAAGTAGAGACAGTCTTTGCTCTCAAGTTCACATTCTAATTGAGGGAAACAACACATAAAAGAAAGTCCAGCTGCAGGACAGATGGAAATATCCAGAAGTCCTAGGGATATATTGGTGGGACACATGGCAATGTCAGAGGCCCTCAGGTTACATAAAAAGGGCCAATGGGAATAATGGGGGACTACAAAACATAGAGACAGAGCAGATGATAAGGCGGGGAGTAACTTAGAAGACAGCAGTAGATGAAACTATGATGATCTTCCATCTCATACAAAAGAAAGAAATTGTTGACTATTGGATCATCTGAGCCGTATGAGAACAAGCAGCCTGAGGCAAGAGAGAATGTAAGGGTCCGGGAGGGAGGTCCCCATGGTAATGGTGAGTCATCTTGCCCCCCAGAGTCCTAATGCATTCTGGGAAAACCTAGAGGAAGGGGAAAGTCAAGGGATGGTGGTGGCGGTTTTTCCCATTGTCCAGTGGTTCCAAAATGGGTGCTATGATGGCCCATTTGTTGTGCACCTCCACCTTTTCAGTTCTAACCTTCTATGTTCTTTGTACTAGAGTCCATTCTGTATGAAATAGGAGCCTAAATAGAAGGCTAAGATATCTAAAGAATATTGGGGGAGGGGAAGAGGAACTGCAATTAGGATAAGGATGGATGCAATTAGAAGTAAGAAGAAAGAAGAAAGTTTGGGGGAAGAGCAACTGGGTTCCAGTCCTGACTGCCACTCCGCATGACTGCTGGAGGAAGTGTGGTGCTGGATCTGGTCAGGGGACATAGATTCAAAACTGAGCTCTGCAACTTGCTGCTTTTGTGGTTTTGGTCAAGTCTCTTTGCATCTGTGGAACTCAGTTTCCTCAGCTATAAAATAAGGGATTCAGATTAGATGACCTCTAAGGTCCCTTCTACTTCTCATTCCTGTGCTCCCATGAATTCAATGTAGGACCTCAGGCAAGTGACTGAGCTTCATTTGTCAAATGAGAAAGCTCTAAGTATCAAAATGCTTGTAGCAGAATTTTTTGTGGTAACAAAGAATTGTAAATAAAGTAGTTACCAATTGGCTTGGAAATGGCTTAACAAGTTGTGATATGATACGTGAAGGTGATAGACTATTACTGCACCATAAGAAAAGATGAATATAAAAAATTCAGATGAACATAGGAAGATTTATATGAACAGAAGCAAAATAAAGTTAGCGAAACCAGAAATATATATGTATGTATGTGTATATATATATCTATCTATATGTATGAAATCACTATAATAATGTAATTAGAAAGAATAATAAAATGAAATTGAATGCTATGCAATTATAATGATCAAGTTTGGACCAGAAAAAAAAAAAATAAGCGTATGTATCTCGTCTTTCACCGGAGAAACTGAGGACTTTGATATGGATTGTAAACTTATTTTGCTAAATGCTTTTTAGATCTTTGTGATAAAAGAAGGTTCACTAGGTAGGAAAGGGTTATGTCTGGAAATAAATGTGATTGGGAAACATCATGATATGGTGAAAAGAGCATCAAATTTGTAGTTACGAAACCTGGGTTCAAAGTCTGGTTCTGACATTTACTAAAGGTATGGCATTAAGGCAAATAATTTGACTTTCCTGGACCTCATTTCCCTCAAGTGTAAAAGGAAGGAGTTGGACTCATAAGGTCTCTTCTATAATCTTATTGTAAGAACCCCTCTTGGGCCCACTCTCTCAACCTCAACTTGGACTGGTAGGCTGGGTTCCCCATAGGAGGACCTTTCTTCAAGTTTCTAGAATTAATTAGGGTTCTAGAAGTAACCTTGAGGGATTGGAATTTCTAGAGCTGTTGTTCCATGAGCCCCCATCTGCTATACTCCCTATTGGTTATTAGCCAGACTTAATTAGCTTTTAGAAAGGATATTTACGGAGCAGCTCGGTGGTGCAGTGAATAGAGCACTGGCCCTAGAGTCAGGAGGACCTGAGTTCAAATCTGACCTCAGACACTTAGCACAAAACTAGCCATGTGACCTTGGGCAAGTCGCTTAACCCCAATTGCCTTACTTCCCTTCTCCAAAGAGCAAAAAAATAAATCTGAAGAAAAAAAAAGAAAGGATATTTACTAAGCAGTATAGGAAAGACAGTTGTTACATAAACACTTCCCCAAATGAAGGGTTCTCTCTTCCCTTGCACACAGAAGGGCCCTGGGAAGAATGGGCTCAAACTTGGAAAGGACATGAAGCCAACAGGTAAACTCATAGCTTGGAGCTTGGAGCCTTTTGGCTCCTTCATGGAATCCTTGCTATGGTCCCTTCAAGTGTAGCTTTGTGCTGGGCATTGAGGGTTGGTGTCCTTGAGCAAGGCCTGAAGCTTCCTTTCCTAATGTGTCTAGTTTTTCCTTGACGTGTTCTTCAGCTCCTCAGGCAGATGCTGTTATGGAGACACTGCTGCCAGCTTTGGGGATGCTCTAAATCTTCTGACCCTTTGAAGTTAGCAGAGTCATCACCTAAGTAATTGGTGGGGGGTGGGAATGGAAGAGGAAGTTGGAGCAAAGAAACTTGATCCTCTCCAACTCTCCACAAATAGTTCCTCAAGTCCTTCACACTGGATTAAACTACTACTCAACTCATTACTATTGGAATATACAATCCCAAACTGGTTTGCTGTATTATACATAGAACCAAAGTCTTTTAACCAGTTACAAGATATTTCCTATGAGGACATCATCTGCCTTCATTCAATGATCAAAGCACTTTGTTCCTCTCAAATTGATTAAGGATTTGTTTACTTCTAATTGATTCAGTTGAGATGTCTGGACCTTTCATGACTCCATTAATTGGATTGAGGGTTTCCATCCCTCACATTTATATCCTTACATTATGATTCTATGTAAAAGCAAAAGGCATAATATAATTTTTTAAATAAGGTCTTTTGAACTCAATGGTCCCTAAGGTTCCTATAAGACAAAATTCTATGTTCTCAAGTCCTTCACAGCTCCAACATTATTTATTCTTCCAAGATTCATTCCAGTTCTGACATTCTGTGATCTCTATTCTGAATTTCCTTCCTGACTTTGCCACCAACTAATTCTGAGTGACTTCAGGCAAACTCTATCACCTCTCTGGGCCTAAGTTTCTACTTTTTTTCATGGGCAGACTCATAAGAATATCTTTCCACCTTAGCTAGGCTATTAATGAGAAAGAAGACGCAATCTGATGCCAGAATTATAGCCACATATTTTATTATTTATAAAATTGTATTATTTGTGCTTATTATTTATAAATATTATCTATAAAATATTATTTGTATTATTTATAAAAAACAAAATAATTTGGCAAGTAGGTGGTATAGGAAATAGCATGCTGGATCTGCTATTAGGAATATCCGAGTTCAACTTCTTCCTTGGACACTTATTGGCTATATGATTATGGGAAAGTCATTAACTTCTCTAGGCCTCAGTTTCCTCATCTGTTAAACTGGGATAATAATACTACCTCCTTCATAAGAAGATCAAACAATATAACATATGTAAAGTGCTTTGCAAACCTTTAAAGTGCCATATAAATACTAGCTAACTATGCTAACTTAAAATGGATTTTAAATTTAAGTAAATATATTGAAATAGATATATTGAATATATATATTGAATATGTTCAATATATTCAATATATATATTGAAAAAGATATTCATCCATTTGTGATAATATCAGGCTAAATGACTCTCAGAAATCTTTTCAAATAATAAAATTCAAGAATCCCATGAAAATGGAAAGTCTTGAATAGAACAAACAGAAACTGACTTAATCAATATGAATCTAGAACATGGTGGAGATAGTCTTAATGAGTCTAGAACAAAGCACATGAACCTTGAGCCAAAATGGCTATTGAGGAATTGATGCCCAAGAGAAACAAGATAGCAAAAAAGCACCTAGTTATCCTTGATGACTTCAAGTCATTTGACTTATACCCCAGGTACTAAAACAACTGGAAGATATAATTGCTGAGCCACTGTCCATGATATTTGAAAGGTGTAGAGAACAGGAGAAATTCCACAAGATTAGAGAAGGGAAAATATCCTAATATTGAGGGGAAAAAGGGGGAGGAGAGGAGAGAATGAACTCTGCAGAATACAAGCCAGTGAGTTTGACTTCTATTCCTTGGCAAATTCTACCTAGAGATGATTGGTGAATGTCTGGGAAAGGAAGTGGTGATTACAAAAAACTTAGTGAGGTTTCATCAAGAACAGGCCATGGGAATGTTCAAGGTGGGCAGGAGAAAGGTGATGCATGTGTAAACAACTGTAAAGACAAAAAGGCATTAATAAAACATTTTTTAAAATAGATCATACCAGACTAGGGTTTCTTTCTTTTTTATATACTTAATAATCTGGTAGATCAAAGGAATACTGTAGACATAGTTTGTCTAGATTTTAGCAAAGCCTTTGATAAAGTATCTCATGGCATTTTTTAGGAAAAGATGGAGAGATGTGGGATAAACCATAAGGGTTGGACTCAAAGAGTAGTCATTAATGGATCCATGTCAATTGGCAGGAAGTCTCCATTGGGCTACCCCTGGCACCTGTGCTTGGCCCTGTGATCTTTAACATTTTTTACCAAAGACTTGGATAAAGGAATATATCAATCAATAACAAGCATTTATTAAGACCCTACTATGTGTCAAGCATTGTGATGTAATGCTTATCATATTTGAAGATGACATAAAATGGGGAGGGATAACTAATATACTAGATGACAGAGAGAGGAACCAAAAGGACCTTGACAGAGGGAGTATTGGTCTTAATCTCCTTAAGTGAATTTCAATGGGATACAAAGCAAAAAATTTATACTTTGGCTCAAAAAATAAATTTCACAAGTACAAGATGAGGGAGGTGTGATTAGAAAGCAGTTTATCCTCAAAAGGATCTAGGGGTTTTAGTGGACTGTGAACTCATGATGTGGCAACCAAAAATAGCTAGACCTTGGAGTTTAAGAAAGTCACAGTTTCCAAGAATAGGTAAGAGACAATCCAGGGATTCTTAACCTTTTTCATGTCACAGACCCCTTTGGAAATCTGGAAAAACCTATGGACCTCTTCTCAGAATACTGTTTTTAGATGCATAACATAAAGTATGTAGATTACAAAGGAAATTAATATTGAAATGTGGAGATATGGGGGCGGCTAGGTGGCACAGTGAGTAGAGCGTCGACCCTGGAGTCAGAAGGACCTGAGTTCGGATCTGGCCTCAGACACTTAACACACACACGAACAAAAACCTAGCCTTGTGACCTTGGGCAAGTTACTTAATCCCAGTTGCCTTCCAAAAAGAAATATGGAGATATGTATATAGATATAGACATAGATTTTTTTTAAGTTCCTATAATTCTAGTTAAGAATCTTTGTAATTCTTCCTCTGTTCTCTGCCCCAATCAGACCATATCTGGAGTTTTATGTTTAGTTCTAGAAAAGTTTCAGAGGAAGACAATCAGGATAGTGAAGCGTCTTAACCTTCAACCTAGGATAGGTTGAAGGAAATGGGAATGTTTAAACTGAAGAAGAAAAATCTTAGGGGTGATGTGATAGCTGCCTTAAAGTGGTGGATGAAGGGTTTTCAAGTGGAAAAGGGTTTAGACTTATTCTTTTTTGGTCCCAGAGGGTAAAATCAGGATCAATGATGGAAGTAGCAGGGAGGAAAATTTAGACTTGTTAGAAAAAAAAATTCCTAATAATTAGACCTATCCAAAAGTGGAATGGGGTGGCTCTGGAGGCAATAACAGTTGATATTTACATAGCGCCAGGCATTGTCCTAAGAGTTTTACAATTATCTCATTTGATCCTCACAGCAATCCTGGTGGGCAGATGCTATTATTACACCTATTTTACAACTGAGAGCAGTGGATAGAGCACCAGGCCTAGAGTCAGAAAGACTCATCTTCCTGGGCCCAAATCTGGCCTCAGACACTTACTGGCTGTGTTATTTTAGGTAACTCATTTCACCCTGTTTGCCTCAGTTTTCCTCATCTGTAAAATGAGCTGGAGAAGTAAAGGCAAACCACTTCAGTATCTTTGCCAAGAATACCCCAAAGGGGGTCGCAAAGAGTTGGACATGACTGAAAAAATAACTGAACAACAGACTTTACAATTAAAGAAACTGGGACAGAGGTTAAATCACTTGGCCAGGGTCCCACAGCTAGTAAGTGCCTGAAACTAGATTTGAACTCAAGTCTTCCTGATTCCAAGTCCAGGAATCTTCCTGATTCCAGTTCTATCCACTGTGCCACATAGCTAGGAGTATATTCTCCTTCACTGAAGGTCTTCAAGCTGAGGCTGGATAGCCACTTCTCAAGTATGTTATAGTAGACATTCCTTTTTGGGTATGAATCAGACAAGATGGTCCCTGTGTTCCTTCCTAATTCTAAAATTCTATGATTCTGATTCTCTACAAAAAAAAAAAAAGCATAGGAATGAGTCTAGAGCAAAGCAAAGGCTGCTCCCATGAGTTTAGCATAGGTAGAGATCTCATGAATCTAAAAAAGGTGGAAATAATCTGAATGAGTCTGGAACAAGGTGGTATTTGCTTTCATGAGTATGAATAATTATTTAACCACCAGGTGCTATTGAAAGACACTATCCAGATCAGAAGTTGGACTTTGCCCATAATCACCCTGGTGATTTGCAAATGTCCCAAAGGAGTCAAAGTGTTAAATACTATATTCTCGATGGTGATGAGTAATTGACCTTCTATCAGTCAACTCAAGGATGTTATTGACATTCTCATTTTTTGCTGCACGATAATATTCCATTATGACTCATCTTCTATGATTTTTTCAGTCATTCCCCAATCAATGGGTAAAAATTATATACAACTTTTTGCTGCTAATACTTCCTGGTTAAAACATAGCCCTCATCCATGAGTGAAATCCTGCCTCTTATTTCTAAACTTGTTGTTATAATAGTGAGCCCTGGTCCTATGACCTTAGCATAATCCAGATGACTTTCCAAGAAAGCTGATGCTCCTGCTAGGATACCATACACAGTGTTTAAGTGTGCAGTTTAAGAGCAATGAGTAAATAGATGGTATATAATACGGACAGTGTTCATAATAGAATAACAAAGCATCTGCCAAATGTCTATATGCTTTTTCCTACACTTTGCAAGTTTCCCAGAGATATAATTGATCTCTACCCAGGAGTTCCAAGACTGCCCAATGTGAGTTTACTTAGTTCCATATGACTGTACTCCTAATGAAGGACCAAGAGGAAGACAAACAACAATTTCTGCAGGATACTTGACTCATACCTCTTGTCATGGGAGTCTCTCTGGGAGAATTTTGGACCTGAGACTCAGGCTAAGACCATGGAACTTGGGATCTAGTGCAGCCTGGAACAAAGAAGGATTGGTACTTCCCTTGATCTCTGAATGCTGGCAGGGACCTTTGACCACTCAGCAACCAACTAGACAGAAAACAGTTCCTTTCTCTATAATTTTAAATTTGAACAGGATATTTCTTTTGCTACTGCTATATCTTTCCTCATTTTCTGTCACAGATCTCAGTCAAATCTCCCTTCATCCACATAGAAGGAGAGTGGAGAAACAGATCTCTCAAGGTTAAATATATCCAGTGCCTTCTATCCATCTATTTATCTATCTATCTATCTATCTATCTATCTATCTATCTATCTATCTATTTGATGTATATGTATATGTATACACACATATACGTGTGTGTGTGTGTGTGTGTGTGTGTGTGTGTGGCACTTTGGTGGCACAGTGGAATCAAGAAGATGTCTCAGACATCATTTAATCTTATTGGCCTCAGTTTCTTATCTGTAAAATGAGCTGGAGAAGAAAATGGCAAACCACTCCAGTATTTCTGTCAAGAAAATCCCAAATAAGGGCTGCTAGGTGGTGCAGTGAATAGAGCACCAGCCCTGGAGTCAGGAGGACCTGAGTTCAAATTCGACTTCAAACACTTAACACTTACTAGCTGTATGACCTTGGGCAAGTTGCTTAAGCCCATTTGCCCTGCCCCCCCCTCCAAAAAGCAAAAATAAAATCCTAAATAGGGTCATGAAAAGTCAGACATGACTGCAACAACTAAACAATAACTATACACACTCACATATAACGTGTGTGTGTGTGTGTGTGTGTGTGTGTGTGTGTGTGTGTGTGTGTGTGTGTGTGTAAAAATGCTGAACAGCAAATGACCAAGCACAAATCACTGGGGTTCTTCACAGCATCAACAAATTTTCATAAGAAAACTTGCAAATCACAAGTGTTCCTATGAAAACATTTCAAATCACTATTAACAAGAGAAATACAAATTAAAACAACTCTAAGATTTCATTTAATTATATGAAAATAGGCAAACATGAAAAAAAGAGTGGGAACAGTCACTTTTGAAGAGACTATGGGAAGACAAGCACACTAATGTACTATTGGTATAGCTAGGAAGGAGGTAAACCATTTGATATTTCAATTTGGAATATTAAAAAAAAAAAGACTTAAAGTCCATATCTTTTGATCCAGCCATCCTACTACTGGACATTGACCCTTAGGAAGTCAGATAGCAGAAAGTGCCTGGTATATGTCCAAAAATTCATAGCAACATTTTCTGTGGCAGCAAAAAATTGGAAATGAAGTAGATGCCCGTTGATTGGGGAATGGCTGAAAAAATTATCATAAATGAGTGTAATAGAATATTACTGTGCAGCAAGAAAGGATATGTGAGGAATTCAGGAAAAGGTGGGAAGATTTATGTGAACAGAAGCAAAGCAAATAACCAAAGCCAAGAAAATATAAATAAATACAACAATGTAATGAAAAGAACACTAAAAAAAAATTAAAAGGTCACACTCTGAGAAACAGAATACACTGGGAGTAATGGAGCTTGCCTGTGATTCCTACTGCTGGAGAGGGGGTAGGCATGGAGATTGGTATATTGCTTGAGTTAGTTCTGAGTTGCATTAGGGCTAAAGCTTATCCGGTGTCTGCAATATGTCCAACTCCAAAATGGTGAGCCTTGGAGATCAGGGGGATACCAGGCTCCCTAGGAGCCCAGGTTAAAAAAATAGAAAAGGTCAAGAATAGAGAAGGTGAGAACTTTGGTGCTGATCAGAGTAAAATCGGGCCTATGAGCAGCTGCTGTACTTCTAGCCTGGCTGATATAGGGAGATGGAATCTCGAAAATGTATATGTGGAAAAATCAATGAAGATAGTAAAGATGAGATTATGAAATATGGGATTATTGTTTTAGAAGCAGAAGAAGCCTCATAAACACTAGTCCAACTCCCTCATTTTAAAAATGAAGAAACAGAAGCCCACAAGATAGTGGCTTGCTCAAAAAATCACAAAATTAGAGGCCAGATTTGAAGTCAGATCTTCTGACTTTCTACTGTACCACTCTTCCTCTCCTCCCATATTACAGAGAAATGGGGGGCTACAGAGGCAGAAAATTGTATACCTTGCCAGACAAGATTGCTGTCTATGGTGTTATCTTCTTTTATTTTATTTTTGTTAACTTTGTCGCAAGGGAGGGTTGAGTCTGGGATGGGCAGACATGTCAGTCAATAAATATTTATTAAGCACCCACATGTGCCAAGCACTGTGCAAAGTGCTGAGGTTACAAAATGAGGCAAAAGACAGCCCCTGCCCTCAAGGGACTCACAATGGAATAAGGGAAACAAAAAACAAATGTGTACAAGGAAGTTATATGCAGGATATATAGGAATAACTAAGAAAGGGAAGGCTCTACAATTCAGAGGGGTTGGGAAAGACTTCCTGTAGAAGATGGGATTTTAGCTGGGCCTTGAAGGGAGCCAGGGAGGCCACCAAGCAGTGCAGAGGACAGGGAGCATTCCAGGCATGGAGAAAATGCCCAGAGCTGAGAGATGGAATGCCTTGTTTGTGGAAGAGCCAGGGGGCCAGCGTCACCAGCTCGAAGAGCAAGAGATAGGGCAAAAGGTATAAGGAGACTGGAAAGATAGGAAGGGGCGAGGTTATGAAAGACTTTGAATGCCAGACAGAAAATTTTGTATTTGATCCTGAAGGCAAGGGATCTGGGGCAGTTTGATGAGTGTGGGCTGGGAAGGGGTGGGGCAGGGACATGTTGAACCTGGACATTCTCGGAAAATCGCTTTGATGGTTGAATGGAATGGGGAGAAGCCGTGCTGCATGCTCACCCACCATCGGGACATTGCAGCAGTCCAGTTGTGAAGTGATAAGGGCCTGCACCAGATTGGGGGCAGCATCAGAGGAGAAAAGGGGACACATTTGAAAAATATTACAAAGGTGAAATAGATAGTCCTTGGCCACAGATTGGGGAGGGGGAGGGGCTCTCTGTAAGGAGCCCAGGATGACACCTAGATTTCCAGACCGAGGGAATGAGAGGATCAACACCATCCTGAGACATCAAGAAAACTTTTTTTTTTTTTAAGTTAGTCATTAACTATTCCTTCTGGTCATTCAATGATCATTCCTTGATTTTGTAATTCAAAAAAAAACCTAACCCAGAAGGATGATATTTTAAAAGTTTATGTAAGAAAAAAAGGGGGGAGGGAACTAAGCGGTACAGTAGGGTACAGTAGCTAGTACACCAGTCCTGGAGTCAGGAAGATCTGAGTTCAAATTCTCCCTCAAACACATACTAGCTATGTGACCCTGGGCAAGTCACTTAACCCTGCTTGCCTTCCCTTCTTCCTCTTCTCTACTCCCAAAAAAGAAGTTTCTTCAATCTAGTTTCTGTCTTCCACCTCCTTCACTTATCCTTTTCTGAAAAATCAAATATTTGAAAATACCTAAAGCTAATTGGGAGGAGGGGAGGTCCATTTTCATTAAAATATCAAACTTTTAAAGAAAAAGGTTACAGTTTTCAGTTGTAATGAAACACCCTCTCCCTCCCTCAAGCCCCTAGCACCAAGTAACAGGTAGTAATAGGTAAGAGACAGCTTGTAAGTAGCAAGAAAGGAGAACAAAGTTGTTCTCAAGCAATTTTCATCAGGACGTTTCTAAGAACAGGTGTGTCACTTGGAGGCCCAGAAACAAAATCTCAGCAAATCTTCCTAGGTACAGTAAGAGAAACAATGTAGTAAAAAAAATAAATAAACACACACACACACACACACACACACACACACACACACACACACACACACACCAAACAATCCTGCAGTAGTCGACTTGGAAGCAAAAGACCTAAGACTGAGTCCTTGTTCCTATTTCTGTAGCACCCTGTGGAGGATTCTGGGAAAATCACTTTGACTCTGTCTCAGTTCCTTCATCTGTCTAATGGGAGGGCCGCAGGGGCTGGGATGGAGGTGAGCTATTCCACTGCCTCCTTTTCCCCAGCTTACTGTAAGGAACTTTGATATACTCTGGCCTTTTTAAGTGCCGAAGATTGTTTGGCAGGACTGAAGACTGGGACAGTGGACTGCCTAGGTTAGCTGGGGCCAGTTCCCCAATTCCCAAGTGCAGGAACAGGAGCCAGGGCAGTGGTGGTAATGGGGGTCGGTAGTAACTAAATCATTGTGTGACCTTAAGCAACTTCCTCTTCCAGTTCCCAGCTATGTCCAAAGACTGAGGTTAGACTGAATCAGTGGTTCTCAACCTTTTTTTTTTTTTTTAATGGCTCATGGCAGGGTGTTATTTGCCCTTTACACTCAGGGTTGGTTCTGTACAAATGTGACCCTTCTGCCCAGGCACACCCTTGGATTACTCCTAGGCCAGATAATCTCTAAAGTCTCCAAGATCTAACATTTTGTGATGGGCAGTGAGCTAACATTGTAGGGAATGAGTTCTCTGTGAGTGGATGTCTGAGTGAATACTTAGTGTTACAGGTAATATTTCCACTTAATGGTTGGGCTAGATATCCTGAGAGGCTCCTTCTGCCCCCCATAGTCTATGATTCTAAAGTCTTGTATAATTGTTGTTTATGATTATTACAATTATTGTTGTTGATTATTTATTAAGACTATCATCATCATCACCCCCCCGCCCACTCCATTCCCTTTTTCTTTCCTGAGGAACAGTATTAATCTGAGTCTTGAGACCTGCTGGGGGTTGTGGGGAACTACAGCAGTGCTTTGCCCCAGTCTGAGTAGCACCATGGGAGGGATCCTAGACCCTCCACCTCTAAATGGGGCTCAGCTGAGTCAGAGGGAGGGAGGGACCAATGCCTTTTCCTCCTCCTCCTGGTTTAGAAGTACCCACCCCATCAGGCCCTTGATGAATGTCCAGGCCCCCTGGGTTATGACTGGCTGCCAGATTTGACGCTAACCATCATGCCCCCGCCTGGGTGTTTGAAGAAAGTGGGTAAATGCCGCTGGGGCTGATTTGGGAGATAGCAGGCTGAGGAGACCTCGCTCTCTCTGGCCTTTGAAAGCACTAGGCTCAGGCCGGTTCCAGCTGTTTAGTCTACCAATCACATTGGTGACAGGGAGTCTGGGACACCCATTCTGGCTGCCTGCGGCTGGGGAGGGGGCCATGGGCCTGGGCTAGGGGAACAGCTGAGCTCACCCCCTGAGCTCCCATGGGATATTTTCTTTTCTTCTCCCCTTCTAGTCACTTTCTCAATGGGAGGGAAAGGCTGGAGTTCTGGAGGGGAGGGCAGAATGGGACAATTGGTGTTGTGAAGAGATTGTTGCTAATAACAATAATTCCTTTCATTTATAAAATATTTAGTCACATAGGATTTGGAATTAGTGGGGCCTCAGTGATCACCTGGTTAGTACTCAGTCATCCGGTAAGGGATGGATTATCTGGTTCAACTCCCTCATTTTACAGAAGAAGAAATAAAAACCTAGGGAGTCTAAGTGACCTGCCCACAGTGCTGTAAAGAAGCCATAATAGGATGAAAACTGAAGTCCTGGGACCCCAAATCAAAGGCTCTTTGTACTACGCCACCCCTTTAATGCTTCAAATAATTGCTCATTTCGTTGTTGTGGGGAGTTTCTTCACTGAAGATCTGCATTTCTCTCCACCCCTTGGTGGATGGTCTTCACGGGAAGCTGTGGCCAAAACATTTGTCACCAAATGGTCAACTCCCTCAGCAGATGACAGGGCCTGCAATCAAAACCTTCATTTGTTTGTTAGACAATAATCCACAATCTCATGAGTCTACAGGGACTAACAATTCACAAGAACTTTCCTCAGAACAGTTCTCTGAGATGTATAGTTGGAAATATTTCAAGATTTATCTTGCAGATGCTAAAACTGAGACCCAGAGAAGGACAGCAACTTTCCCAAGGGTACACGATATGTAGTAGATCTGACAAAAGTGACTCCAAAAGCCAGTGTTTTAAGTTTTTTGTTTTTGGTTGTTACTGTTGTTGTAATTTTTCCTACCATGTAATAGAGTGCTAGACTTGAAATTTAAAAAAAAAAACTAAGTTCAAATTCCATCTCTCAGGTTAGCTGAAAGACTCTGGCTAAGCCACTTAACCTATCAGCCTCAGTTTCCTTATCTGTAGACAGGTTGGTGGGAACAAGTAGGTGGTCAAGTGGATGGAATGCAGGGCCTGGAGTCAGGAAGACTCCATCTTTCTGAGTTCAGATCTGGGCTCAGACACTTACTAGTTGTGTGACCCTAGGCAAGTCATTTAACACTATATGCCTCAGTTTCCTCCTCTGTAAAGTGAGCTGGAAAAGGAAATGACAAACCACTCCAGTATCTTTGCCAAGAAAATCCCAAATGGGATCACAGAGGCTCAGACACAATTGAAATGATTGGCCAATAAAAAGGCAGGTTGGAAGACCGAAGGAGATGATGTATGTAAAAAAAACTTTGCAAATCTTAAAGAACACTATAAATACCAATTATTATTTTCCATTGTTCCATGATATCCATTTCATAGCTAAGTTTCCTGACTTTTAACCCAGTGTTCTTTCTCTTTTTTTAATGTTCTATTCACACTTTTGGTCTTTGCATTAGTCATTTCCCTGCGTCTCTAAACTGAACCTCTCATGTGACAAACCAAAACCATTCAGTAGAGAAATCTTGTCTGATAAGATATACAATATTCTATGCTATGTTTACGCATCTCTTCTTTATGGCCTTTCTGAATTTCCCCATTACTCAGAGCTTAGTGATCTTTTCATTCCAGTATTCCTTCCAGTCTTTCCCACAGTTCTTTTGGCTCTCTACCCTGTCACCCATCACCAAAAGTCTGTTCTTTAGAACAATGGTTTTAGAGCACCTGGAAACAGGCAACAAAAAGAGAATCTACCAAACTGGCTTGGGTTGATGAAGTGATCCATCTCTGGAGAGATAGATAGTCCACAAGAGAATCGCCCTTGTTCCCATGCCAGAAATTCCCAAGTCCAGAAACATCTGGATATGATCCATTCTGACTGTGATGCTCTATGATAGGTATTCATTAGGGAAAAGGTAAGGTTAGACTCCTTTAACAGGTGAAAATGCCTACGATGACCCTCCTGTCTGGAAGAATTTTTTTTAAGTCTTGATCAGATTGAAAGATACAACTTTCCAGAGTTCCAGCAGCATGAGGTAATGACAGAGTGATAAAAGTCATAGAATTTTTGGATCTGGAAGGAGCATTAAACATTGAACATCAGAACTAAAAGGGAGCTTAGAACATACAACCTAAAATGTCAGAGCTGGAAGGAAAGTTAGAAGACAAACTATAGACTGTTTGAGGTATAAGGAACCTTAGAATACAGAGTGTTAAGAACTAGAAAGGGCTATAAACCCATTCAACCATCTATTTTTACATGACAAGAAAACTGAGGCCCAGTCCTAAACCTCCATATTCTCAAGAGGTCTCATAGTAGCTCCTCCAGGTCTCCGTCTGTCCACCCACACAGCTTCCCCCTCTGCACAGATGCTCTTCATCTGACTCCTGGAATATTGCCACAGACTTCTAGTAGCTCTCCCTGCCCCAAATCTCTCCTCATTCCAATCCATCTTTCTGCACTGCTACCCAAGTGATTTTCCTAAAGCAGCCTGACATTCAAAGAACTCCAACATCTCCCTATTGCTTCTAGGACCAAGCTCCCTTGTTAAGCATGCAGAGCCCTTCACAGCCCTGTCCTACCTACCTTGGCCATCTTTTTCTTCATTTCTCCTCTTCTCTCACTCTAGTTTTGTTCACACCTAGAATGAATTCCTTCCTCATCCTCTTGGAATCTTGTGTTCCCTTCAAAATTCTGCTCAAGTATGAGCTTCAGCGTGAAGGCTTCCCTGATTTATCAGCCTGCTAGTGAGTGCACTCACCCCCTCCATATTGACCTTCTATTTATTTTGCATATATTTACTGACGTGTGTGTTGTTCTAACTGTTGCATTTCTTTTGTATTAATATATGCATATGTTGTCTCTCCAAATAGGGTGGAAGATTCTTGAGGATATGGGGGGCTGTTTTCATTTTTCTTTTGTTTCCTTTAGTATAGTGCCTCGAGTAACGTAAGTATTTAATGAATACTTGTTTATTGATTGAGCTGTGGACTGTTGTCCCCATTTGTTGATGGGAAAACCTGTGCCTCAGAGAGGGGGACTTCCTTTGAGGCTTTCCACACTAAAGCTTAGGCTCTCAGGTGGGATGCAGCCCACCACACTGAACGGTTGTCTGGCTTAAGGGTTGGCAACTTCAGATCATGTCAAGCTGTTTTTGAAAATTCATTAGGAGTCAGCCCCACCCATTGGTATTCTGACTTCCCCCAAAGCAAAACAACCCCAGCTCCTCCCAGGCCTGAGCAAAGAGATACAATATAGATGCAGAAGATGGTGATCGCTCTTCCATATTCACACCACCTCCAGTCCAATGCACCCAACTGGAACTTCCTCCACAGAACAACCCAGGAGCCCTTTGATTTCTCCTGACATTTCCCCTTAGGTCCTGCAGTCTGAGGCCTCTTCTGGGATGAGCTGGGAGTGGCAAAGACTGCTCTTCAAAGGACTGAGATAGGCAAAGGAGGATTAGCCCTAAGGACCCTACTAGACCTCTCCAGTCAGCCACCCCAGCTCCGGCAGTTTGGCTCTGGGTTTCAGATCCCGAGGGCCAGCTGGGAGCCAGGCAGTCCCGGCATCCCAAACCCCTATCAGGGAAATCTGGAGGCTCTTCTAGTCACCTCAGTGCCAGATGAATGAAAGGAACTCAGGACATAGAATGTCAGACCTAGAAAGGACTAAGCCTTAGGGTAGAGAATGTTAGAGATGGGAGAGACCTTAGAACAGAGAATGTTAGAAATATAGGGATTTGCAGAGTAATGAAAATTAAAGCTGAAAGGAATGTTAGGGGCTATCCTGCTAATACCCACATTTTATAAAGGAAGAGGAGGAAGAAAGAAGGAATAAGACTTAATTAGGCACCTACAGGTTACCTGTTACTCCCCCCCATCGCTACTAACTACCTTTCTCTGGGAGGGTGGGAGCTGTGAACTCCAAACCTCCATTTAAGGAGAGAGCTCAGTTCAGGCCTCTCCTCTTTCTTAACTCACTGACCTACTTTGGGATTTCTCTGACTGGCTTCTCCATGGTACCCCTTCTTAATTACCTTTTCCTTCTCCCTTCCTCACACTAATACCCTTTACAGCTTTTTCTGTTTTGTCTCCCCCGCCACATCCCATCCCTTACAAAGACTGTAAGCTCTTTGAGAGCAGGGCCTATTAATTCTTCCTCCTCCTCCTCCTCCTCCTCCTCTTTTTTCCCCAGGGCTTAGCATTATACCTGACACACAGTAGGAGCTTAATGAATGTCTATTGACTGATTTAACCTAAAATGTTCTTAGCAATGCTTTCTGCAGTAGCAAAAAACTGAAAGCAAAAAGAGTGCCCATTGATTAGGGAGTGGCTGAACCAACTAAAGATCATTGCACTATGAGAGAGGGGGACAACAGGGCAACCTGGGAAAACGTATATGATTGAAGCAGAATGAATTAGAGACAGTAGAGGAATATACACAATAACTAAAATAAATTAAAAAGAAGTTGAAGACTGAGTAACTCCTAATGACCAGTTCTGACTCTGGAAGACAGGTAAAGAAATGCATGGCCAGAGGGGGAGAGCAGTCTGGCCTGGTCATGGTGCCAGCTGATTTTGTTGTTTTACCTTATTACCAGGGGACCTATTGGATGGGTTGGGGGTAGGGGGAGGGGAGAGAGGAAGGGACAGAAGGGCAGATATCTGGAAATAACCTTTATGTATAAACAAGACGGGGGTAGTTACTACATAATCTTTAAGATCACCTTTCAGCTCTAAATCCTAAGAATCTGGGCCAAAGTTAAGTGTGACCTAGGAAAAGTCACTTCTCCACATTTCCTCAGATAAAATGGGATTTGGGGATCACAGATCCAAATTAGAAACGGACCTCAGAGGCCATCTAGGCCTACTTTTACAGCTGAGAAAATTGAGGCCCAGAAAGAATAAGAGACTTTCTCCCAGTCACACAGAGTTAAAGATGGGATTTGAACTCAGGTCCAATGACTCCTGAGTAAGCCTTCTTCCCACTGTACCTCACTGCTTGCTGTACTCTCATCACAAAGTTGTGAGGCAAATATTTTATAAACAGCATAGCAATGTTTCTACATTGACGTAGAAATAATATGAGTTGTTATTACCGTTATATAAAAGGCACTGTACCTTGAAAAAAAAGGTTGTATATAAAGCATAGTACCCTCCCTAGGAGCTGAGGAGAGCAGTAGTCAGTTACCCTTTAGGGACCAAACCCCAGTGGAATTTGGGACAGTGAGCCCAGAGGGGGGTGAGACAGAAGTGTCAGTGCCTACTTTACCAAGCTTATTGTGGGGCTTAAAATGAAATAACATACATAAAGTGCTATATTCTAAGCCCTATATAAAACCAGGTTTTATTGATGAAAGATATAAAAGTAGAGAAGAAAGAATAAATACATAGCTTGAGTGCTACACTGCTATCCAAGAACTATTAAAAGAGTAAGAGGAAGACTTTTAGCATATTCGGTGAACTCTCTATGGTAGATTTGTGCAAAGACAGGAACAAAAAGTGCCCAGAAATAGAAATATTTGGTGGGCGCCAGTCTGTATTGCTGGGAAGAAATGACCCATCAAAAAAAAAAAAAAGCATTTTTAACTTTTCAAAATTCTTCTAAATATATTGACTCATTTGACCCTTGCACCAACTGGTAAAGTAGGCAGGACAGGTATGTTATTCGACAGCTGAGGATAGTGGAATGAATTGCCCTATAGCTAGTACGTGGCGAGGAGAGCACTAGAACACAGATTGTCTGCCCTGCCATTCTGTACTGATTTTAAGGGACCATGATGTCCCAATAGATCCACCATTGAGGTGCGGCTAGTACAGGATTCATTTCACAGATGGACAAACTGAGACCCAGAGAAGAGAAAGAATTTGCCAGAGGTCACAGAATTGCTCAGTGGAGGGGAAGGAACTAGAATCCAAGTCTTCTAAGTTCTGCCCCAGGCGTTTCCTCTCCTGTACTCAAAGTTCTCAACCCTCAAAATGCTCCCTGTTCAACAGATCTGGGATGGACTAATGTGTATCTCAAGTGGATCTCTCGGGCTTCTGCTGAGTAAGAGTGAAAGAAGAGGGATAAAAAGGGATCAGGATCTGGCTAGGACCTTCACACAGTTCTTGACTCTCCCCATTTCTGTTCTAGGTTGCATTCAATAGCCAGTTTCCTGGTAGGAAGGTAGAAGAGGTAGAAGACTGAGCTCTGCCACCTGGGGGCTCAGAGTTTCGTTAGAAAGACAACCTCACACCCAGAAAAACAACTGATTTAGAGAGTCAAAGTGATTGTCCACATATGAGTAAAAAGAACACTGAGCCTGGAGCCAGGAAGACTTGAGTTCAAATGTAGCCTTAAATATAGGTTGTGTGATTCTGGGGGCAAGTCACTTCACCAACACTTAATCTCTCTCAGTCTCACTTCCCTCAACTGTAAAATGAGGATAACAACAGCATCCTACAAGGATCAGATGGGATAATGCTCAGTACAGTGATTCACATATAGTAGGTGTTTAATAAATGCTTGTTTCCTTCCTTCCTTCTTTCCTTCGTAGTGTGTGAAGGACCAAAAGAGGGACACTCATGTAAGAGCTGTAGTTCAGAAGAAGGAGGGATTCCTTCCAAACCAAGGAATCTGGAACGGTTCCCTAGAGGAAGTGACCCTCAAGCACAACCTTCAAAAAATCAGTAGGCTTTGGATGGAAGGCAAAAGTCCTGGTGGTAGAAATGTGCAAGAGCTGGTGAGGGAACACTGAATAGATAGAATCAGCAGTGATAAGGATCCAAGCATAGATGGCCATAAAGGCATAGATGACCTGCTTATCAGATTTGTAGATCACATGAAGCTTGGAAAATAGCTAACATGTTAGAATCCAAAAAGATCTTGCCAGGTAAGAATTATGGGCAGAATCTATTAAGGTAAAACTGAGAAGGAATAAAACGTTACCTTGGATTCAATAAATCAGCTGCACAGGTAAAGGATAAGGAAGGCAACATTTGTGACTAGACAATGGCTCACATAAAAAAAATGAAAACAAAGGCCTCCAAATTCCAATGAACTCTAAACTCAGTGTGAATCAAGAGATTGACCTGAGAGCAAAAAACAAAACAAAACAAAAAAAAAAAACTGCCTTCTTAGGCTAAATTAATAAAAGATATAGCAATATTCACAAGATAGATCTTGGAAAACAGCATGCACAATGATTATAATAATATGAATGGAAAGAACAGCAAAAACCAAAAAGTCCAAATTGAATGCTGGGAAATTATATGGCCAACATCCTACAGAAGAAAAATATTTCTTTTTTTTTTATGTCGTTTTGGAGCAGGAAGACCTTTTGCCCAAGGTCACATGGCTAGTAAGTGTTAAGTGTCTGAGGTCACATTTGAACTCAGGTCCTCCTGACTCTAGGACTGGTGCTCTATTCACTGTGCCATCTAGCTGCCCCAGAAAAATATTTCCCTTTCTTCTTGCAGAGGTAGGGGAATATAGATGTGCAACACAGGGTGCAAAAAAGATATCAATACATTTTTTAAAACGAGGCATGTCACATGCAAAAAAAGGGAAAGGATTTATTTGTACAAAAATATTTATAGCAGCTCTTTTTGTGGTGGCAAATAATTGGAAATCAAAGTGCTTCCCATCAATTGGGGAATGGCTAAACAAGCTGTCATGATCATGATGAATATTGTTGTTCTATAAGAAGTGACAAGCAGTATGATTTCAGAGAAACCTGGAAAGATTTACATGAACTGATATAAAATGAAGTGAACAGAACCAGGAGAATATTGTACATAGTAACAGCAATATTATACTATGAAGAACTGTGAATGACTTAGCTTTTCTCAGCAATACAACAATTCAGGGCAATTCCAAAGGACAAATAATGAAGCATAATATCTGCCTCCAAAGGAAGAACTGATGTTGTTTGAATACAGACTGAAGCATGCTATTTTTCACTTTCTTCCTTTCATTATTTTTCTTTTATTTGAGTCTTCTTGTACAAAATAACTAACATGGAAATGTTTTACATAATTGCACATGTATAACTATATCTGATTGCTATCATCTCAGGAAGGGGGAAGGAGAGGGAAGGAGGAATAGAATTTGGAACTCAAAACTTAAAAACAAAAGACAGATGTTCAAAAATTATTTTAACATATAATTGGGAGAAAATATTATATATTAGAAAAAATGAGCATGTCAAAGTGAGAGACTTATTTTGTTACTCTCAGATCCCTTTTTGCAACACTGTATTCAGTTCTGAAGGCAACTAAGTGGTGACAGTAGATAGAGCCCTGGACCTGGAATCAGAAAGACTTCATGAGTTCAAATCTGGCCTCAGATACTTATTGGCTTTGTGACTCTGGGGCTATCACTTAACCCTTTTTATCCCAGTTTCCTTATCTATTGAATGAGCTAGAGAAGTAAATGGCAAACCACTCTAGCATTTCTGCCAAGAAAATCCCAAATGAGGCCATGAAGAGTCAGTCACAACATGAAAAATGACTGAATCACTACATCCAATTCCATGTACCACTCTGTGGAAGAGACAAGGAACAACGGATCTAAGTTCAACTCTAACCTCAGACACTTGGTAGCTCAGCAAGTCACTTAAATGTTATTTGCTTCAGTTTCCCCAACTGTAAACTGGACATAAAAATAATAGCACTTACTTCTCAGGGTTTTCGTAAGGATCAAATGAGATCATATTTGTAAAGCACTTAGCACAGTACTTGGCACATAGTAGGCACTACCTAAATGCTAGCTATTAGTAGTATGCCAAGAGGAGAGTGACCAGGACTGGTGAGAAGACTGGAATCTGTGCAATGTGAGGATCATGTGAAAGAATCTGGCATGTTTAGCCTGGAGAGCCTTTAGGCAGGATCTGATACCTCTCCTTAAGTACCTAAAAGACCACCATGTAAGGTATTAGTCTTGTTTTTCTTGGCCCCAGATGGCAGGGCTAAGACCAATGATAGAAACTACACAAGAGAGACCCTCCCTCAACATAAGGAACACTTCTTTTTCTTTTTTTTTTAGGGACACTTTTCTGACAATTAGAGCTTCCCCCAAACTTGGGCACCTCAAGAAGAAGCAAGTTCTACTTCTCTGAAAGTGTTCCAGTGGAAGGAACATGACAACTTGTCTGGGTTTCAGTAGATGGGGGTTTTCCTACTAAAGTATGGGTTGGACTGATGAGCGCTGAGATTCTACAGTTCTGTGATTTTGTGAAACCAGTCGGGGAGAGTGATCTAAAATAAGACTGGACAGAGGAGGGTGAGCTACACTGTTGGAATGCCAGGCTAAGAAGTATGGCCTTGCCCCCTTGAGGGAGCCATTTAGAATTTCCCCTCCTCCAGGTCAGAGTCTGATCTCTGGATGCAGCTCTGAGAGAAAAACCACTTCATGCTTCTCTTGGAGTCAACCCCTCATTCTTCACACATCAGCCCCTTTTTTATTGTTATTATGCACACATTACTATTCTTTACTCTCTTCCTGCAGGATCTAGTTTTGCAATTCAGTCGAACATCCCGAGCCAGGAGTCTCCCTAGAGGAAATCTTTCACACCCTTAAGCTACTCAAAAAATGGGCTTAGGAAAATTAACCTGGAATAATGGAAAGTGTTCTCCTTTGGGAGTTAGGAGGCCTGGGTTCAATCAGAGCCAGGCTCTTGCTCTTTGACCTTTGGCAAGAAATTTTCCCTCCCCGGGCCTTATTTCCTAAACTATGAATTGAGGGGGTTGGATCAGATCTCTCCCAGCTCTGACATTCTAAGATACCTTGGCGGGTCCCTATTGTTTCTGGGATAAAAATGCAAATATTTTTATTTGGTTTCTAAAGCCCTTTACAATTTGGCTCCAACCTACCTTTCCAGGCTAACTATATATCAGTCCCCTTGAGGCACTTTATGATCCATCTGGCCTTTAACGGCATCCCATCTCCCTTCTTTGTGTTTTTTTCAAGGGTATTCCCCTATGACTAAAATATATACACAGCACCAGCACCACCACTGACACTTAGATGCCCTAGCTCCCTTCAAAGCTTAGCTTAAATTCCATCTTTTACACCAAGTTTTTCCTGATCCCCCTCCAAATGCTATTGTCTCTCTCCTCCCCAATTACCTTCTATTTGCTTTAAATCAAACAAGTATTTGTTAAGTGCCTACTATGTGCCAGACGTTGTCCTAGACACTAAGAATATAAAGGAAAAAAAATTCCTACGCTCCAAGGGCTTACATGGCCAGGAGGAGAAAGGAGAAGATAAGCTCCGCATTATATATAGGTAGGTATCTGCAAGACACATGCAAAGCAGATTCAAGATAACTCTAGAGGAAAAGGAAGGAACCAAGCAGATGAGACTTGTGAAAGGCCTCCTACAAAAGGCGGCGTATGAACTAAAACCGAACGAAAGTGCTAGGGACACCGGGAGGAGGAGGAGAGCGTGTTCCAGACATGGTGGAGTGAGGTACAAAGGCTCAGATATGGGAGGTGTAATATTGTGAGTAGAAAGCAGCAAGAAAGTCAACATATGTGGAGCACAGAATTCATGGAGAGGAGTAATGTGTAAAGAAATAAGAGAAAGGCCAGGGTGTGAAAAAATCTCAGAATCACTAGAGAACTATAGGAATTTATTAAGAGAGTGATGTGATCTGACTTTGCTTCAGGAAAGTCCCTTTGATAGCTCTGTGGAAGACACATTGGAGAGACAAGAGACTTGGAGCAGGGAGACCAATTGGGAGGCTATTGCAAAGGACACAAGAGAGAAGGGACAAGAGCCTGAACTGGGATGGTGTCAGATTATGTGAAGATATATAAAATAAATAATTTATATATATTTTCAATTTACTTATATGTATAGATATGATTTACCTTGTCAGAATGTGAACTCACGGAGAGCAAGACAGTTTGAGTTTTAGCTTTTTATTCCCCATACCCAAAACAGTGCCTCATATACAATAGGTACTCAATAAGTGATTTTTTTGATTGATTGCTTAAGTTTCCTCCCAGCTCTAATACTGTGGTCCAAGGTCTCTTCCAGTCCTGACTTCATATGTCCTATAGCCCCTTTCAGCTCTAACATTCTATATTCTCTGTTATGAGGATCCTTCTAGGTCCGACATTCTAGGAATTTTAAATTTCTTTGTTTCTGTCAATCATTCTTGGTGCAACTGGGGAGTGGAAATGGCTGCAGCCCTGGTCAATAGCACCATCTATTGGCTAAAGAGCAGAGAACCACTACATCAACCTAGGAGAAGGGACAGATGCTTTTATTTTATCAAAGTTGGGCTGTTAAAAAGAGACAGAGACCAGAACTCTAAATACCTGGGTTCTCTGGCTAGCTGCTAATGACTCAGTGGTTGATCTTGGGAAAGTGACTTCTTCTCTGTCATAGATCAAATAAGGATAATAATCTCTACCCTGCCTACCTTGTAGCAGTATTTGAGGATAGAATGAGACAATTAGCATAAAAGTTCCTTTGGCTTGGTTTGGTTTTGGTGATCTAAAGTTATCCTGCTGTCGGCTAGGTGACACAGTGAATAGAGCACCAGCCCTGGAATCAGGAGCACCTAAATTCAAATCCAACCTCAGACACTTAACACAAAAACTAGCCTTGTGACCTTGGGCAAGTCACTTAACCCCAATTGCCCTACCTTCCCCCCCTCCAAAAAAAGCAAAAAATAAAATAAAATAAAATTATCATGCAAAATGAGGAATTTTTGGTTTCAAACTGGAGTTTACCTAGTGATGGGGTGACATGGCCAGCAGCAAATCATCTTCCCTACATCCTTCTAGTTAATCCCATGTGAATAAGGGAAAGGATTTGAAATTTATGTAGGTTCCTTTTGGAGGGGGAACTAGTTTTCTGGTTGTTTAAAAATGGCAAACTTAGTTTAAAAAAATTAAGGAGATTGCTCATAAATTCCTAAACTTCACACTTTAAAATTTGTTTCAAAATCTGCATAACAAAATAACAAAAATAACTTGTTTGACTCTTTATCCCCCTCTGATCTCTTTCCTCACATGAATTTGTGGAAGAAAAAGCATTTTGTTGTAAGCTTCTTGAGGGGAAGGACTGTCTTTTGCCTCTTTTTGTATCCCTGGCATTTAGCTTAGCACACAGTAGGCACTTAATAAATATCTATTGATTGAATGGTTCTAACATTTTTTAACATAATTAGAGTTAGTCTATATATTCTTCCAATTCTGCTCTTCTCACTCTGTACATCATCATATGCCCTCTGATATTTCTTTGTATTCTTCATATTCATCATTTTTTACTATGCAATAAGGTCATAGATTTAGAGCTGGAAAGGACCTTTGAATGCCTAGTATAACTCCCCCATTGAATGAATGAATAACCTGGAGCCCAGAAAAGTTAAGTAACTTTGCCCAAGGTCACATAGGTCAGGACTAGAGACCAAATTTTCTAATACCAAGCCCTGCTCTCTGCCTACTGTACCAAGATGCCTCCCATATTCCAATAGATTCTCAAACCTCAACTTATTTCACTATTACATTGGACATATGAGTAATTACTAGGATTTTGTTCTTAAAAATTCATCTGCCATTAGGATTTTTGCACAGACAAAGCAATTTTTAAAGGGAGGCCAATGAGACTTGCTGGCTGGGATTTGGGTCCTGTGTTCAGGAAAAATAGCTCTTCTTCTACTCCATCCTTCTAAAAGTGAAGAATAAATTCATAAGCTGAACTCTTCCTCTGTAGCAGGCTCCCTTCCAGACTCTCTCTTCAGAATTGGTTCCTCATTTGAAAATTCTCCCACTTGATCCAAATAAATAAGTGATTGAAGGAAAGGCACCAAGGCAATCCAATTGCAGGGGCAAGTTCACAGAACAAGCCTCATGTTACCTTCTTTACAGATATAGTTTACTTACAGACCATACAAGATGAAAATGAGCACAGCTAGCCTAAAAGGGGCACACCCCTGTCAACCTGTACATTGGACCACTCAATGTCTAAAGTAGCTTCACATCTCCTTATGTCTGTTACCTGCTCCCTACACTCAGAAATTTCATCAAGTAAATCAGGAAGCTATGATTGACCAGGTATTCTGTGAACAACTCATTTCCTCTAAATACATATACATATACACATACAATGAATTGTGCATATATACATATATTATATAGATATATACATATTCTCTTGTGCATCCATTTTTGCACACTCACAGACAATCCTCATATACCTGCTTTCCACTACACCCTAGAATACACATATTTGCTCTCTCTCACACTGACACTCAGATATACACATCTTTTCTCTCACTCATATATACTCATCTGGTTTTCATCCCACAGTAGTAGGTAATTCTAAGCCCCAGTGGCCAAATCTGCTTATGAATGAATGAGAAGAAAGAAGCAAAGTCAGGGAAGGCCATGGGCCTACAGTGACAGGCTAGAGAAAGGATTTTATGAACTTGGGGTCAGTACATTTCATCAAACAAATCACAACACTCCCCCTCCCTTTCCTGGGCATTGCTTCCTTAAGTTTTAACTTAACCCTTTCAGTTGAAGAGTTGGGTTTTCCCCCCCTAACCTTTCCTCACTCTTCTCTGGCTCCTTCTAACACAAACCCCTCCTCCTTCTTCCTCTAGTAATCAATACAGTTTAGACCATGAATCATTAGCTAAATGACGGACCCTCTCTTTTGTAGGTGTGGTGGAAGATAGGGTTAGGAAGGAGAAGGGGATCATTTCTCAATGATAAGAGGTTTTGTTTAGTACTTGAGTTAAACTTGTGGAATGAGAGGAGGCTATAGGAAACAGCATAGTATTTGGAACCAGAAGACTGTGGAGACAGAGAAGTATGATAGAAAAAGATTTGGATTTGAAGCCATAGGTTCTGGGGTTGAGGCCTGCATGTGCCATTTACTAACTTTGTGATCTTAAGCAAATCACATTCTCTCAGGACTTTATTTCCTCATCTGCAAAAATAAGAAGATCAAACCAGATCATTTCTTTTTGTTTTTTTTTCTTTTTGGAGGGCACTTGGGGTTAAGTGACTTGCCCAAAGTCACATGGCTAGTAAGTGTGTCAAGTGTCTGGGTCAGATTTGAACTCAGGTCCTCCTGACTCCAGGGCCAGTGCTCTATTCACTGCACCACCTAGCCACCCCTCAGATAACTTATAAGGAAGATCCCATCCAGTCCTAAATCTATGCATTTTTGGACTTAAGTCTGAATTATAGTTGTGACACATCATCTCTAAGTTCCTTTCCAGACTAATATTTTTGGAACACCCTCCAGTTTGCATTTAGGGTCTCCCAGAGGCTGATGACACAGGTTCTAGGTACTCTGTGGGTCCACATACCTAAAACCATAGCTCATGAGCCCCCTCTAATGTGCTTATCTTTAAGAGTTAGCCAGAGAACACAATTAGCTCAAAACAAAACATTTAATAAAATGGCATAGTAAGAAAAGCAGCAACAAATCATCTTCCCCCAAAACCTGGGGTCCATACTCCCTTAAGTGCAGCCAACAAGAAAAAAGTAAACACAAACAGAAAAGCACACGTATAGAAAACATATGTGGCCAAGGTACATAAAAGGAGGAACCATTCATGCCTCTTGTTAGAAGGGTGCTGATGTTCTCAATTTGCTCCAACTGAAGTTAGTCTCCTATCCTCTGCTGGAGGCTGCTCTGCTGTTTTTGGGGACACTGCTCTGCTATTCCCTCTGCTCTGTTGTTGTTGTTGTTGTCTGTTCCTTCTGTTCATCAGGGAGGTGGATGCCATGACATGCAAGTGAATTGGATTTAAATGAGGGAGGGCTATGCAGAATCTCACTTCTCAGTGAGTCTCACTTCTTACTTTCTTCAGTGTGCCCAGTGGCAAGATATAGACAGGACAACTGGAGATGACCTTAAATTCGATGGGAGACCTTGGCCTTTTTAAGCTAAGGTCCTCAACAGGTCCCACTTTGACTGAGGCAACACCCAATCAAGGATTAAGGGTAGGTAAGAAATGAGGCAGAGAATGGCCTCTTTTACCTAGTCAAAAAAAAAAAAAAATCACTGTGCCTCCCATTGATTGGCCAACTATAGGTCCCAGTCCAAGCCCCACTTAGTCATTGTTTGGGTCGTGATTGGCTCAGAGTGAATGTAAATAGGGGCGGCTAGGTGGCGCAGTGAGTAGAGCGTCGGCCCTGGAGTCAGAAGGACCTGAGTTCGGATCCGGCCTCAGACACTTAAGGCACACACAAACAAAAACCTAGCCGTGTGACCTTGGGCAAGTTACTTAACCCCAATAGCCCTCCAAAAAGCAAAAAAACAAACAAACAGAGTGAATGTAAATAGCAATTGTTTCTGTTTTGGCCAGAAACTTCCAGTCTTCCCCTCCCAGCAGACTCTTTTAGGAAAAGCAATCAGGTCCTTACCATAGGATCAGCAGAAATCCCTCCTGTTTTAACCTCCCCCACCTACCTAAGACTTGACTCTGAGAGCTCCCATCTCCCCAGAAAATGATTCAAAGTCCCAGTCTTCAAGCTTTTTCAGGAAGTTAATCTAAAAGGTTTAGCCTTTTCTTTCCATACTTCCTGGCACATGGTTTAGACTCCAGAGACAAAGACCACAACATAGCTTGGTGGTAACTGTCCGGTACACTTTCCAAATTCCCGTCTCTGAAGGTTAGACTAACTAGGTAATAGTTATTTGCTTAATAATTAACAAGTAAGCAAAGTTGGTGCTGTTGAACTGGAGTCTGAGAAATACTAGGACTAGATAGATCTGAGAATCATTTGTACTAAAATGATAATTGAATCCTCTGGAATTTATGAAATCAAATGACATCATTTAGAGCAGATTCTCTTAATCTGGTTTCAGTGAACTTTTTAAAAATATTTTTGTTAGCTGTGTATTTTACTGTAACTAGTTCATTTGCAATCCTATGTATTTTATTTTATGCATTTAAAAACATTATTCTGAGGAGTCCATAGACTTAACCAGACTGTCAAAGGGGTCCATGAGACAGAAAAGGTTAAAAACCTTTGCTATAATAGAGGAAGGGGAAGAGAGCCTAGGACAGATCCTTGGAGAACACCCAGACTTAGCAGGGGTGACACTGATGACAATCCAACAAAGGAGAATGTAAGCCCTTTGAGGACAGATTTGGTTTTATTTTTGCCTTTGTTTCCCTAGTTCCTGGCCTATAGGAGCAGCTTAATAAAAATGCTTGTTAAATTGAATTTCCATTGTGTCACAGTTCATCTTTTATCCTTATTGTTCCCATGACATAAAAATTCTTTTATCAGTCAGATTCAGGCAGTGTAATAAAAATTGGAATGTTAAGTAGAGCCATATTTCCCAATTTCACTAACATTCCCAAGGCACTAGCTCCTTTGCTGGCAACATGGGGACCAAAACATCTATCTACTCCACTTCCTGCACTGATGAATCGTAGTAGTAGTAGCAGCAGCACAGACGATCCAAGAGCAAATAGAATCCAAGAACTGTCTCTATTTGGCTTTGGAATGAAGATTATAAGCTTTTAGAATAACAGTTCTGTAGAGGACCTTAAAACAGTCCATAGAATGGTTTGGTTATTGTTTTTAAAATATGTGTATTGTTTTAATTTAAACACAAAACTTAAGACATGGCATATACACTTGAGAAAAATAGCAGAAAGAGGGATTGGAGAGTTATTAAAAATCTCATTCCCTGTCACAATTATTAGGAGACACAATATGTCACAATATTTGGAGAAAACAGAAAAGAGGAAAAATAGTGTCATGGAGTCTTGTGTCCAAGGCAGAAATTCAACTAGCTCCTGGGAGAATCCAGCTTCCTCCATATCCCTTTGTCCTCTCCCCAACCAAAAAGAAAGAAACCTGACAATTTTAGTGGGATCTCTACACCTTCATGCTTCCCTTCTCATGCTAAATGAAGGCCTACTCCTCTTCTTACTCACCTCCGTTCTATTCTCACCTAATTTGTCAAACCTGCCTCCCCCCAACCATACGTCAATTAATCTATCAAACTAGCATTTTTAAAGTACCTACTATGTTCTAGGAGCTAGGGTTTAAAGACAAAAGACACAGTCCCTGCCCCTTCTATTCTGTTGGCTCCCCACAATGGTTCCTGGAACTAATGGAACTAACTCTTCACTTTGCTTCTGGAGGAAGGACAATCTGCCTCCCAGAAAGGTGATTTCCCTTAAAAGTCTGAAGAGTATTGGGGGTAGGGGGGAAGCAGTAGGCCTTATCCCAATCGCCTCAAAGTCTTCCAGGAAAGCCCTGGTAAGGAGAGCAGCTATCTTCCTGCTTATTACAAACTCCTAAAGAATAGAGACTGTTTTGAATTTCTATATATTCCCAGTCTAGTAGAGTGCTTGGTGCATAGCAGATATTTAATAGATGCTTGATGAGGAAACTAAGGCCCAAAGAGGTTATCAAGCTCAAATTGGTATTAGATGAAAGAGGCAGCAATTTAGCCTAGGTTTTCTTTCTTTTTTTGGAGAGGGGAAGGTAGGGCAACTGGGGTTAAGTGACTTACCCAAGATCACATGGCTAGTTTTGTGTTAAGTGTCTGAGGTTGGATTTGAACTCAGGTCCTCCTGACTCCAGGGTCGGTGCTCTATTCACTGTACCACCTAGCCACCCCTAGCCTAGATTTTCTGACTCTAAAAATCCACTCTAAATCCACTCTTTCTATTATATGGACTTCACCCAGGTCATTTTCTGCCCTGCTTCCAATGCTACTGTGACCTCCCCTCTTCTCCACCATACATTTTGCTCAAGAATTAAATTCAATGTTACAATAGCCTCTGAAAAGGATTTGTCAGTGGACTGTCCAATAATGCCACTTAACATCTTTGTGACATCCAAGACAAAATCTAAGACTAGTAGATGATTTTTGAAAAAAAAAAACTAATAAAATAGATAAACCATTAGCTTATTTGGATAAAAGAAAAAGGAAAACAAATTACCAGAATAAAAAAAAATGTAAAAAGGTACATTCATAACAAATGAAGAAGAAATAAAGAAAATTATTAGAAATGCCCAACTATGTGCTAATACAATTGACAAGCTAAATGAAACGAATGTATATTTACAAATCAGGCATGTGTTGTCTTCTCCCTTCAAGCATGTGTTGTTTAAGCTCCCAGAGAAGATACAAATTTTGCATTTGTATCCCCAGAGCTCAGGATAGTGCTCCCAGCCTGAGTAAGTATTCTTTCATTCAAGCTCAAAGGCGTCCTTTCTGTGTTCTCTTCTGTTATCTCCTCTCCTGAGGAAGGGCAATTGTTTCCTCTGGTCACCCTGATTCCGTTCCTTTTCCCTTCCCTGCTTCACCACCTTTAATCAGCAGCAGGCTTTCCCTTTTCCCTTCCCCCCAACACAAATACATTGTTCTGAAGGATTGGGTTTAAAACAGACGGCTTCCTAATTCTGCTAGTCTATAGGAGTAGCTTAATGCTTCCCAGGTCAGAGTTAATTCATGAAAGCATGAGAGAAACCAACCAGTCAGCCCAGTACTAACCAAACCCTTCATGAATGACCCCACTGAGACTTGAGAGGGAAGGAAACTGACTGAATTGATTATTATCAATATCACACTCCCTTACAAATAAAACAAATACAAACCTCAACCTCCAAGCAAAGACTGTCAAAGCCAAAAGAAACCTTAGGGGAGGTGGTGAGGTGGCTCAGTGAATAGAGCAATGGCCCTGGAGTCAGGAGGATCTGAGTTCAAATTCGCCTCAGACCCTTAACACAAAACTAACCATGTGACCTTGGGCAAGTCACTTAACCCCAATTGCCCTGCCTTCCCCCTTGCAAAAGAGAAAGAAAAAAAGAAACTTCTTTTAACTCACCTCGTTTTGCAGATGAGGCAACTGATTCTCAGAGGAAGGGAAATGACCTATGTTAAATCTCACTAGGACTCAAACTCAGGTCTGTTCTCTTTACAAGACAATGTAGAGTTAGAATCTTTTGGTTCTTTCAGAAAGGAGAAGATGGGTGAATTGCTTTTGAATAGCAATAAATACCTTGCAGGTCTAAACCCTCACTCACTGAGTCTTTTTCTGATGCTAAATTGGATCTGTCCATTCAGATAAGAGGACCAGGATAAACCTATCCCTATTTTCCAGGTAACAAAACAAAAATACAGAGAAACTGCTGACTTCTTTGCCCAGCTTATTTGGAGTCAGATCTGGGTTCAAATCCTGTATTTGTTTGTTATTTATAATCTATATAAGCTTGAGAAAATTATGTTCTCTCCGGGCCTCAGTTTGCTATCTCTAAAATAAGGGAACTGGCATAGATGATCCCTAAAGATCCCTTTCAGCTAGAGTGTCTTGTTCATATGAACAAGGGGTGAATGGGACAATAGAAAGTGGAGGCACCTATTGTAGATGGCCTTTTCAAGGAGTTTAGCTATGAAGGGCTGAAGAGATATAGGAGGAGGGTTTTTTTGTTTGTTTGTTTGTTTGTTTGTTTTTTGCAGGATAGGGGATACATGGGCATGTTTGTAGACAATAGAAAATGAGCCTCCCCTCCCTTCCCTTCTTTTTATATCCTCAGCACTTAGGAACATAGTAGTACCTGGAACATAGTGGGCACTTAATAAATGTTTACTGATTGGTTGATTGATTTGTAAATGTTCATCCATTTCATTTAGATTGTCGATTTTATTAGCATATAATTGGGCATTTCTAATAATTTTCTTTATTTCTTTTTCATGTGCTAGGAATTTACCTTTTTTAAAAAATTCTGGTAATTTGTTTTCCTTTTTCTTTTATCCAAATAAGCTAATGGTTTATCTATCTTATTGGTTTTTTTCTAAATTCATCTCCTAGTCTTATTTACTAGTTAAATGTTTGTTTTTTGCTTTTAATTCTATTAATCTCTGATTTTCAGGATTTCTATCTTGGTATTTAATTAAAGGATTTTAATTTGTTGGTTTTCTAATATTTTTAGTTGGGAAGTTTGGAAGGTGGGGGGGGAGGAAATGAATTCAGTTTTGGATGTGATAAGTTCAAGATGTCAACTAGACATCCAGTTCAATATGCCCTATTGAGGGCACACATCCATCCTCCTAGTTCCCCAGGCTTGCAACCTATGTGTCATCCTCAACTTTTCACTCTTTCACACATACACACAAACACACGTACACATACCCCCCACAAACACAAACACACCTTATATCTTATCTGTTGCCAAGGCCTATCAGTTTTACGATTTGCCACATCTCTAAAATATGCCCCCTTTTCTCATCTGATACTACCTCATCCCAGTGGAGGTACTCCACCTTATGCCTAAACTATTTTGAATAGTCTGCAGATTCATCTGTCTGCCGCAAGTCTCTCCCCACTCCAAATCAATTTTCTTAAAGCGCAGGTCCACTATGTCACTCCTGTATTCAGTAAACCCCATTGACTCCCTATCACTTCCAGAATTAAATACAAAATACTTTGTTTGACCTTCAAAGCTCTTTATAACCTAACCTTCCCAATGCTTTTCTAGTCTTCTTAAACCTTATGCCCTATTGCATACTTTTTGACCCAGTGACAGTGGCCTTCTTGCTGTTCCATGAACAAGACCTCCTTCCATTTCTCAGGTCTGGGCATTTTCCCCAATTATACCCAGAATGCTCTCCTTTTTCATCTCTGCCTCTTAAGTTCCTTGGTTTCCTTCAAGTGTCAGCTAGAATTCTACCTCCTATAAAAGGCCTTTCCCAATCCCTCTTAACTCTAGAGCCTTCCCTGTGTTAATTATTTCTTATTTACCCTGTATATGTCTTGCTTGTATATAGTTATTTGCAAGTTGTCTCCCCTATTAGATTGTGGGCTCCTTGGGTATAGGAACTGTCTTTTGCCTTTCTTTGTAACCCCAGTACTTTTCAAAGAACCTGGCATGCAGTAGGTGCCTATTGACTGACTGACTAATTATATAAGACAATTTATTTTTTCTTCTATTTCTTCAGTGTTTTGACTTTATTTTAAAATTTTTTGTTTCATGAAGTCATCATCCTCTATTTGGTCTATGCTAATTTTCAAGAAGTCATTTGCTTGGATATGGTTTTCTATCTCTTGTGCAAATCTATTAATTCTATTTTCAATTCTCACTTATTTTCCATTTTTTTCCTCCAATGCTCTCATTTCATTTAAAAAACTATATTAACTTCCTTTCTAAATTAATGCTTCAACTCTTCCAGAAATTCTAGTTATACTTATGCCCAAGCTATGTTTTTCTTTGAGTAGCTATTATGGAGTCATTTTCTACTTCTGAGTTTATGTCTTGAGTATCCCTGTCACTATGGTAGCTTTTGGGGGGAATTCTCTTTTTGTTTGTTCAATCTACCAGCCTGCTTCCTGACTCATGATTTTATGTTAGGATTAGGCTTCGTCCACTTGTTTGGGGAACATCTGGGTCATGCTTGTGTCCTCTTAGATCCTGCTCTCCCGGTGTACTAAGTGTGATATTTTTCTAAGATGTAAGGGACAACTCTGGGTGAGGACCTGCAAACCTTCAGTTCTCCAGAAGTTGTCTGATCCAGTGCAGAGTCTGAGTGCTGCCTTCCTGGTCTACACTCCACAAGTTCCTACCCTGGGTTTGGGTCTGAGTGACAATCCTATGGGCTTATTCCTGGTTGGAGATCCAGTAGATTACTGCTAGTCTCAAGGCACCATAAACCAGCTAATAAGTCTTGTAGGTTCAGAATGTCTGGGCTTCCTACTCAAGTTATTCCATTGCAGTAACTGAAACTGAGACCCCTGATCTTTTTTTGATTCCTGGGTCGGAGATACACAGGTGCTACTTGCCTCTAAACTCATTCCTCACTCAGCATGCAACCTTGAACACAGTTCAACACACAGCTCCTTACTCTGGAACACCACCTATAGTGACAGGTGCCCTCCTCAGTTCCCCATTGTTTCTGTGATTCAACACTGGGTAGTGAGTGAGAGCAGCCAATTGGCACCTGTTCTGTTCCCTGCACAGAGTCAAGCTATTTTCTATCAGAGCTGGGATGTCTTCTTACCTTGGTGCCCAGCTGTAGGCAGGATCTCATTTGGCCATAATGTGCTCCTAGCTAGGTCCCATCCCTGGTGTCCACAGATGTGGACCAGAAAGAAATATTCTGTGATTTTTTTTCTCATGTTTCCCATCTAGGACTCAATCTGGTTTATTTCCTAGATCTTTGTGGTAAAGGCACCATGATTTTTTTCTTGTGTTTCCCATTCAGTACTCAGTCTGGTTTACTTTCTAGATCTTTGTGGTAAAATCACCATGATTTTTTCCTTATGTTTCCCATTCAGGACTCAGCCTGGTTTATTTTCTAGATCTTTGTGGTGAAGTGACTATGATTTTTTTCTCTTATGTTTCCCATTCAGCACTCAGTCTGGTTTATTTTCTAGATCTTTGTGGTAAAGTCACTATGATTTTTTTCTTACGTTTCCCATTCAGGACTCTGTCTGGTTTGTTCTATAGATCTTTGTGGTGAAGTCGTTAGGGAGAGCTTTGTCTGTAACCTTTCCTGCCATGCCTCATCTTGACTGGTCTCTCCAGCACTTTATTTTATACTATTAAATATTTATTCTGAAAATGATTCCTATGAATTAGTTCTTTGATGGAGATGATGTCTTCCCATAGCTCAATGTAATGGAAATGCAAATTTAAAGATCTTCCCTGCCCCTAGCTTAAGTGCACCTGGAGCCTGTGGTGGGAGGCTTGTTTTTCAGGAAAGCCCACACCTTGATACTTTGTGATTGGTCAGTGGGTCCAGAAGGTTGTTACATTCTCTGAGCCTGGAGAAGGCTATATAAACCCTTAGGAGAGGCTTTGCTTTGGGGCTCACTTTGAGAAGTGTTGTGTGATTTGACCAGATGAGACTCTGGGAAGCCGTTGTTGAGAGCCCCCCGGCTTTGAAAACCCAGATGTTGATGCTTCCCTCTCTGGTAACTGTGATTTGGTATTGATATAATGGTAGGACAGTTTGGAAGCCTGTCTGTTTGATCTGTAAGTTCTGTAACTCTGAAGTTTGGGGTGCTGACCTTTTTCCCCTGAACTAGGTAATGTGTGTTTGTTTGATTAAAGTAAGCTTGTTAACCCATTTTGAATTGCTTTCCTTTTGAAAAGCAGATCTAAGAACCTGTGTTGGCAGTCACCCTGGGGATATTGGGGTGCTTGCTGCTACACTCAATAATAATAGCTCACATCTATTTGGCATTTTATAGTCACAAAGAGATTTACCATCAATTATTTCATTTGTTTTCCATAACAGTTATGTGGGATAGGAAGAGCAAGTAATTATCCTCAATTTACATATTACAAAACTGTGAGAGGAAATGACTTGTCTTTGAACTCTCTGGGGTCTTTCCACCTTATATTCCCTCACAGTGTTTAGCATTTATTGACTGTTATGTGTCAGGCACTGAGAAATGACTATGTGCTAGGAACTACGATATAACTTCTACATGACAGCTGGTAGTACAGTAGATAAAGCACTGGTCCTGGAATCAGGAAGACCTAAGTTTGATTCCAGCCTGAGACACTAGCTGTGTGACCATGGGCAAGTCAATTCACCCCTGTTTGCCTCAGTTTCCTCATCTATAAAATAGGAATAATAATAACACTTCCCAGGGTTGTTGTGAGGATCAAATGAGGTAGTACTTGTAAAGCACTTAGCACAATGCACAGCACATAATAAGTATTATATAAATGTTACCTATTCTGATTATCATTATTATAGGTCTACTATGTGACAAGAACTGAGATAGGGGATAAAAAACAATCATTGCCCTCAAGGACCTTATATTTAGTCAGGGCCATGAAAGGAGGTAGGGGGGCCTGGTAACACTATGTACACATATTAGAAAATACAAACTACTTAGAGTACAAAGAGGGGGTCTCTAGTAGCTTGGGGGATCAAAAAGGCCAACTTTCTGCAGTGACATTGAATTGAGCTTTGAAGGAAGTGAGGGATTCTCAGAGGTAGAAGTGAAGATAGAATGCATTCCAGGCACAGAGAATATTATATGTAAGATGCAGCAAGAGGGTCGGTTTGTAGAAATCTTGTAATAATGTGCAATACATTTGCATGGGTCAGTTAGAGCCAGGTTATGACAGGCTTTGTGAAAGGCTGGTTTGTTTTCTTCCAGAGGCAGGCCATAGGCAGTCGCTGGAGCTTTCTGAGCAGGGGACTGACATCTTCAGAACTGTCCTTTAAGACTGTGAATTAAAGACATCCAGGTGCTATCAGCAGATTGCCACTAGGAGATGCTGTTGCATGTATGGCTTTATCTGGGATCATGGAATTCTAAAATTTTGGAGTTGGAAGGGCATGTGGTCCAACCCTCTCCCCAATACACAAATTTCATTGGCAGCATCCCCAAGTACAGGTATTCCTTCCACATCATGGAAATTAGCACAGCACCCCAATATTTTTTGAAAATCCACATAAAATTGTTTGACCCTACCTTAGTCTGAATTTTTTCTTTCATAGGGCCTTTAACTTATTGTAAAATTTGGGTTAAGTATTTAGTCATAGGCTCTGTGTCTTCTGCTGGCCTTTGAGTATCTTCTGCAAATTCTGCAAAATTCCCATTTAAATTCTTATGCCTCTGGGCAATACATCAAAACCACAATGGGAAAAGTCGAGAAGTGAAAGGGATAACTGTAGTCATTAGTCTCAGACTGAATATGTCCAGTGATAGAGACCTTACTACCTCCCAGAACAGCTCACTCCATTATCAGACAAATCTAATTACTTAGGAAGTACTTTCTTAGCTGAAATCTGCCTCCCTGTGACTCCCATCAGCCATTTGGTTGGATCAGTGATTCTCAAAGTGTCTGGTCTGTGAACCAAGTTGGCAGGCCAATGACCCTTTCACATCACCTACCCCATTGACTCTTTATACAACAGCTTTGTGCCAAGACTCCTGTGAAGACCAATGCTGAGTTTGATAAACCACAAATTAGATGAAGTCTGGTTTTTATTAAACAGTATAAGTAAATTATTAATCCAGGCCAGAAACTTATGGAATTACTGTTTATAACAGCGTCTAGACTTCATTATTATTTATGTTAATTCTATATGAGACCACCTGGAGGACTTCTATAGATCATCATTTATTTCAGGACCACATAGTCACTAGATCATGCCAATCGATCCAAGATGATCCGTTTGACCCTGGCTTAAACTATTCCAAAGCTGGTGATTTTCACAATTGACCAGTTACCTTAAAGACACCTGTACTGACCACAAAAAAGAAAATGTCTATGGTTCCCTACAAGCCATCCCCTCCCCTGGAAACTCCACTTAAAAGTTCATGCCACAGTATTTCATCTCTTTATATAGTTCCCAACAGCAGATGTAAGATCAATAGCACTATCTTTATATGTGATGGATTGTACCCAAGTAGTCTGTCTCTTAACTTCTTGAGTTCTAGTCCCTGCACCACTACTTACCTGCTATGTAACCTACAGAAAATCACTTCACTTCTCTGAGTTACCTTCCTTCTGAGTTACTTGACTTCTTCTTCTTCTTCTTCTTCTTCTTCTTCTTCTTCTTCTTCTTCTTCTTCTTCTTCTTCTTCTTTTGCTTTTTGGAGGGGCAATTGGGGTTAAGTGACTTGCCCAAGGTCACACGACTAATAAGTGTTTAGTGTCTGAGTCCAGATTTGAACTCAGGTCTTCCTGAGTCCAGGGCAGGTGCTCTATTCAATGCGCCACCTGGGTTACTTTACTTCTAAAAAGAAGCAGTTGGAATAAATCAGGGGTCAGCAAACTACTGCCCAAGGGTAGCTATTTTTGTACTGCCCTAGAACTAAGAATGGTTTTTACATTTCTAATACAATAAAACTTTATTTTAAAATAGAAAAACCATTCTTAGTTCTCTTAATTCTGATAACTTCTCTCTGCTTATTATCTCCTGTTTATTTTGTATGTAGCTTGCTTTGTAAATATTTGTTTTCGTGTTATTATTGTAAGGTCCTTGAGGGCAGGAACTGTCTTTTGCCTCTTTTTGTATCTTCAGGGCTTAGCACAGTGCCTGGCACATAGTAGACACTTAATAAATGTTTATTGGTTGATTCTTAGTTCCTGAGCAGGATATTCCTGAAATCCACAGAATGAGGGAAGGAATTCCTTGCAGGAACTAAGAGCTGAGGAAAAAAAGTAGATATCATGAGATGCAGCCTGCTGAATGGGGATACCAGAGACTTGAAAGGAAAGGAACCCAGGATCCCCAACTCCATGAAAGAAACAAGCAGTTCCTGTTTCAAGAACAAATACTGTCATGGTGCAATTTTCTGCTAGTTACTGAAACCAAGTAGAGGGAAACAGAGACAGAGAGGGGGGAGGAAGACAGAGAGAGAGGGGGAGAAGGAGAGGAAGAGGAAGCAGCTGAAGATAAAGTAGCAAATCTTCCCAGCCTTCACTCACGGCATGTGGCAGATATTTTGCAAAGTCTTCCTCTTCTCAGAGCACGAGGAAATTTTGTTCCTTTCCCACCAGTACATGAATTTAAGAGAAAGTGTATTTGTTTCTAAATGAGGTAGAAAGAAAATAGTTGAATTGCTTATTTTCTTGCTATTTACTGTTAATCTGTCCCATTTAAATACTTTGCTATTTGATACATGGTTCCCGACCTGCTGATGGAGAATGAGGTAGATGGGCTTCATAAGCCAAATATTGACCCCCAAATTTAATCTAGGGAGCAATAAGGTTCTGAGGTTGCTTCCAAAGCTAATACTCTAATTTACCTTCCAGTTCTAACAGTCAATGAGTCCCACCTGGCCAGAGGTCTTCACCAATTTTCTCAAGTCCCTCCCTGGGCTTTTCCCTATTGCTTTCTGACAAGGCCTCTTCTCCTCCTTTCCCCCCCTCCTCCAACCATTGAAGAAAGCTCCCAAGCTTCTCAGCACTGGCAGTGGGTCCTGAAGCACGAGGTGAGGGGTGTTATGGCTCCATCACATCTGCTCCCTGTTCCCCTAAGTCCCTCACTTTCCCCTGCTCCAGTAGCCATGGATAAGGGGGCAAGCACTCTCAAACCCCTCAGGGAAAAACAAATAAAAATAAAACAGTAATAACACAGGCAGCCTAAGCCTAGCGTACTGGCCACAGCTTTGGCCAATTAACATTCCTTCAAGAGTTTTGTTGGGTTTTTTTTTTGGCGGGGGGAGGTTTGGGGAGGGAGTAAGGCCAAGGCCCACCCCCTCAATCTCACCTCATAAATGTCAGGAGCCTCAATGGAAGCAAGCTATTACTGTCTGCGTAATCCCATCACAAACGGGACAGGCCAGGGGCCCCCTCCCATGTCCAGGAAGGCCCAAACACACCCACCTCAAGGAGACTGGGGGGAAAGCTCAATGAATGCTGGGATTGTGCACACTAATCAGTGTCAAGTAGGCCAGGAAGATATTTACTGCCAAACTGTAACTTGAAACCTGGAGACCCTTTCAAGAATTTAGCTAATAGTGCCCAATGTACGTTTCTCCCTGTGCTGGTTTCTGAGAACTGGGCCAGGAGCCCCCTGGTAGGATAATTCCCTGTTCAGGTAGACAGAATCATATGAGAGAAAAAGGTGACCTTGGAACTCATCTGGTCTGATTTCCTAGTTTTTGGTGGGCCTTAAGAGGGGAATGAATGGTTTGCCCAAAGTCACCAGCAAGTTAGTGGCAAAACCAAAATTAGAACGCAGATCTTCTGTCCTATGCTTTTAAAATAAATAAATGAATGAACATATAAAAAAAACAAACAAACAACAACTAACAAAACAGCATGCTGCCTGAAGTTCCCTAAATCAATTATAGAATCATCCAATGGTAGTGGGACCTTAGAGATCCTTTGGTCTGGTGTCCTCGTTTCACAGATAGAACAGGCCCAGACAAGGGCAGTTGCTTCCCCACTTCCTTAGGGTTAGTTGGTGGACTCGAACTCAAGCCCATGACTCCCAGGTCAGGGCTTTTCATCTCATATCATACCATCCACAATTTGTTCTTATTTCACTCCCTTAAAAGGAGTGAAGCAAAGAGCATTAATATTGAAGGAATCCAAAGGGATGGGAGCTAAACTAATAAGAGATTTATTTAGCTCAATGGATTTATTCTTTTTATATGTTTCCATAAGCACTTAATTATTACAACATACTTTATATCCACTCTTTTATTTTATCTTGTGACATCCTTGTGAAGCAGGCTGGGAGAGTAGTAGCTCCACTTTACAGATGAGGACACTGAGGTACTCAGAGATGAAGAGATTTGACCAGGATCACACAGCTAGGCAGGGTACAGCCTGAATCTGAACTCAGGGGGTCTGACACCCCAGTCCAGAATTCCTTCAGTTATACCATACTACCCTTCTTTGAAAGTGGCATTTAGGGAAAATCAGTCTGCAGGGATGGAATGGAGGGGTGTTGAGGGGAGAGACGACAGGGTATCTCCAACAGCTTGGCCTCTTGGCATTACTAGTCCCAACCAGCCACTAGGTGTAGACAGGAGCAGATATATGGGGATATGGGAATACAGCAACAGGCTGCAGGACAAATTGCCCTTTTCAGAACCAGGGCTTTGAACTCAGGGCTTGGAAGTAATGAGAATAGAAGATTTATGAGCCTAAAATCCTAGCAGGACAGAGCAGGGAGTGGGAGGGATGTGTTTAAAGAATCAAAGACCTCAGGAAGGGGAGGGGAGCAAACCCTTGGAAGGGGACTGATGAGAAGGAAACATGGATTTCCTTCTCTCCTCGGATTTCAGGGAGCTACTGTCATCCACACAGTCATTCTTTCTGGGTCCTAGAGCAAAGCAGGAGCATAAAGAATTAGATGCTTTCTATTTTCAGTGTATCTCCCAACTCATTCAATAAGTCCCCAGGGACCTCAGTGCAATGCGCTCATCTAGACCTGCCTTTCCTCAATTTATACTGTGTACTTTTTACCTGGTGCCTCTATTTTACCCCCTCCTCCATCAGAATTTACCTATTATGTGTCTTGAATCAACAGAAGGGGTTTCAGAGAGACTTTGTGATGTATTACAAGAAGCCTTGAGTCCCTTACCCTATGACATCTGAAAAAGAAGAGGCTCCTTCCAGTAGGCGTCACTAATAAGAGGAACGGCCCACTCACCCAACGTTAAAAAGGGAGGGGCACCACCTTCTGGCTCTCTCTTCTTTTGATTCTTCAGGTAGCATCATGTAATTCTGGGACTTCCCATAAGGGAGAGAGGAGGGGTTGGTCTTCTCCATCCCAGCAACATATCAACTACTCCCACATGACAGCTAGAGCAAGCATCGAACTAGGAAAGCTGAGTCTGAGTCTTGGGATGTCTGGCTGCCTTTTCTGATCTGTGTTTCCTTCTCTGAGTGTAAATGATAGATACTGATATGGGTATGTCCAGTCTTGGACAAGGCTACCTAGAGCCCCGGTCTCCTCAGGGGACACTGGCTGCTTGGTGGGAATTGTCACCTATATTCACTAAAGGACTTCTTAAAGGAGAAAACAACTAATGATGGGAAGATAAGCCCAAGCCCTGGCCCAGTTTGCCAGAAGACATGGACCTAGATGGAATTCTGCGGACAGTATAGACCCAAAGGGAAATCTGAAATGCTTCTGCAGAAGTTGCACAAACCACAACACATCCCGATGTTTCTACCTGCCAAGACAGTACAATAGTAGTTATGTTCTTGGGGTCTGCTTGTTTTAAGTTTTTCTGTTAATTCATACTTTAATTTTCCTTGGACTTGGGGCATAGTGATGGAAATAGCTAAAAGGCATGACTGAAAAAAAAGAAGACCATTCTTTTAGGTGGTTAGGGCTCCCCAGAGCTAAACCCAGTCCACACTCCTGGGTTCAGAGCAGAGAGGGGTCCTTTAGTAGAGAAGATGGCACAGTGCCCCAGCTCCCTGGATAACAGTAACTGTCATTACTGTTACACTTACTTCAAAACATGAAGTGATCCATGATTTCAAAGATTTTGATTCTCCCTCCACTGACAGATTGTAGCCTTTTCCTGCCTTAGCTGAGGTAGGAAAATCTGATGAGTTTTTGTGTGATAATATCACCATATAACACTGGTATAATACATGTAATAAGAATACAGTTTGAGTTAAATACTAGTAATGAATAATAGTGGATGGAAATAGTCCCTCATCTTCTAAATATTCTTACTCACCATTAAATTGTTAGAAGGTGGAAAAGGTATAGGAGAGGGATGATGAGTGAGGGAACACAGAAGTGCCTTGCTAAGGGATTCTGGCAAGAACTTGTGAGATCAAGCCCTCTTTCCTAATTCCCTTACCTTCAGGCTTTAGCTTTCTAAGAACATTAATCTGGGGAAATATAACTAATCTCAGGTTATTTCTCTCTCTCTCTCTCTCTCTCTCTCTCTCTCTCTCTCTCTCTCTCTCACACACACACACACACACACACACACACACACACACACACACACACACGCTCGCTTACTGCCTGCCTATTAATTCTCCAGCTTCTCACCCTGGTCTGACTAAAGAAAACTATCACAGGCTGACCCCAGACTTGTGATGTCCTCTGGAAAAATTCATTCCTCAGTCATGCTCCCACTGGTTGTGCAATAAGGTATGGAAAAGGATGGATACATATCCTGTTTTCATCAAGACTTACTCTGTCTCCAAACTCTACTGTCACAAACATCATAACACAAAAAGGAGTAAGCAGCTGCTAATTTATTTTATGTATCAATAGGATAGATAGTAGTGAGAGGGGATGGACAGAAGGGAAAGAGGCTGACCAGTCCAGTACTTCAAGAAGAACAGCTTCCAGTACAGAATACTTCTCACTGAAGGAATGAAGCAGCTTCTCCAGTTTGGTCTCTATAACTGTATAGGGAGGAGAATTAGTGATGTTGGAGGAATTATTTGGTAAAAAAAAAAAAAAAAGGTGCTGTCCTCCCCAACTGTGAGGCAAAAGAGCAGAGCTCATTTTAGCCAATCATCAATCAATCTGCTATTCTCTGCCAACACAGCCATGGCCCTACCTGCTGCCCCAGCCATGGCTGCAATAGAACTTCAAGCAGCAGCTGTCTGAGTCTCTGTGGGAGAGGGAGAGGGAAGCGGGGGGTACAAATACTCCATTTTGGAGGGCCCTCATATGTCAAAGTAGATGTCATCTTGACCCCGTCAACCCTTCTCTTTTTTTCCTAAATCCTTTATGAATAATCCCAGAGACCCCACTGAGTACATGATATCAATGGTGGTGGAAGATGTCTCTAGCTTCATGGTCATTCTGATATAAGATCAGATTACAATGCCAGATAATAGCTCTAACCAGAAACAAAAATTAATCAGCTTTTAGCTAGACTTCTGGTAATGAGCTCTTCTCTTCATGAGGCTGGGCCTTGTATAACGGTCCTTGTATAAGTCTGCTGCTGGACTTGTACTTGAAATCTTTCTAGCTTAATAAAACTTGGGTTTATGCTCTATTGACATACATAGCCTTTGAGAACCTGAAGTATTGTAGGTCAAGCCTGGTTCTGGCCTGAGGTTTGAGAATGAAACAAAATAAAGCATTTGAAGAACATGTAACATTAACAAAAGGAGATTTACTTAGCCATAGCATGAAAATGATACCCAACATGGATACAGCACCTGGCTGTGTATGATCACCATAGATGATCACCACCCTTTCTACCTTGCCTGTTCTTTTCCTCTGTCCCCATGCAGATATATGCCTGAGGAGCAGGGCAGAGTGTACTGACTATGGGACATCTGTGGAGTCTGAAGGGCTGGACTTGGGTTGGCCTCTTATGTGCCCTTTTTTTGCCCAAGAAGCTGGGTCAGCATCTTGAGCTTTACTGCCCTGAACTAATTAAGTTTCAGGAACAATTTCCTTGCCTTTAGGGGAAGAACAAGACTGGTCTGCATGTCAGAGACCCTAGATATTGTTTCTAACACAAAAGTAATCTATATATCACAATGAGGTATAGGAAGAGTACTTTAGTGAAGGAGATTTGCATAGGATAGGATAGATTAGGGTTCTATAAGATAGTATAGGATAGGTTAGGATAGGATAGAATAGTACAAGAAATGGTACCATATGACATGATATGATATGAAATATGATACATCATGATATGATATAAGGGGCAGCATGGTACAATGAATAGAAAGCTGGCCTTCAAGTCAAGTCAAGTCAAGAAGGCTTGGGTTCAAGTTCCCCTCTGCCATACAAAGTATGCATTTAACCCTTCAACATCCCAAGGAACTCTTCAACACTTTAAGTTTCGAAGAATGCATTGGTAGGGGAAGTTCCTTACCAGTTGTAGCCTACATTGATGAAATCACAAGTCTTGTCAAAGAAAAGAGAAGTGACCCAGCATGTGATTTGACATAATAATGCCCTATATTCCTTAAGTAAACATAGAACTTTACAATTTCTACTTCCCACATTTTCTCTTTTGGGACTCACAGCAACCGTGGAAGTTTCCAGAATAGGGCAGGAGGGGGTGGGGTAGGGTGGGAGGGCATTTCTAAAACAGAGACCATCAGTTGCAGGTGAGCTTGGAAATTCCCCAAACAGGGGAGGTTTTTGGTGCCACCACAAAATCATTTATCCCGGAAGAAACCCTGTGAGGATGGTGGGACAGGAATTAGTCTATCCTTTTTACAAATATGGAAACTAAGGACCAGTGAAGAAACTTGATGCAAAGTCACACAGCTAGTAAGTGACAGCTGGAATCAGAGCCTACATCTTTCAATGCCATTTCTAGAGCTTTTCTTACTACAGAACAGCTGCTAAGTTCCTAGGTCCCTTCTAGCCAAGTCTTGATGAAAATAGTACCAGAGAGGTCTGGATAGGGAGTCAGAAGACATCCAGTTTCAGACTCCACTCTGCCACTTCCATGCTGTGTGATTATAGGCAAGTCACTATCTCTTTCTGAGTCTCAGTTCCCTCATTGGTAAAATGTTGATCAGTAAGGACCATGGCCATTAATATTCTATGTCCAAAAGTCTTTCCCAGCCCTGGCTTTCTGATTTGTGCTCTAAGGTCCCTTCCAGTTCTGAGAGATTATGTTCAAAGTCCTTCGCAGGCGTATCATTTTATTTTCTAAGGTTCCTTCCAGTTTTAACATTCTATTTTCTGTGCTGTAAGGCCTCTTAATAGCTATTAGATCCTTTTCTCTAGGGTACCTTCAATCTCTAATATTTTGTGTTCTATGCTCTAAAAAGGTTCCTTCCAGCATTGACTTTATATTTTCTAAAGGTCCCTTCTATCCAAGGATGTGTAGGTAAATATTGGGAGAAATGGTTATTTCCCTCTTAAATTAATAACCAATTATTAAATTACGATTAAAGGTTTTCCCTTTCTGTTTCCTCATTCAAAACCCAAAAATGTACTCCACTCAGACAATCTAATCTAGGTGGAATTCTTTTTTTTTTATTTTTTTATTTTTTTGCTTTTTGGAGGGCAATTCCGGTTAAGTAACTTGCCCAAGGTCACTCAGCTAGGTTTTTTTTGTTTGTGTGAGTTAAGTGTCTGAGGCTGGATTTAAACTCAGGTCCTTCTGACTCCAGGGCCAGAACTCTACTCACTGCGCCACCTAGCCACCCCTCTAGGTGGAATTCTTATCCCACCATCTTCATTATTCATTGATTGGGTGGAGGATAGGCCCTTTCCTACGAACTACCCCAAACAGAGAGTAGTCTGACTTGAGAGGAGTCTCTCTTAGTCCATGAGAGACAATCAAAGTCACCTTCCCAGCCCCTCATTAGAATAAATTCACTTCTCATTACAATATTCATCCTCTCATTTATTGTTAACCAGAGTTGATTTCCATCTTTTAGGTACACCCACTGTTCTGAGGGCATTTAAGTATTGATTGACCTCCATATTTTGCCTTTGGTTTACAAGAGAAGGTCAAATGACTGCTTTTATTAATTATTTGCTAGCCATAATTAATAAAATGATTATTAATTATCCAGAAATTATGTCTCTTAAACTTTTCATACATCACAATATTTAACAGCTGACTCAAAAAAAATGAATGCTGGATACGTTTGCACCATTTTCTCCTTCTCTTTCTTAAATCTAGACCATCCATAAAACAGTAAACCAAGCCTGATTTGTAGTGTTTGCCAATTTTTAAAATGTAAATGCTCACATTAAAAATTTAACAATTGGCTCTTGTCTTGGATTCAAGCTGGCTCTAACATACCCCTGCTTCTATCCCTAACTTTATGTGTTCTTTATTCCTCCTGATTCTGACATTCCAGGTCTTTGATGTGTGTGTAAATACTGAGGAGACATAAATTCAAGGACTGATGAGAATTGATTGAGGTTTACCATATCCAGTTTCCTGAGGGAAGTGGGTTTTGAGGCAGGTGATAAAAAGTACATTCAGGGTTCTCCCCATCGTGGCCAGCCCTCTGTGAAGTCAGTCCTACTCTTACAAGGAAGGAGTTAGATGTGAGTCATGCTGAGGTCATGAGCAGTTCCCGGCTCAGGAGCCAGGAACGTTGCTCTAGAACAATGGGTCCTTCTCAACAGACACCTGTGTACTCTTGGCTCCCAATTTCTTCTGCCAAGTGGGGTGTGTAGGGTCATGTCTCTGTATTTTCCGTGTGATTGAATTTGTTTTGGCAACCATTTCTTAGCTGAACAATTCTGCCTTGTCTGTTCCTCAATTTTCCAACCCTACCTCTTTCATCTTGAAGCCCTATGGATTTGGGGGACAAATTAACCAGGATAACCTCTTGGTCTGCTCCTGGAGGGGGGAAGAAAGGCCATGACTTGTCTCCCACCTTCCAGACTACTCATCATAGTTCTCAGGGAGTCAGGCCACCATTACTCTGTCCCATTGCCTTGACTGGGAAAACACCCAAAGATTGACCCTCCTTCCAAACTCCAAGTCAATGGGGAAATGCACTGTTAACTGTCCAACAGCCTGATCCAACTTTGTGTTTGAGCTCTTACTCTGCCACTAGCTGTATGAGACCTGAGGCATTTCATTGCTTTGAGCGTCACAGCGAACTATTATTACTGCTATTATTTGATGACTTAATTGTTGGTTCAGTCTCTCCATAATTTGAATTTTTAGATTACCCTGGACTGCTATGGAATGTGATAATGATGACTGATAGAAGGAGATGCAAAATGTGGAAGTGAGATTAGACTTAGATCAAGAGGTTTCTAGAAGGTAAGAGAATAGTTGGGTCCATGGTCAGGTAGAAGACTTCACAAGTGGAAAATTGATCATTTATTTAGCTTAAGATGAGCAATATACTCCAATCTTTTCCCAGGTTTTCTCTCCCTTAGTGTACATGTAGAGAGAAGAATGAGAAATATCCACTCCTTTTATGGTTAAAAAACAAATTCATGGGAGCGCTAGGTGTCGCAGTGAGTAAGGGCGATGGCCCGGAGTTGGGAGGACCCAGGATCGGTTCCAGCCTCAGATACTTAACACCCTCACAAAAATAACTGGTGGTGTAACCTTGGGCAAGTTACCCCCAATTGCTTTAAAAAAATATTCATGGTAAATCTCTTCCAAGCAAGATATTATTTTGTTGCTGTTGTTTTTAATTTTACTAATAGATTTGGCTTTACATCCCTGTTTCCCACCATGTTCTTCCTTTTACCCCTTCCCAGAGAGTCATTCCTTAGAAGAATAAAGGAAGGGAAAAAATTTATCAAAATTAACCAACATATTAAAAAAAAGGCTAACATTATATGCAGTGTTCCATATGTATGGCTTCCCACTTTCTGAAAAGAAGAAGGGGGAAGGTAAGATTCATTATTTTAAATAGAGAAGTAATTTGACAAATTTTAGACACTGAATGCATTGAAATAGGGATATTTTTAATATTGGAAAAGTAAGGAAATGCCAGGGGAAAAAGAGGGAATGTCAGGAAAAATGAAAAGAATATTTGGAAAGATCATTGGAATGTTGGGAGTAGGGAAGAAATGCTGTGGAAAGGGAGTAAAATACTGAGGGAAAGGGCTGCACTGGGAGGAAGTGCGGGAATGCTAAGAAAAAAACAATCAAATTCTGGGAAAGAGGGATGGAATTTTGGTAAAAGGAAAGGAATGTCAGGGAAAAGGGAAGAGGATTGGAAAAGAGTTATGTAATATTAGGAAAGATGAAAGGAGCACCCTACATTTTGCATGAACCTACTTTCCTTATTAGTATTTTTCCCCATTTCCTTGTCTCCCCCTAGTGGAGGACAAGTGACATTTCAAAATATTCCAAAACAGAAAAAAAGATTTCATATTTCAAGAGTTCTTACTCTTAAAAACCAACTTTCAGGATTCTAAAAATTGCCCTGCTTCTAATGTTCAATAACTCTCTATAAACATGGTAGGAGAGAACTAGCACTGCCTTGGAGTCAGAGGATTTGGGTTTAAATCCAGCCTCTGAAGTTTAATTCCTGTATGACCTTGGGCAAGTCACTTAGCTTTTATGGGTCTCAGTTTCCTCACTGGTAAAATGAAGAAGTCAGAATATAAAGCTTCTGGAGACCTACATAGTTCTAGATCTACAAATCCCATGACATGCACTTCCACAAAACTACTTCCTAGCAATTTCCAGCAAACACTGTTCCAGTTATGAAATTTCCTGTCCAGGTATTTTTTTTTTTTTGTTAAATTAGGCTAATTTGTTTTCTGACCTGAACTCCTGCTCCTGAAAGGAAAGGTTGTTAACATCAAACGTTAACCTTTAGTTCTCTCCCACAACCAGCATTTAGTGATTTCCTTTCAGATGTGATTTTTCTTCACTTCAATTCAGTTGGATCATCTTGATCCCAGATTTGATCTTTCAAGGGACTAAACACAGAAATGAATTCTGTCAAATCTAAGGAGAAATTTTCTAATCAAGAGAACTATCCAATAATGGAATGGGCTGACAATTCAAGTCGACAAATGTTTCATGAAGCAATTACTATCTGTGAGCACAGTCTGAGTGCTGGACATGTGAATAAAGGTAAGAACATGGTCCTTGACCTCAGATGTCTTATATTCTAATGGGGGAGACAAGATGTAAACAACAAAAAAGATGCAATGTATAGGAGGCGGCTAGGTGGCACAGTGAATAGAGCACTGGCCCTGGAATTAGGAGGACCTGAGTTCAAATCCAGCCTCAGACACTTGACACACTTACTAGCCGTGTGATTTTGGGCAAGTCACTTAACCCCAAGTGTCCTCCAAAAAGCCAAAAAAAAAAAAAAAGATACAATGTATAAAATAGATAGGTGGTATTCTGAGAAGGTGATGCATTAGCAGCTGGGGGACTAAGAAAGGCCATCTAGAAGGAATCAATGAAATTTGAACTATGTCAAAGAAAGACAGGAAAACCAACATACAGAGGTGAGAAGGTAGAGCATTCCAGACGTGAGGGATAGCAATACAAAGAAATGGAGAAAACACATTGGGTTTGTGGAACTGCAAATAGGCCAAGGTTGCTAGAACATAAGAATGCATGGAGGGGAGTAAAGTATAAAGAGACAAGAATGAAAGGAAGGGGCCATCATGAAGAGTTTTAAATGCCCAAGGAATTATATTTGATCCAGGAAGCAAAAAATACCTGAAGTTTATTGAGTAGTGGGGGTAATAGGCACGTCCTCGATTTTTAAAAAAAGGCATTTTTGCAGTTGAATAGAACATGGATTAGAATGGAAAGAGAAGCAGGTTGACCAGTTAGAAGGCTATTGCAATAGTCCAGATAAGAGATAATGAGAACCTGAACCAGGGTGGTGGTGATTTGAGTGGAAAGAAGTGGACGGATATAAGAGATGTTATAAAGGTAGAAACAATAAGATTTTCCATCAAATTGGATATGTAGATTGAGTGAGAATAAAGAGTTGAGGATGACACAAAGATTTTGAGACTGGGTGGCTGGGAAGATGGTGGAGCCCTCAACAAAAATAGGAAAATCAGAAAGAGAAGGGAGTTTTGGGGAAAAGACAATGAGTTGTGTTTTGGACATGCTGCATTTGAAATTTCTTTAAGATAAACAATTCAAGGTGATGTGAGACTGGAGCTCAAGAGAAAGCCTAGATCTGGATGTATAGATCTAAGGATCAGCTGCATAGAAATGATTGGTGATAATAATTATCAATAATTATAAAAATAATAAATTATAATTGTGGTATATCATTGTGCTGGAATACTACTGTGCTATGAGAACTTATGAGCTCAATGATTTTAGAAAAATGTGGAAAGAATTGCACAAAATAATGAAGAGAGAAATGAGCAGAACCAAGAGAACATTGTATACAATAACAGCAATATTGTTTTAAGAATGACTGAGCATACAATACACCTTTATAACTTGACTAATGTCTATTGCGAAAGTATTTGCAGATCCTATACTGGACTATATGCTGTGGTGGGGGTGGGGGGAGGGAGGGAAGGGAATTTAAAACTCAAGGACCTATGGAATTGAATTTTGTAAATAAAATAGATAGATAGATAGATAAAAATAAACAAATATATTTAATAAAAAAAGAATGACTGAACAAATAAATTATTTTATCTATTATAAATACCCAAATTAATTATAAACGACATATAGAAAAAGACATTATCTGCATCCAGAGATAGAACTGGTAAATAGGAATATTATAGAATAATTGTGTATGTGTATATATATTATATGTATATAATATATACACACACAATTATATATATATATTATATGTATATAATATATACACACACAATTATATATATATATATATATATATATATATATATATATATACACCCCTATTTGTATCTAGTCATTTCTAGGGCAGAGGTAGCTGGAGGGAAGAAAGAAAGCGAAAAGAAAGAAATTTACATGATAATTTTGTTGTATATTTGAAAGGAACAGAAAGTTGTATATAGTAGATTTTTGATTTCATCTTTTTAGTGTACTATGTTATAAAAATGCTTGTTTTATTCCCTAAATGAGAACTGATGAGATCACTAAGTGACATAATATAAAAGGAAAAGAGAAGGTGGTCCAGGACAGAGACTACATTCCATCTAGTAAAGGGGACTGAGGAAGAACTTACGGATAGAGAACATAAAAACCAGAAGAGGGTAGTGTCACAAGAATCTAGAGTGTTAATGATTCGGAGAGAGGTCAAAAAGGATGAGAGTGGAGAAAAAAAGAATGGTGAAAAGACCATTAGACTTGACAATCAAGAGATCATGGATAACTTTGGAGAGGACAATTGCAATTGAATAACAGGTTGGAAGCCAGGCTGCAAATGGTTTGGAAGAGAGTGAGAAGAGAGGAAGTGGAAGCCTGAGATAGAGATGGCTTTTTCAAGGAGCTTGACTGAGAAGGGGAGGAGAGGTAGAGCACAAGAGCTGGCTGTATTAATTAGTGAGGGTTTTGCTTTGGTTTTTTGTTTACGGAAGAGGAAGAGATGAGTGTGTGTGTGTGTGTGTGTGTGTGTGTGTGTGTGTGTGTGTGTGTGTGTGTGTTTTCAAGAAGGACCACATCATCATCAGGTACAGGAGTGAAGAAGGAGATAACTGGGGAGGAGGGGATGTCTAAATCCTATGAGATGAGGAGGGAAGAAGAATGGCTTCAGTTTTGTTTGCTTTTTGGTGTAACTGTATTAGTGTTTTTGTTCAGTTATTTTTCAGTCATATCTGACTCTTCATGACCCCATTTGGGGTTCTCTTGGCAAAGATACTGGAGTCTTTTGCCATTTCCTTCTCTGAGTCATTTTACAGATGAGGAAACTGAGGCAAACAGTGTTAAGTGACTTGCCCAGGGTCATACAGCTGATAAGTGTCTGAGGCCAGATTTGAACTCAGGAAGATGAGTCTCCCTGACTGCAGGCCTGGCACTCTATCCAGTGCCACCTAGCTGCCTCTCTAGAAAGGTACTTGATGTACAAAGTAGATCAGAGATTTTATTTCTGCCACCACAAAGGAAAGTCTTAAAACGCAAAAGATTCATAATTACATTGTCAAATACTTAAAACATAGTATGGCAACCTGGCACTTCTATTATACTTTCTGAGTAGGAAAACATTCCTTGGAGACTCGTGGGTCTATCGAATAGATATTTCATTTTCACCTCTGTGACTCCTGAGTGCTAATTTCCTGGCAAGCCAGAATATGACTTAAGCTTTCTTAGTCCTTCCATCATTAATACACTCCTGGAAGAGATCATATTCTCTGAGAAGTTGTTTCATAGATTTCTTCCTGGTGGATAACTGACTTCTCAAACCCACAAATTAATACCAAAGCTAGAAGCCCCTAATCCAAGGATCACTGATTGGTCACCTGTGTTCGTGAAAAGAAACACAAAGAAGAGGCAGTTAGGCACCTGAAATCCAGACTCACTCTCAAACCTAGGTGAGTACATACTCTCATTGCCATGCTTGTGCCATCACAATTACTGTCAAAGGGAGAGGAGAGACATCACCTCCCACCCACATTACTGGAAGTCTGGGAGAGGCTTCCTGAGTCCTAAGTGATGTACTCCTAGAAGAGGAAAAGGAGAGTGAGAGAAGGGACTGAATCACTCCTCTGAAGAATCTTCTGAACTCTTCCTGGTTCAGTGGTCCATCCTCTTTGACTACCAGGAGCCTTCAATTGCTTATGACCTTTTTCAAGGGGCCTGAAGGCAGGTGGGTGTTATGTGGTATGGCTGGGGTCCAGCAGATTGGGGAGCTCTTCCAACTACAATCCCCTCCGTTATGTTTATAATTTCTCTCTCATCTTTTTTCATGAGCATTTATCATATCTTACTGGATAGAAAGTTGTATGACCTTAGGCCAATCCTGCCCACAACTTTAGATTTATCTCTAAAGTAAAGGGATTAGAATAGGTGGTCTCTAGGGAGCCTCTCAGATCTGTTTCCTCAGTCTCAGGGGTAGGGAAAGGTAAGGGATGAAGGAATGGGAGTGTCCATCTTTTCTTCACCAGCCTCAGATGTGAGGATGTGAGAGGCTGTGTCATATGGTGGAAAGAATCCTTGTCAGAAGAACTGGGCTCAACCCTCCTATCATGTCCTGTGTTACTGTTAGCAAGTTATAGATTCATAGAAATCCAGAAATGGAAGGGACCTTAAGATTATGAAGTCCAAATGCCCCATTTTACAGATGAGGAAACCGAGGCACAGAGAGATATTCTGTCTTTTGCCCCTTTTTGTAGCCCTAGAACTTAGCAGTGTGTAGCAATGCTGTTGTTGTTCAGTTGTGTCTGACTCTTTGTGACCCCATGGACTGTAGTATGCCAATACTATTCATAGGGGTTTTCTTGTCAAGGATACTGGAGTGGTTTGCCATTCCCTCCTCCAATGGATTAAGGCAAAAACAGTGGTTAAGTGACTTGCTCAGAGTCATACAGCTAGTAAGTGTCAGCAGGATTTGAATTCAGGTCTTCCTGCCTCCAGAGCCAGATCTCATTCACTGAACCATCTAGCTGCCTCCATCTGGCACATAGTAGGTGCTTAATAAATGTTTATCAATTGATTGACTGACTTGTTTATGATCATGGGGTGTGTGTGTGTGTGTGTGTGTGTGTGTGTGTGTGTGTGTGTGTGTGTGACAGCAAAGGCTAGAACCCAGGTGTCCTGATTTATCCAAACTCAATGTTTACGATATCATTTCACCTACCTTGGATTCAGTTTATTTATCTGCAACATGTAGAATAGAGTGGGTATAGATTTGATTTTTAAAATTCCCTCTTCCAAATGCTTGGGATGGGAGGCTTGGGAACTGGAGTGTAAAAAGGGGAATAGTGTATTCCTCCGTTTGCCCACAAGATGGCAGCAAAGTCAGGCTTTATCATCTTTCCACACCTTTGCACTTTGCCCAAGGGTAAACCTCAGGTGAAATGGTTAGCTGGGGAAGCACTAGAGATACAGCATTCCTTTGGGAATAGGAGTGAGGCATCTGCTGTTGTGGCTCTCTCAGGCCTGAGCCCCTCCCTGGGCCTTCCATGGCTTCTCTGATCATCCAGGGACAGACCTGGGCATAATTTGACTTGGTTCCCCTCTTATTCCTTCATTAAGAGGAAGGCATCCCTGGTAGATGAAGGAAGGAAGGAAGGAGGCTATATGTCTAGTGGGAGAGCAAGGAGACTTGAACTCTAGTCCTGGCACTGCCACTATCCTGTTGTGTGACTTGCTCTGCCTGACTCCAGCAAATGGAACTTGAAGCCATGGATAGAATTTAAAGAGAAGCAGATTTTGGCTTGACATAAGAAAAAAAAATTCCTAACAATTACTCCTATCTGAAAAAAAAAAGAATGGACTCCTCTAGGAGGAAGGTGGGCAGGTGTTCATCCAGTTGGACATTGGATGGCCATACCTTATCATGAATATTGTAGGGGGGATTTTGAGTCAAGTAATTGGACTGGATGCACTTTTGAAGTCTGTGATTCCATGACCCTGGACAAATTGCTTCTTGTGTCTGAGCTTCAATTTCATCAACTGGCAGGAGATTTGGGGTAGTGAATTGAGAATATTGGCTCTGGCATCAGAAGACCTGTCCTGTGTTCGAATGTTTCCTATGCTCCTTGATACATGGATGACTTTGTGCAATAACAAATCCCATTTTCAAAGCACTTTAAATTCTAGAAAGTACTTTCCTTTCCAGAACTCTGTGAGTAATACAATGCAAGAATCATCTCCATTTTATAGATGAAAAAACCAAGGTGGGCTCCAAGAGGTTAAAGGATTTACCTGGGGTCACAGTTAGTATGATGCATCAAATATAGGTCCACGAACTCCTGACTCTCCATCTACTAGTTGCTTTTACTAGCTGCTACCCAAAAACACACCCATCTCTACCCAATAAAAAAAAAAACTAGAGAGACCCTCTCATCTGCTAGCTATTATCCCATATCTCCCCCCCTCCCCCGCCGCTTTCTCAAACATCTGTCTATATTGCCCCCACTTCTTTCCTCGAACTCTTTCCTAAACACTCTGCAATCAGGTTTCCCATCTCACCCTTCAACTGAAACTATTCTCTCCGAGGTTACCTACCAATGCCTTTCTCTCAGTCCCCAGCTTTCTCAACCTCTCTGCACTATTTGACACTACTGATAAACCTCTTCTTTTGAATACTCTCTCTTCAGGTGTTTTTTTTTTTTCTTTTTAGAGGCAATCAAGATTAAGTGACTTGCCCATAGTCACCCAGTTAGCAAGCATGTGAGGCTGGATTTGAATTCAGGTCCTCCTGACAGTCTCTATCCAGTGCACCAACTAGCTGCCCTTCTCTTTGGTTTTTCATGACACTGCTTTTTTCTTATCCTCCTCTTCCTCCTCCTCCAAAGAAAGTATCCAGTTCTGGGTCCTCAGTCACGTCAAGCCCACCAACTGTCCATGTATTCTATGGATCTACCCTGGGACTTCTTTTTCTCTATATATTCTCACTTGATGACCTCATCAGGCCCCACAGGCTCAATTATCACTTCTATGCAAATGAGGTATAATCCAGTCCTAGTGTGTCTGCTGTCAAGAGCTCTAGTCCTACATTATCAAATGTATATTGGACATTTTGAACTGGATGCCCAAAGGCATCTCAAACTCACCCTGCCCACAACCCTTGCCTTTTCCCAGTTTCCCTGTTACCATCAAGGGTACCACCCGTCTTCCAGTTATGCAAGTTTACAACATTCATGTCATCTTCAACTTCATACTCTCACCCCACATAGCCAATCAATTATTAAAATTTGGTTTTGTCTCCAACACATTTCTTACATATATCTCTCACTATTCACAGATGGTAATCCTAGTCCAGACCATAATTACTTCTTGTCTGAGATACCTCTGAAATGAGTTGAACTACCTCTGAATTATTGTAATAGCCTCATAATTAGTCTCCCTGTCTCAAGTCTCTCACCACTCCAATTCCTTCTCTACTAGACTGCTAAAGTAATTTTCCTTGAGTATACTCATGAACACGTTACTCCCCTACTCAATGAACTCCAATAGCTCTCTATTATCCCTAATACAAACCTTAATATTCTAAACCTTATACAGATCTAATACAAACCTTAATATTCAAAACTCTTCACAACAGGATACCATCCCAGGGCATCGAGGTGGCACAGTTAATGAGCTCTGGCCTTAGAATCAGGAGGGTCTGAGTTCAAATCCAGCCTCAGACACTTAACACTTACTAGCCATGTGACCTTGGGCAAGTCACTTAACCCCAATTGCCCTGCCTTCCCCCCCTCCAAAAAGCAAAAAAAGTAAAACAGGATACCATCCTACATTTCCAGCCTTTTTCACATTTCTCTTCTCTCCATACTCTCTGGTCCAACCAATATGGGTCTACTTTTTGGTCCTTATGAAGACCAAATGAAACTTTAATTCCCATCTCTGTGCTTTTGCATTATCTGTCTCCCAATGCCTAGAATACTCTCCCTTATCACTCCTGCCTTTGAAATTCTTCAAGAAGGAAACCTCAAGCACCAGCTTTTGACTAGGCCTTTCTAGGTCCCCTCAGATATTAGTGCATTTCCCTCCAAGATGACCTTATATCTCTTGTTTTTATATGTGTTTCATATGCAGCAGAAGTAGAATAGGCCTACCCAATGGAATATGATCTGAGTTGCCATTCAAAGTTCTTTCTGATCACATTGGAGCTTTGGGACTGGCTTCTGGCCATGTGTGACTCAGGACTAAGTGGCTTGTCCTTTGAGATGATAAATGTCCACTTATTGGCTGTGGAGGCAGAAGAGCTGATGACTCAGTAGATGTCTAAAAAGAAGTGACCCCACTCTCAGTGCTCTCTCCTTCCCAGCCGATAATTCTTTCAGGACTGTTTTGAGCTGTTAACTGAGAGGAGTTTGGGGGCGGGGGAAGGCAGCTTGCCCTACTTTCCATCCTGACCTCCATATAGCTATAAGTACACAGCATCTAAAGCATATATCTTGTCTAGGCAATCCTGAGCTTCAGTTTGTGCTATTTCTTCTCTATTTATTCTTTTCTGATCATAGGCAAATGAGTATCGATCCCTAGACGGATATGTCTAGGCTTAAAGGTGACCTTGTGAGTTCTGGATGTCCAGAGGTCCATTCCATCAGTTTGGAGCAAAATGAAAGTAAAGGAGGGAAACCTCAGTGACTATTCCATTGCTTTTAGAGAGGGTGGTCACTGCTAAGAGGATAGGCCCAAGCCTAGACATTTATCAGTGGACATATACCAGGAATTGTTTCCACAATGCAGTGCCAAGGTGAATGTAAAATGCCTACTTAGCAATCCTACAAAAGGCTTTATGTTCTGGTGAATTTTAAGTATAAACTTCCTAACAATTTGTAATAGTAGTTATGGTAGTGTCCTATTTTAAGTTGTCTGTAAAATGCACACTGTGAGACTCTTGAGTTTTTCATGTACGGGAATAAAATACTTGTCCCATACCTAATTCATATTATAGAATGAGCATATTTTTACTCCCCTCTTTTTTGAGAAGCTGTAAATGTGAGCCATAAACTAAACTATAAGTGAATTTTTTCTAGGGGAGGAGGAGAGGTTCAAAATGGGTTTTTAATGAACTAAAGAGTGTGAGAAAACGGAGCTTGACCATTTTTATTAGAAGCCAGGTTCCACCGGGACTGAGCCCTGTCCAAAACATGCCTGGGTGCCAGCCCTTGGAATCCAGCAAGGCTTCCTCAATGCTAGAGCATATACATGTATGCAACATATATACGCAATGCAAATATACACACATGTGTAAGTATGTGTGAATGTATATTGTGCATATGTAGATATGTGTATATACAAATGTCTGTGTGTTGCTTCTATGGGCATACACACACATGCAACATACATGTATGGCTAGAAATGGTTATTCATATATATGTGTATATATGTATGTTGTGTTTATTATGTATGTGTATGTGTATGTGCTGTTACCCCCATTAGATTGTAAGCTTCCTGAGAGCAAGGATAGTTTCACTTCTGGCATTGTACCCCTAGTGTCTAACAAGATGCCTGAAACATAGAAGGTACTTTGTAAATACTTTCTTAATTCTACTCTAGAGTGCCAATGCAATATTTACAGAGCCCACAATCATGATAAAGACCATGACTATAAATATTCCTGCATGGCACTCAATTGCAAAATATAACAAACTCTCCATATAGCAGACAGAAGCAAAGCATTTATTTAGACACCAGAAAACCAAATCCCAAAACCAGTAAGCCAATTCCATCATAGTAGTAAAGAAGTTAACAAGCCATAACAACAGAGAGAGCCACAGCATCCTTTAGCCTTCCCACAAACTGATATTAGATCAATATTTTGAGCCTATCTGATCTGAGGCCTGAATATCCTCTACTCTAGTTCTGACTTCCAGCTTCCTGTGGGCTCTGCTTCCCTTTAGCAAACTCCTCCCACCACAGGCTCCATGTAACCACATTCATCCTACTAGGGGGCAGAGCAGGTCTTACTTTCAAAGCAGAGAAGGTCTTCAAATTCCCCTGAGGCCTATTAAGGGGCAGGAAAGATCTTTAAATTCCCATTCCCATTACAAATTCCAAGCTCTGCAATATTTCTGTTATATCACATGACCTTTTATAAGGAAGTCAATTCACCCTATTGGGCCTCAATTTCCCAATCTGTAAAATGTGGGAGTTGGACTATATGACTTCTAAGGTTCTATTCAGCTCTAAAATTTTTACAGTGTGTGTATGATGTAGGTATTTATATATCTTCAACATTTCAAAGTATATAATTTCATCAGCTGCAGGCTCAAATCCTTCACTGTCTTGTTGCTCACTCCGTTTCAGTTATGTCTGACTCTTTGTGACCCCTTTTGGAGCTTTTCTGGCAAAGATACTAGTTTGTCATTTTCTTTTCCAGCTCATTTTACAAATGAGGAAACTGAAGCAAACAGGGGGTCACACAAGTTCAACTCAAGAAAATGAGTCTTCCTGACTTCAGGCCCAGAGCTCTATGCATCATGCCACCTAACTGCCTTATATATGTGTGTATATATATGTATGTGTATATATATGTATGTGTGTATATGTATGTGGGATTACTCAATGGGTTTCAGATACAGACAGTCTGAACAATATTTTTCATCTACTTTGTTTCTCTAGTGTAGGTGGTGTCTTGGTGTATATGGTTTCTCGTTATTGGGCTGTGAATTTCACCGTAAAAGCTTGACAGCATTCCAGGTTCTGATGCAATTAGTACAATGTCACTTGTGCATAGAAACAAATAGAGGAATAGAGTTATAAGACTAGCACAGCATAATAGACTGCTGGGCTTGAAAAGATGAATTCCTGGGTTCATATCCTGCCACAGATAATTAAACACTTGCTGATTGATTGATTGACTGATTAATTAATGATCCAATGAGCCCATGAACAATATAATGGACTACCTTGGAAGATAGTGAGCTCCCTGGCATTGAAAGTGTTCAAATAGAAGCAGGCTGACCATTTATCAGGGGTACTGTAGAAGTCTCTGTTTGAGGATTGAGATCTCATGTTACATGTGTCCCCGAGGCCACACATTCCCCACCCCTGTTCTAGATGATCTCTGATTTTTCCTTCTAGCTCTGGGAGTCTTTGGTTCTAGATCTTAAGGGGATCTAGGTTTAATATAAAAGCAGAGAGATGGGAGTCTGAAGCAGGAACAAGCAATCCATGCCCAGATGAATTGTTTCTGAACATTCAAGCTTTCTCTAAATTCATCTTTGGCCAGTCTCTATATAAGAAGATCCCCTTTGAAATATACAGAGGAAATAGAAGAACTAATACTTGATCCTTCCCTGAGGGAATTTGTAGGAAAAGGAACTTGCACAAAGTGCTGGAATGTAACATAATGAAATACAAAAGTCTCAGAGTGATAATGAACACTGGGATCCAGCTCCTCAGGTAGGATTTCCTGGAGGTGGCGTGCTCACCACAAGCTCTCCTGGAGCTCATGGCAAGTTCCCAGGAGCCTGGGAGTTGTTTGTACACCTAAGATCGCATCTGTCAATTCTGTGCTCCTTCCTGGTGTGTAGATGTATAACCTTTGAACACATAAACAAGCTAGAGTCTATGTTCCTATCTGGCCCTAGGCGTGTGTGTGTGTGTGTGTGTGTGTGTGTGTGTGTGTGTGTGTGTGTGTGCATGGATGTGGTGAGGCCCCCTCTACTCTTAGCTCCTTCTCCAACACCATCATATATTAATCCTGTATTGTGCTTGATTTCTGAGGGGGGGGGGCCTAAGAATAACTGGCCTGTGTCAGCCTATGTTTTGTTTCTGGTGGGGACACCAAAGGATTACTTGGGGAAGGACTATGTGCCATAGTAGAGAAACTACCAGCTGAGGAATTCTTGTCCTTCCCTTACCACTAACTCATTCAATTTCTTAATCTATCAAACTGGTATAAAAGCATTTGTCTTATATGCCTAACAGATAGGTTGTCAGGAGCCCCTTCCCTTGTCTCCCTACCCAACACAGACATCTTGAGCTTTGGCCCATGACAAAGGGGAAAGAAGCTCCTCCCCAGTCTCAGAGACCCCTAGACTCCTGGCCCTACTTGGCTTTCCCCTCCCTGCTCTCTGGGCAGCTCCTCTTATCTTTAGTGCCTCTATAGCTCTGAGATCCCTGGGTCCGCCCAGCCTGGCTAGCTGCTGGTTGCTGATACCATATTCTGCTGAGGCCTAGGACTTTATCATGAAGCTAAGTAAGGGGGATCTCACAGGCACATTAGGGCCTGGGGTCCTGAGCTGCTAAGCTCTTCCAAGTCCTCCCCAGGAACCTCTATGATGTTCCCTGGTTAGATGAGGGTAAGGCTGCATCCAGGTGGAATCACCCAGAGATATAAGTAGAGGCTGAGTGGGTGAAAATACAGATTTTCCACCACCCAATCTATGATGGTGCATTTATTTATCCCATGAATGGAGGCTAGGTGAACTTCTCCACCTGAACTCTTAAGTCACTTTTAAATAAGCAGATAAGATAGCATGGTACAAAAAGCCTGGATCTTAGGAAACTTCGGCATTACTCCCAGCTCTGCCTATTAGTTCACTGTGTGACTCTATATAAGTCACTTTCCATCTCTAGGTCTCAGCTTTCTCATCTGTAAAATGAGGGGGCCTAGACTTGACAGTTCCTGCCGGCTTGGACATACTGTGACTCTAAACTTGTTTTTCTCAGGCCTGGAAAGCCTGGGGTGTTCTTCTACAGGCAAAACAAACAAACAAACAAAAAAAAGGTAGAACTTTTGGCTCTGCTCCCTGAAAGGGGGTTGGGAGAGGCAGCTTGGCTTTCTTCCTGGACTGGCCTGTGATGTGTTCTCTGCTCTCAGTCAGTGTGACCTTGGGTAAGGTACTTGCCCTTTCTGTTTCTTCCAGGCAGAAGATTAACCCCGGCATTTTCTTGTTGTCAAGGGCTTGAAAATCCTTAAAGGAAAGACTGTGGCAGATGCCTACCCTTCATAGGATTCCATAGCACTTTGAAGAAACCAACATTGTCAGGGAAAGGAAATAGCAGGAGTAGGGGTCCTGTCTCTTCTCTCTATAAAAACCTTGGAATAACATAGGAAATCTTGTCTAGTAGAAGGAAGGAGAAGGCCCACAGGAGGGCTAGAGAGGAGGATTGTATCAGAGTGTTTGTTACTGGGCCCCAAGTGTTACCTATCCCATGAAGCTTTCTATAATTCCTTTGGTCAAGAAAAAAGGAAAAGAAAAACTTCAAGAGGGGAGGTTAGAGGGCTCGGAAGCTAGAGGTTATAGCTGAATTGATTTTGCCTCAGGTCTTTATTGAAAACTAGCCCTAGCACATTGTTGAAGATAGAAAAATGGCCGATAAAGAAGAGTCATTCATATACTACTTAGCCCTGGATACACATAAATAACTATGCTTTATTTGGAATATTTGGATAATAAATGTAGTCCATTTGGCTTACGCTCCCATTCCAGCTCAGCCAAGAACTTTGAAAGTCATATGAGATCAGTTTTCAAAAGCTAGTAGACCAAAGGAAGGACAGGCATTTAAAGGTAACCCAGTACAATGAGAAAGATGTGGATTTGGAGCCAGGGCACCTGACTTGAAATCCCAGATCTGCCACTTACTAGCCCAGGAAACCCCTTCACTTTTCTGGGCCTCAGCGTTTGTACAATGAGAGAGCTGGTCTAGAAGATCATTAAGATCCCTTCCAATTCTAAATCCATGATCTATGGAGGATAGGGCAAAATCAAGTATGGCATCTAGGCTAAAACATTTAGTAAAAGAATAGGGAAAAACAATCTCAGCACCACACTCCAAGGAGTTAAGTCTCATCCCTTAATGAACAATGAGAAAAATAATCTCCTTCAAATCTCACAGTTTAGTATGGGAAGGACATAGCCAAAAATGTCTCTGGCGCAGCTGGACCAAAGATTAGGGTTTCACACACATCTGGATTTCCTGTCAGGGTACAGATGTTTCCCTTTCCTACCTCTCCCCACCTTCTCTCACAACAGAGATACACCACTGCTGCTTGCTCTGGGTGCTACCATAGTCATCTTCTTCCTCTGCCTCTACATAGCTTCTTCCCCTTCTCAGAAGTGTCCCTAGCTCTCCTGACACAATTATCTTTATCTATAAGCACACAGTCTCCTAGGAGTTGAAGTCCTGGGAGTTTTGATTAGGTCCATCCTTAAGGCTCAGGGTGTTTTGGGAAATGACTTTCCTTCAGATATTCCCCTGAGAAATGTAGTACTCTCCTTCAGATATGCAACTATTTCCATGAAATAAGGTAGTTATTAAAGCAAATGAAGAAGGCAAGGGTCAGAAGTCTGCAAAAATTGTTGCTCATTCATTTCAGCCATCTCCAAGTCTTCATGATCCATTTTGGGGTTTTCTTAGCAAAGATATTGGAGTGGTTTGCCATTTCCTTCTCCGGTTCATTTCAGAGAAGAGGAAACAGGGTTATGTGACTTGCCCTGGGTCACACAGCTAGTAAATATCTGAAGTCAGATTTGAGCTCAGGTCTTCCTGACTCCAGGCCCAGCATGCTATCAACCAGCAAAAATACAGACTGGAAATATTATTCATTTAAACAAACATATTATATAGTACCTATTATAGATAGAGCAGTGACTGTCCAAGATCTACAGATTGAGAGACCAACTGTATGAGTTATGAATCCAACTGCATATTTATCATCTATATGAAGAGTTAAGTCAAAAGCTCTCAAGTGATTATGGATCTCATTGAGGAGATTCCAAAGTGTGCTGGGGCTTGATGCAATCAGCTCAATGTCATCCACAAGCAGTAGCACACAGAGTACAGCACATCCTTCTTCAATTTGGAGTCTGTCCAGGACATGCTTCATGATGGTGGCAAACGTGTTTGGTGAGCATACTTCTTCCTGGTTTATGGATCACTTAACATTAAGGAGAGAAGGCTAGCTTGCCTTTGGGAAATTGCAGAGTAGTTTTAATGACCCTAAGCTTCTCTCAGAAACAAAGGCCCATCTTTTTTATTGCAATGTATTTTTCCAGTGATGCTATATGACTTTCAAATCTTGGAATAACATAGCGTACAAACAATTAAAGTTGAGGCTCATCCAAATGGCAAGGGAAAAGATCATGATGGCCATAAGTAGACTGCAACATATCACCAATAAAGAATTTTCTAAGAGAAGTCAAATGTTATCATAAGGACGTATGATCAGAAAAGGAGGTGGACCAATCATGTAGCAAGAGCTAGGGGTAGCGTGTGCAGCCCATGGCATCCACAAAACTGCAAGAGACCTAGAGGAACATGTTCAGCCAATCTTCTATAGAAAATTTATGGAAGGACAAGAGTCATGTTTATGGAAGGACAAATGTGTATGGTTTACTCTGGCTGCAGTTAGAAAGAGTATGGATACGCCAAAGTACTGAAGTTTACAGAGTATCATGGCAGGTATTAGAGGAGATATAATGTTTAAATAAGATACAGCCCTTGCCTGTCTGGAGCTTGTAGCCTAATAGAGGGATAAACATAAATACAAGTAACAAGGCAAAGCAGAAATTTTAGGCAGATCCAGGCCCAAGTAATTTGAAAAAGAAGAAATCAATCCCATCTAGGAGGATAAAGAAAGACACTGAGGAGGGTCTTTCAAGGGGTGGACCTTGAAGGAAGGGTGGAATTTCAGGAGGTAGAGATTTCGGTTGGGGTTCGGTTTGGTTGGGGAAGGAGTTAATTCTAGGAAAAACGAATGACCCATACAAATGTTTAGAGGCAGAAGAGAACAAGAAGAGATTGAGAATGGCTGGTTCTCCTATGTGGACTGAATGTAAAATAGATGAAGGGCAATACAGTGAAATAAAATTTGAAAGGTAAATAGAAGCCAGAATTCAGAGGGCATTAAATGATGAGTGAAGCAGTTTCTATTTTATAGCAGAGGCTATGGATACCAAAGATTTTGGAGCAAAGAATTAGGAAGATTGTTTTTTGTTTCTTTGTTGGGATTATTTTTTTTGAGGGGGAAGGCAAGGCAATTGGGGTTAAGTGACTTGACCAAGGTCACACAGCTAGTAAGTGTCAAGTGTCTGAGGCTAGATTTGAACTCAGGTCCTCCTGACTCCAGGGCCTATATTCTATTCACTGCATCACCTAGTTGCCCCAAAGAAAATTGTTTTTGTTAGGTATCTGAAATATAGATGAAAGAGTAAGAGCCGGGAGGCAGGGAGGCCATTTAAGAGGTGGCAACACTAACTCTAGAAAAAGGCAAAAGAGAAACCTATAGAAGTCAAAAGCATAGAGATTTGGGCTTGACAAGGTAGCTACCAGAACAGAGAGCATCTTCTGGAAAGGTCCATGCCCCTCCAAATCATTTTATCTTAGGTATATTTACTAGTTCTTCTACTAGAAAAATTCCTTCTTTCCTTTCTCTTCTCCTATTTTCCTTCCTTCTTTTTGGAGGAGGAAAGGCAGGATAATTGGGGACTTGCCTGAGGTCACACGACTAGTAAATTTTAAGTATCAGGGGTCAAATTTGAACTCAGATCCTCCTGACTCCAGGGCCAGTCCTCTATTTACTGCACTGCCTAGCTGCCCCCTTCTTTCCTTCTTCTGTCCTCCTTTCTATCTTTTTTTTTTCTCTTTCTTCCTTCCTTTCTCCCTCCCTTGCCAAACTGGCTTACCAAAGGTCATAATGAATTGCTGCCACATTCAGAACTCAAACTTAGGTCTCTTGGCTTTGAACCCAGGGGTCTTTCCACTACACGGCATTCACTACCTTGCCATTCCCCTGTGCAGTGGAGAGCATGGCAAGCAGCACAGAAAAAAATCCTAGCCAGAGTGATAACTGAAAAGGAAGATGCACTCGCTGAAAAGAACCAAAGCCAAGAAGGAGCCAAGTCCATTTGGAATGTCTCTTGGTAGGAGCAGGGTGGGCAAGATGCTTTTGAATTTCCCTTTGCAACCTGCTGAAAGGCCCTGTAATTTTCTGTGATTACTCTAGAGATAAAGTCCTGAGTTGCCCTCAGAAATGGGAGATGTGGTTTCCAAAGGGACCATCTTGTTATTTCAGCCCCACCTGCAATATGGAAATAGCATTCAGGTTCTCAGGGGCATCAGAGATCCTTTTCCCTGGCCTCTGGCCTGATAGACATGCATACTAGTAGCTCGGAAACAGCCCTTGCTCTAGGCCCCAAATTCTTCATTCAATGCTTCAGTAAATATTTGTAGAACACTTATTATGGACAAAGGTTCTGTCATTAACTCACAGTGTGACCTCAGCTTAGTCTTTCTGGGAGCAAGTCTCTGAGTCTCAATTCATATATCTGTACAACAGAAATCCCTACCTACCCACAGGGCTCTAATGCATAATGTGAATTGTTATGAATGTTATGATGACCATAAGGATAATATTAAGACCCAATCCTTGACCTTTAGGAGTTTGCAGTCTAGTTATGGAGACAAATTGTTTATACATAAAGACATTTTATTATAATATTTACATAATGTGGCTCTGTACCAAGCACACTCATATATTCTCAGACTGCTTCTGGTGAACCATGTAGGAGATTTGGGGATGTATGACTACAAGGCTGGCAATGGGAGATAACAAATTCCCTATTTGGCTGCTGAGCTGGAGGAACTGAGGATGTACCAAAGGAGTGTCCCTCTCTATTTCTCTCTTCCTGTTCAGCTGTACTCAAAGCTTTGACTTTGTAGGTAGCAAAACTCTTTCCTGATTAGGCATTCCCCAAGAGAGAATTGTCCCAAGGACTTTGTGAATATGAAAGATCTGGAGGTCTATGAGTAAATCAGTAGCTATGCCCATCAGGACAGTTGAGGTTATAGCAATGGCATGAGCATACTGGTAGCAAAGGAAGCTTCTGCACAGGAGAAGGCAGCCACCAGAAAGAAGATTTGCTTGGAAAGCAAATGGGGATTTTCGGTATAAGGTATAGACCAGGAGTTATGAAAAGTACCAGCTGAGGTAAAAATCTAGTATGGTTAATTAGCAATCCAGCAAACTGTTTTATGTCCAGATGAGGTTTAAAAAACAGGCATACTGTGGCGGCTAGGTGGGGCAGTGAATAGAGCACCCAACCTAGAGTCAGGAGGACCTGAGTTCAAATATGACCTCAGACATTTAACACTTACTAGCCGTGTGACCGTGTACAAGTCACTTAACCCCAATTGCCCTGTCTTTTTCCCTCCAAAAAAAAAGCAAAAACAAATCCCCCCCCCAAAAAACAGCCACCCAGAAAATTATAACCATAGTTATAATTTAAGTTATTAAGTCCTATTTAAAACATTCTGTTAATGCATGTTCTGATTCTAAGTTGTTGTTCAATTGTTTTCACTCATGTCCAACTCTTTATGGCCCCATTTGGGGTTTTCTTGGCAATGATATTAAAATGGAGAAGCCATTTCCTTCCCCAGCTCATTTTACAGATGAAATTAAGGCCAACAGGGTTAAGTGACTTGCCCAGGGTCACATAGCTAATAAGTTCTAAGGCTAGATTTGAACTCAGATCTTCCTGGCTCCAGGCCAATGCATTCTATCCACTGCAACACTTAATTGCCCTGGCATTTAGCATTTGTTTTTGCAAAGGAATAAATTTCCTGTCCCATATCTGATTCATATTGTACTTTGAGTACCTTTGCTACTTTCACCACTTTTTGGAGAATTAGTGACAATTAACACCATCCCAATATACTGGAGGTATGGGGTTGTTAATGAACCAAAGAATATGAAAATGAGGAGCCTAATCCCGCTAATTAGATATCAGGCTTTCCAAGAACTGCTCAGGTCCACAGACTGCAGTGGATGGATATAAAACCATGACTATACAGAACTCCAGCCCCTGTGGGCCCAGCTGAGTGGTTTCTCTCTGCTAGGCATATCCAGTCACTTCTGGCTATATTTATGAAATGAAATGCCAAGGGCATGCTTGCCAACAGATGTATGAAAATGAGATAAACATGTACGATGCTTTGTAAACCTCAAAGTGTTATATAAATGTAATTATTATCGTTACTATTATTAAAAGCATATAAACCTTCATCCATTTCTCTCCTTCCTTCTACTATAAACATCTTGAATAAGTGATTTCTAATCATCACCTACACTCCCTTACCACCCACTCTTTCCTAAACTCCCAACAAACTATTTTCTATCTTCTCTATTTTACTGAAAATGTACTTCAGCACCAATGATAACTTCCTAATTTCTAAATCCAATAACAATTTTCCTTGACTCCTGTATCATTTAACACACTCTTGGTTATCTTCTTCCTTGGCTCCCCTCGTAACTGAGTGTTCCTTATAGTGAACTTAGAACAAAATATGTTAGAACTAGAAGGAAACCTGGAAGCTAGATTATTAGAATGATATAGAACCTTAGGACCTAAAATAGTTCTGGATAGTGCTATAGAATATAAAATGTCAGGGCTAGGAACTGTAGGGTATAGAACATAGAATATCATAGCTGGAGAGGACCTTAGGACCTAGAATACCATAGCTGGAAGGTACCACAGAAGAGTGATATCAAACTCAAATAGAAGTGAGCTATGAACTTCACCTAGGACATCTCTGTTCCAGAAGGTCAGAGCTGGAAGAGGCTTCAGAGATAATTTAATCCAATCCCCTCATTTTATAAATGAGAATAAGGCCTAGATTAGGGAAAGAATTACCTCAACTTCACACTAAGAAAATAGGAAGTCAGCTCCTTGAGTCAGAGCCTGTTTTGTCATTGCATCCCCTAGAATAGTATCTTGCATGTAGTAGGCATTTAATAAGCGAATAAATTGAATTGAATTTAAAGTTAGTTGCAGAGCTGGCACTAGAACTCAGGCCTCCTGGTCCGCAGTCCAATATGCTTCTCACATGGGCATTTCTGGCCAAATAGGAGAGGAGAGGGTGAAACCATGGAAGCAGAAGGAGTAGAAGGGTGGGCTATGTCCTAAGGGTAGTCAATATATACCAGATACAGACTTGCAGATTGGTTGGTTGATTGATTGGATCCTTTGGATAGCCTGGGGCTTTGGACTTTATTCTCACCCCCCAGAGAAAGGGAAAGAAACCTGGCCTAAGAATCAGGACTCTGGCTTCTAGTTGGGCTCTATTCAGGAGCCTGGGGAGCCTTGGGGGCTAGTCACTTAGTAAATGAATAGTCTCTTATTTGCATTGGTGTTGTTGTTCAGTCATCTGACTCTATGTATCCCCAGTAACATGGTCCTTGGGTTTTCTTGGCAAAGATACTAGAGTGTTTTGCCATTTCCTTCTCCAGTGTGTCCCCATTTTATAGATGACAAACTGAGGCAAATAGAGGTTAAGTGACTTGCCAAGGTTAACACAGCTAGTTTAAGTGTCTGAGACTAGATTTAAACTCAGACCTTCTTAATTCCAGGCCTTGTGCTATATCCACTAGCTACCCCCTCTCTTATTTGCATACCCTGCTTTAACACTGGAGAAACTTTTCACAGACTGCCTAATTCTGTGGAGCTGGTTTGGCCTATGGGTACTGTTTCCCTCTGATCTCAGAATCCCAGCTCCCCCTGTTCCTGATTAAACAGAAGGCTCTGACTCCCCCAATGGGGCTTATCTGCCCTAAGTGCCCTCTCTTGGCCCTCCACTCCCCCAATTCCCACCCCCACCCTACACTGCCCTAAAGCAGTATAAAAGCTGGCACAGCATTTTACTTTATAGCCCAGGGCCTGCTCCTCTGATCCGCTGACCAGCTGCTGACAGAGGGAAACTAGGCAGCTGGAAGGAGGGGCAGGGAGGAGGGGCAGAAGTGGGAGTCCCCCCACCCCCAGCCAGAGACCTAGGAGAAAAGCTAAGTTTGTCGTTCATGACACTGGATGGAAAAGCCCAAAGTTCCTGTTAGGCTTCCTCTTAGAAGGGAGAAAATTCCAAGATGGGATCTCTTATTTGCCCCACCTGACACCCAGCCGTCCTAATATCCCTGTCCTCTAGGAGCTCACAGTCACATTAAGGATGCCAAATTCACACATAAAGCTATTGACGGGCACTCTTATCAAACCCCCTCCTCTTCACTCCCACAACCCCTTCTCACCTGTACAGATATCACAGATTCCAGTCTGGTCCTCCTGCCTCCAGCATTCCCCTTTCCAGTTCGCCCTACACATAGTAATAATTCACAGTTGCATAGCACTTTAAGGTTTTCAAAATGCTTTCCTCATACCAACTCTCTCAGGTAGGTAGCACAAGTGTTATTAGATCATAAGACCTTAGAGGTCATGGAGTTCAACCTTTTCATTTTATAGAAGGGGAAACTGAGACTGAGAGAGGCCAGTGGCCAAGGCAAGGCAACCAGGTAGGGCAGCAAGCCAATGCAATACCCTTTGAATAGGTATGTACTAAGTACCAGAGAGAGTGGTAAGTGCTGGCAATACAAATAGAAACAAAAAGAAAGTGCCTGACCTCAGGGGGTTTATAGTCTAATAGGAGTAGACCACTGACTAAAAGGAGCTGAAAAACTGGAACTGGGAGAAAGTGAGGGTACTAGTATATGGAAATGATATCGACGACTACTGATTCCAGCAAGCCTGGAAGTTTGGTTGGTAGGAGAATGAAGGTTTGCCAGCATGGACCCTTACCCAAAATGGAGGCCCCAGGAGGAAATCGTCAGTGAGAGAAGGGGATCAGCATGATGGGGGGATGTTCCATCGTGAGGATAGTTAGATGTTTCATGGTGAGGAGGCACTAGGGGCTGAGGGAGTTTCCAGGATGAGACTGCATCTGAGATAGAGACAGGAATTCAATTTAGGTCTTCCTTACTCCACTCAGCTTTCTGCCAGCTATCTACCCTTATCTCCATTTTTCAGTAAAAGAAAACTGAGGCTCAGAAAAGCTAAGTTTATTGCCCGTAGCCACCTAGCTAATAATCATTAGCAGAAATGGAACTCAGATCCCCAGTGCCAAATCCAAAGCCTCTTAATCATCTAGTCCAGTGGTAAAACTCAAATAGGAAGTGGGAAGGCACTAATTAAGGGCATTAGTTGGTATGTAAGTATCCCAGCAACCCAGCATATTGACTTTTTTTTTTAAATGAAATGTTATCTATGTTTTATTGCAATTTGTATTTATTTGATAAATTATTTATTATCTAATTACCTTTCAATCTGGTTCAGGCCACACCCTGGAGTGGCCAATCAGACACCTTTGATCTAGTCTAACCTCATTTAATTTGTACAAAGCAATTTTTCCATTGTAAAGTTCTTATCCTGTCATTTCACTGGTTCTTTGCTGCACCAATAAAAGTTTAAAGGCAATATGGCATTGAAGGCTATCCATAATCCCACTACAACCAGTCCTTTCAAACCTTGTTTCTCATTAGTATTGTCAATATAGTCTATATTCTAGTCACACTGTCCTCGATATATATATTCTGTCATCTCTCCCCTCTTGTGCCTTTGCTCACCCTTAGAACATCTGTTGTCCTCTTCCTTTTCCTGTTGAAATTTTCTCTATATTTCAAGAACTAACCCAAAAGTTGATTCCTCCATCAAATGGCCTCTTATATCCTACCACTTGGAAATGATGTCTTCCTCCTCTGACCATCCAAAGAAGCTTGTTCATGCTTCTTTATGTATTTAGAGTTACAGGATTCATCAGTATCCAAAATAGACCTCTTGTTCTCTGCCCTGGTCAATTAATCATTCAACAAACATTTATTAAGTCTCTACTATGTCCTGTGCTGGGTATTGAGAGTACAGTGACAAAAATAAAGCTGTCTCTGAACAGAAGGCTTACCTTCCTTTATATATCTATCTATCTTTTTATTTACTTGTTTTTGCTTTTTGGAGGGTAATTGGGGTTAAGTAACTTGCCCAAGGTCACACAGCTAGGTTTTTGTTTGTGTGTGAGTTAAGTGTCTGAGGCCAGACGGGAACTCAGATCCTTCTGACTCCAGGGCCTACACTCTACTCACTGCCCACCTAGCCACCCCCCTTACCTTCCTTTATCAAGGAAAACAACACGTACATACATAATTATGGTCAAAGTCAAGGGTGTGCTGGAGCAAGTAGGTTGTTAAATTTTCATCATGAGCATTTACGCCTCAGGAATTGGCAAATATTACAAGTCAGGCCTTGATTTGTTTTTTGACTCTCTGTCTATATTTAAGAAAGTGATGGATAAAATATTAATCATGAAGACTAAACTTAAAGTGTTTCATACATACATTTTTCCTGAGAGCCAGTTCTTAAGAATTTACCAGCACACCTTGAGACAAAAATAAATATATGGAGGGTAACTAGTGGTAGTTAGGGGGAATAGGAAAGGCTTTACTTAGAGGGTGATACTGGACCTAAGCTCTGAAGGAAACTCAATGAAGGTACAGTAAAAGGTGAGAATAAAGAGGAAGTATATTTTCATCATGGGGAGAACCAATAAAAAAGCCTTGGACACCAGAAATGGAACGTTACATTCGAGGGAACAGCAAAAAAGTGATCTCATTCAACCGGATTGTAGAGGGCATGAAGGGAAGCAATGTAATAGGTCTGAATGGATAGAAAGTATCCAGGATGTAAACAGCCCTAAATGCCCAACAGAGGAGTCTGTATGTGATCCTAGAGGTGATAGGAGGGGAGCCCCTGGAGCTTCTTGAGCAGTGAAGTAACACAGTGAGCCCCATGCTTTAGAAATATCATGTTGGCATCTGTGTACAGCTGAGATATCAAAGATACCCCCAGTGGGGGGACCCAAGTGGGGCCAGTATCAGATTAAAATGTAACTGGGAAATACTTCAAAAAAAAATAAAGCTATAATCTAATATAGATAACATTACATTTTAAAACCAAGTCAACACACAGCCTGCAAAGATCCTTGCCTATGATTTAGCGGCCCCCTTTTCCATGGGAGTTTGACACCACTGATATAGAGGGTAGATTAGAGAAGAGAGAAACTTTAGGCAGGGAAACCAATTAAGAGACTATTGAAATAGTCCAGGTAAGAGTTGACAGAGTCCTGAACTAGGGTGTTGGTTGTGTGAGTAGTGAGAAGGGGACAGATGTGAGAGAGAGTGTGAAGGTAGAATCAAAAAAGACTTGTGAACAGTGGAGGAAAACTCCAAGGTTATTAACCTTTGTGACTGGGAGAATGGTGGTGCTATTATCAAGATTTTTTTTTTAAAGGCTGGGATTCTGGGGGCAGCTAGGTGGCTCAAAGGATAAAGTACTGGCCCTGGAGTCAGGAGGACCTGAATTCAAATCCTGCTTCAGATGCTTACTAGCTGTGTGACTCTGGGCAAGTCACTTAACCCCAATTTCCTCCCCATACCCCCTCCCAAAAAAAAGAGAGAGAAAGAAAAAGACTGGGGCTCCCTATCTCACATAAGCTGGAAGTACAGGCCACTTACAGGTCCAATCCTGATACTGATCAGCATAGAAGTTTTGACCTGCTCCTTTTTTCCAAAACAATGGGTTCATCCCTCCTTAGTCAGATTATCCACACCACACCAGCCCCACCTTCCAGGTTTCCAGGTACTTACTGAAATTGGTGCCAAACTTCAGATATCTGGTCAGCTTTAGCCCATAATAATTTGGAAATCCCAAGCTCAAGCAATCCACTAGGCTCAGTGTCTCCCATAGCAGGCATTACAGACATGTACCACAGCAGAGGAATAGGAAACTTTCGAGGAAGAGTGGGTTTGGTGAGTAAAAAGTTGTGTTTTTGGAGATGCTGAGTTTGATTGAGATATTTCAAATAACCAGGAGGCAGTTGATAATGCCAGACTGACGCTCAAGAGGAAAATCAGGGTTGGAGATATGAATCTGAGAGTCATTGGTATAGAAATGATCATTGAACCCATGGAAGCAAATGAGGTGACCAAGAGAGAATATGGAAAAGGAAGAGGAAAGGGCCAAGGATAGTATGCCTAAAAAGATTTTAGTGCTTTATGGGTATTCAAAACTGAGTAATATAAATATGATTTGTAAAATACCTGAATTATATATAGTTGTAGTTAGACTAAACCTGGAGTACTGTGCCCAGTTCTTGGTGCCATGACTTAGGAATGTTCTGGGGATCTAGTACATGCACAGAATATGTCCGTTTATTTCGTTGATGCAATTTCCTTATGTGAAAAGGCTGAGGAGGCTACTGCCAGAAGAATCATAATGACATATAATGGAAGTACCTTGGAAAGACTGGGGAATATGGATAGACATTCTATAACTGGTAGGCTAACCATGTGGGTAGAAAGAGGCTTTTCTTGAAAATTTGTGCAGAGAAGAACAATTGGGCTAGTAAGGGAAGTAGAGACTACATGAGAGTTGGATGGGAGAATTGGGGATGTTTAACCTAGAGAAGAAATTACACAAATGGATATGATAACTCTCTTCAAGTATTTATAGTGCTGGCATGTTCCCTTTGTCTTCTGATAGGGAAGCTAGGAGCAATTGAGGGAGGGTGGGAAGTTTCAGAGAGGCAAATTTAGGCTCAATATGAGGAAAAGTGTCCCCCCCAAAAAACTGTCCAAAAGTAGAATGAGTCCTCAAGAAACCCAAAAAGGTAGTGAATTGCCCATTGCTAAAGGTTTTCAAGTATAAGCTAGATGACCATCTGTCATAGGATCTATTGAGAGGGATCTACTGCTCAAGTATTATTTGGACCAGATACTTTCCAAGGTCTATTCCAACTCTGAGCTTTTTTATTGTATTTGTTGTATTGTACTTATCTGTGGAGATCTCTTGTTCCCCCTACTAGACTATGTGCTTCTTGAGGCAGGGACAGCATCATTCATCTTTATATCCACTACAGAGCACAACATAGGGCCTTGAACATAGCAAATACTCAAGAAGTATTTTTTAATGAATGAAAAAATTGTAAAGGACAAGGTCAATCAGGGGCTACAGCAGATAGCGTTGGACTTGGAGTCTGGAAGACCTGACTTAAATCTTGTTTCAAGACTTATACTAGCTATGTGGTTGGGGGCAAGTCACTTAATTATTTTCAACCTCAGTTTCCCCATCTATAAAATTGGGGTAATAATAGTGCCTACCTTACAAGACTGTTGTAAGGATCAAATAAGATAGCCTATATAGAGTGCTTTGCAAACCTTTAAAGAGTCATATAAATATTAGATATGATGATAACTGATGATGATGATGATGATGATAACAGAAAAAGATGAGAATTCACTGTAGGAAGACTTCCTAACGGGGGTGGGATTGGGCCTTGAAGGATGTAGGGGCAAGGTAAGCCCCTCTGTGAGGAAGAAGATTATACAAACCAAGGCCCCAACTCCCTATGACCTTTCTATTACCCTGAGTTGTTTGGGAACAGGGATCCTGAGAACTTGAGGGCTGCTCCTCTTCTGGGACCCTGGCCAGGTCCTTGAGAAGAGATATGATAACTGCCCAACTCCTGGAATTAGCCACTCCAAGGAAACATTGTTCTTGGGTAGGGGAGCACCCTTGGAGGGACTGGCCTCCATCCCAGGCCTCACACCAGATATGATGCTTGCTAGAAACACCTGGCAGTATGCCTTCTTTGTTCTCAGCACTACTTAAACTGTAAGATTCAGACCCCAAATTGGAATCTCACCCATGGAGAGGACACTCTGTGGGACCCTGATGGCTGTACCCGGGATTCCCCAGCTTGTGTGGTCAGGTGTTGGTGCTTCCCCAAAATGGTGATGCTTGTAAATATGTAAATATATATATATGTATATATATATATATATATATACATATATATGTATATATATATACATATATATATATATACTATTAATCATAGTTGCTCTTATTCTGCTATCTTTAAGCCTCTTATTCTGTTATTTCTGGTTTCTTTCTCACTTGCCTACATATATACATATATTCTGAATAAATATTCTAAAGAAATTGCCTTTGGTCTTTCTTGGAGTGCCAAGCATTCCATTTATGTGATTTCTGAACCTTCTTAATTGGACAAGGGATAAGAAGGACTAGGGTATGGGCAGCTAGGTGGCACAGTGAATAGAGCACTAGCCCTGGAGTGAGGAGGACCTGAGTCCAAATATGGCCTCAGACACTTAACACAAAAACTAGCCGTGTGACCTTGGGCAACTCAACCCCAATTTCCCTCCAAAAAGCAAAAAAAAAAAGGACTAGTAGGGGAGGGCCCTAAAGAGCCCTGGACTGAGACCCAGGAGGTCTGGTTTCTAATCCTGACCTTGCTACTAACTAACTGTGTGATTGGGGAAAGTTATTTCCTCTCTAAAAGTTTTGATTTCCTTATCTGTAAAATGAAGGAGTTGGACTAAATTAATTCTAAGGTCATTTTGAACTCTCACATTTTCTATGATTTTAAGTTCCCTGAAGACAGGGACTATGTCTTAAAATCTCAGTCTGACCACTGTTGTGGTGAGTACTGGGCCTTTTGAATAGAATGTAGTCAATAAATGTTTTGTGCACTGAAGGCCATTTCTTCACAGACTCACCCAGATCCCCTGAGAGGGTGCTGCTAACCAAGTCTGTGGCCAAAGCCAATTGGCTAGGAGCCCTGTCTAGAGTATACTTCCTCTTCCCCAAGCCTGGGGCCTGCCCCTGGGCTACTTCCCAGAGGTTCAAGTGGTTTCCTCACTACTGGCTTCTGGGAAGATGAGGAAAGGTCCTTTGTCATCCATCCATTTTCATCATCCCTGACCTGGTTTACACTTTTCTTGGAACAAGGCTTTTGGAACTGTCCCTTAGACATGGGTGGCTATGGTTCTGATCAGAGTCCAGATTGATTCAGAGATCAGAGGCTTTAGAGCTAGAAAGAATCCTAAGGTCCCTTCATATAACATAGAATGTAACATGGGACTTAAAATGTCAAAATATGAAAGGACTTTAGATCGTAAAACAAAGAATGTTAATGTGGGAAGAACTTCAAACATAGAATATTAGAGCTGGGAATAGACCTTTGAGATGGTCTCATTCAAGTCTCCTGTTTAACAAATGAGATGCTTAAACCCAGAGAGATTAAGGGATTTGCAAAATATGGAGTTAAAGACAATTGGAACTCAAATGCAGGTATCCTGAATTCTAGTCCCCTGCTGTTTGCCCTGTCTCCCTTACTCCCCCATCCTCTCCTCTAAAATGAGAAAGGGGAGTGGTGAGGAGGACTGCCAGAACATCAAACTAATATAAACTGGGGAGTCAGGACCCAAAATGAGGTTCTGAGGGCAGAATCCCACCTAACAGCTCTTTAGGGAAAATGAACCTCAAAGATAAGAAGAAAGACCTTGTGACTTCTCCCATTCATGCAGCAGTGGGAGGAGAAGAGCTTGATGTTTCCCCTCCCCCAGTGCAGACTATGACTGTGCAGCAATCCTCCTGAACTGTCAGACAGTAACAAATCACCTGCTGTGCCATTTGAAAAGCTAGTGCAAGAGAATAACAGGATCTGAGACTTGGAAGAAGCCGAAGAGGCACTTAGTCCAACCCCTTCCCAAGCAGGAATCGCCTCTAGAATGCTTTCAATAAGGGATCGTTTCAGCCTCTGCTTAGGCCTCCAAGTGATGGGAAACCCTCCACACTGCTACTTTTTTCCCACCACTTCATATTCTGCTGTCTGGGACTAAACAGAACAAGCAAATTGCCTCTTCCATGTGACAACCCTTTAAATACTTAAAGATAGCCATGTCCTTCCTAAGTCTTCTGGACGCCAAACATTCCCGTTCCCTGACACGATGCCTCTATGCAGTCCACTCTGCTAGCCCCGGCTTGTCAAGGTCCCTCCCAGGCTAGGACTGAAGAGAAGCCAAACTCAGCCAGGGTTTTCATCCAATTCAAGGTTTATTTTGGATGCCTCAGGATCAAGAAGGACAATGAATTGATGCACTGACTTATTTCCCTCCTATATCTGAAATCCTTCTTCCTTCTCTTTCCCACTCACATAGTTAGGACTTCAGGGTGTGAGGCCTGAGGAACCTATGAGGTGTGGCTCTTAATTGAGGGCCATTCCCTAAGGACTGGAATGTAGTGAGCTCACAGGCTCTTTCTGGGCCTGGGTATAATTATCCTCTTGCTCTGCTGGGTTGGCTGGATGCCTTTTATAGATCATCAAACAAAAAGAAGTTCTGAGAGCATGGGATGGACTAAATGATCTTTCTGTGTTGCCTCCAGATCCCATGTAGTTATGTGTCTGTGAACCAATGTCCCATGTTTGGCAAAGGGGAATTTGCTAGTTGGGTGATGGCCTGTCAGCAGTTTCCAGCTCTCACTTACAAGGGCCCCCTCTACAGCTTTCTGAATATTTTCTTGATTTGAGAAGCATAATAAAGCCCATGAGAGCATTGACTAAAGGGGGAAATAATCCACAGAATCAGATCTCAGAGGGCATCTAGTCCAACCTAAAGGAGAATCCCCTCTACAATATTCAAGACAGGCAGTCACTCAAGTCTTTTCCTGAAGATATCCCTTGAGGGGGAACTCATTACCTCCCCAAGCAGTGCATTGCAGTTTTGGATTGCTCTACTTGTTAGGAAGTTGTCCTTCATTTGAACCAAAACTTAGTATCTCTGGCACTGTCACTTCTTTGATCCAAGCCCTGCCAATTTGTAGCCAAGAAAAAGTCTAACTTCTCTCCCCTGTGACCTTCTTCCAAACATTTGAAGGCAATTCTTATGTCTCCAGGCTAAAAACTCTCTTGTTCCTTCAGTGGACCCTCACCATCTCAGTAGTCTTTCCCTAGACAATTGCTAGCTTGTCATTGTCCTTTCTAAAATATGTTGTACATGATAGCTTCAGTAATGTAAGTGAAACACACAAAGATACACACACACACACACACAAAACCAAAGCAGTATGCAGAGTAAATGCAATGACCAATGAGAAGAGATGTGGAAAATCACCCCCCTATGGTTCATAGAAAGGTGGGGGAATACAGTTGTGGAATGTAGCATTCACTATCAGACATGGTCACTGTGTCAGTTGGTTTTAGTTAATTGTTAAATATATGTGTCAGAGGTTATATCTGGAAATGACTGCCATGTAAAAACAAAAGGGAGCAATAAAGCTTATTTTAAAAATAAGGAGTTCTAGAAATTGAAACAAAGTAAAATATGGTGCCCAAACCCTAACACAATACTCTATAAATGGTCTGACCACATCTAACCCCACTCAGAGTCCAGATGGAATTAGAATACTTGAGGATTGAAAATGTGATTTTGAGCCCCAGGCTCTTCTGAGTGACCTACATTTGGCAAATTTGATTAGCACCTATTTTATTCTGGGCACTGGGAGGGAATATAAAGTTGAATAAAGCATGGTCCCTCACCACAAAAAAAAAAAAAAATATATATATATATATATATATATATATATATATAGTCTAGTTTGAAGCACAAAGAAAATACAAATAGGCAGATAGATAGACAGAGGGATGGACTAATGGATAGACTGAGGGATGAATGGATGGATGGATGGATGGATGGATGGATGGATGGATGAGTAGACGGATGGATAGATAGAGCTATATGTGTCTATATAGTGACAAATTGGTGCTATAGACAACAAGAACTAAAGGAGGTCTTGCCAGGAGTGAAGGTTGAAGTAACCAGGGAAGACTTCCTGAAGGAGGTGAGGATGATCTATGCTTTGAAGAATGAATTATGAATTAAATAAAATAGGTTTGTTTAGAAGGATGGCGATGGCATTTTTAGGGAAGGAAGATGGTGAATAGTTTGATCAATGATGCAGGAAATGGTAGCAGTTGATTTTATTGATATTAGAATCTCCCAGTGAGGAACTTCTTCCACCAATTCAGATGGGTACCTGCTCTGCAGCTTACAAGCAGAGAGTTGTCCTAGGACCCAGGTTACCCAGCCAGTATGTATCAGTGGTGGGACTTTAACCCAGGGGCCCTGATCTCAGCCCCTCTATTAATCAGTCAACATTTATTAAATACCTATCATGTGTCAGGAACTTTGCTATGCTGCCTCATCATCAGCAAACTCATTGCTATGTAATGTTTATACCGTTAATAACTGGAATGGTTACTACTAAGAGTAACAATACTCAAAGAAATTTAGTGCTTGGCTTTTATGTGCCGTTTTCTTTAACATGGCCTTGTGAAGGAAGACGTACAAATATCATTAATTCCCTTCTACACATGAATAATAATAGCTAACGTTTATATAGTGCTTACTACATGCCAGGCACTGGCATTAAGTGCTTTACAATGACTGTTTTCCTTTGATCCTCATGACAGCCTTGAGAGATTAGTGCTACTGTTGTCCCCACTTTACAGATGAGGAAACTGAGGCAAATAAGGGTTAAGTGACTTGCCCAGGGTTACACAGCTAAGAAGTGCCTAAGACTAAATTTAAACTCAGCTCTGACTCCAGGCCTGGTGCTCTATCCACTGAGACACCTGAAATTGACTCTAGGATACCCTATCGGGCAGAAACTCGGCAAGTTCAGGACAAGATGGATCTCACTCAAAGGGCAGCCATAGCCCTAAAAATCTCCCTAGTTTATTTATTCTTACTAACGCCATGTTAAGGTCAGTTGTTTAGTGCTTGGCACATAGTAATAAGCATTTAATAAATGCTTGTTGATAAATCCCCTGATTCTTTCTATGCCACCGAAGGACAGCAGATCCTCTAAATAGTATCCTCTGAATTTTGGTGCCCCGTGTCAGAGCTCTGAACTAGCTTATTTACAGCTGTGCTTGTGCCCACACTTGCTGACACCTAATCCAATGTGACTCCCAGGTGACACTGTTTCTCTGGAGCCAGGAATTCTCAAGATGAGTGTGGGGGAAGGAATATTGAGGAGATCAGTCTGGTGGGACTAAAGGGTAAGCATAGGGGGAGGTTAATAAGGATGAGCAGGTAGGTTGAGGTTGGAAGCAGACTGTGGAAGACCTTGAATGCTAAAACTTATGGATATGATAGAGATAGGAACACAGAAAGGGAAAGTGTGTGTGTGTGTGTGTGTGTGTGTGTGTGTGTGTGTGTGTGAGAGAGAGAGAGAGAGAGAGAGAGAGAGAGAGAGAGAGAGAGAGAGAGAGAAGCAACTAAACTAATTTTCTAAGGACCCTTGCTTTCCCTTTTCTTCCTTCAGGCAGTCAGCTTTGAGCCTCCATAGCTCTGCTAAAAAATTAACAGCAAATTTAAACAGAAATTATTGACTAAGCTGCTGTCTTTTCATGAATAGCCCTGGCAAAAGGCTCTCTGGGGGATGCTAAAACTCAGGTGAAAGTTTTAGACTACTGATGGATTTGGATAATCCAAGATTGCCCTTTTGCCCCAACCTCCCTGCACCCACCCTGAAACCGAAAGCAAACCGTAATCTTAATTTTAAAAAATGAATTCTTTGGCAAAGATCATTCAACTTTCTTCATAAATGGGCTGACACTTGGGGGTCAGAAATGTTCGGTGATCAGGGATTCACTGCTGCTAGATGGAGAGTGCACCATGGACGGTCGTCCAAAGGGCACTGGGAATGCTCCCACCTTTAGCCTTACAGTTACTGTGACTGCCAAGATGTTAGTCCTGCTGATGGAGAAGGTAGGTATCCACGGGGGAATGTTCAATAATAAGTGTTATGAAATGGCTTCCCACCTTTGATGCTCTCAATACTGACTTTTTCTGTCCCCCCTTCTTCCCCAAGCCTTCGGCACCATTTCCCTCACCATTTTTGAGGGGGTGCCATTCCCCCACCCACTTGTTGCTGCCAAAACCACACCTATCGGGGGTGGGGAGGAGAGTTTATAGGGGGGACCACCCAGGTTGGACGGACAGGCACCCCCTCCCGTCCTTTCTTTTTGAACCTCCTTCCTGCGTGTAGTTGGGAACTCTTTTTAAAATTTTTGTTGTTTTTTTTTTCTGGAAACATATTGGAATATGAATAAAAGATTCTACTAATAAAAAATTCAAAAGCTATTAAGAAAAAAAAATCAAATAAACACACAAACTTACTCCACATTCTTAGCAATTATAAATTTAGAGCTCAAATGGGTCTTATAGGCCATTTCATCTAACCCAATCGTTTTATAGATAAGAAAATCTAAGCATTCAGAAGTTGTCATTTGTCCTTTGTTCCACAGCTGATGTCATTGGTGGGGTGTGAATCTGTGTCTGCCTGACTCCAGGTCCAGTATTCTAGCCACTCTGCAGTCCTACTTCTCTCAGAATTACTATTTAAATAAAATGGAACCAAAAGACAAACAAGCAAAGAAAATACTTTTGTTCTTCTCCCATTTTTATTGCTGCCTGAAATTCTGCCCCTCTGGGTCCTGCTTTCTTTCCCTCTCTCTGCAGACCACAGCAGAGAAGTCAACATAATACCTAATAATACTGTAGCTTAGGCTGGTGAAGACTTTCCAACTATGAGTTCAAAGCATTTGAAGGTTATGCTAGAAGTGGATCAGATATCTGGACCCACAGACATGTTCAGGGGAAAGGAATGAGCTGGGAGCAGGAGATGATTGGTAGTTTTATCATACCTGTGTCCTGGCATGACCCAGGAGGGTTGAGCTGGATGTTTAGGTCTCAGGTATTTTCCCATCCTCCCTGGAAGCTTTCAGTGGGGCCCAGGTGAAGAGACCCAAACATCTCAGGAACCCAAACTGCATGGATATATGATCCATGGTTTTATATCAGTCTTCAATCCAGGACAAACTTCTTGTCAAGACAAATCAGAATGAAAGATTGTTTGAATTTCATGGATAATGCAGAAATTTGTCATATTTGTAATAGGTTTTGTTTTCTTTCTTTCTTAATGGGAGGGGGAGGTGGGACGTGGGAGATAAAAGACAGGGAATTTAAAACTAAAAATAAAATCAAATTGAATTAAAACATAAAAGACTTTGTTCCCGTTCTTAGCCAACCATCATGCTGGGTGTTTATATGGATGTTCATAGATTAAACACACATACATGTAAACACATATTCACACAAAGAAAAATATAAAACAAAAAGTTTTTGAGCTAGAAGGAACCCTGGAGACCATCTAATACAATCTACTTGTTTTATAAGGAATGAAATTGTGGCCCAGAGAGGGAAAGGCATTCATATACTGTTTACAGTTAAGCAGAGTAGGTAAAGTACTAGACTTTGAATCAAGACATTGTGTTCATGTCTGACTCTTTGTGACACCATTTGGGTTTTCTTGGCAAAGAGGCTGGAGTGGTTTGCCATTTCCTTTCCTAGCTCATTTTATGGGTGAGGAAACTGAGGCAAACAGGGTTAAATGACTTGCCCAGGGTCACACAGCTAGCAAGCAGTCTGCGGCCAGTTTGAACTCAAGAGGATGAGTCTTCCTGACTCCAGGCTCAGCATTCTATCCACTGCACCACCTAGCTACCCAGAATCAGGAAGCTGTTAAAGTTCAGTTATTGCAGTCATTTACGACTCCCTGTGACCCCATTTGGGGTTTTCTTGGCAAAGATACTGGAGTGATTTGCCATTTCCTTCTCCAGCTCATTTTACATTTGAGGAACTGAGGCAAACAGGGCACCTAGGGACCTGCATTAAAATCCCACTTTTGGTACTTATGAACTATGTGACTATAGGCAAATCACTTTATTTTTCTAAGCCTTATTTTTTTCATCTGTAAAATGGGATAATAATATCTATAATACCTTCTATATAAAACCCTATGTGGGGCTATTGTGAGGCTCAAATGAGGTTCCATATGTAAAGAACTTTAAAAACTTTAAGGTGATATATAAATGTTATTTATTTATTTATTATTTTTATCCTGGCTAATGAGGACACAGTCCTGGGAGTAAGTTCAAGGATACCTGCCTGGTGGCAATCCAGACAGATGCTTAGAGAAATTTTGTTTCGATTGCTTCTGAAATTTCATAATAACGTGAATTGAGGGACCCAGATACCCATGTTGTTTGGCACTTGTTTAAGGGCAAATCTGTTCATACTCCCAGGACTGGGCCCTCCTTGGCTAGTCTCCCCATTGCATGCATGTGGGCATACATACATGTATGCACACATACACACACACACAGAGCTATGTACATGTACACAAATACACATGCACCTACCACCATTGTATGCTTCACACCTTTCATCTTATCATAATTTATGCATTCATCTCTCTATTGGACTCTAAACAACTTGAGTTCTGGAATTATGTCCAACCATCTTTGCATCCCCAAAGCCAAAGGGCCTGGCACATAGTAGGTGCTCACTAAATCATTGTTGACTCCATAAACAAATACATATGTCTCTTCCAAGCCCACACTGGACTTTCTGCACCACTCCTTTCTCCTCAATGTTAAAAAAAAACAAAAACAAAAAAACCATCAGAGAATCCAGTAACCCCTATACGTCAGAGAATTCTAATGCAAACAAAGGCTTCTTAATACATTTTCACTTTCATTCACATTCTTTTTTCCCCTATTTCTTTTTATCATTTTTATTTAAAGTTTGAGTTCCAAAATCTATCCCTCCTCCCCTCCCTTCCCTCCTCCCTGAGACAGTAAGCCATCAGATACAGGTTAGACATGTCCAATCATGTAAAACATGTCCATGTTAGTGATTTTATACAAGAACACTTAAATAAAAGAAAAAAAAGTGAAAAATAGCATGCTTCAGTCTGTATTCAATCAATCAGTTCTTTTTCTGGAGGTGGATAATATGTTTCATCATTACTCCTTTGTGATTGTCTTAAATCATTGTAATTGCTGAGAATAGTTAAGTCAGTCATAGTTCTTTATTGAACAATATTGTTTTTACTGTGTACAACATTCTATTGGTTCTGTTCACTTCACTATGCATCAGTTCATGTAAGTTTTTCCAGGTTTTTCTGAAATAATCCTGCTTATAATTTCATATAGCACAATAATATTCTATTACAATCATGTACCACAGCTTGTTTAGCCATTGCCTAATTGATGGGCATCCCTTTCATTTTTAACTCTTAGTCACCACAAAAAGAGTTGCTATAAATATTTTTGTACAAATAGGTTCTTTTCTCTATTTTTGGATGTCTTTGGGTTATGCACCTAGCATTGGTGTTGCTGGATCAAAGGGCATGCAAAGTTGTATAGCCCTTTGGGCATAGTTCCAAACTGCTCTCCAAAAAGGTTGGATCAGTTCACAACTCCACCAACAGCGTGTTAGTGTCCCATTTTTGCCACATCCCCTGCAACATACAACATTTTCCTTTTCTGTCATATTAGTCACTCTGATAAGTATGAGGTGGTTGCTGAGAGTTGTTTTAATTTGCATTTCTCTGATGAGCAATTTAGAGCATTTTTCAATGATTGTAGATAGCTTTGATTTCTTTGTCTGAAAACTACCTGTTCATATCCTTTGACCATTTATCAATTGGGGAATAACTTGTATTTTATAAATGTGACTCAGTTCTCTATATATTTGAGAAATGAGGCCTTTATTAGAGATACTCATTGCAAAATTTTTCCCTCAGTTTTTTGCTTTGCTATAATTTTGGTTGCATTGATTTTGTTTGTGCAAAAACTTTATAATTTTATATAATCAAAATGATCCATTTTACATTTTGTAATCCTTTCTATATCTTCTTTTGTCCAAAATTCTTCCTTTATCCATAAATCTGACAGATAAACTATTTCATGCTCTCTTAATTTGCTTATGTTATCACCCTTTATATGTAAATCATGTACCCATTTTGACTTTATCTTGGTATGTAGTATGAGATGTTTGTCTATATCTGGTTTCTGCCATATTGTTTTCCAGTTTTCCAAGCAGTTTTTGTCAAATAATGGGTGTTTGTTGCAAAATCTTGGATCTTTGGGTTTATCATATACCACATTACTATGGTCATTTACTATGATGTAATTTGTGCCTAGCCTGTTCCACTGATCCATCAGTCTATTTCTTTTCTTTTCTTTTTTTTTTTTGAAAGCAATTGGGGTTAAGCAGCTTGCTCAAGGTTACACGGCTAGTCATTGTTTATGTGTGGGTGCTCATTTTCTGAGGCAGGATTCGATCCCAGGTCATCCCAACTCTGAGGCCGACGGTCTTACTCACTGCGCCACCTAGCCGCCCCCATCACTCTATTTCTTAGCCAGTATCAGACTGTTTTGATAATGACCACTTTATAATACAGTTTGAGATCTGGTATGGCTAGACTAACTTCTTCTGATTTTTTTTCCCCATTGATTCCCTTGATATCCTTGAGTTTTTGTTCTACCAGATGAATTTTGTTATTATTTTTTCTAGCTTTAAAAATAATTTTTATTATTTTGATTGGCATGGTACTGAATTAATAGATTAATTTAGTTAGAATTGTCCTTTTGTATTATATTGGCTGGGTCTACCCATGAGCAATTAATATTTTTCCAATTGTTTAGATCTAACTTTATTTGTGTGAAAAGTGGTTTATAGTTGTGTTCTTATAGTTCCTGGGCTTGTCTTGGCAGGTAGAATCCCAAGTATTTTATGCTGTCTATAGTTATGTTAAATGGATTTTTGTCTTTCTATCTCTTGCTACTGAACTTTTTTGATAATATAAAGAAATGTCAATTATTTATGTGGGTTTACTTTGTATCCTGCAACTAAAAGTTGTTAATAAATTTCAAGTAGTTTTTAACTTGATGCTCTAGAATTTTCTAAGTATACCATCTTATCATCTGCAAAGAATGATCATTTTGTTTCCTCTTTGATTATTCTGATTCCTTTCATTTCTTTTTCTTCTCTAATTGCTCTAGCTAACATTTCTAGTACAATATTATATAATAGAAGTGATAATGGGTATCGTTGCTTTACCTCTGATTATATTGGCAAGCCTTTTAGCTTATCCTCATCACAGATAATACTTGCTGACAGTGCCAGATAAATATTACTTAAGATTTTAAGGTAATCTCCATTTATTCCTATGTTCAATAGTTTTTAATAGGAATGGTGCTGTATTTTGCCAAATGCTTTTTCTGCATCTATTGAGATAATCATATGACTTCTGTTGGTATTGTTATTGATATGGTCAATTATGCTAATAATTTTCCTAATATTGAAACAGCCCTGCATTCCTGCTATAAATCCCACCTGATCATAATATATGATACTTGTAATATATTGCTGTAATTGCTTTGCTAGTATTTTATTTAAAATTTTTGCATTAATATTCAATAGGTAAATGGGTCTATAATATTCTTTCTCTGTTTTTTTTTTCTTCCTGGTTTGAATATTAGCACCATATTCATGTCATAAAAGGAATTTGGTAGGAATTCTTCTTTGCCTTTTTTTTTCAAATAGTTTATATAATATTGGGATTAATTGTTATTTAAATGTTTGATAGAATTCATTTGTGAATCCATCTGGTTCTGGGGATTTTTTTTCTTAGGAAGTTCATTTATGGCTTGTTCAATTTCTTTTCCTAAGATTGGGTTATTTAAATATGTTGTTTCTTCTTCTGTTAATCTGGGTAATTTTTTTTTTTTTAGATAGTCATTCATTTCATTTAGATTGTCAAATTTATTGGCATATAACCGGGCAAAATAGCTCCTAACAATTGTCTTACTTTCCTCTTCATTGCTGGTGAATTTGCCCCTTTCATTTTTGAAACTAGTAATTTGGATTTTTTAAAAATCAAATTAACCAATGACTTATCTGTTTTATTGTGTTCCCCCTCCCCCCTACATAAAACCAACTTCTAGTTTTATTTATTAGTTCAATGGTTTTCTTACTTTCAATTTTTAAAAATTCTCCTTTGATTTTCAGAATTTCCAATTTGTGCTTAATTGGGGATTTTAAATTTCTTCTTTTTCTTGTTATTTTAGCTGTATGCATTGATCTGCTTTTTCTCTATTTTATTGATGCAAGCCAGTAGAGATAAAAAATTTCCCCCAAGTAACACTTTGGCTGCATCCTATAAATTTTGGCATGTTGTTTCATGATTGTCATTTTTAAAAAATGAAAGTATTGGTTATTTCTATAATTTGTTCTCTAACCCACTTCTTTTTTTAGGATTAAATTATTTAATTTCCAATTAATTTTAATCTCTCTTTCCGTTGTCTATTATTGAATGTAATTTTTATCGCATTATGATCTGAAAAGGATGTGTTTACTATTTCTGCTTTTCTGCATTTGATTGTGAGGTTTTTAATGTACTAATACATGGTCAGTTTTTTTTTTTTTTTGTAGATGCCACATACTGCTGAGAAAAAAGTATATTCCTTTCTATTACCATTGGCATTTTTTCCAGAGATCTAGCATATCTAACTTTTTCAGAATTTTATTAACCTCTTTCATTTCTTTCTTATTTTTTGGTTAGGTTTATCTAGTCTTTTTTTTTTTTTTAAGGCAATTAGGGTTAAGTGACTTGCCCAAAGTCACATGCCTAGTAAGTGTGTCAAGTGTCTGAGACTGGATTTGAACTCAGGTCCTCCCTGACTCCAGGGTCAGTGCTCTAGTCATTGTGCCACCTAGCCACCCTAGGTTTATCAAGTCTTGAGAGGGGAAAATTGAGGTCCCCCACTACTATAGTTTTATTATCTATTTCCTCCTGTAACTCATTCAACTTCTCCTTCAGAAATGTAGATCCTATACCATTTTGTGCATATATGTTTAGTATTGCTATGACTTCATTGTCTGATACCTTTCAGCAAGATACAGTTTCCTACTTTATCTCTTTTAATTAGATCTATTTTTTCTCTGTTTGACATTATGATTGCTACCCCTGCTTTCTTTGCTTCACCTTAAGCATAATAGATCCTCCTCCATCTCTTACCTTTACCCTGTGTGTAGCTCTCTGCTTCAAATGTGTTTCTTGTAAACAACATATTGTAGAATTCTGGTTTTTAGTCTAGTCTGCTATCCTTTTCCATTTTTGGATGAGTTCATTCCATTTACATTTATAGTAATGATCATTGTGTATTTCCCTCCATGCTATTTTTTGCTTGTTTATCCCCCTCTCTCTTAAACAATATATCCTCCCTTTTATCAGTCCCCTCTCACCCTTCTATTATCCCTGTCCCTTTTTACTTCCTTATAGGGTAAGAGATATTTTTATATCCCACTGAGTGTGTATGTTATACTCTCTTTGAAGCAATTTTGATGAGAATAAGGTTTAAAGTTTGCCTGCTACTTTCCAACCCCCACCCTGTCTTCCCCTCCATTATAATAGTTCTTTCATACTTCTTTTATGTGAGATAATTTACCCCATTCAATCTCCCTCCTCCTCCTTGTACTACAATTTTCTTTCTCACCCCTTTATTTTATTTTTGGGGGTACCATCCCATCAAAGTCACCTTATATCTACACCCTCTGTCTACATATACTCCTTCTAATTGCTTTTATAGTAATAAAGTTGTTAAGAGTTACAAATATTATCTTGCCATATAGAAAGATAAAGTTTAACCTTTTTGAGTTTCTTATGTTTTCTCTCTTTTTTTCTTTTTCTTTTTACCTTTTTATGTTTTCCTTGAGTCTAGTATTTGAGGGTCAAATTTTTTATTCAGCTCTGGTTTTTTTATTAGAAATGCTTGAAAGTCCTCTATTGCATTAAATGTTCCCTTTTCCCCCTGAAATATCATATTCAATTTTAATGGGCAGGTGGTTCTTGGTTGTAATTCTAACTCCTTTGCCTCCTGGTATATCATGCTCCAAGACCTCCAATTCTTTAATGTGGAAGTTTCCAGATCCTGTGTAATTCTGACTGTAGTTTCACAATGTTTGAAATTGTTTCTTTTTGTCTGCTTGCAATACTTTCTCCTTGATCTGTGAGCTCTGGAATTTGGCTATGATGTTCCTGGGAGTTTTCATTTTGGGATCTCTTTTAGGTACTGATCAGTGGATTCTTTCAATTTTTATTTTGCCCTCTGGTTCTAATATATCAGAGCAGTTTTCTTTGATAATTTCTTGAAAGATGTTGTCCAGGCTTATTGGGTTGGTTTTTTTATCATGGTTTTCAGGTAGTCAGTTGTTTTTTAATGAGAAATTACACATTTTCTTCTGTTATTGTTACTTTAAAATTTTTATTTTACTGCATCTTGATGTCTCATAGAGTAATTAGTTTCCACCTGTTTAATTCTAATTTTTAAGGAATTATTTTCTTCAGTGATCTTTTGTACTTCCTTTTCCATTTGACCAATTCCATTTTTAGGGAGTTATTTTCCTTAGTAAATTTTTGTATATCTTTTCCCATGCTATTGACTTTTTTTTGATGATTCTCTTGTATTACTCTCATTTCTTTTCCAATTTCTCTTCTACTTTTTAAATTTGCTTTTTAAAATTCTTTTCAAGCTCTTCCAGGAATTCTTTTTGGATCTGAGACCAAATTGCAATTTTTTCTTTAAGGTTTCACATGTAGCCACTTTGACATTATTGTCCTCTTCCAAGTTTATGCCTTGATCTTCCCCATCACAGCAGTAGCTTTCTATAGTCAAGCTCTTTTTTTTATTGTTGTTGTTTTCTCATTTTTTTCTGCCTTTTTTTGGGGGAGGGGGCTTTGGTCCTACACTGTCCCTGGCTTTTTGTACTGGGACTCTGAATCTTACTGCTAGCTTTCACCAAGCTTCAGGGCTTAGCTACTTGCTTTCTCTGGAGGGTAGGCTTCACTTTTGTCTTGTACTGAGGGGTGGGGCCTACCTGTTGGCCTCCCCTGGATTTAGAGTTTAGCTGTTGGCCTTCTCCAAGCGTGGGGTCTTGTTCCTGGATTGCTATGGAAACAGAGTCTCTCTGCTGGTAGACCCCAGAGGCAGGGTGTCCACTGTGAGTTAGTCCCTGGGCAGGCTTTCACTACTGGGGGGCAATGGGGTCAAGGCCTCAATAGAAGCTTGTGCTGGAGGTGAGGTCTCTAGGGTGGGGCCTTGCTAACAGCACAAACTTCTTACTTGCCTAAGGGGCTGCTGGTTTTCTGGAAGGCTGGTGGATTAACTCAGGCTTGCTGCAGGCCCCCTCCCCACCCTCCCACCCCAGTGAGACAAACTTTTCCAGCTGGGCTGGTGAGCTGCTTCCCTGCTCCTAGATCAATTCTGAAGTAGTTTTCTAGTTTTTGGAAGGGAATTTGGGAGGGCTTCAGAGGGTTCCTTCCTCACTCTGCCAATGTGGCACCAGAAGTCTCATTCACATTCTTCAATCTGGCTTTCAGTTTGATTTCTGGACAGTGAGAGTAGAACAGGGGGCTCTAAAGAGAGAATTCCTCAGGGCCTTAAGCAATGAGCACTGTGTGTCCAGGTAGATGTCTCTGGCCCTCAAGTACACAGCTGTTGTTCTGCTCCTCTGCCCTCAGTCTCTGTGGGGCTGAGTCATTCATACACCCTGACAAAGGAGGCAAGGTGGAGAAGGTTGTAAAGAAACTGACACTTCCTGCCTGGTCACAATGGTTTGAATTTCACACGTGGCTTCACCTCAGTTGTCTGTTCAAGTCTCAGCTTGTTAAAACCCTAACTAAACCCAACTCCTAAAACATTAGCTTCTCAGAATAACATGGGTAGGTACTTGACAAGAGCAAATGGAAATGGGGGGTCCTGGATGGAGAAGAATCCCTAATAGCACTAGACAGTAGTAAGGTTTGGGGTTCTGGTCACACAGTCTTTAATTCTGCCCCATGAAACCATGCTTTCATCACAGTGGACACTGACAAACCATCCATTTGTAGCCATTTTCCTTCCTTTTTATTTTATTTTTTATTGACATCTTTTGTCAGTCATCTACTTTTCCTTTTGTATCCTTTCATGTCCTTTCCAACCACTCCTCATAATAAAGAATTTTTTAAAAGAGGAAAAAAGAAAAAAAGGGAAAATTTTTATAAAACTAGGCAATATATATGAAAAAAAAAGGTCTGGTGTTATGTTATATTCACCATCCCATACCCATGATCTCCTTCCTCTGCAAAGAAGCAAGAGGAGCTGTCAGAGGTTCTTTACAGTAAGCTATTTCTTCCTTTCATTGTAAATGTGGGGAGACTATGAGTGTGGGATATTACGTATATATGTATATGTATACATGTATAGTATATTATATATAATAGATAGCATAAATCTATAGTGCACCTATTATACATGGTTTCATTTCATGAAAAGCATTTTTTTTACTCTTTGTTTTTAAATTTTTGTTATAAGGGATAGTTTTCCAGGGAAGGAGTAGAGATATATTAAAAAATTAATGTAATACAAAAACAAAAGACATCAATAAAAATAAGACCGCAAAAATATATCTGTGCATGTGAAAAATATGGCCATCATTATTAGAATAATAACAATGAGATTATACATACACTCACATTGCATTTGAGAGTAACAAAGGCCTGTCGTGTCCATTATCTCATCTGAACTTAAACCTCCACTGTGAGGTAGCTAGTCTAAATATTATCTCCATCTTCCAAATGAGAAAATTAAGGCTGAACTATAGAAGACTAAAGACAAACATGTCTCTCAGAATACAGAATGTCAGAGCCAGGAAGAACCTCTGAACACGGAATGTTAGGACTAGAAGGAACTTTAACTAGAGCTTTAAAGTTTCCAAAGCACTTTGCTTTTATCCTCACAATAATCTTGAGAGATAAACGCTATTATTATCCCCAATTTGCAGGTGAAGAAACACAGATAGACAAAGGCTAAGTGTCTTGCCCAGAGTGATGCCTCAAAGAAGTGAAAGCCAGATTTAAACTCAGGTTTTCCTGATTCCAGGTCCAGCTCTTTATCCACTTCATAATGAAACTACCCTTTAAAATCACCTAAAATAATCCTTTCATTTTGTAGATGAGGAACTTGAATCGTGGAGAGGTAAAGGTACCAAATGCAACAGAATCAGCCAGTACCAGAACTCAAATCCAAGCTCACCAATACTGTCCCCATATTCTTTCCATTAAACAAGGCAATCCTATCTTAACCAAGCTCTGAAAAGTCTCACAACCATCTTAAGTACTGAAAAGTTATGGAATTTTGGCACACAGTAGGCAATATACAAATGTTAACTATTATAATTATTATCTAGTTATATGTACAATCTCTCCCTTTAGAATGTAAACTCCCTGGGGGCAGGGACTGTTTCTGTCTTTCTTTGCATCCCCAGGCTTAGCGCAGAGGTTAGCCTACCGTGAGTGCTTAATAAAATAAAATGCTTGTTAACTGACTTCTATATGTATTGTTTCCCCCATTAGAATGTGAACTTCTTACAGCAAGGACTACCTCACTTTTTCACTTATATCTCCACAGTTTGGCATACAGTAAAATGCTTTGTAAAACTAGGTAATGTATATATATAAAGACCTGGTGTTATGTTATATTCAGCGTCCCACACCCATAATCCCTTTCCTCTGCAAAGAAGCTAGAGGAGTTGTGAGAGGTACTTTGCAGTAAGCTATCTCTCTCCCTTCTCACCTTTTATTGTAAATGTGGGGGGGACTATGAGTGTGGGATATTATATATATATGTATAGTATAGTATATATAATAGCATAAAGCTATAGTGTGCCTATTACACATGGTTTTGTTTCATTCATAGTTAGACAGACTTACTGAAAAACATTTTTTTTTCGTATGAGTCATTCCCCAGTTGATAAATAGTCAAAGGACTATTTAACAGGCAGCTTTCAGAAGATGAAATCAGAGCTATCCATAGTCATATGAAAAAATGCTCTAAATCACTATTGATTGCAAATTAAGTAATGCAAATAAAAACAGCTATGAGGTGCCACCTCACACCTATCACAATGACTAATAGGACAGCAAAGGAAAATGACAAATGTTGGAGGGAATGTGGAAAAATTGGAACACTAATGTACTGTTGGTAGAGTTGTGAACTCTTCCAAACATTCTGGAGAGCAATTTGGCATTATGCCCAAATGGCTGTAAAGCTGTGCATACTGTTTGATTCAGCAATAACACTACTAGGACTGTATCCCAAAGAGATTTTTAAAAAGAAAGAGGGAAAAATATTTATAGCAGCTCTTTTTGTGGTGACAAAGAATTGGAAATTGAGGAACTGCTCATTAACTGTGGGATGACTGAACAAGTTGTGGCATATAATTGTGATGGAATACTATTCTACTATAAGAAATGACAAGAAGGATGCTTTCAGAGAAACCTGGAAAGACCAGGAAAATAGTGTACACAGTAATGGCAATATTTTATAAAGATCAGCTGTGAATGACTCGACTGTTCTCAGCAATACAATGATCCAAGACAGTTCCAAAGGACTCAGGATGAAAAATGCTATCCACCTCTGGAGAAAGAACTGATGGAGTCTGAAGCAGATCAAAGCAGACTTTTTTTTTAAACTTTACTTATTTTTCTTGGGTTTGATTTTTTTTTTGTTCTGTATTTTCTCTTGCAACATGGATAATTTGGAAATATGTTTTATATGACTTCACATGTGTAACCTATATCAAATAGCTATCCTTTTCAATGAACAGGGAGGGGAGAGAAGGAGAGAGAATTTGGAACTCAAAAATTTTTAAATGAATATTAAAAATTGTTATCCACATGCAAATGGAAAATATATTTAAAATTTTTACTTGAAAAAAATGTTAAATAAATTCTTCATTCATTCATTCATGCCCCCCTGCTAGACTAGACCTTTATGGCCCCCTCTGGTGCTGTTCGAATGGAAAAATGTGTATGAAGCACTGGGAGGTGACTAAGCGAGTCTAGATATGGTGAGTTCTCAACAATCAGGGCACGTGGCTCCAGCACATTAATCATGTTTGACTGCACCTCATTTACCTCATTCTGCTTCTGTAGTCTGTCCCCTCTATAAAGAAGCTTTGCCTCATCTTTGACATCTGGAGTCAAGACAGGTCAAGGCATCAATACAGGTTCCGATGTCTTTAGGCATTGTTTTCTGTTATGTTACTGTGGTCATTCTAAACATTACTCTCTTAGTTCAGCTTACTTCTTTCTTTTAAAAAAAATGTATTTACTTTTAGTTTACAGTATTCAGTTCCACAATCCCTTGAGTGTCAATTTTTCTCCCCTTCCCTCGCCCTTCTGCCCCGCCCCATGGTGACATGCAATCAAATATAGAATCTGCAAATACCTTCACATTAAACATTAGTCAGGTTGTATAGACAGATTATAACCAATGGAATGAACAATGGGAAAGAGGAAATACAACAAAATAAGAAAAAGAAAGAGAGCAGGTAGTTTGCTTCAATCTGCATTCAGGCTCCATAATTCTTTCTCTGGATGTGGATATCTCATCATGAGTCCTTTGGAGTTGTCTTATCACTTGTCTTATAACATTTCTGAGAGGAGACCAGTCTATCAAAATAGTCATCACATATATGTTGTGTCTGTAATTATGTGCAAATTTCTCCTGGTTCTGCTCTTCTCATTCAACATCAGTTTATATGACTCTCCAGATTATCATGAAGTCCATCTGCTCCTCATTTCTTATAGCACAATAGTATTCTATTACATTCATATACCACAACTTGCTCAGCCATTCACCAATTGATGGGCTTCCCCTTAATTTCCAATTCTTAGCTTACTTCTTTCTTCAACAATTCCCAAGTTTCTCTGAATTCTTATTTGTCGTTTCTTAGGTGCATTATTGTCATATGCCACAATCTGTTTCATCATTTTCCCAATTAATGTGGACCTACCTTACTTCCAATTTCTTTCTACCCTAAAAGGGATGCTTTTAATATTTTATATTTATCTATAAGACCCTTCCTTATTCCCTGATCTCCTTGTAAAAATGCCCTGCAATTTTATTGCTGGGGATAGCATCAACTTCAAAAGAGAGAGTCTTGGTAAAGGAGAGAAAGAATGAATGGTCTTCTTGGTAGGAAGGATCTCCAGGATCCCCTTGGCCAATTCACTCAGGCTCATAAGAGCATAAGAAAATACTTTAATGCTTATAAGTGAATAAATATTTTCTAATGTTCATGAAAAAGAAAAGACATCTGTTCTGGGGACACAATGTACTCTTGCAAAGCAGAGACCTCAAATTGACAACTGTCTCCTGATTGTTCTTGGCAGATTTGGTTCCCTCATTGTGCTCCTATCTGACTTGCATTCCTTTCTGGAAAACCTAGGAGGAAGGTATACAAATATTTTATATTAATACAGTGCTTTTCAGTTACAAAGTACTTCCCCAAAGACTTACATGAACTAATGATAAGTGAAGTCAGCAGAACCAAGAGAACATTGTACACAGTAACAGCAACATTGTGCAATCACCAACTTTAATAGACTTAGCTCTTTTCAGCAATACAATGATCTAAGACAATTCCAAAAGACTCATGATGAAAATTGCTATCTACATCCAGAGAAAGAACTATGGAGCCTGAATGCAGATAAAAGCATAATATTTTCACCCTTCTCTCTCTCTCTCTCTCTCTCTCTCTCTCTCTCTCTCTCTCTCTCTGTCTGTCTCTCTCTGTCTCTCTCTCATAGCTTTCCCCTTTTCTTTTAATTCTTCTTTAACAACATGACTAATGTGGAAATATGTTTAGTATGATTGTACATGTATTGCCTATATGAGATTGCATACCATCTGGGGTTGGGGGGAAGGAAGGGGCTAGAAAGAAAAAAAATTTGGAACTTTAAATCATATAAAAGTGAATGTTGAAAACTATTTACATGTAAGTGGAAAAAATAAAATACTATTAAGTGGGAAAAAACACAAAGTACTTTCCCAACTGTCTTATTTGAATCTCCTAAGATCCTCTTATACAATGTGAGAGGCAGAATAGACCTGAGAGTTAGGAACACCTGAGGTCAGGTCCTGCTTCAGACACATACTGACTGTGTCACCTGAGCAAATTTTTTTAACCTCTCAGTGAATCTAGCTGAATTATGATCCTATGACCTATATGAGTTGGGGAAGTTTCTTCACTGGGAATTCCTTATGCCAATGAAATCATAAGTATGCTCCATATCCCCCAAAAGTGCTACTATAAATATTCAAGGATATATAGAATTTTTTTCTCTATCTTTGACCTCCATGGGGGTACATGGAGGGGTGTGCTAGTAAATGTTTAACAATTGGCCTTTCCAGGAAAAATAATGTAGAAGTCTCCCTCCCAAAAAAGCCCTATTTATCCAGATAGCTAAGAGCATGAACCCCTCCTGCCAACCTAGTGAGACAGTATGGATAGCATATAGAGACTTTATCTCAAAGTCTGGATTCATGTCTCAACAGTGATACACACTAGTTTTATGACATTTCAATGACCGTGGCAATATTGTGTAAGATGACTGTAAAATATAGAACAGTTGCTAATCTGTATTAGTGGGGGAGTTTCTTATGGTAATAAAATCACAAGGCAAAAACCGAACCAAAAAGAAAACCCTGTAAGATAGTAGTGTAATTATTATTGTTCCCATTTTATAGATGAGGAAGCAGAGATCACGGGATCTGACCCTTTGATAATGCAGTTGAGGAAACTGAAGCCCAGAGAGGTAAAGCAACCCTGCCCAAGGCCCCACACTGAGGCCAGTGAAGAGCTAGGACTAATGAGTACTGGGGACAAGATTGTTATGGCTCCAGCATTCCTATGTTGTGATTGCAACAACATTGGAATAGTGACAATGTGCCTGGCATTTTAATATGATTTTCTTCTCCCTTCCTACTCATCACAGATCTGGATGTGATTTTGAGCTCCCTATGGGAAAACCTCCAGATGGTTGTATATTATAATGCCTTGATTCCAGGAGCTGGAGACTAGAGATTTTCACTGATAGTGAAACAGTATGGGATGGGGGAAGGTGTTCTCTAGGGCTTATTTGTGTATATTAAAGGAAGACAAGCTCAAGATGGTATTTGTGTAGCCCCATAATCATATCTCCAAAATCATATCACTCATTTAGGAATTATCCTAAGGTACCTAGAATCTGTCTGCCTCAGTTTCCTCAACTCTAAAACGGAGATAATCATAGTACTTACCTCTCAGTGTTCTTAAAAGGATCAAATGGAACAATATTTGCAAAACTCAACACAGGGCCTAGTAAATAGTAGGAGCTTAATAAATGCTTATTTCCTTCCTTTGTAAAAGACTCAATTGATATTATGAAGCATCAGTTCATCTGGAAGGTCCACCCAGGTAGAAATTCTGAGCTGGGAATCTTAAGAGGTCCAGTTTAGATCTCCAGGCCCTGCTAATGAATCAATGTATTAGCTCAAGGGAATCATTTCACTTCTCTAGGCTTCCTAAACTGTTAAATGAGAGAGTTTGGCTAGAAGATTTCTAAGATACATTTCAGCTCTGACTTCCTCTTTTATGTTATAAGGTCCCTCCTAGGGTTAACATTTCTGTTTAACAAAGTTTGTTGATTGATTCTAAAGTTTTTCCCAACTCTAACATGCCCTGTTCTATCTTCAACAGTCTTCCAGCTTTGACATTCTATGTTTTTTTTTTCTGGGGTCCCTTCTAACACTCATATTCTGAGTCCTTTGTTACAAGGAAGCTTACCGCTCTAACATCCTGTATTCTTGGTACTAAGGAGTCTATTCTAATTCAGTCTCAATTCCATTCCATTCAAAAGCATTTTATATAATGTCTAATATGTACAAGGCACTGAACTAGGCACCAGAGGTACAAGACAAAAATAAGTCAGATTCTGCTTTCAGGAAACTTACATTCTACTGTAGGATATAGCAAGCACATAGATAATAACTGGAGGAAATGAGGAAAGGATTGACAGAAGAGGTAACACCTAAACTGAGACTTAAAGGAAGGATTGGGGGCGAGGGGGAGAGGTGTTATAGAACTCCAATCCTTGGAATGGTTGGCTGCTTAGTTTAGGGAATGGCTGTTTAGGCTGTGTTCTGACTGAAATGTAGAGTGTGTAACAGAGTCATATGAAATAAGACTGGAAAGGCCAAATCACCAAGGGCCTTAAATGCCAGGCTCTAACATCCTAGATTACATGTTCCAGCACTAACAGTCTGTGCTTGGCAATCCCTTCCAGCTCTGACATTCTGTGGCTCCGACACAGCCCTTGCTTGTAAGTCTCACAAGTTTCTTGCCTCTTAGGACTCACATTGATGAAGTTTGAGCTCTCAAACTCCTCATTTCTTGGTTGCAGCAGAAAAACATTCACACCTGTTTCTGTTCTCATTTCTGGCCTTTGGTCTGCCAGACATGATGGCTGTCCAGTCTGCTGAAGAATTCTGAAAGTGAAAGTGGCCTGTGAAGACAAGTTTTTATAACATGAATTCATAGCAACGTTTGGAGATGTTGGAGTTATTAATATTGGATAATAGTTTGGGGCCTCATAAGCATAAATACTTACATAGAGTCACAGACCTTAACCTAAGAAACCTGTATCTAACAAGGCTGCTTATGATGGTTTTCCTTCAGAGATAGACAGGTTAGCAGACTTAAATTCCTTGATAGGATAATAGCACATCAAATTAGAAGGGACTTTAGTTCATAGAATATTAGAGATGGAAAACAGTGACTCAGAGAAAGTCTCTATTTGAAATCTTTTGGGGAATGTTCAGTCAAAAATGATGTCTCCCTCATCTGCATACCTACAAACAGATATTATGAACCCTCTACTATGAGTTGCAAGACATAGGTTCTAGTTTCAGCTCTTATACTAACTAGGTGTGTGACCATTGGCAAGCTTACTATTGAGCTTCAGTTTCCTCACATATAAAATGGGGATAATAGTATTTGTACTAACCAACTCATGGGAATATTGAGAGGATGAGATGAGAAAAATGGATGTGCAACAAACCTGTTGGTTCAGGGGGTTGGGGCACTCTTTCCATAGAGAGACTTTAGGGAAGCTTACAGTTCAGGGGAACCTGTCCTCCAGAAACAAAGGAGTAAGGCTCTTCTCATACTCTCTGATTATTTTATACCTCCACTCCCAGAACCCCAGGGAAAAATTGCTTAATATTTAAGCATTGCTTATGTCTAGGATCTCCTCAAAAAGAACTTATAAGATACTTTCTAAAAAGGGATCAATGTACAAAGTAGATTAGGTATAGGACAGCTATTTATTTCCTCCACCACAAAAGAAAAGCTTAAACTCAAAAGACTCAAACACACATCGACAAAGACAAAACATGAAATAGAAACCCTTAATTCCTGTTGAACTCTTCCTGGAGTTTAATAATTAAAACATTAAGACACAAAACATTTTGTGGGATTTCCAGACATCACTGTCATTACAAAGGCTCCTTAAAAGCAGGGCAGAATTGTGTGAAAGAAAAGAACTCAGTGCCTGACTTTGGGTAAAAATGATTCCCTTCCTTCTTGCTTGATCTGTATATAATGTTGGACTGGAACAATAATGTTAAACATATTCACTTCAAAACCCACAAATTAACATGATTTAGGTTGCATTGTATTTTTATTTTGTTAAGTATTTCCCAATTACATTATAATCTGAATGCAAGCTTGACATCTCTAGTCTAGAATAGTGCTTCTTAAACTTTTTCCACTTATGAGACCTTTTCACCCAAGAAATTTTTACATGATCCTGGGTACATAGGTCTATAAAATAGGTATACGAATCAAACATTTACTGATAATAAATCACAAATAAATTTATTTTAAAACAATTCTTTGAGATATAGATATAATTTTAACATCTATTAAAATTGAAATAAAATCTTCATATTAATGAGATGGAACTTTCATCAATATAGTGAGTGTGTTCAGGTATTACTCTGGGTTGCTGTTGTTCCACTGATGATACTGTGAGCTCATTGCTCAGACTTTTGGGTTAGTATTAATGATGTGTCCCTATATTGTAACAGAGATAGAATGCTCATCACCCCCATTGATGAGACCTTTGATTCTTACTTAACAAGCTATCAGCCTCCTTTGATACTTAAACTCTTTCAACAATTTTGTCTTGTCCTAGATACTTATCATAGCTTCTTTGATACTACATTGTAGTATCATGATGATTCATTCATGTCCAGTTCATACACTTGAGTGACACTCGTGGAATGAGACCTTTAAAAAGTCAAAAGTTGGGGGAAGGGGTGGAGCCAAGATGTCAGAGTAAAAACAGGGACTTGCTTGAACTCCTCCCCCAAGTCCCTCCAAATACCTGTAAAAAATTACTCTAAACAAATTCTAGAGCCACAGAATCCACAAAATGACAGAGTGGAGCAAATCACCAACCCAAAACAACCTGGAGGGTGAACAGGAAAGGTCTATCACACTGGGCTGGGAGCAGAGCACAGTCCAACATGGGTCATGCTGGCACAGACAGGGCTGGAGCAGGCCTCAGGGTACTGAATCACTGGCTACTGTGGCAGTTTACAGGCTTCTCAACCCACAAATGCCAAAGACAGCATAGAAAGTCAGTGGGAAAACTGGATGAATTTTAAGTTTTGAGGGGACCTGGGTGAAAGAAGACCACAGTCTGGCTGGGGTCTGGCCCCAGTCCCAGGTTGGAGGAGGTGGTGGCAGGAGCAGCAACAGCAACAGCAGCAGTGGATGCTTCCAGAGTTCTGGACCCAAAGACGGTGGGGGATCAAGTGGCCAATATAAAACCCCTGAAGCCTGGAATAGAACACACATCCCCACTCCCACCCCCACCCCCACTAGAAGCAGAGTCCTACCTTGACAAAGAGTTAGAAAGTCAAGTATTTGTCTGGAAAGATGAGCAAACAGCATGAAAAAACTCAGTCTACAGAATCTTACTTTGGTGACAAAGAAGATCAAGACATACAACCAGAAGAAGACAACAAAGTCAAAGCTCCTATGTCAAAAGCCTCCAAGAAAAATATGAATTGGTCACAGGCCATGGAAGATCTCAAAAAGGATTTTGAAAATCAAGTGAGGGAAGTAGAGGAAAAATTGGGAAGCAAAATGAGGGTGGTAAAAGTAAATCATGAAAAATGAGTCAACAGCTTGCTAAAGGAGACCCAAAAAATACTGAAGAAAATAAAACCTTAAAAAATAGACTAATCCAAATGGCAAAAGAGGTCCAAAAAGCCAATGAGGAGAAGAATGCTTTCAAAAGCAAAATTAGCCAAATGGAAAAGGAGCTTCAAAAGCTCACTGAAGAAAATAATCCCTTCAAAATTAGGATAGAGCAAATGGAAGCTAATGACTTTATGAGAAATCAAGAAATTGTAAAACAGAACCAAAAGAATGAAAAAATAGAAGACAATGTGAAATATCTCATTGGAAAAACCACTGACCTAGAAAATAGATCTAGGAGAGATAATTTAAAAATTATTGGACTACCTGAAAGCCATAATAAAAAAAAAGAGTCTAGACATCATCTTTCAAGAAATTATCAAGGAAAGCTGCCTTAATATTCTAGAACCAGAGAGTAAAATAGAAATTGAAAGAATCCACCAATGACCTCTTGAAAGAGTTCCCAAAAGGAAAACTCCTAGGAATATTGTAGTCTAATTCCAGAGTTCCCAGGTTAAGGAGAAAATACTGCAAGCAGCCAGAAAGAAATAATTAGAGTATTGTGGAAATACAATCAGAATAACACAAGATCTAGCAGCTTCTACATTAAGGGATCAAAGGGTTTGGAATATGATATTCTGGAGGTCAGAGGAGCTCAGATTAAAACCAAGAATCTCCTACCCAGCAAAACTGAGTATAATACTTCAGGGGAAAATGGATATTCAATGAAATAGAGGACTTTCAAGCATTCTTGATGAAAAGACCAGAGCTGAATAGAGAATCTGACTTTCAAATACAAGAATCAAGAGAAGCATGAAAAGGTAAACAGGAAAGAGAAATCATAAGGGATTTATTAAAGTTAAACTGTTTACATTCCTACATGGAAAGATGATATTTGTAACTCATGAGACCTTCTCAGTATTAGGGTAGTTGGAGGAAATATAGATAGATAGACATATATAGATAGACAGACAAACAGATAGATAGATGGATGGATGGATGGATGGATGGATGGATGGATGGATGGCACAGGGTGAGTTGAATGTGAAGGGAAGATATCTAAAAAATAAAATTAAGGGGTGAGAGAGGAATATGTTGGGAGAAGGAGAAAGGGAGAGACAAAAGGGAGTAAATTATCTCACATAAAAGAGGCAAGAAAAAGTTTTCACAATGGAGGGGAAGAAAGAGGAGGTGAGAGGAAATGAATGAACCTTAATATTATCAGATTTAGCTTAAGGAGAAAATAACATACACACTCAATTGGGTATCTTACCCTAAAGGAAAGTAAGGGGGAAAGGGTTAAGGGTGGGGGATATAGAAGGGAAGGCAGATTAAGGCAGAGTGTCGTCAGAAGGAAATACTTTTGAAAAGGGACAGGTCAAAGAAGAACATAGACTGGGGGGGGGGGGGCAGGATAGGATGAAGGGAAATATAGTTAGTCTTTCACAGCATGACCATTATGGAAGTGTTTTGCATAACTACATATGTATAACCTATATTGAATTGCTTTCCTTCTCAATGAGGGTGAGTGGGGAGGGAAGAAGGGAGAAAATCTGGAACTCAAAGTTTTAAAAACAAATGTTAAAAATTGTTTTTACATGCAACTGGGAAATGACATATACAGGCAATGGGGTATAGAAATCTATCTTGCCCTACAGGAAAGTAAAGGGGAAGGATATAAGGTGGGAGAGTGATAGAAGGGAGGGCAGACTGGGGGTAGGGATAATCAGAATAAGTGTTATCTGGAATGGGAAGGAGGAGAGAGATAGAGAAAAAAATTGAAACTCAAAATCTTGTGGAAATGAATGTTGAAAATTAAAAATTAATTAATTAATTATTTAAAAAGTCAAAAAAAGTTGAGAGACTAGAGAAGTGAGAGGTCAGAGAGAAGCCAGGTGGGCATATAAGGACTTGTCTTCCTGGAGTGATGCCTATGCAAACCATTAGATTGTGAATTCCTTAAGAGCAGAAACATTTTTTGTCTTTCTTTCTATCTTCAGACCTTTGCATGGTACCTGGCAGAGGGTAGGTGCTTAATAAATGCTAGTTGATTGACTGACTGACCCAACACCCCTGCTGGGAACCAAATCCTCTTGGGAACTATGATGCCCAGATATGGCAATAGATGAAGGCAGTCTTAAGGGAGGAGGAATTACTTGGCAAAGTCAAGAGCTAAAGAAATATAAGCTAGTTGTGGTGGAATAAAAATGAGGAAACAATGGGGAATTTCCTAAACCAGTAGAGGCATTCCTAGGCAAAGTCTCCTGGACCTAGTAGAGAAGGTCTTTGATCAGCCAGAAGTTGGAACTCAGTCTAGTAAGGAGAAGAGTCACAATGCCAAGGAGCTCAGACCTTCACTGGCACTGAGAGTTATATGGGCTATGTAGGTACAGGGAAGGAGCCTAGCTCAAACTATTAAAGCTTTCCTTATCTTATACATATCACATTGACCCTGGGAAAGTGCCTGGTACTTGACCTCAGAGGAAAGAAAACACTCTGTGGGAGAAAAACACCTGTACTGGAGTAAACTTAAGCCAAGTCTTTTTGTATATAATCCCTTGCCTAGAGACTCTATTTCATCCACTATATAGGCCAGGGGTGGGGAGCCTATGGTTTGGAGGCCACATGTGGTTTTCTAGGTCCTCGGGCACGGTCTTTTGACTAAGTCCAAGTTTTATAGTACAAGTCCTCTATTAAGGGGATTTATTCTGTGAAGTTTGGATTCAGTCAAAGGACTGTCCCTGAGGACCTAGAGGGCCATGTGTGACATTGAGGCTGCAGGTTCCCCACCTCTGATATAGGCTATATGGGTCCCTGTAGGATAGCATTCATTAGAAGGATGAGTTACTTAACTCTCTGAGCAATCTCAAGTACTTTCCTCTTGGAGAAATAGAGGGCCTACTCAAGGTAGTCCTATAAGTCTGGAGGCCTATGTTTATCCCTGGAAGGTAGGGCTCAACCAAGTGATAGTTGGCTTGACTTTTCTCTAGCAACCCTAAATTCTCAGTCCATACTAAAGTTGAAGAAGGAGTTCCCAAAGTGAGTCTAGAGAGGATAGCAAAGGTCCCTCTAGAGGTGGGACACACTGGAGAGGGAACACTAGGTGTTTTTAACAATTTATGGATTCAAATATGAGTCCTTTGCATTTTTGGTCAGGTGAACTAAAATCTGCCTTATATTTGAGATCTCATTAGACTAAGTGCTTGCCTGAGAGCAGAGAGTCTCACCTTTTTGTTACAGACCCTTAGACATGATCCAAATTCAGCTATTGCCAGAAGAAATCCTGGATGAAAGCAACAAAAGCCAAATTCTAATGTTCCCAGGAAAAACTCTGGGTGAGAATGTGGGTCAAAAAGACCTGTTATTGAAAAGTCCCCCAAATTGAACCTGGTACCCACAATCCCTGAGCTTCATTCAGTTCTGTAGTATAGTTATAAAATGCAGATAATAATACTTATGTTACCTACCTCACAGGGTTGTTATGAAAATCAAATGAGATAATGTACATAAAGCAATAGGTAGTAATCATAAGGCACCATAAAAATGTGAATAATTATTATCATTCCTGCTCTGATATTTTATGTCTTTGGGAGGCAGTATGATATAGTAAATAGGATTCTGGACCCAGAGTCAGGAAGATCTGAATTCAAATACCAGCACAGATACAAACTAGCTATGGCAATCAAGAAACATTTGTTAAGAGCCTACTATGTGCTAAGCGCTGGGAATTTAAAAGTAAGGCCAAAGAAAGTATCTGATTTCAAGAAGCCCAGTCTAATGCACACAACCATGTACAAAGAAGATATACACAGGATATACTGGAGATGAGCAATGTGAAGTGGGGAGAGACAAAGCAGGGAAACTAACCAGGACACTACTGCAATGGTCCAGGTATAAGGTGATAAAGGCCTAGACCAGTGTGGGCAAATACAAGAGATGTTTCTAAGTAGGATCTACAGGACATGGCAACAGATTAGATATGGTCACAAGCTCAGAGTCAAAGATGATGCCGAGATTTGAGCCTGGGTGACAGGGAGGATAGCCATTCCCTCAACAGTAATAGGGAACTTAGGAGGGGAGTTTTCAGGGAATGATGGGTTGGGTTTTGTGTGACTCTAGGCATTTAATCTTTTTTTTTTTTTTTTTTTTTTGGAGAGGGGAAAGTAAGGCAATTGGGGTTAAGTGACTTACCCAAGGTCATATGGCTAGTTTTGTATTAATTTTCTGAGGCTGGATTTGAACTCAGGTCCTCCTGACTCCAGGGTGGGTGCTCTATTCACTGCGCCACTGAGCCATCCCCCAGCATTTAATCTTAACCTCTCTGGACCTCAATTTCTTCATCTGGAAAATGAGGAGGTTGGACTAGATGGTCTCTTATGGTCTTTTTCAGATCGAAATCCTACAGTTTCTACAGATTCTACAGTTTTTATCAACTCTACCACTCACCTTTCCATGTTTTAGGGTCATCTAGGTGGTGCAGTGGATAGAGTGCTGGGACTGAAGTCAGAAAGACTCATCTTCCTGAGTTCAAATCTGACCTCAGATACTTCCTAATTTTGTGACCCTGGGCAAGTCACTTAACCCTGTTTGCCTCAGTTTCCTCATCTGTAAAATGAGATGGAAAAGGAAATGGCAAACCACTCCAGAGTCTTTGCCAAGAAAATCCCAAATAGGGTCACAAAGAGTCAGACACAACTGGAAAGAAAGAACAACAAATTCCATGTGAAGATGTCTCTCCAAGCAGGATCCTCCCAAAGTTCCTACTCTGGGCCTTATATACAAATTTCAGAAAAATGTTAAATAAATGAAAGAATGAATGGAGTGAGTAAAGAAAAGTCCATTGGCCTAATTACCCACAATGTTCCCCAGACCCCAGACAGAGAATTATTCTGACTACTCAATCTCCTGGGGAGAGGATTTAAGAAAGAGAACCTAAATCTAAGTGTTCCAAGTGTTCAGAGGTCTTTTAGAGTAGGGGGCCCACAAGATTATACAGCAAGTGAGGTAGGTTTTTATTTTTACATTTTTAAATAAAATTTTATTGTATTTAAAAATATAAAAACCTTCTTAGTTCTCAAGTCAAACAAAAACAGGCACTGGGCTAAATTTGGTCCTTATATGGTTTGCTGAATTCTTCTCTGAGAGTGAGTTTTTCAGTTTCACTAAGTCCCACTTTGTGTAAGGGAAGTCAGGGATCTGGGGTCAAAGGCAGCTTGAGAAAAGAACAAGGAGGTTTTGCCAGTAGCAGGTTGCTAGGTGCTCTGTTTACTAACTTGAGTCTGGCTTGCTCAGATCTCTACCTGAGCCATCTGTAGCCAATAGGATCCTACCACTTCCGTAAAGGCACACAGAAGGTAGGGAAAACACCAGTTTAGCAACTCAAGATGCTTCAGTGATACAGGGGATAAACGTGAGTGAATCACCCCAGTGGTAATCCTGGGGCCTGTTCATTCGTTGTTTCAACTGATTTCCACCAGGGACCCCCACCTTGGAGTCCAGAGAGACCTGGTTTCCTCTGCCTTGGCTGATTCCCAAGGAATCCACCGGGTATCTGGAAGGAGTTCATGTCCACTGTGGGGCTGGGACTATCTTTTTCCAGATCTGACCCTCTCCAGCAGCTCTGGTGAGTGAAGCATGCCTGGGTCTTTCCAAAAGGTCATGGACACACCCTGCCAACCGTAGCCTTGGCTTTTAGGAATGAATGAAGGGCTGGTATGCTCTGGATGCACGACCTAAAGTCCTTACTCAAAAAGTCAGTGGTTATGAACGCTTTTTTCAGATTTCTCTGAGCCACTCTTTCCTTATCAGATTTCCATAGAGTAGGTCAATTCCACTGCTGAGAAGTTCACATTTCTCAGGGTTGCCCCAGTGTATTTTTGGAGCTGAGTTTGAAGGCTAAGTGTCAGCCTTAAGGTCTGGATTAGGATACAGCCTAATGTAGCATAAACTTCATTCTAGGGGTCAAAAATCCCTCAAGTTTCCCACTCTGCAATTTACTGATTTCATGACTTTGGACAAATCACTTGGTCTTAGTAGTGTCAGTTTCCAGATCTGTAAAATAATGATCCTAATCCCTGCTTTAACATTTTCTGTGGATGGAATGAGATAGTGAATGTGAAAAATTTGGAAACAAGGGTTATAAATGACTTAGCCCATTAGATTGTGAGCCCCTTGAGGGCAGCAATCATCTAGTGCCTTTCTTAGGGGCTTAGCACAATGCCTGGCAGAGCATGGGTGCTAAATAAATGCTTACTAACTTGGCATGTAGAGGCTGTTAGGTTGTAATGGAGTAGATAGAATTGGACCTAAAGTTAGAAAGGCCTGAATTTGAATTTAGCAACAGATAGCTTAATAGCTGTTTGACCCTGAACCACATTTAACTTCTCCAAGTCTCAGTTTGTAAATATGTAAAATGAGTAATGTAAATATGTAACTATGTAAATGAGTAATGTAAATATGCAAAATTAGTATAAAGACAGCACCCTCATTACAGGGTGGTTGTAAGAACTGAAAGATATAATGTATGTAAAGCACTTTGCAAAATTTAGAGTTCTATGTAAACATAAGTGAGTATTATTATTATTTCAAAGGTTTCACTGGGGAAATATTCCTAAGACTGGCAGAATCTAGAAGCCAAGGTGATAAGCCCTGGAAATGGGAAGCTTAGGGGTATGGGAATGCTTAGGCCTAAGCAGAGTCTCTACCAGAAACTGAATCGTCTTACAACCTGAGAAATCTAGTGGAATGTTATAGAAATAGGAGAGAGGAGGCCTAGGTTTGAAGTACTGGTTCTGCCGCTAACTTGCTATGTGACCTTGGACAAATCACTTGCCCTCTCTGGGTCTCAGTTTTCTCAGCAAAATGAAGGGAGTGGGCTAGATAATCTCTAAGGTCTTTTTCTAGCTCTAAAACCTGTGACCTTATGGTTCCTTTGACCTGTCTCTTCCTATGATTGCAACAGGCAACATGGGAAAGGTCCAAGGCAGTAGGAGAGACAGCAAAGAGAGTCTGCCTAGGGAGATTTGCCCAGGGAAAATAATTTGGTTCCTTCCAATCTGTGTCTAAGACCTGTTAGCCCCTTAGAGCATTTCTCCACCCCCCACCAGCTTATTTCTCCCACCTTTCTCTTCCTTCCCTGCCCTCCCATGATTAACTTAGAGTTGCTAAAGGAGAAACCAGCTGAGTCAGAAATCTTCCAGAATCCTGGCTTCTAATGGATGTGAAAACAGACTCTTTTGTAGAGCCTGGGGCCGCCATTTGTTTCACTGTAGACTTTAAAGATAATAAGAAGCTGAGTCTAGAGCGTGGGAGCAGAAGTGCCATCAGTGAGAGACAGGCAGGGATGCCTGCATCCCTCTCATTCTCTGGTCCATAGCTCCATGGAACAAGCTTGGACTGGGGTTTGAGAGACCCCAGTGCAGCCATTGATTTCCCATATGTCTGTTCACCTCTTGGAACATTTGTTTGCTCAGCTATAAAATAGGGATAGTAATATTGATAGATCTCCCTCCCTCTTGGGGTTGTTGTGAGGATCACAGAATGAGCTAATGGGTCTGTAATCATACCCTGCAGTATATTTGAATTATGTGCATCAAAGCCTGTGTATGGGCCCCTGGAATCCCTACCTCCATTCAAGGCTCAAGACGTGCCAGCCCCTACATGAGGAGGCAGTTCTCAGGATCCTGATTCCCTCAGTTGTCAGGGCTGCCCCACCCCTGCAATTGCTTTGTATTTCAGTAAGACTGTCAACTAGGACTTATTAAGCACCAAATATATTTATTTGCCAGGCACTGTGTTAAATGCTATGGATACAAAGAAAGGCAAATACAAGTTCTCATTCTCAAGGAGCTTACAGTCCAGAGCACCTGTCGATTGTGCTGTTTCCCTACAGTAGAGTGCAAGCCCCCCAAGGGTGGAGACTGTTTTAATTTTCGTCTTTGTATGCCTTGCACCTAGCACAATACCTGGAACATAGTAGGCACTTAATAAATGGAATTAAAAACTGAATCCGAATCTGGAAAAAAAAAAAACAGAAAGAGAAGGAAAGGGAGAAAAGGAAGAGAAATGGAATCTTGAAACCGCTTCTTCCAGATTAGCCTGTCCTCTAACCCTAAAATGTCCAAAGATTGCTTATCTGGTCTTGTGAAGAAACTTCCACAATATACCTTGATTGGCATCTTGAGAGCCCTACAGGTGAACCTCCCTTCCCTGTATTGTGTATCCAGGGTGTGGCTAGGTATTCATGTCCTTGGTTCAGTATTGAGCTAAAATATACCCAGTGAACAATAAGCACTCAGTTATTTCAAGAATGGGTTCAAGCTAGCTAGGTGAGTGAGTGGGTATGTGACTGCTGTCCAGAGGAAGTGGTGACATCCTTTAATTTAACCAGGCTCTGTGTGATCCCAAAGAGAGGTTAAAAGGCATATGAGAGAAAAATAGAGACACAGTGAGACAGAGAGAGAAAGCATTTCAGGGTAGAGACAGAGAGAGGGAGGGTGGAAGAAAGGGAGAGAAAGAGAGTGGTTCTACACATTGCACTCCCCAGATCACTGGACTCTTGAGTCTGCCTGTGCCTTTTCAGTGTCTCAGTAACAAGGAAGGGACATGGACTGAGTCCTACCCACTTAGACTCAGAATTTTAGAGTGGGTATTGACTTTAGAACATAGACTGTTCAAGCTGGAACATAGAATCTAGACTGTCAAAGTTGGATGCTAATATAGTTCCAGAGATTTAGAGCTGGAAGGAACATTTAAAGTCATTTAATTCAACCCTTTCATTCTTGGAACTCACAAGAATCCTCAAGAACTTCCATATTGTGTAGATAGAAAGCCTGCTTCTGAGTTGGAAGGAAGGCTTTGGAACCAAGTCCCACCCTTAACCCATAATATATACTGCCCCCACCCCCATGTCACCCCCACGTAGTCTTTAGTCCAGTGACACTGTTCTTGCAGTCCTCAAAAAAAGGTGCCCCGGGGCGGCTAGGTGGCACAGTGAGTAAGAGCGCCGGCCTCGGAGTTGGGATGACCTGAGATCGAATCCGACCTCAGAAAATGAGCATCCACACACAAATAATGACTGGCCGTGTAACCTTGAGCAAGTTACTTAACCCCAATTGCTTTAAAAAAAAAAAAAAGGTGCCCCATCTCTTGGCTCCCGGTGTTTTCATTGGCTGTCTCTACTGCCTGGAATGTTCTTTCTTCCTTCTCATTTTTGCTTCCTAGCTTCCCTGATTTCTCCCTTAGAGTCCTAGCTGAAACCCCACCTTCTATAGGAAGTCTTTCCCAATCCCTCTGAATTCTAGTGCCTTCCCTTTGTTGATTACTTCCTAGTTATCCTGTATATAGCTTATTTGTACATAGGTGTTTACATGTTGTCTGCCCCATGACATTGTGAGCTCCTTGAGGGCAGGGACTATCTTTTGCCTTTCTTTGTATTCCCAACACTTAGCACAGTGTCCGGCACATAGTAGATTATGCTTACTATGTGCCAAATACTGTGCTAAACATCTAGCAGACAAAATATTCAAGAAAAGATTTGTTGTTGTTCAGTTATGTCCAACTCTTCATAACCCTGTGGACCACAGCAAGCCAATATTGTCTAATGGGGCTTTCTTGGCAAAGATGCTAGAGTGGTTTGCTATTGCCTTCTCTAGCCGATTAAGACAAACAGAATTACACAGCTAGTAAGTGTCTGAGGTCAAATTTGAATTCAGGTCTTCTTGACTCCAGCACTCTATCCACTGAGTCATCTAGCCTTTAAAGAACTTATATTCTAATAGGAAGAGAAAATACACATTATTGTAATAGTCACCAGAGGATAGTATTTCAGTCCAAAAAGTTATTGGGTTGGTGAGTGGGGAAGTAGAGAGTAGACTGATCAAGCCTTTCCAGGAATGATGGCGGAGTTGATTTGACCATGATACCGGGACTGGAGGGTGTGTGTGTGTGTGTGTGTAAGAAAGAGAACACTTGAGTATAAGAGTAAGGTGGCTCGTTGTTGGAGGCATCCAGGGAATAAAGAGCAAAGTGAAGAATGACTGAGCCAGGTGAGGTAGTCACCAGCCAGGACAGTAGAGACCCAGGACAGAAGTTGTAGAGGTGAAATGGTTAAATGATGAAATGACCCAGGCAACCAGGGGGCTTAAAAATCTTTTATGAAGGTGACTGGAATAGAGGTCCTTCCTGTTCTATAAAGGATCCATATGCATCTAAGTAGAAACCCCTCAAAGGTCCAAAGGTTCAGGTCAATAAAGGTATTAGAAGGACTGTATTTCTAGAGACTGGAATTCTGGATTTTTATACCACTTATATCCACTCATAGAAAGGCTTCATTCCCCACCATTTTGGGATGAAGTTATAGGACTATTACTGAATGTGAGTTTTGTCTCACCTAGAAATACTAAACACTACTTCTTTACTGACCAATACCTGGACAGAGCTTCTTGCCATCTTTACCTATTGCCTATATCCCCGATAGCCCTAAATTTTAGCTGACCAATTATGAATACTGAGCCCACTCCCCCTCCCCAACCTATGCCATAATTAGTCATCACAAGGCCCAGGAAGGCGGGGGGCCCCATTCAACTGGTTATTTCCCCATCCTCTGGTGGGCAAACTTGTAGCTCTTGTTCCTCTTATCCCTATGATTCAGCATCCACAAAGTTGAAAATTCCTTCCTCATGCTACCTCTTCACATAATTTCCTCCCTGTCTATCTCAGGCTTCACAGACCATTTCCTTCTCTGTTATCCTGCTCCATTATACCCCCTGGCACTCATCTTCTATTATTAATAAATTCCCCTTTATCTTTAATCTTTCCAGCTAATACTCTTTTCATCTTTTGGTCGGTAGGTTAAAAACATTCAGTAAGTTCCTACTATGTGCCAGGCACAGTGCTAAGCACCAAGGATACAAATACAAAAATAGAAAGACAATTCCTGCCCTCAGGGAGCTTACAATCTAATGGCAGAAGAAAAAGTTGGTGCCTGGTACAAGGGAATGATGGAGAAATCCAAGGAAGCGCAACCAAGTGGGGAATGAAGCAGTGTTGATGGAAAACTGAATCTCTCCATAAGACACAGTATTCCACAATCCCTTCCCTGTGCTACTGGCTGCTCTTTCTTTCTGAAATACTAGACTGGGAGGAGGACCCTTGCTCATGAATGCTACTTCCAAGTCTTCCCAATTCCACTACCACATGGCAACCTCTCTTCCTTTGAGGTTCATTTCATTTGTATCTTTATCACCACATTCAGATCCTTGTCACAGATATCTACTGGTTTCCAAGTCTTTCATTCCCCTTCTATAAAGAATTTAGTGTCTGTATTACAGCCTTCCTCTCTACCCCTCAAACCCTGCCCTCCTACTTGTGAGACTTAAGATACATGTTGATATTATCTTGAATACACTGGCTTTCTGGTTCATCAAACTTCTCAACACTCATGACCTATAATTCCACTCTATCTCAGCCACCCTTAGGGATGGTCATATCCTTGATCAGCCACAACTAAGCCGCTTCCAAGATTTTGAACTCAGTAATTTCCCTCTCTGGTCAAAACCTCCTGTCTTTCCATCTCTCCTGATATAATCTCCTTCCTAAACCTTTTCTTCATCCTAACTGAGGTTGCTAAATTCCACTGTTAAAATGTAAAATTTTTGTGAGGAGGGATTGTTTCATTTGTTTCATTTCATTTGTATACCCAGTACCCAGTAGCTCCTTAATAAATGCTTGTTGACTGATGGTCAATTCCTATACCTCTACCTGTTTCCCCAATCCATCACCCATCTCTTTTTTTCATAATCTTGATCCTACAGTTTGACCAGTTTAACTGCATACTACATACTATCCTTTACCCTTAAATTCCTTGCCTCCCTCTTCTGTCACCAGTTACATCTTGCCAAACACTAACACTGGACTACTCCTACCATGAACTTCAGTATGTGGGTGAACTACTCAACAATTTACCTACATATACTAGAGTATCACCACAATATTATGGGTCCTCACTGCTACATGGCAATTCTCTCATTCTCCTTGATTAAGCCTCTAACACCCCTCCTCCTAAAACAGATATTCCAAAGCTTTTCTTCTCACCTCAAGTTCCTTACCTCACTCATCCTTTCTTCCTTTACTCTCAATAGAAAACATTACTTCCTACATTATTGAGAAAATAAAAGCCATTTACTCTTCTCCCCATTCCACATTTTAAAACACTCTTCCATAATTCTCCAGCATCTCCTTCTTTGCTTCAATCTCCATGGGATAGGTGAGTGACTTTTCTACTTTCCCAGGCTAATCTCTTTACTTATAACCTTAATCAAGCTTATGCCCTTGATTATTCCCTTTTTTCACCTTTAATATCTACTTTTCCCCAAGTTCCTTCCCTGCTTGCTGCAAACACTCCCAGTTCTTCCCCATCTTTAAAAAATCTTCACTTGACTCTGTCATCCCCTCAAACTATGGCCCTATATCTTTTCTCTCTTTCACAGAGAAATATTTAGATTTGTCTTACCTCATTGCCCACATTTCCTCAAACCTCTTCCCCTTCCTTCTTATCTTCTTGCAGTACAGCTTTTGATCTCACCACCTGAGTGAAATTGCTCTCTCTGAGGATATGATCAATCTCTGAGATTCTGAACCATTAAATCCAAGAACCTTTCCTCAGTCTTCATTCTCCTTGATCCCTCTATGACTTTGGTTACTACTCTTTCCTCCTAAATACTTTCTCCTCCTTTGCCTTTAGTGATACTGTTCTGCATTGGCTCTCCTACTGTTCCCTTCCAGTCATCTTTGCTTAATCATTGGCCATCTCCTTCCAAGGGACCCCTCCCCCCAAGTCTTTTGTTGTAGCCCCATTTCTCTATCTGTACCCTCTTTTGGTGATCTTGGCTCCTCAGAGCTGAATCATTATCCCTATGTAGGGGACTCCCAAATCTGTATATCTAGCTCTAATCTCTTTAATTCCAGGCCCATGTTCAAAACCACCTGTTAGATATCACCCTCAACGGCTCTTCAGCATCTATAACTCAATGAATCCAAAGTGAAAACCACTATCATTCCCCAAAAATCTACCCCTCCTCCGAACATCTGTCTTGGTTGAGGGTGTCTTCCTCCTTTCAATCACTCAGGTTTGCAACCTTAGGGTAGTCCTGAATTCTTTGCTCTCCCTTACCCTCCATACCTGATCAGTTGCCAAGTTTTGTCATCTCTATCTCCATGTGTCTATCTCATTTTGAATCCCAGACTATTACTTAGTACCTGTTTGAACTTGGGTAAAATATTTAACTTCTCTGGGTCTTAGTTCCCTCGCCTGTAGAGTGGGGGGTAGAATTACACGACCTCTATTTCCCTTTCAGCTTTAAATTATGATCCTGTTATTTTTTTCTATCCACTCATTCAACCTCTGGCCTAGTTCAAGGCTTCATTGCCTCTTGCCTAGTAATGGCCTCTCTCTACTCTCTAGCCAATCCTCCATAGTTGCCAAATACATATACTTAAAGTACAGATCTAATCATATCACTCCACTGCTATAAAATCTTCAGTAGCATCTTATTGATTCTAGTACAAAAAACAAATTCTTCAACCTGATAGTTAAAGCCCTCCATAGTCTAGTTAGGACAGCTAGGTGGCACAGTGGACAGAGAACCAGGATTGGTGCCAAGGAAACTCATCTTGGTGAGTGCCAATTTGGCCTCAGACGCTTACTAGCTGTGTGATCTGTGTGACCACTTAGCCCTGTTTGTTTCAGTTTCATCATCATAAGCTAGAGAATGGTAAACTACTCCAGTATCTTTGCCAAGAAAATTCCAAATGGGGTCACAAAGAGACTGGAATAATACCAACAGTCTAGTTACCACTTACTTTTTCAAATTTATTTCATATTATTCCCCTTCATGCAGGCTAGGTCCCAGCCAAACTGAAATAACAATTGTTCTCTTAAATTGGCATTCCATCTCCCACCTCCAGGCGTTTGCACAAGCTGTTTCCCATGCCTGGAATTCCTTCTCTTCTTACCTCTGCCACTTATGCTCTGGAGTTTCCTTTGAGGTTCAGCTAAAATGTCACCTCCTATTTGAAGCCTCTCTTGATCCCCTCAGTTATTAGTATTCTCTATCTCCTGAAATTACTTGTATTTTTTATCATGCTATATCTTAATATGTTATCTCTTATAATATATGTGTCCCATCATATTACTTATTGTAGTTTATTATTAGTGGTATTAACTTACATGTTGTTTCACCCACAAAATAAGAACTATTTTGTTTTTGTGTTTGTATCCCTGATATCTTACATATCCATCCCATTGCATGTCCAGGTCCTCTCTCCTTCCACTTCTCTCCTTGTTCTCTCCTTTTTCCACTTCTTCTTCCACCTTACATCTTCCCCCAACCCCAATGGACTCTTGGATTCAGTGACACCGACCTCCTTGCTATTCCAACATGACATTCCATCTCTCAATTCTGTGCATTTTCTTTGGTCATCCCCCATGCCTGGAATGCTTTCCCTTCTCATCTCTACTCCCTGGCTTCTCTGACTTCCTTTAAGTCCCAACTAAAATCCTGCCTTCCACAAGAAATCTTTATAATCCCTCTTAATTCGAGTGCCTTCCCTCTGTTAATTATCACATATTTATTTTCTTCTTGTCTCCCTCCCATTAGATTGTGAGCTCATTGAGGGCAAGGATTGCTTTTTTTTCTCTTTCTTTGTATCCCCAGTTCCTTGTAACATGAAAGAATCAGACTCTAGGGTGTCTGACCTTCCTTCCAGCTCTAACATTTTAGGCTTCTATTTTCTTATTCAACAGTAGGGGATTCTCTTGGGACCTCGGTCCTTCTGAGGGTCTAAGTGGCATAACTTCTTTGATTGCTAGGGGACCAGATGGAAGTTCCACAGCCCATCTGTGAACTTACACACATATACACATTTGTTGTTGTTCAGTTGTGCCCGACTCTTCCTGACATCATTTGGAGGCTTCTTGGCAAAAATACTGGAGTGGTTTGCCATTTCCTTCCCCAACCCCTTTTAGAGATGAGGAAACTGAGGCAAACAGGGCTGTGACTTACCTGGGATCAGACAATTATTAAATGTCTGAGGCCAGATTTGAACTTCCAAATATGTGTTGGGTTCAGGCCCAGTGCTCTATCTATTGTGCCAACTAACTACACACACACACACACACACACACACACACACACACACACACACCCCAATACTTTCTGCCCTCATAATAAATCCAGAGTTTTTCCTTTTTCTTTTTCTTTCCTTAAGCTTCTGATATCAGGAAAGCAAAGTACTTTAAACCAAAGAAGGAAGCACCTGGGTTTAGGACTGGTCAATCTCTCAGAAACCCTGACAAAGTTGTTCTCATGCCCAGAGAAATTCCTCCTTTGCCTTCTCACACCCAGGATCAGTACTTCCCTAGCCAGAATGCATCAGTTCCAAGGTGACAAGTAACTAAGAAAGGGGGAACTAGGACCACAGTACAATGTCTAGGAAAAGACATTGGACTTAGAATCAGATGGCATAGATTCAAGTGTTATTTTCTGCTATTTTGGAGGTACACAATTGTAAACAAGGCCTCTCTGAGTTTCAGTTTCCCCGTATGTCAAGTGGGGACAATAATAGTTGCATTATCTATCACCAACCACACCAAGTTGTTGTGAGGATCAAAAGACATAATGGACATATGGGCTTTGTAACAATGAGAATCACGGTTTCTGTTCTATGATGAGCCTCATAACAAATCTCCCGGAGTGTGTCCACAAAGGTGGCCATGAAGCTTATCTAAAATTATTGAGGCATAAATAAATTATCAATATAGCAAGATTAATTGATAAATCTATTATCAGTAATAGAAACAAGGCATAAAAACAAGACAGGGCAGAGACTGAGGGAGAGAAGATATTATGAGGTACAGGCTCTCTCAGCCAGGGGGTCTTTGATGTTTTGATGTTGTAGACTCATGTGGCAGTCCAGTGAAACCTGTGTACCTGTTCTCAGAATAATGTTTTAAAATAATTGAAGGAAATGCTAAAGTTATAAATAAAATAAAGATGCATTTTTTTTCCTATCCAAATCCACAGAGCCTCTGAAAGCTATTCATGGACCTCTTGGCAACAGACCCAGGTTAAACAGCCTTAGCTGCCTTTGTCTGGGGTTCAGAGGAGAAAGGGAGAATCATAGCTCTCTGATAATTTCACCCATCACTGTAAGAGGGGTAGGTGTTTGTGCCGACATGGTTTGAGGGTCTCGGCTATGAAGGTGTGGTCAAGATGGCATCTACCATAGGTTGCGGTGCTTGGGATTCTGAACCAAGACTTGGTTCTACTTAGGTTCCAGTGCCCTCAGGCCCAGTTCTAGCACTACAGTTTCTGCTCTATTTCCTGGGCTCCTTTCCCTGCTGATCCATTTTTATCAGGCTAAGAGAGCAAACTTTGGAGCTGAGGAGTTCTCTCCAGGGATCAAAGACCTAAATCCTCTCTTACATATTATTCAGGCTTTCCTGGTTTGTGTGACTTTCCCAGTCCCTTTCACGTTCTTTTGAATGTTCACAGAACATAAGAGCTGGAAGGAACTTTAGAACCCAGCTCCTCTCATTGGCTCTAGATGACTTGCCCAAGGTCACACTCTGAGTACATGGCAGAGCCAGAAGTCACATTTACAGCACCCAGTTCCAAGACCAGGGCTCTTTATACTCTGCCACGATGTACTCTTCCTCCAAGGAAGGAATATTTGCCAGTGGAAAGCCTTAGTTTCCATTTGTTGATGTCCTGGTGGTTATTCTTAGGAAAGAGACTGGTGAGATAGTGGTACAGGTACTGGTTTTTGAGCCAGGACAATTGGGTTTTTATCCCAGCTCTGTATATGTCACTTCATCTCTCTGGGCCTCAGTTTACCCATTTCTAAACTGGCAATAACAAACCCTTCCTCTGACACCAATTTTCTATATAATCTTGTACCACTGAGAATCTCTCTCTGGGTCTCAGTTTCCTCATCTGTCAAATGGAGAGCATAGGATCATATATTTAGAGACTAAAAAGAACCTTGAAGGGCATTGATTCCAACCCCTTAATGTTACCAATCAGGAAACTGAGGCACAAATCCACTAAATAACTTTCCCGGTGTCATTATAGAATTAGTAAATGTCTGAAGTGGGACTTGAACCAAGTATTCTTGACTCTTAAGTCTAGCACCCATCCTGTCCTTGCCTCTCTCAGAGGATTGTGGTAAATCTCTTTCACTGTGTCAAAGAAAGACTCTGCTCCAGTAGTTCAAGGATTCAATTACACAAGTCTCGCTTCAGTGACTCACGGTAGTGTGAAGGTGATCCTGGGATTCTGAGGGCTATGTCAGCAGAGATCAAGATCTCTGGCTCCAAATGGAAAAAGCCTTGATTTCAAGACTAGTGAAGGACTAGTGATTTCTAAGGACCAGTGGGCTAATATGGGAGAAGCTTCTTATCAGAAATGATATTTTGGGCAAAGGAAAGACAAGAAGAAAAGTTATTGACTCTTCTTCCAATTCTTCCATTAGCTAGCTTCTGTCAGTAAATTTCTTACTAAAGTTCAAAGTCTGAAATGCTCTATCCACCAGGTCCTCTCCAGCTCATTTCCTCAGACTATTTTTTTCAAAGAGATAAAATCAGAGAAGTAACAATTGTATGATTTAAAAAAAAAAAGATAAATCAAGAATACAGAAATCAACCAAACTCTCTCTCTTCCTTCTGTCCCTCCATACCCCCCTCACCTCCACCCAACCATTATTCCCATTTGTCTAGAATTGTAATCAAACACCTAAAATTTTTTTGCTTAGAATACTTAAACAAAGTAGAACAGCAAACATCAGAAATGCATGATTTGGCAAATAGGTTGAGTTCATTGTTCAAGTTTAGACAAATCACAATCCCTTTCTGAGTCTTAGCTTCTTCTCCTATAATATAGGGACAGCAAAGCAAACAGTGACTAGGAATTCATGAGCCTGAAGCAAATTCATTTCAAATGGAGCAGGGGGAGAGGAGGAAGGGAACAGGGTCAGTGGCACAGATAACAGCCATAACATAATGAGCACTTATGATGGGAGGGAAGGTGGTCTATCCCCCAGAAAATCAGGCCTATGCCTTAGGGGTTGGACAGTGGTTCATGTAAGCAGAAGCCTGGGCCAGTGGTCAATGTAGAGAAGCAAGGTGCCCTAGGTGTCAGCATCCTGGGGTGAAACCCCAGTTGTCTCAGGCAGGTTATGTCCCTGGGGGATAATTATACTTTTACTACCCACCTTACAGGTTGTGATGATTACAGGATTTGGAGCAGGAAGGGATCTTAACAGATCATTTGATTTAACTCCCTCACTTTATAAATGAGGACACTGAAGCCCAGAGAAGAGACTTGCCTTAAACCCAGGTTTTCTGTATTCCAAATCCACTATTCTTTCCCAACTGACCACCTAAACATTATCTCAAACAACATGGGAAAGTGTTTTGTAAAATTGTAAAGTACTATACAAATGATCCTAAGATTTAAAATATGAGGGATTGTTGTTATTTGACTAGGAATCTTCTAACATAATAACAGAACTTTCTTACATTTAGATAACCATTTATGTAAATAAAAGTGATTTAATATCTATTATCTTAAATCCTTTCCACCCTTAACAGTCTATAATTCTATGATTTAATTGGATCTTCACCACATACCTGTTCAGGGATTAATATCCTCCTAATTTTGAAGTGGAAGGGGAAACTGAGGCCCAGAAAGGTAAACTGATTTGCTTATAGTCACATTCAATTAAATTGAGCAAATACTTATTTTTAATTTTAAAATATTTTAAAATTATGACTTTGACAGTTATAAACAAGAGCTGAACATTTTTATGATCATGGTCACAATAAGCAATAAGGCCACCTTTCCTCCCAGCATGACAATAAGCATTTATTAAGTGCCTACTGTGTCCTAGACATCATGCTAAGCCTCAGTGATATAAAGAAAGTCAAAAACACGGTCCTAGTCCTCAAGGAACTCCCATTCTAATAGAGGAGATAATATAAAAACAATTCTGTAAATACAAGATATTATAGGTTGTAAATAGGAGGTAATCTCAGAGGGAATGTACTGGGGTGGGGGTGGGGGTATTGGGAAAGATCTCATGCAGAAGGTGGAATTTGAGCTGAGCTTTGAAGGAAAGCCAAGGTGAAGGTAAAGAGAAGGCATTCTGGGCATGGGAAACAGAGAATGTGAAAGTCCAGAGTCAGGAGAGTGAAGGATTTTTTTTTTCTTTTTGGAGGGGGGAAGGTAGGACAATTGGGGTTAAGTGACTTGCCCAAGGTCACGTGACTAGTTTTTTTTCTTAAGTGTCTTAGGCCAGATTTGAACTCAGGTCCTCCTCACTCCAGGGCTGGTGCTCTATTCACTGTGCCATCTAACCGCCCCACGATTTTTTTTTTTCAAGGAAGAGCAAGAAGACAAGTGTTGTTAAATTGTAGAGTACACAGAGAGGAGTAAAGTTTAAGAAGGCTGAAAAGGTAGGAAGGGACCAGGTTGTGAAAGGCCTTCGAAAGTGAAACAGAAGATTTTAAAATATTTGATCCTGGGAGTAACAAAGAGATACTGGAGTTTGCTGAATGAGGGATAGGGGGCAGGTTGGGGTGTGTGACAAGGGCAGACCTATGCTTTAGGAAAATCACTTTGGCAGCTGAAGAATGGACTGGATTGGAGAAAGAGGCCTGAGCAGGGAGACCAACCAGTTGGTTATGCAATAGTCCATGTATGAAGGGACGAGTGTCTGCCTCAGGGTGGCGGCTGTATGAATGGAAAGAAGGGGAAGTAAAGGAGAGAGAAAGGTAGAAACCACAATATTTGGCAACAGATTGGATACGTGGGATGAATGCAAATGAGGAATTGAGGATAACCCTCAAGTTGGGAGCCAGTGGCTGGGAAGATGGCAGTGCCAAACAGCAATCGAGCGTGTGTGAAAGGCAAATAAAGAGGCTTGTATATGAAAATAGGAATCTACCTATTGGGTAGATACCATTGGGTGAGTCAGCTAACCTCTATAAGCCTCATTTTCTTATTTGTAAAATGAGGATATTGGATTAGCTGACCTCCAAGGTGTCTTCCAGCTACAAATCTGTAATCCTATGATTCCATGTTAAAGCTGACAAGGGCCATAAAACCTCAATTTTTTCAAGCCATTTTTTTTTGGAGGTGGGAGGGAAGGGCAATTGGGGTAAAGTGACTTGCCCAAGGTCATATGGCTAGTAAGTGTTAAGTGTCTGAGGCCACATTTGAACTCAGGTCCTCCTGACTTCAGGGCCGGTACTCTATTCACTGTGCCACCTAGCCACCCCCAAGCCATTCTTTTTCAGAGAAGATTAAGGTTCAGAGAGAAGAAGGGGGCTTTCCCAATAGGTCTTCTGACCCCCAGTCTGCAGTTCTTTCCACTGTACCAAACTTCTTGGATACTGTCCCCTCCTTGAAGTCTAGTTTCTAGTGTTTGTTTTTTTGGAAGATATGCCAATATTCCATTGGATCAGTGATCTCAGTGATATGGGCACTTTCACAAACAATGAAAAACAACTCATCCATACCTATCCATCCATCCTATGTAATACTTGTCCTTGTCCTCCCATAAATCTGCCACTGGGAGTTTGGTAACAGGTTGAGGGCCTTATTCTAGATCTCTTGGTACTGTATAGATAACAATGTGACAATTGGGCTATTCCTTTCTCTTGCTGTATAATTGGTTCATTTTTTTTCCTGTCCATACCCTTCTCTTTTCTTCTCTAGATTATATTTGATTTTTTTCAATCAGCAAAAAGCCACCTTCTCTTTCTCTTCTCCACCAACCCCACCCTGATTAAGAACAAAAGAAAAACAAAATCCGTTATTGACATGTAAAGTCAAGCAAAAAAAAAATTCTCTCATTGGCCATGTTAAAAAAAAATTGTCTCACTCTTCACTCTGGATCTTTCACCTCTCTATCAAAAGGTAGATAATATGTTTTATTGTAAGTCTTCAGGGATTGTGGTTGGTCATTACACTCATCAGTTATTGCTGAATTGTGTCTGACTCTCCACAACCCCATGGACCATAGCATGCCAATACTATTCACAGGGTTTTCTTGGCAAAGATACCAGAGTGGTTTGCCATTTATTTGATCAGAATTCCTAATTATTTCAAAGTTGTTTGTCTTTTCCATATTATTGTCTGTATATAAACTGTTCTCCCAATTCTGTTCCTTTACTTCACTTCTGTATAATTCCTCATTCTTAATGTATTGGAAACCTGCTTGCCCCATTGGGCAATCCTTGACTTCAGCACTTTGGAGGCTTTGGTCTTTGGTGTTCCATGACTTATAGCCACACAACATCATCAGAAGAATAAGAGTATTTTTTAAATGGTCTTAGTTTCAGGGAAAACTGGGGTCTCTAAAAGCACCAGACAATTTTCCAATAATGATCTAGCCCATTCTCCTCCTCTTGTTCAATTCTGGGTCCAGCTTGTAGTCCATTTGCCATTTTTGTCCAAGATATATACTTACAGATGGATGAGTTTGAAATTGTATATCCAGATTTATATCATAATCTAGATCATAGTCAGTCTTTATAGAAGGTGGTAATGATTTTTATTCATTGTGTGTCCAGTGCCTAGTAGATAGTGCCTGGCATGTAATAAGCACTTAATGAATGCTTGTTGATTGATTCAATCAATTCAATTAGTATCTTATGAGGTTTTGTTATTGATGTTTCATTTTTCTATCACTTAAATTTCCCCCTGAATCCCTCCTCTTCAATTTCCTAGAGAGCAATCACCTTTATTTTTTGTTAATTCAATTTTTTAAAAGCATGTATTGTGCTAAGCCTAGGGATAAAAAGAGAAAACATGGTGCCTGTCTTCAAGGTTATCCCATTCTAAAAGAGGAAATAATATAAAAACAACTATGTACATACAAGATACTCTAGAGTGTAAATGAGAGGTAATCTCTGAGGGAATATACTGGTAGTAGCGTAGGGAATCAGGAAAGGCCTCTTACAGAAGGTGAGCCTTCAACAAAGCCAAGGAAACTAGAAGGAAGAAGTGAGGAGAGAGAGTTCCAGGCATGGGGGACAGAGAGTGGAAAGGTACAGAATCAGGAGAGGAGGGGTTTGTGTAAGAAGGCCAGGGTTGCTAGGTTATAGAATACACAGACAGAGGAAAGAAAAGTGTAAGAAGACCAGAAAGGGAGGAAGGGGCCAGGTTGTAAAGGGTTTTATAAAAGCTAAACAGAGGATTTTATCTTTGTGCTGGAGGAAGGAGTCACTGGAGTTTACTGAGTGCTTGTGGTTGTATGTCTGTGACAGGGTTGGACCTCTACTTTAGAAAGATCACTGGAAGCTGAGTGGAAAATGGACTGAAGTGGAGAGGGAGCTGAAATAGGGAAACCAACCAACAATAGTCCATGCTCCAGGTGGTGAGGGCTAGTACCAGGGTGGTGGCTGTGAGAAATGGGAGAGAAATAAGAGAGATGTTGTAAAGGTAGAGACCACAAGATCTAGCAACAGATTAAATATTTGGAGTGAGTGGGAGTGAAGAGTCAAGGTTGGGAGCAAGAGTGACTAGGAAGATAGGATGGTGGTGCCCTGGACAGGTGAGTTTGGGGGAAGGGAGACTTAAAGGGGAAAAATAATGAGTTTTGTTTTGGACATATTAAATTTGAGATAATTCATTGCTGATCTATTGATTTCCTTACTATGAGGTTCATGTTCTTTAACTCAGCTGATTGTAAAAAGTCCAATGCTTTTGGCAGAAGGGATCAGTCCTTTAAAAACAGGATATGCAACACAATGTCAGAACTGGAAGGGACTTTAGAACCTAGACTCTACAGCTAGAAATGACCATAGAATATAGATTATTGAATAAATGAGGCACTTGTTATGTGCAGAGAATGAGACAAAAAAAGGGGTGAGGGTGATAAAACAGGGTCCAGTCCTCAAAGGACTTGTTTGTCTAATTGTCTAGCTTCATCCACTAGATTTTTCCTAGTGTGCCTAGTGAAACTGAAGTGATTAAGTAGATTATTCTAATTAATATAATTATAACTAGATTAATACAAATTATTAAATTGATGATTAAATTCATTTGAAGGGCTAGGTGGGGCAGTAGATAGAGCACTGTGCTTAGAGTCAGGAAGACTCAGCTTTTGAATTCAAATCTGGCCTCAGACACTTACTAGCTGTGTGACCCTGGGCAAGTCATTTAATCCTGTTTGTCTCAGTTTCTCAGCTGTAAAATGAGCTGGAAAAGGAAATGGCAAACTAGTCCAGTATCTTTGCCCAGAAAACCCCAAATGGGGTCATGAACAGTCAGACACAAGTGAAAAAATGACACAACAATTAATCTCCTTTAGAAGGTTTTGTAAATTTCCAAAACTTTATTTAATTAACACAACGGGGAACTTAATTAATGCCTGGGGAACTTCATGATCTATAGGGTCTCTCTCTTCAATGTGGACTCTGCAATGGAAGTCTTCTGTGATAATGGTAAATACTTCTAGGAAGATCTCATCTTGTTTTATGTTTCACTTGATATTAATAATCAGAAGGTCCCTGAACAAAGTTATTTCTGTTTGAACATACAGTATCTGTAAAAGCCAAATATTCTGGTAGTATTTGTGTTTGCTGACCAATTACTTGATTCCCCAAAGTGTTCTAATTAGGCAGGCACTTGCCCTCATTCACACCATTGTAGACCCTTAGATCTATAAGGGATCCTGGAGATTATCCAGGCCAACCCCATTGTCTTGTTTACCCAATTAAGTCTGGAGTTTCTGGTAGATAAGGCCTTGGCTGTATTTTGGGTTAGTGTCTAGAGCACACAGTACAGTGTATAAGTAAGCAATTGATAGATGAACCAACAAATCAGCCAATAGCGTGGTGTCAGAGAAAGAGTTCTAGTTGTGTTTTGGTGTGTTCCTGCCCAAATCACTTAGCCTCTCTGAGACACAGTTTAACCATCTAGTCACATAGTACACACATCAGTTCATTCAACAAAACTTTATGTAATGTCCACACAATAAGCACGCAATAAAGATTTGTTTAACAAATCTAAGGTACTGTGATATATATTTTGGGAGCCACAAAGTTGTATTAGAGATAATCCTTGTTTTTAGAGGGATTTAGAATGTAGTGGGAGGAAACAGGCACACATACACTTACATATGATACAAGGCAAACATTTATGATGCTATTAATGTTATACACTTTTACAAAGTGCTATACATTTTGGAGGAAGAAAAGACTCAGCTAGAAGAGGGAAATCTTCACAGAGAATTTGGCATTTGATCTGGGATTCTTTGAATGATAGGTAAAATTTTATAGGTTTTATTATGCACAAATGGGAGACATTTATTGACTACAGCATTGTTTTGAGGATCCAGTGAGACAATAGATATTAAAACTGCTAGAAAGGTATAATGTGCTATTGAAATTGATTATTCACCAATAGATAATATGAAGTGGTAGGAGTTGTGTGTTCAATTGTTTTCAATTGAACCCCTATTTGGGGTTTTCTTGGCAAAAAATACTGGAGTGGTTTGCCATTTCCTTCTCTAGCTCATTTTACAAATGAGGAAACTGAAGCAACAATGGTTGTGACCTGCCTAGGATCACACAGCCAGTAAGTATCTAAGTTGGATTTGAACTCTGGTTCTCCGGACTCCAAGCCCAGTACTCTATCCCACTGTACCACCTAGCTGCCCTTGAATTGGTAGAAAAGTTATAGCTTAAACGTCTATATTGTTATTGTTAGACTAAAAGTCTACTATTATAAGTACAGGAAACTTGCCCAGGACTCCTGAATTTCCTCATTAGCAGAAGAACAAGGCTGCTTTATATGAGTTCTAAGACCCTGACCAACTGTAATGTTTTACGTTCTAAGGTCTCTTTCATCCTCATCTGGGACATCCTATGTTTTAATGCCTCTCCCAGGCCTAAGTCTCTCACCTGGAGAACAAAATGTTGCTATAACAAGCTAATGAGCATGCTACATATAGGAAGCACACCAGATTCTGTGTACTCCTGCAAACTAGGGCCTGTACATACATATGCAGTTCCTACACCAATTCACTTTTCAGGAAACCTGTCTGTTCCTGTTCTTTGGCTCTAGGCTAGCACCAAGGAAAGGCAATATTGAATCTGTTTTTGGCTTTTTTTTTATCTTGCTATGTGACCTTGAACTAACTAACCACTTTATATCTCTCTTGTCCCTAAGTGCTCTCATCTGCAAAATAGGACATCTTCCTTCTTCTGCAGAGCAGAAAAAATAACCAGTAATCAGGACTAAAAACTCTGGGTCAACAATTCCATGCAATTTTGCCAGGGGTCTGTGGCTTTGAAAGATAGCATTTCAGTTTAATTCAATTCAAAAGGCAATTTATTGAGCACCTCTAAGACACGGTTGCTACCCTCAAAGGAGTTTATAATCTAGTAGAGGAGATAAGATATATACACAGTAAGTATAGTACAAATTAGAATATAATTGTTTAAGAGGAATACATATTGCCATGAGATCATAAAGTTTTAGTTCTGGACACCAGGACATGGAACATGGATGACAGCACACCAGAGCTAGAAGGGTTCTTAGAACATTAAAAAAAATACAAAAACCCAAACACCCCAAAACCAATAACCAAAAATAAAACCCAGAACATTACAGGAGGAAGAGATATTTAATACTTATTATCTAGCCAACTTATTTGATTTACAAATGAATAAACTGAGGTCCAGGAAGTCAAATGAATTGCCCATTATAAAATTAATAAGTGGCAGATCCTGCACTCAAACTCATGTGTACCAAGTCCAACTCCTGCTATACAAAAGGGCCTCTGATACTTTATTGCCTCTTTGAGGTCACTCTTTCTGATGTTGTTCAGTCATGTCCAACTCTTCTTAACCCTATTTGGGGTTTTCCGGGCAAAGAGAGTGGAGTGGGTTGACATTTCTTTCTCTGGCTCATTTTACAGAGGAGGAAACTGAAGTGAATAGGGTGAAGTGACTTGCCCAGGGTCACATAGCTACTAAGTGTCTGAGGCCAGATTTGAACTCAGGAAGATGTATCTTCCTAACTCCAGGCCCAGCACTCTATCCACTTTGACACTTAGTTGCCTGTTTCTGGGGCTCCTAAAATATTTTACAGATCTAGTAGTATGTATATATCACATGAGATCTGTAAAGCAGACATACGTACGTCTGTATCTATCTATCTATCTATCCATATACATACACAAGCATGTATACACACACCTTACCTGAGACAGCAGAAATAGCACCAGACATGGATTCATGACATTTGCAATCTCTTAATCTGGCCTTTATATCTTTCTAGTTTTGTGACCTTGGACAAATAACTTCTCTCTGAGTTTGTTTCTTCATCTGTAAAATGAAAGTAGCAATACTCACATTACATACCCTGGATGGTTGTATAGAACAAGTGAGATAACATACCCATATCCACAGTGTTGCAGAAATGTTGACTTTTATTATTATTATTATTATTGTTATTTTGCTTTTTGGAGGGGGGACGGTAGGGCAATTGGGGTTAAGTGATTTGCCCACAGTCACAGGGCTAGTTTTTGTGTTAAGTGTCTGAGGCTGGATTTGAACTCAGTACCTCCTAACTCCAGGGCAGGTGCTCTATTCCCTGTGCCACCTAGCCGCCCCAAGGCTTTTATTATTAATGAAATCAAAGCTGTGTAGTACCTTATCCATAAAGATGACACTACTGAAATGTTTTTGAATGTATTCTGAGCAAATAATTTGAGTCCTTCCTATTACAGAATGGGGCATCTCAAAGAATAGAGTGCTGGGTCTGAAGTCAGGAAGACTCATCTTTGTGAGTTCAAATCTGACCTCAGATTATTGGTGTGACCCTGGACAAATCACTTAACTTCATTTGCCTAAAAAGAAGGAAATAGCAAACTACTCCAGTAGCTTTGCCAAGAAAATCTCAAATGTGGTCACAAAGAGTAGGACATGACTGAAATGACTCAATAACAGCAAATAAATTACACAGAATTCTGGGTTTCTCTTACAAACTGAATGCCATTAATTTCATATCAAGCTCCCTGGATTTGGAGTCAAAACTCAGGGATTCAAGTACAAGTTTTGTTACTTACTAGCTTTGTGGGCAACATACACACACAAACACATATACAAATATAAGTATAATACAATACATTATATAAACACAATATATAAATATATAAAATATAAATATAATACATAAATATAATACAAAAACATATGTTCACTAGAGTTCATAAATGTTCACTAATGCTATGTGACATCTGTGGGGGAAAAGTTGTTATAGACTAGAGGAGTCAGTAAAGGCTTTCAGGAGGAAACCAGTGTTTGGTTTCTACTATCTCAGAATGGTGATTAGAAATGCAGCTTGTGAAAGATAGAATTGATTTCCAGGCATATGGGACATCAGTAGGAAAACATAGGCTATTTGGAAAGGACTAAGAGTAGCGAGTCCATTTTGGTTGGAGCAAAGTGTAAGGTAAATATCCTGAAAAATTAGATGGGCCCACAATGTAGAAAAATAACTTAATATATAATAACTTATATATCACTTTAAGGTTTGCAAAGCATTTTACAAATTATATTTCATTTGATCCTCACAATAACCCTGGGAGGTAGGTGCAATTATTAGCCCCATTCTGCAGAGGAGGAAAGGTAAGCAAAGGCAAATGACTTGTCCAGAGTCACACAACTGTTTTAAGTGTCTGAGGTCTAATTTGAACTAGGGTCTTCCTGCCCCCAGGCCCCTGCTCTATCCATCTACATCACTAAATGTCTCAACGAAAGTTTTTAATGCCAGGCAAAGGTATTTGAACTGTACTTAGAAGACAATTAGTAGCCACTGGACATTTTATACTATTGATAGAATAATTTTTGCTTATAGGTATATAAGGCTGAATCACTCTATTGACCAAAATTTTTCCAAAGGCTCCTGACTGCTTCCCGAGTGAAGGTCATATCCCTTTGCCTGGCATTCAAGGCTTTTAGCAATCTGGAACCACACTACCTTTTCCTGACCTCTTTACTTCCTTCTGTACTGCGCTACAGTCAGATCCCACTACTTACCAACCTTGCCTTTGCTCACCCTGTTTCCCCATTACTAGCGAATTCTTCCTCCCTTCCCCTGAAGAATTCCTAACCGTCCTTTAAAGCACAACTCAATTACTCTCTGCATTCTGAAGCCTTCCTTTATCCCAGCAACTATTTCTCCCCATCTCAAAAGTGCGCTTTTCCCCTTTCTTTTGTATTTCTTATTGCTATCTGTGCTTTTATCTCTCGATTTCCTACTCAACAACAAATTGCACAGAGGGTTAGACAGTGTCTTATCTACTTTTGGCACCCTCGGTGCCTAGCTCAGTGCTCTGCAAGTAAGCAGATGCTTCACTTATTCAACATCCTATATTGTATTTCTAGCTGTGAGGTCTGTGTTCTAAGGTCTCTCTTCCAGTTCTGACTTTCTGTTGCATGTCCCTTCCCCCAAAAGATTAAGATTTCCTATACCCCGCTGAACTGATGATCAAGAACTACTCTGTAGAAAACGAAAATCTTGTCATTAATTTGGCTTAGATGATCAGAACCCGAGTGCATTTGTGCTAGCCAACGTTTGTTAGCATTCAAACTTCCCTTCCAAAACGCACAGGAAGGGACTTCCCTCTCCAGTGCCTGTTCCCCCGCCCCCGCAGGGTAAGGTCCGCGACACCAGCAGCTAAGGGGCTGACCTCCGTGCGATCCCCAAGCACTTTAACTTAATTCCTCCTCCTCCATTCTCCGCTTCTATAGCGCATAAAGTTGCCTAGGGGTTAAGGCACGTGAGGGCGAAAGTGGCTCTCCAAGGTCACCTAGGCTAGGTGGGGAAAACTGGGAGCACTGCATTTGGGAGCGGAGGGAACCCTGCCAGGCCCAAGCAAATTAACCCATGCGAGCTTTTGTGAGCCAGGGCGGGCGTTAATCAGCACTTTTCCTTCACTGTTCCAAATGCAATTTCATCTTCCACCAACTAGTCTCGCGTCCTCAGCCTAAGAAGCGAAAGCAAGCCGGCACTGCCGCCGCATGGCCCTAAGTCCATGTGCTCCACCTGCGGCCTTGCTTCCCCAGGCGGGCCCTTTAAGAGATCCCCGCCCCTCCCCGGCTTCACCCGCACCCCCCCTTCTGCGCTCTCCCTCTCGATCCACCTTTCCGAATTGCATCAGGCACGTGCTCGCCCCCGTCCCGTCGGAGCCCTCCCCTCCCCTCCCACCCCCCCACTGGGGAACCGGAGCAGAAAGACTGGGGGGAGGGAGGGGAGAAAAGGGGGTGGGGACGGAATCGGGAGAGGGGAAGCGAAGCCGTGCGCGCGCGCGCGCGCTCCTCTCTCCCTGTCCCAGGGGCCGGGCCACGGCGCGCGCGCTCCCGCCACCCCGTCCCCGTCCCCGACCGCATCCCCTCCCCTACCGTCCCAGAGACGCCGCGTTGCGAAGCGCGCCCCCGCCGATCGCGTGGTCTGCTCTGCTCCGCTCTCCCCTTCCATATTGCTGCAGCCCAGAGCAGGGAGCCCGGGCTGCCCCCGGGGGGGAAGAGGAGAGAGAGAGAGAGAGAGAGAGGGGAGTGGGAGAGGCAGAGAGAAGAGCCGCCAGGCCCCAGGGTTTCAGGGGTGGGGGGTGGCGGGGGGAGCCTACGGCCCCAGGCAAGGAGGCAAGAGAGGGGTTCCCCCCCCCCGCCCCGGCACCGCCGCCGCTCAGGGCCTGGGCTTCTCGGCGGCTCCCTCCGACGGGGAGGGAGAGAGGGAGGGAGGAAAGGGAGGGGGCCGCGCCCGGCTGCTCGGCTCGAGTCCCCCCCCCGGCACTCCCCTCCTGCTCCGGTCCCCGGGGAAGGCGAGGGGGGAAGCCCCTTGAGACAGCCTTCCCGGAGGGGAAAGCGGCAAGGCCGGGCAGCTTCAGGAAAGTTTGAGGCGGCGGCGGCGGGCGAGAGGGGGTGGGGGCGAGGCTGCCGCTGCGCCGGCGGGGGCTTCGGTTCGGGGGGCGGGCGCTCCCATGGCCACCGAGGTGGAGTCGCTCCCGCCCGGCAACCCCCTCCTTCAGGCCGAGGATCACGGCGGGCTGGTGATGAAGCAGCCGCCGCCGGCGCTGCCGCCGCAGCAGCAGACGCCGCAGCCTGAGGGGAAGGGAGAGCCTCTGGTCGGCGGCGACGAAGGCGCCCGGCCCCTGCGGCCGCCCGGCTCGGCCAGGCCGCCCCGGGACGACGGCCCCCCGCCCGAGAGGGAGAGTCTGCAGCTGCCGCCGCCGCCGCCCCGGGGCGAGAGTGACGGCGGCAGCGGCAGTGAAGAGGGCGGCGAGCTGGGCCGCCGCGAGTTCGTCGAGGCCCCCCCGCCCAAGGTGAATCCGTGGACGAAAAACGCGGGCCCGACGGCCTTGGTCACCGTAAACGGACAGTCTCCGCCAGGTGGGTGCTTGCTCCGTTCCTTTCTCGGGGTCGTGCTTCCTCGCCGCACGGGGCCGCAGCGCGGAGGGGGGGGGGGAGGGCGGCGGGAGAGGGGACTCCATCATGATTTTCTGTTTCCCGGAGGGTCTTTGCAGCCTCCAGCCCCAGGGTTCTCCGGGTAGGTGACGCAGGCCGCAGGCGGCTGCCTGGGCTTTGTAGTGGTCGGGTCCCGGCGAGGGCAGAACGGAGGGCCTTGCCGGGCCGTAGCAGCTGGCATGGACAGCGGCGAGGAGAAGGCCTCGAGCCCCCTGGACAACTACTTTTCCGGTGTAAATGGCTCTTTTCCTCCTCGTTCGGCGTCGCCCCCCAGAACACTCCCAGCCTGCGGGGAGGGGGGGAGGAGGGAGGAAGAAGAGGTTCTAAACCCCGCACCCCGCTTTCCAGCGTTGCTGCATTTATCGTAATGGAAGCGTGTCCTGGGTAGGACGAGACGAGTTCATAGCGACAAATATGGATTCTGGGTTTCAAAGTTTGGGCTCTGGGTTGGTGGATTAGATAACCCCGAGCCCCGAGGTGGGGTGGGGGGGATTGGAACGTGTCATTGAGATTACGGTGAGGCACATGTGTGTTTGTGTCTGTGTGTTTTTCTTTCAGAGACCCAGATACGTAATTTTTATAGGCTCTTAATGGGGTTGGGTCGTGTCCTACAGAAATACCCAGCCGGGGAGCGGACAGGAGGGGCGTGGAAATGGGGAGGGGTGGGGTGTGTGTTGGGGGGGAGGTGGCGGAGGGCAGTGAAAGTGGGGGCCCTGCGGGCGGTGCCGGCTTGAGTGACAGGGTGAGGACTGCGGGGCAGCCACGCGGGGGGTCGGAGGGATTCGAGGCCCAGTTGCTGGGTTCGATTTTAGAACACGGGGCCCGGCGAGGGTGTGTGCGTGCGCGCGTGTGCTTGTGTGTGTCTTACCGAGCTTCCTCCCCTTCCCAGCATTCCACTGCAGAGAAGACAACGTGGTTTCTCTGCCCTCGCTGCCTGCCTGCCTGCCTGCCGAAAGCGGCATGTGATCCGGGCCGACATGCCCCCGGCTCAGCCTGTACCCTGTATTCCCCCTTATCCCCCCCGGCCTTTGGGGTGGGGTCTCCTCTCTCCACTAGACCGCGGTTGGGACCTGAATTCCTTGCTGGGGTGCTGCATCCCAAGAGGGAAGGAAGAGGGAGGACTGGGCCTGTGCTGCATGGGGAGCCTCGTGGCCTTGATTTTCACCCTTCCCCCTGGGTGCCTGAGCCAGCCCATTTTGTTTTTGTTTTTTTTGTTTTTCCCCCTGGCTTCCAATCCATTTAAACAGAGTGGGGTTACCCAGTCTTACTCTGCTTGATCCTGAAATGATGACTGGAAGTGCATGGACTCCTGCTTGTCTTAGTCTTCCTGGCCCACTCTCGTCTAGAATGATGATCGTTCTCCCCTGTTCATAAGTCTAAAACAGAAAGTTGAGGGGGAGACCTTAGGGCTTCAGGGAAGTCAAATGGGAGAGGAGGTAAAAGCGTGCCTTCCTTTAGCTGGCATGAGGCTTGGGCCTAGAGGAAACTGAAAAGCCAGCCCTTAGATCAGAATGTTGCAATGGCATTTCTCTTAAGGTTGCTTCATTGGAGGAGGGTTCATTTGGGATTTACTAACAGTACCTCAAAGTGTGTTTAACTCCCTCCCTTTCTAGAACAGGTTCTTATGCAAAAGATTATTTGGAAACCTCCATTTTCTTTAAGATCATCTCTACCCAGGGGATGGGACCTTGAAATAGGTTTGGACACATTAAGCTGAAAAGAGTTCGAAATGGACTCCCAGAAAGATCACTGAAGAAAAGGGGAATGGTTGGTAGCCATGTGCATCAGACTCCAGACTGTTTAATGGAGAGTCTGCTTTCTGGATTTTAAATCCCAGTATGCAACGTCAAATGGCCTACAGGTGCATGTGCTGGCATTTTGTGAAAGCTGATGCCCTCTGAAATGGTGCGTCATCACCATTGTTGACATATGGGAAATGTTCAGCCTGGGTCTGACTTCTCCCCTGTTTTCCCCTTACAAGGGGAGAAGTAGGCATTACTTTCAGGTGCTTCAAACCAAATCTTGACCAGATAGGTTTCTGTACTGTTGTTACCTCTGTCATTGGAATCCCAGTTGTCATACTTGTAACACCAGTGGAAGCAGTGGCACCACTGCAAAATCCTGTCTATACACAGAGACAGTTGACTCAGCTTAAAACTAAAACCTTGTTGGATGCAAAGTCTCTCTTGGAATCTGGGATTTAGTGGTTTTAAAGATTTTATTTTATAGGAAAAAGAAAATAATGTGATTTGGTAATTTGGTAGGTAGTATCTTTTTTTTTTTTTTTTTGCATACATGGTGTGGTAGGCATAGAATAAGACTATCTGAGTTCAAGTCCTGGCTTTCTTACTTGCTTGTGATAGCTGCAGTTCTAGAATCAAATAAAATTCTCTAACCTGAATTTTATTTGTAAATGTGGATAATAATAATTTGCCCTTCTTGGGGCATGGAGTAATTGTGAAGAAAGTGCTTTGTAAATTGCACACATACAAGTCTTGCCTCTCTTTGGGCACATAGTTGATAAGTAGCATATTTTAAGGGAAAAGACTAGAGTTCTGGGCTTCCAATTCTGTTGTATTTCTGAGTTTTGATAAGTAGCATATTTTAAGGGAAAAGACTAGAGTTCTGGGCTTCCAATTCTGTTGTATTTCTGACCCATTGTGTCCTTGGGCACTGGATATCTCTGGCCTCCAGTTTTTCTGGGTTTTATTAGGATTTTATTAGATTGATTTCTGAGGTCTGCTTCAGACTTAACACTGATAGAATTTAAATGCAGATTCATAGATTATTGGGTAAGTTACTGCATTAATATTTTCATGTTGTAGCTATTTGGAAGCTGCAGAACAGAATGTAAACTTTAAGCTGCAAACTTTCCAAAGCTTGCTGTAGAAGCCTATTTTTATTCACTGGTTTGGCTCTGGTAGTATTTTTGAGGGGACATGCACAGTAAGGAGTAATGAAAGATGCTTTAAGGTCAAATACCTGCCTGCAGTTTACTTTTCTGTGTAGCTGTATCCAGGCTCATTTAAATGTGTAAACTTAGCATTATTCACTTTATCTTCTTAAGAGTTGTATTTCTATATCATTTATTTTACTTGAAAAGAAGGAAACTTGGTTTGAGTTCTTGATGTATCACTAACTGTCTTATGACCTTGGGCTAGTCACTTCTCTTTTGGAATGTTTCCTCATTTGTGAAATGAAAGTGAAATACCTAGATAAACCTTAAAAATCCTTTCTAACACTTAGTTCTTTGACTATTCATCTAAATACGAAGTAAATTTAAAAGGTTATACTCTTAAAAATAATGTCTGGTCTTGTTTTAGCCATACAAATAGAGGACTGTTCAGATAGCTTAGAATATTACTTATTGGGCCTTTGAATCTGTAAAAATAAAGGAATTGAAGTAAATCATTTCTAACATCCTCAACTCTTAGATTTTCTGTTCTAAATTTTCTTTAGTTCTGACATTTTAAGGCCCTTTCCAGTTCTAATAATCTATTAATGTATTGTGTTCTTAAAGTTAATTTAGTTATCGCATGCTTAGTAGCCAAGTATCAAAATTAGGTTTTGTTCCCTGTCCATGTGCCAGGTCGGAGGGCGAGAAGGTAGTTTTGGGGAATAGAGAAAGCCAGGCTGAAATTAAGACCTTTCTGTGGAAATACGTCACCGTGACTCCCTATATAGTTTCTGAGAATTCACTAAGAGTGCATTTAGAGACCTCACCTCCATTCCTCATAATCACTTACTGAACGTGTATGATAACACATTGCTTTCCTAAGGTGGAATGGTGCAGTAAAATTGGCTAGTACTTTTCCTTTTCTGTGGCTTACCGTACTGCATCCTAAATGGAACATGAATCTAGACTGGATTATAGCCTCAACTAAAACTTCTATCCCTAGCCTAACTTCCCCCCAAATCTGGACAGCTTCTCTTTTCCCATTATTCAGAGACCCGAAATAGGATTTTAAACCGAACCTCCAATTGGGGTTTAGAAGACATCAGAATTGGTCCCTGCTGTTGGATTTGGTGCTGGGTTTATGGTAGTCCTTACTCCAAGGATCCATTTAATACTTGGAAACTATGCTTTAGATGGGTTTTGGTGCCTTGACAACATTGTGTGTGTAATTTTTTTTTTTTAATGGACAGGGAGCAGGAGCTCCTTAATCTTTTGCCAGTGCTCTATTCTGAGCTGTCTATTCTTCTTTATCCCTGCCTTCTCTTCCCCCACCCCCAATGAAACAAGAAACAGTTGAACCATAAGATGGTTCAGAAGGCTTCAACCCCATGACAGCATTCTTGATCTAAGCTCATTTCTTTCTCTTTCTTTTTTTGCTTTTTGGAGGAGGAAAGGCAGGGCAATTGGGATTAAGTGACTTGCCCAAGGTCATGAGGCTAGTAAGTGTCTGAGGCCGGGTTTGAACTCAGGTCCTCCTGACATCAGGGCCGGTGCTCTATTCACTGTGCTACCTAGCTGCCCCACTCTAAGCTCATTTCACATCACCTTGCTAAGGTAGTACCGTATTGGAGAATATTAGAACTAGGAGTTTGAAGATCCAGGTTCTAGTTCTGACTCTACTGTAACTCATTGATGTGACTATGGACAAGTCAGCTCTTTGGCATTGCCTACCCTTTCAAGTCAACCTACACTACACAAAAATCCCCTGAAGATACTTCGTGTTTTCTTGCCTCTCACCCTTAGAATATTTTCTACCTGTTTGAAATCCTAACCATTCTTTACTTAACTCACATGTCCCTTCTTCGATGAAGCTTTTGATAGTGAATCATGGGAGCATAGATTTATTTGTAACTAGAGAGATTTATGGTAGGCTTTACTCCCTAGGTTCATCTAGTCCAGCCCTCTGATTTTACACATAACGGGAACTGACTTTTCCCAGCTGCAGTCAGGATTTAACCTCAAGTCTTCTGAATTCAGACTGGCTCTGATATGAACTGATCAAGAGTGAAGCAAGCCAAAGCAGAACAATGTGTATAAATTCCACAATGATATAAGGGAAGACAACATTGAAAGACTTCAGAATTACCATCAGTCATAAGTTTAAAGGGCTGGTGGTGAGGTAGGCTTCTTGCTTTTGGTTGTAGTGCTGAACTTTAGGTATGGAATGAAGCATACATTTTCAGGCATGTCCATTTTGTTTGTTTTGATTTATACTTATTTGTTGCAAAGGAAAGCATCAGGAAAAGATGGGTGTAAAAAAAGCAAAAGCAAAAATGAAACATTTAAAAAGGAGATGGAAAGCCTTCCCTTATCCCTCTCCTGCCCACCCCAGGTAGCACTTTGTACTGATCATAATTTTGTTTTGGATTCTTATTTCACGTATATTTTATCTAATCTTTGAATCTCCCCCAACATAGAGTACCTCCTCTGCACATAGTAGGTGCTTAATATAAAGTTTGAATTGAAGAGGTGGGGCTCATCTCATAACATCTCTTAACAATTCTGAAAATCTGTGATGTGATATTTTTAATCTGTAAAGAGATTGTGTAGTTAGACTTAGTTTGAAGTTGGGTATTAGGAAAATAATGCTAGAACCAGGACTATGACACTTTTATGTGTGAGCTTAGTGCAGCTATAGGAAGCCTTTGGCTGGGGTGTTAGTTAACGGGTGAGTTCTGGGGGGTTCTTGGTTTTGTTGGGGGGCGTGGCACTGGTTAGGGTTACCAGCAATTCACCTCTGAGGGTGGGCTGTAGTCACTGGAGTTTTTTCTTCTTTATTCCTACCCACGATAGGGCACATTTATGATATTTTAGGTAGGAGTAAACATTTTATTGTTGCTGTTCTTTAATATCATATTTTTTTTATCTTTGGGAAATGAGTGAAAAGTTGCTGACCAGAAATTGTGAAGAACAGATCGATCAGAAGAGTACCTGCACTGTTTAAGGTATTAGGCTCCAGGAAGGAGCTGACAGGCTCGAGGTTCCTCCGGATCCCTCTTCTGATCTGCATCTGGAGTGAGCCAGGGAGGGAGCACCAGAAAGCAAGAGGGTGCACGTCGAAGTTAAACTGAATGTAAATTGCTGGATCTGAGCAGCAGTGGGGTGTAATGAAAGAGCTATGGATTGGATTAGGGGCTGCTTCTACTTCCCAGCTCTGTCACCTATTGCCTCTGATACTTTGGATGCCCATTTTTGAGCCTTGGTGTCTCTGTAACCTGTAAAATGAAGGAGTTGGAATCTGACCTGCTAAAGTCCCTGCTAGTTTGGAGAACATGATTTTGTGCTCTCTAAAAAACCAAGTAAGTAATTTGGGGGGTTATCTACTATTTAAAGAATCAGTTTTTTAAAGCCCCCAAACCAGTGGGGGGGGCCCTAACACTTAACATTGTGACAGATTGAATAGACCAGCATGGCACATAGAACTTGGTTTAGAAAGCAAGTCTAAATCCCTCATTTTACAGAGGAGCAAATTAAAGAGATTACTTCTAAGTGATCACTCCCCTTTTCAGAAGAGATACCTCATCTGGGTTCTTACAAGTTTGTGTCTAAACTGGGGGTGGGGAACCTGTAGTCTTGAAGCCACACATTGCTTTCTAGGTCCTTGGGTGTGGCCTTTTTTGACTGAGTTCAAGTTTTACGGAACAAATCTTTTATTAGGTGGATTTGTTGTGTGAAGTTTGGATTCAATCAGTGAGGGCCATGTGTGGCCTCCAAAGCTGTAGGTTCCCCACCCCTGAGACTCTAAACCTTTCATTTTGCAGATAAGGAAACTGAGACTTGGAGGAGAAGAGTATTTGCTCACACTCGGCCATTAAGTGGTAGATTTTCTTCAGAGTACTTTTCTTATTAGAACTCTGTCCCATTACCAGAGTTGTTCTATTTTTATCTCCTTGCTGTGCTGAGGGTGTCTTGTCCTTAGATTTGTGCTAGGGATTCTTTTGAGACTGGCTTAGAAAAACCCAATTTTCAGTTCATTACCAAGACCCTAGGCTCCAGTGTGGGGGTTTGGATCTGATCTCTTATAAGTTCTCACTTTCTGACCTGGGTGCTGAGGTTGTGCTTTTTGGTCCTGGAGAGCAAATTGTAATCTTCACGTACTCCCTATGTGTTGGTCCCATGTTTGCCACTGTGAAATTTGAAGAGCTCAAGAGACATAGGGAGTTTTGCTGTTTGTGCCAGATCCTGCACTACCTGTCTCTGAGCCAGGAGAGTGATCTCTGATCACTTTGGGGACTGGGAAGCTTTAAGGGATTTCAAAAGTCTCTTCTATAAAGAAATATCCACCATGTATACTCTGGTCTCTAAAGCAAAAAGTTTAGGTAAGTAGGACTGAAAACAATCTTGTTCTTTGAGAGGTAGTGTTTTGTGTGGATAGAGCACTTGCCATGGGGTCAAGAAGATCTGGGCTCAGATACTGTCTCTGATACTAACTGTATCCATGGACAAGTAACTTTTTCTCCCTGAGCCTCCCTTTCTTCCTCTGTAAAATAAGGACAATAATTGCTTTAGTACGTACCTGAAAAGGCTGTTTTTAGGCTCAAATGAAAGAATAGAGGTATGGGTTTTGTTGTTGATAATTTTCAAAGGTGCATCCTGTATGCCTCGTAGGAAGTCAAATGGAGATTCCCTCACTTTCCTGAGACTCTGGGAAGTGGCTTGGAAAGTACAGGGTAGTTAGGCAGGGATTCCCAAATCAAGAGGGAAGACTGGATCATGGTATTAGAAAGAAGAAAGAGTATGAATGTACATGGTGCTGGTTTATCTGGTGCTAGGAATCAGTATGATTAGAAAGGCAGCCTTTACAGTGCAAAAAAAGTAAGACTTGGTACTCAGCCAGAAGATACGCAAATGTGAAGTCTGGTCAGCTGTCAGCAAGGATAAGGGTGGGGAGCAGAGGGTCCAAGGTCATCCCACAGTAGCAACCTGCTATGGGGAACATGGGACTGGGCCTCTATGGGGAAAGGTGGTTTTCTGACGCCCTAGCATTTAGAGGGGTGTGAGCATTCAGTAGTAGATGTGGCCCCTGATTGAAAATCAGTATGTATATGAGAGTAAGAGTTGTTTTTATGAGCTTAATGAACAAGCTTTGAAAGAGGACCCTTCCACATGTCTCCATCCTTCAAGAATTAGGGCGGTAAACTGCCATAAGGCTGCTTGGGATCCTCTCTGCTGTGACTTTTCAGAGGTACTCCTGCTACTTGGTGAGCCATTCACCAAGCTTCCGAGTCATTTTTAGAGTCAGGCATTTGAAGAAAGACTCCATAGGGTTCCCTCTACTGCACAGGTAAAACCTGCTTTGTCCAGTCCCACCAGCTTCCTTTCCTCCAGCCTGGGGTAAGTAGACTCGGGCTTGGACTTTCTGTCTCAGGCTAGCAGCTCTAGCTCCACAGAAGTGTTAGGTCTTACCTGTTCCAGAATGCCTAGTGGGGTAGTACAATCTTTATTAAGGATTATGACCACTGTGGTAGGAACTAAAAGATGAGCTTTCCAGTTCATTCTGAGGTAAGCTAGGCAAGCTTGAAGAAGCTCTTTGGGATAATATTGAGGTGTATCCTCAAGTATCACAGTAGCTCCAGCTTGTTAAATACTTCCTATGCATGAAAAGGACCTATTTATTTATCCTTGTATTAAAATGGTATTGGGCTGTTTATACCCCAAGTTCTCAGCTTGAACTTGGTATGTGCCAATGACTAGGCAAAGAGAGTTCTAAGATCTCTTCAGGCTCTCAGTGTAGTCTATGTTCTGTGGTCACAGAGGGGTTCTAGAATACAGTTTTCCAGTGCTTTTTGTGTGTCCCACTCAGAACTAGCTGATCTAATCATAATGTAGCTAGTCTAAAGAAGGAAAGCCTGAGGCGGCCGTCAAAGTGCTACTGTAATGCCCTCTTCTGGAAGTTAGTACAGGTGTTGCTTCCTGCTCTGGGCTAACTTTGGGGACTAATGGATAGTGCCTGGCTATGCCAAAGTTCTAGGGACATAGAGTCAAAGCTGGAGCATTCATACTGAGGTAAATTGGGAAAGAGGAATTTGGAGGTCTGGGGTCTTGGAGCCAAAGTGTCTTTCCTGCTTTATGTTGTGACTTTGGTCTGGAAAATAATTTTTGCGTTCTATTTTGTCCTCACTTTTGAATACTCGTCAAGTGCTCACTGTTAAACAACATTATGGTTGGTGCCAGTGAGATAAAAAAAAAAAGTTACTTAAGAATAATCCTTGGGGCGGCTAGGTGGAGCAGTGAATAGAGAGCACAGACCCTGGAGTCAGGAGGACCTGAGTTCAAATCTGGCCTCAGACACTTAATGCAAAAACTAGCCATGTGACCTTGGGCAAATCACTTAACCCCAATTGCCCTCCAAAAATTAAAAAATAGAATAATCCCTGCCCTTGTGAAGTTTGCAGCCTATCGGGTGTATACATTTTTAATTGGATTTATGTTTATTGGTGGTTAGGACTAATCTGGGAAGGAGGGTTGAACTTGGATCAGTGCAGAATCAGAGTGAAAAACTTGGGGTGGTTAGGTGGTGCAATGAATAGAGCACCAGCCCTGGAGTCAGGAGGACCTGAGTTCAAATCCAGCCTCAGACACTTAACACTTACTATCAGTGTGACCTTGGCAAAGTCACTTAACCCCAATTGCTCTGCCTCCCCCCCTCCAAAAAAAAAAAGCAAATATAAATATATAATTAAAAGAGTGAAAAAGTCCATCTCCATATCACTAGAAGAAGGTTATGAGGTTCTTACTGCTTATAGAGACTCTAGAGAGCCAACCCTGAGTGCAGAGGAAGCTGATGGATTTGTTCCTTCTCATGAGCAGACCATAGTTGAAAAATTCCCATAGAAGGTGAAACTTGCCAGCTTAATAAAACTCTCAGCATTTTAGAGGAGAGGTTCTTAACCTGGATTTTAGGAACTTGTTTGTGGTTTTAAGAAAAAAGGAACTTTGATAACTTTTAATATAATTGATTTCCTTCCTTATCTTACATATTTTCTGCATTTAACAGTAGGCAGGGGGCAATTTTGAAAAGGCGTCTTTAGGCATCACCAAATTGCCAAAGTTTGGGGGGGGGGTCCCTCAGACATAGAAAAGTTAAAGACCGTTGTCCTACTTTATGTCTATAAAGGATATCATGTTTCTTTCCCAGAATTCTGGGGGTGGGGTAGGGGAGGGAACTGGAGGGAGAGAATTTGGAACTGAAAATAAAAATAAATTAAAACTTAGAATAAATCCTGTATTGACACACCTTCTAGGTCTGTGCTTTTTTGACCCTTTCCCCAGCACCCCAGTGGTGTTCGTCATCTCACTCAGTGACTGGGGATCAACTAGCTTAAAACTTGATATAACCCAAGATTGCCCCCAAAGTCTTGGAGATGATGTAGGTGAGCTATCCTTTGACACCAGAAATTTCTGCTTCTGGAATTGGAGACCTTATCTTTACTACCTGGAGGCATTACCCAGCTGAAGACTTAGTTATCTGTCTTAGGGTCATTGATTTATATCTGGAAGGTAAATTTAAAGCAGTGGCATCAAAATCAAATAGAAATGGGGGCTAACAAATGAATTACATTAGGGTTCCTGCAGGCCTCATTGTAGTTTTAAAAAATAATGTTCTTATTGTATATTTATTTTGTTGTTTTCCCACTTAACATTTTAATCTGTTTCAAGAAGCACTTGGGGTTGTGGGCCTCTATGCGTTTGATTCCTTAGATTTAGAGAATATCTAGTCCAAATCCATTTTTCCCTTGTACCAAACTGTCTTCCTCTTCTGGATTTCTGGGAGTCTTGGACCTTGTGGTTTGAAAGCATGGCCTGAGGGCGGCTAGGTGTGGTCTGCCCTGCTGGGTTTCTTGCTTTAGCTCTGGTTAACTGAAATGTTTCTCAGAGTTGTAAAGGGACATAGAACATAGAATGTTAGAATTAGAAGGGACCTTATAAATCATTTTGGCCACCCCCTTATTTTACAAAAAGGGAAACTGAGACCTAGTGAAGGGGAAATGACTTAGCCAAGGTTGTACAGGAAGTTGATGCCAGGGCTAAAACCAAAACCAAACTTAACCCCCAGGCTAGTGTTCCTCTTAATGGAGTAGTTAATTACTTGTATTCAGGCCCAGTGCCATTTTTTTTGCTCCCTGTCTCTTTTTCTCCCTCATGGTCTTAAAAAGATGAAGGTAACTTCCCTTTTAAAATACTTAATTTGGGTTGTCACTCTTGGGTTTTAAAATAGTCCCCATTCAGGCCATGGTTACCCATTGGATAGAACTAAAGACCAGGAAGAACTAGCCATTTGGGTGCATGGTATTATTCACCCTGTGATGTAATCCTCTATGGGTGAGAGAAGGCAGCTGGATTGGAGCTCACCTTTGGGAAATCTTTCCATTTTAGAGTGGTACAGGTTTTGGAGTGAATGCTTGTTCACCAATTAATAGCCGGTTCACTGCTTTGGGGTGGAGGTATTTCTTTTTCCTTCTTTCTCCCCTATACTTAACTCCTGAAAACTGACCTTATTGTGGAATGTGGGTCACTGGCATAGGAACATGTATTATTCTGAAAGCAAGGATGTGCTGGTGGAGGGAACCTTTCTCCTAAGCTGATTTCCTGAAATCGATGTCAAGTCCTTGAATTTGTGTATAAGGCTGGGAACCGAGAACCCCTGTGTCATTTTTAAGCCAAATAATTTCTTCTCTCCTTTCCACCTCCTTTGTAAGAGCATAAATTTAGAGCCAGTAGGAACCTGAGAGGTTATCAAGTCTATATGATCATGTTTAGGGATCCATTATTTGAACCCAGGTTCCTGTCTCCAAATTCAGCACTCTCCCCACGGTGCTATATACTAATTTCCCTTGCTGTTTCATGCTTAATTTTTATTTCTGTAAAATAGTATTGCCTTATATCATTTACTATTCCACCTTGTGGGGCTTCTGTCTGATGAATGAAAATCTTCTCGGATGAAAGAGTTCCTATAAATTCAAATAATAATTATTAGGGTTTTGAAGGCCAGACAGGACCTATAGAAGATGCTGTTTTGTCCCAGTCATCCTGGTATTCATTCTCACTCCCACCTCTTAAGCTTGAAATATGTTCGGGAAATAGTTATCCCTATGCAAGTTCTGGCTGGTTATTGGGCTTCAAGGTTGTGGGAGACTCCCAACATGCCAAGGTGATGTGACGTCGTAATCACACCCTGGGAGTTGAGTTTAAGTCCCCAGTTTTTGGATGATAAGGAAATCCAAGATTGGTGCCTGCCAAAAGAGGGAGCATTCTGAATTGCCCTAGTATCAGCTGTAACATGGGAACCACCACCCCGTGAGTCTTAGGAACTTAGGCTGGGTCAGGATCCATGGAGTAGAGACATCTACCTCAGTGTTCAGTGGAGATTGGACATGTTTGTAGATGATACTTTCCTCGACTGCAATTATAGCCAACTCCTGGGGATTCTTTGGAGGAATTGGCACTTATGCCTAATTCAGTTTTTGTTCCCACCCCCTTCTTGTTTCACTCCAATTCCTTGCTCCACCTGCTTTTCAGACTCAACTGATTTTAAAAATAACAAGAAGAGGGATGGGTCAGTAGCTGTTCTTGGCAGTTTCTCAGTTGTACCCTGGATGCCTTCACTAGCGTCTGGGGTGGTGGTCTGGCAACTTGAGAACCCTTAGAGAGCTAAGGAGTAGGTAGATATCAGGGAACATGCTGAAGGGAAATGAAAAATGTCTTCTGAGAAGGGGGTGGTGCTGCATTTTGGAAAAGGAACAGAACTAGCAACTAAAGGAAACTTTGATTGAAAACAGACTCCTGGCTCAGTGGCTGCTTTTAAGATGGGCCACAGCAGGTCTCCCTCAGCTCAGGCTCATCATGTTCTGGATCCCAGAAATGGGAGTTACCAGACCCAAGTATATTATGTCCAAGTTTCCTTGGACATAAGCAGTGTGTTTCTATAGGGAATACTCTCTTTTGCCCATATTCATTCACATCTGATAGTTCCCTCTGAGCAGTGGTGTGTACTTTAGAAGTCTTACAGGTCAACAGCCACTCATCTTGGGGGCACATACACAATAGCTAACATTTCTATTGTACTTTAAGGCTTGTAAACAACTTTACACACCCCTTTTCTCATTTGATTCCTACTTGTAACTTCTTCCTTATCCTCTGAGGTAGGCGGTACAAGTATTACTGGAAACTGAGATGAAGAAGGGAAATGGTTTGCCCAAGGTCACACAGTTTTACATGGTAGAGCTAGAAGGCAAACCTAGCTCTTAATCAGGAGAAAATCTCATCATTCCTTCCTTCCTTATCTCTACCTTCTGGAATTTGTAATCTCCTTTAAAACTGAGCATAGGTACTACCTTCTCCCATGAAACTTTCTCTGATACTATACTAGTTGCTCCCAAGTTGTCATGCTCTCTCCCTTTTAAAATTTTACTGTATTTATTTAATCTATCTATATGTATCCCCTTGGTAAAATGTAAACTCCCTAAGGGCTGGTTAAGAATCTCTGCTTTTCCCCTAGTTGAAAATCAGGCTGTTTGACTTTCCTTACACCTAGTACAGTGCCAGGAACAGAAAATACTGTTGATAGATGCTGGTCGAATTGAATTTCTGCTGTGCCACCTCTGGCCTTGGAGGATATGAAAATATGTTGCCTGGATTTGGTTCTTTTGGGAACTTTTTCTCTGCTAAGTCATTTGGGGCTTTACACCCAGGAAGGAGAAATACTGCCCAGAATTTTTACATTCTCAGTGGCTGCATTCCTCTCCTCCACTTTCCTGGTGCTTTGAGGAAGGGTCAAATGTCTGGGTTTAAAAAGCAAATCACATCACATCTCTGGGGTCTCAGTTTCCTCATTCTGTAAAATGAGGAGGTTGGTTGAGTTTTAACCTTTAAAAATGAATAATAACCCATTTTGTAGTACTTTAAGATTTACAAACAGCCCTTTTGTTGCTACGTTAAGGTTCACAAGTAGTCAGTGCAAATATGATCACAGTTTTCCAGTTGAGGAAACCAAGGCTCAAACAACTAAAGTGAGTAGCCTGTGTTCATGCAGCTGGTGAACATCAGAACTCAGCTAGAGACTGCCTAGTCCAACTCATTTTACAGTGTAGGAACCCTGCCATGATTTCCAGGTATAGCATGTCTGACTTTTGGGGTGGGTAGCTTGTTTATAGGCATGGGTTTTCTGTTCAATACCTGTACCTTTAACTTCCCCTTTTATTTCTAGTCTTGATTCTTACTCAGAATTGCTAATAGGGCTAAAGGTTACCCATCCCCTACCCTAGGTCTTAATCCTGTTAGCATCCTTGGGCTAACAGGAATCATCATCATTGCAGTGCTACAAAAAATCTTGGGCATTTTCTTTGACCATGTCTGTCACCCTGAGTAGGTAGGATAGAGAGGGTGCACACTTGTCAGATCTGCTCCGCAACTTCTAATGTCTGGTCTTCAGTTGGTCCTAGAATAGGGTTCTCTTAACCTTGTTTATGTCCTGATCCCCTTTGGCAATCTGATGTAGCCTTCTCAGAATGACACATTTTAAATATATAAGATAAAATACATAGACTTACATTATATTGAAATATAATTACCAATTTAAAAAACCAAGTTCACAGACCCCAACTTAAGAACCCCCTAGTCTAGAGGAAAGGGGCCACTCTTCAGGTTATCAGGTATTTCCCTGTCATTTTAGGACTTGGGAAAATGACTGTTACCTGAGTAGATGAACTTGAGCTTTGGGAGAGTGAGGGTGAGTCCCTTGCCTCCTGTTACCAGTTCCCCTCTTCCTTTAAAAGGAAATTTAGGATTTAGGCCTGTAAGATATTATTGCTGAAGTTGAACTAGGTGATGCCTTTTTTTTTTTTTTAACAAAAGGAAGAAACTGAAATCTAGAGCACTACATGTACTACATGTACATGGTAGGCATTTAAATAAGGATTTGTTGAGTTGAATTAAGTGACTTCACTTATTCACTAGTTAATAAATTATTAACTAGTTATTCACTAGTTAGTAAATAACTGGAATTCTAACCCATTGCCTCTGACTCCAAAGATAGTAAACAGTTTAATGAGCTTTCTGAGCACCATGTCTGGAGTCAGAATCCCAGAGCTGTCACTGTTATTTTCCTGTGGGGCTAGGACTGGATCTGTGATTTTATTGGTATAGGAAATTTTCCTACTCTACAAGTGCACATTGGAACTTTGTGAAACTTCCAGTCCCAGGGTCATATACCAAGTGTAACAGGTGAAATTTGAACTCAGGTCTTCCTGATGGGAGGCCAGCTTTCCATCCACTATTATGTTGCTTCTGTTACCTGTGTGACCACTGGTATATAATTTAAAGTTTTTTAGACCTCAGTTTACTCTTCTGTAAAATGAGGGGATTAGATTAGAAGACCTATTAGATTAGAAGTGTATTTCTAACCCTGTATCTGATCTGTATTTGCTTCTGCCCTAGAGGGGCCTACCTTTGTTTACTTGACCAGCCCATAATCTTTCTGGCCCTTGGAAAGAGTTTGACATTCACAGTCCTACCCTTAGGGCAGGAGAGCAATGGAGAATGTGACCTAGTCACAAGAAAGGTGGAAGGCAGTTATACCTTGTGGGCTTCATCTTGAGAGCTCTGACCCCTGGTGGTACAGACCAACCTTACTACTTCCTGAAGCCTAATTGATCTGTAGAAGGATAAATGCTTCCCTTAGTACCTGAGCGTGATGCTAAGAAGTCAAAATGATTGCCAAAGGAAATTGTTTCCCTTTTAGAGAGGCCAGGGGCATCTGTTGCCTCCATTCTGATGGATGTAGATTTTGGGCTTGGGTTTTATCAGGAAGACACAAGATTCCCTAACCTCTAAAGAGCTCTTAGTCTGGTTCTTCTGGCGGTCAACTTCAGGGACCAGGAAGGAGTTCACCACTTTGATCTAGAATCATGCCCATTGTGGGGATCTTGAAGAATTATGTCATTAGGCTCTCAGGCATATAAAGCACTAGACTTGAGGTCAGGAAGATACAATTTTTGAATTCTGCCTCTAATCCTTATTAGCTATATGACCATAGATAAGTCACTTCATCTCTGAGTCTTATTAAAACTCTCTGAGCCACAATTTCATAATCTGTAAAATGGGGATAACAGTTAATACCTGTAATAGGGATCAAGTGAGGTTTAAGTTTGCAAATTTTAATTTACTCTATGATTTTTAAGGATAATCCAGACCCATGATTTCACTGCTGTAAAGAGCACCTCGAAGAAGAAACCCTCTCTGTTTACCATGTGGAGGGAGGAAGGCCATAATGACCTCAGGGCAGTTGCCATTCTCCTTAGTCGAGGTTACCCATCCACATCATGAATCAGAGCTCTTTCATCTGGCATTGCTTTTGAGCTAAAAGACCTCGAAAAGGGTAAGAAAGGTATAGTCTTGGGGTGGTGGTGGTGGTGGTGGTGCAGTGAATAGAGCACTGGCCCTGGAGTCAGGAGGACCTGAGTTCAAATCTGGCTGTTGTATCCTTGGGCAAGTCGCTTCACCCCAATTGCCCTCCAAAAAGAAAAAAAAAAGATATAGTCTTACATCTTACTAACACATGAGACTAAAGGACTTGTTGAATTCCATGCTTCTGGTTAACAGCAGACCTGGGAGTGGTACTTATGTGAACCCAAGGCCTGTGTTTGGGAAGGAGTCCAGCTTATGTTTTCTTGGAGTAATATCAATACATGTATTGGGATTGTGAGCAGGGGGGGAAGAGAGGGAAGTAATTCTGAATTCTGGGTTCCCTACCATATTGTTCTTTGTTCCCAGCAACATCATCCCTTTGGTGTTGTCTCTGTAGGATGGAGGCCTGGTTCTCACTTTCTACAAAAGCCCTGCTACCCTGGTCTTGAGCATGAGGCATTCTTTGTCCTTTTTCCTAGATTACATCTTTTTTATACTGAGTTTAAACACCAACCATAATGGAAATTTCCATATACATGGTCAAACAGAAAATTAGGATTGTACATAAAACTGTAGCTGTTATGTACAACTTGCTTTACAAGTATTAGAATGAATTTGTTCTGTAGCTTTCAAAACTGTCCTGCTTGTCAGTGCTCCTTTCAGACTGCCCTTCTGTTCTCTTCCCTAAGATAGTGTGGTGTGGTAGGCAAGGCCTCAAGGGATAGGCCTGGGGTCAGATCCCTGCTGTGCCATTACCTAATTCTGGGTGACCTGGGGAGAAGTCAGTTCTTTTACTTTTCTTATCTGTAAAGGAAAAGGGTTGAATTGGATGATTTCTAAGATTCCTTCCAGATTGTTCTGTTCAGTTGTGTCTGACTTTTCATGACCCCATTTGGGGTTTGCTTGGCAAAGATACTGTGGTTTGCCATTTCCTTTTCCAGTTTGTTTTACATATGAGGAAACTAAGGCAAATGGTCAAGTGACTTAGCCAGGCCACACAGCTAATAAGTGTCTTAAACCAGATTTGAACTTGGGAAGATAAAGCTTTCTGGCTCCAGGCCTGGTTCTCTATCACTATTCCATTGCTTCTTAAACTGGGGTTGGTTTGAGAAGCACTGAAGGGGTTTTAAGTGGAAAAAGTCTTAAACCCTACACTGTTCTGCCTAGCTGCCCAGTACTTCTGGGTACTAACATTTTTTGTTAAAAGATTCCTTCTTGCTCTGAATGTTCTTTGATACTTGGAATCAGATGCTTACCTGCCTACTAGCTCTGGTATTATCTGTGTATTTGACTGTGGGGGTCATTCTCTTCCTAACCCAGTCATAATATACTCCTTGGTCCTGAGCAGAATAGAGGCTTCAGTTGTAGGAGGATGTCAGACACTGAGAGCTATAGAATAGGGATAGGGGAGGGAGGAATACAAATTAAATAAGGTAACAATCCCTGTCTTTGTGGAATAGACCTCAGAATAGTCACCAGGTATTAAGTCACTAACTCATTGTGTGACAGAGCAGGTCACTTTCCCTTTCCAGGCCTCAGTTTCTTCCCTTGCAAAATGAGAAGTATTAGTGTTAATTTCGAAGCTATTTTCATCATTTATCTTTATTTTTTCATTATTTCATCATCTAAGTTATTTTCAGCATTTGTTGACTGTTTGAGAATCTGAAAACCAGTGGTGGTCTTGACTTTTATATAGATCCTTATTCTTGTGTAGCAAGTGAATTTGGCATGACCATTTTCGGTTAACTTGATTTAACTGATGGCTGTTATTTAAGATATAGAACTAGAGCAGACCTTAGAATAATCTAGTGCAACAGCTTCATTTTATAGAGGAGGAAACAAAGACCAGGGAGGTGAAATAGTTTTCCTAGGTAAACCAGGTAGTGAGTATTAGAGCTGTGAATCTCTGATTCCCTGGTGGCTCTTTTTATTATTGAATGTAGGGGTTTACTGATGAACACTTATATGAACCTGTTGTGGGGGAGGGTACCACTTGATTGGAAACAAGCCTCTTCTGCTACTTTGATTCTTGACTTTGGGCATACTTCTCTGTGGCCTCAGTTTCCCCATCTGTAAAATAGTTGTGGGGAGCGGATGAAACAGACAGGTCCTCAGGGTCCTTCTGGCTTTAGCCTTATAGAGTTCTGTGATATTCAGGCATTGGTAAATCTTGACACCTATTTGCCTAAAGGAAGGGGGGGATAGCCAAACTGCTACTTGTTAGTGTTAGGGGGCTCTCTCCTCCCCATCCCCACCCCCTTCTGAGTTGTTAGCCTTTGCATCCCTCTTCATTTATTGGGGTTTGAGAGCAACAGAAGCTCTGAGAGGGGAGGGGCTTGCTAGTTTTTGAGGCTGCTGAGTCATGCACTGTCTTCTTGTAGTGAGTTGGGCAGGGCTTAGCTTCATGCACATAAGGCCCCTAAATGCAGACTCCTGTCCACTCAAAGAAGCTGTTCATTGTTTTGGGGGGAGGCACAGAGTTACTCTTTGACTTCTGTCCCTTCCAGGGACCTTCTGAAGGCAGATACACACTGCTATCTTCCTGCCCCAGATGATTTAAGGAAGGATACCACAGTGAGCTTGGTTACTTACAGACCCAGGATTCCTATCCTTTCTTGGACCATGAATCACTCTGGAAATCTGGAAAGCCAAAGGCCCCCTCTCAGAATTATTTAAAATACATAGGATTACAATAAAAACGAACTATATTGAAATTGTTATCAGCTTTTTTTTTTCTTTAAAGTTCAGGGACCCTGGGTAAAGAACCTATGATCTTGGGGAGAGGGACTTTCTGCTGTAAGCAGATACGAATAAAAGTGTACTTGGAACCAGATACTCACTTGCCTCCTAACTCTGGTATGATCTGTGTGTTTGACTGTGGGATCATGCCCTTCTTACCCCAATCACAGCATACTCCTTGGTCTGATCAGAATAGAGGCTTCACTTGTAGGACGTCAGACACTGAGAACTATAGTGGAGAGAGGGAGTAGATAAAAGACCAAAAGGAAACCGGGCTCCAGAAGCTGCCATATTGACAACCTGGGACACAATTACCTACCCATCAGTCTACACTCGGCTAGGTGGCGCCGTAGTACACAGAATACTGGACTGGAGTCTGAGACACTTACTAGCTCTGTGACCCTAGGCAGATCACTTAACCTCTCTATCTCAAATGTCTTCATCTGTAAAATAGAGGTAATAATAGCACCCACTTCCTAGAAATGAGGTAATATTTGTAGAGAGCGTTGCAAACCTTAAGGTACTATATAAATGCTAGCTATTGTTGTTGTTGTTGTTATTTTTTTAAGCAGTTGGGGTTAATAACTTGCACCAGGTTACACGGCCAGTTATTTATGTGTGGGTGCTAAGTTCTGAGGCTGAACCGATCCTGTCGATCCCAGGTCCTCCCGACTCTGGGACCGGCACTCTTACTCACTGTGCCACCTAGCTGCCCCTATTATTGTTACTATTATTAAAAGGTAATTTGTGATGGGAAGCACCAAATGGGGGAAATCAGGAAAAGCTTCATGCAGAAGATGGTGCTTGAGCTGACTTTGGAAAGAAACTAGGGATTTGCAGAGGCTGAGGGAAGGAAGGGGAAAAGGATGGGGTGTTGTGAGTTAGTGACAACAATTAAGTTAGTTTAGCTGGCTCCATAGTTTGGGTTGGGGAGTGATGTTATGGTCTATAAATTCAGGTTGAGGCTAAGTTATGATGGATTTTTAAACGCAGTCCCAACAATCAGGGCTTCTTTGTAACACCTCTACTTTCCCCAGTACTAGGGGGAAACACTTTGCTAATCATAAGGTTCATCTCACACCTATCAGATTGGCTAATAAAAGGAAAATGACAAATGTTAGAGGACACAAGGGGAGATTGACTTTGTTGGTGGAGTTATGAACTGATCCAACCATTCTGGAGAACAACTGTGTACACACTTTGACCCAGAAATACCACTACTAATTCTGATGGAATCTCAGTGTAGATTGAAGCACTTTTTAAACTTTTTTTCTTTTTCTTTTTTTTTTTTGTTGTTTGCTGGTCTGTTTTCTTTTGCAACATGACTTAATGTGGAAATGTATTTTGCTTGGCTGCACATGTATAATCTGTGTCTAATTGCTTGCTTGTTAATTGCTTGCTATCTCAGGGGGAGTATCTGAAACTCAACTTTTTAAAAACCAGAAGTTTTTACATGTAATTTGAAAAAATGTATAAATTTTCACCCCAAAAGAGAAAATCATAAAGTTGTATATCAATCTTTTCTTTGATCTTCACAAATACTGTGAAATACTGAGGATCAGTGGTATTTACTTTGGAGGAAGCCAAGTGCCTTAGGCCACATTGGAATTTTGCATTTACTTTAGGTTAGATTAATGCTAACCTCCTGATTGGGTACTTTTTCTCCTGTATTGTGAGCTGTAAAATCTTTTGTCTTGTGACCTACCAAGAGCAAGCCACCTGTCCTCTCTAGGCCTTAGTGTCTTGTCTTTGAAGTGTACTCAGTTGATCTTGAAGTTCTCTCCCAGTTCATTGTATTCCCAATTAGACCCTAAACTCTTTAGGGCAAAGTATAATCCATGTGGTGGTGTTTGGGTTTTTTGCTTTTTTTTTTTTTTTTTAAGCCCTGGGCTTGGAATCTGGAGCTCTAGTTTGAGTCCTAAATTCTACTGATAGCTACCATTATGACCCTGTAACAAAAAAACCCCCAAAACTAAAACTTTGCTTCAGTTTTCTTTCCTGTGAAGTGATTTCTGTGGTCTTTTCTAGAGCTAGCCTTCTGCTTTCTTACATGGGTTGAAGTTGAAAAAGTGTGTGTGCCGAGGTAGGGCAGCTTTATTGCCTACATTATTATGCCTTAGCTCTCATCAACTTTTCTGGAGGATTCTATCCCAACTCCATTGGTGCCTAAAGTTACCATTGCCTACAGGGTTTTTAAGAGCCCCACAGATACTGACATTTTTTTTTTAGCAGCCTGATAAAGGGAATAGAATAAAGAGTTAAAGCTCTGATTTAAATTCTAGATCATCATCTTACTAACTGTACAAGTTATCTCTCCAAACCTCAGAGTCCCTTACTGTGGCTTCCACATAGAAATTATTGTGAGGAATATATGAGATAATGGATGGAGAAAACACTATGGAAATATGAAATGTTATTTTCACCATAGTCTCTAAAGAGAAAATGATATAATAGCTGTGAACAGTTAAGAATTAGGAAAGGGCACCTATTATTAAATGGAACTATGTGCTAGAGACCACTATATTCAAAGCCCTCTCATCTTAATCAGTTAGCTAGTATAACTTTGTCAGTGGCCATTATACACTTTTCAGTTTTGACACATATAAAACAGAATGGTGGGGTCAAAGGAGACATTAGGATATAAAGTGGAAAAGTCAGAAAGAACGTTAGTTTGGGATTAGGACATATAAGACCCAAGGTTTATAAATCATTCAGAATGGCATTTAATCTTAATTTTTTAAATGAAGAGGATGAAAACCGTAGAGAGAACCAGCTTCCCTTGGGGAATGAGGGATGAACTAGGACTATAAAGCAGATTTGACTCCTTTCTTACCCTGGCTTAGTGGCATGTTATAATCAGATCAGACCTTTAGACTATAGTCCACTATCCTTAAATGCACCGAATAAGAAACTGATGCTCAGAAAGGGGAAAATGTCTAGGTCATGTAGCAAATTAGTAGTAGAGATGGAACTTGAACATATATTGCCCAACTTCTATGTTCTCACAAGACGATATGTTATTCTACCTCTTTCTTTTTTTTAATAGTATTTCTTCCAATTACATGTAAAGACAAATTTTAACATTTGTTTTTTATAAAACTTTGATTTTCTCCCTCCCCCCAAGACAGTAAGCAATTTTATATAGGTTATATGTGTTCAGTCATGTAAATCATATTTCCATATTAGTCATATTGTGAAAAAAGAAACAGTTTGCAAAAGGAAAAAAATGTAAAAAAAGTGAAACTTGTGTGCATCGATCTGCATTCAAACTGTAGTTTTTTTCTGGGTGTAAAAAGCATTTTCCATCATGAATCTTTTGGTATTGTCTTAGATTATTGTACTACTGAGAATAGCTAAGTCAGTCATAGTTGATCATTGCACAATGTTGTTGTTACTGTGTACAATGTTCTCCTAGTTCTGTTCACTTCTCTTTGTATCAGTTCATGTAAGTCTTCTCAGATTTTTCTGAAGTTGGCCTGCTCATCATTTCTCACAGCACAACAGTATTTTATTACACTCATATACCACAACTTGTTCAGCCATTGCCCAGTTGATGTACTTCCCCTTAATTTACAATTCTTTGCCACCAGGAATAGAGCTGCTACGAATATTTTTGTACACGTGGGGCTTTTTCCCTTTTTTATGATCTCTTTGGGTTATAGATCTAGTAGCATCTACATATTTCTTTAAGAAAAACAACAACCAGTTTTTGTAGATGGCCTTTTTCACACATGTTGCAGTTATTTTTTGACATACCCACTACCTAGTGAGCTTTCTTATGTTACAGACAAGATAACGGAGTTACAAAGAGGTAGAATGACTTGCCCAGGGTCATACAGCTAGTAAGTATCAAAAGGTAGAATTTCAGTAGTTTATAAATGCTTGTGTGATTTTCGAAGTGCTTCACATTCATGGCAGCCCTTCGAGGAGATAGGGATTTTATCAAGATAGATATTATCGAGGAGATAATATGTTTTACAGATTAGGAAATCAAAGCAGAGAGAGGGGTTAGTAGACTTGACAAGGGTCACACAGCTGGTATTGATTGATGCAGAATTTGAACCCTCATCCCCTACTCCAGACTTTATTATACCATATTATTTCCTTCACTTAAAACAAAAGTTGAACAAAAGAGAGCTGATAATTACCCAGTCTGTCCACTTTTTCAGTGGAAGGAAGGAAATTAATTTCCCCCTCTTGTCTTTAGGGCCAACATTGGACATTACAGTTACATGTGCCCTTTTCTCTACAACCAAATCTTTCCTCTACAAGTAACAGTTGCTGTTATCTAGAATATGGAGAACCCGATTTGCCTAGCTTTCCTCTTGTTTCTCTTCTTATGTCACAGAAAGGTGCACCCCAGGTTCGGTGAAACTCTGGAAAGATGGGGGAATCTTGACAACAGGAATAATACTACTACCTGAAGACCCCTGTCTCCAGTTTGTGTGATGCATATGTGAGTGTGTGCACACACACACATACATACATATATACACACACCCCCAACCTTGGGTACACACACCTTTTTTCCAGGGCTGTTCAGGCTGAGAGGTAGAAGGATCCTTAGAAGGAAGCATTGGCTGGTTTCCTTTCCAGGCAGGCCAGAGAGGCAGTGGTGGGTGGTCTGTGGTAGTTCACCATTATATGGCTAAATTTAGCTGGGTATGCTTTTGGGGAGGCTAGGGTTGGAAGTCATGTGACTCCTACCACATTCCTTTTTTCCTCTACCCACCCCATCAGTGAAGGGGGATCAGGAGGGCATCAGGGCTGGCATGACCACTGGTAGTGATTAAAGCTAACATTCATTAGTTTTACTTAGGCTGGTTTGCGGGGTAGGTGTGTGAACCTGAGAGATTTTAGGATTGGGGTTTGGAATACATTCATCTGGGGGGGGCGGTTCTGAGCCATCCAGATCACTGAACTAAATATAGTTGGCTGGGGTTCTCAAATGGCTGGCCTAGGGTCACATGATTGTTCCACCCAGAAGCTGCCTTGATGAGGGAGGGACACACACAGCCCAGCCATCCACCCTGGCTTCCAGTGGACTTGAAGAAAATGGTTTGACATTCTTGGGTGTTTTCTGTGTCTCTCCCTCCTTCTCTTCTCCCCCTCCCCCTTCATTTTCACTTGTTTTTCATTGGTTCTTTTGGGATGGGGTGGGGGGGCGGTGTTTCTGAGGCCAAGCAGAGAAAGGGGTTCCAGAGAGTAGCCAGCATTTGGAATACAAAGTGAGGAGGTCCTGAGGTCATGTTGCTTGTCTCATTTTTTTTGCAGTTAGGGGTAGTAGCAGTGCGTGGTAACGGGGAGTCTGTGCTTGTCCTATGCTCTACCCCCGTCTGGCCGCTAAAAAAAAACACTCAGCCTTTCACAGGCTCTACCACCACTCAGTCCCCAGGCCATGATGGATGGTCACAGGTGGGAGGTGGAATATGCCTCTCCATATTTCCTCTCCCTCCTTGTTTACCTTACTCCTTCAAACAGTTCTACTTTGCTTTCTGAAACTCAGGAGCAGAGGGCCCTGGCCAAGGGTCACAGGAGGAATCTTCACCTGGAGAGGCTTTTGTGTCATCTAAAGCCTGGAAGGGTCAAACACCTGGTAACCCTAGGGTGACTCAGGAGAAGGGTGCCTCTTCCAATTCACACTTGACCTCATGCAGAGGACAGAAAGCTAGAATCTTCTGGTTTAGGACAGCAGGTAGTGCGCATCTTTTCAGTTGCTACTATAGTCTAGTCTACTCAGGAGAAGTGAACTCTGACAGACTTGGGGTTTCTGTAAAGAGAATCTCTTTGGCAGTCCATGTGAAGTCTATGCAATCTTTCTCAGAATGTTTTTAAATGCATAAAATGAAGAATACAGTATTGAAGAGGAAACCAGTTATAATGACATAAAGATGTAATCTTGTCCAATCCAGGTTCATTGACCACTTCCCTTTTCCCCATCACTAGGTTTTCTTACAGACTGGTTTGTGAACCCTAGGTCCACTGTGCTAATATATGTTGACATATTGGGGAGGAGGGCTATCAGTGCAGTGTGAAGTTGAACAAGTAGTCTTGGACTTCTTACATTGTGAGATGGGTATGAGCAATTTGGTGCTTTGGTAGCATAAAGTGTACTCTTAAGTGATTTAGTTCCAGCCCTGGCAGTGGCTCCAAAGTCTCACTCACTATACTCGTTTTACAGATGAGCATAGGGTGGGGTGTTTTTTCATATTGTACTAGGCTGTTTGGTTCTGACTACTGTTGCTTTTACAAGGGCTTGTTAGTATTTTCTGGGGTGAGATTTATTTTTGGGATAGTGTTACCTTTTGGGGAAAGTGAAGGTACTACAGTCCTACCTTCTAATTTAGTCTGGGTCATCCTGAACTCTGCCACCTTGTTCCCTCTTATTCGATGGAGAGTGCAAGTGGGATGGAGGTCCTCTCCTTGTTCTGGCCTTGCCTGTGTACTTCCCTACTCATTTGATCCAGACCAAGGTGCTTTGTTCCCATGAGTAGGGGAGTAGGGAGTTGTTGGAGTGCAGTTTTATCCTATAACCTTAGTTCCTTTCTCTAAATCCCATGTTGATTCCCCATTGCTTGTCTGTCTGGGGTTATACCTGCCTAATTGTTAAGATCCAGGTTGTTGTTTAGCTAGAAAAGGCAGTAGAGATCTATTCCAGGGTTTTTAATCTGGGATCCAGATTATTTTGATCACTAGGTTCAATTGATTTTTTTAATGCCGTATATGCATTTAAAACATTGTGAGAAGGGGTCCATATACTTCACCAGATTGCCTTTGGGACCTTGCCCTCTGTGACACAAGAAAAGTTAAGAAGCACTGATCTAATCCAGTCTCATTTTACAACTAAGGAACCTTGAAGTGTAGAGGTTATGTGACTCATCCAAGGTCATTAGGTAATAAATTGCAAAACCAAAGTTCAGACCCTGGGTCCTCTTAGCACCATATCCAGTGTTCTTTTCAGTGAAACATACTTTGCTTTCTTTTCTGTGTTGCCTTGAGTGGGGTGAGGGTCTATGATTCTCCCCAGCCGTCTTGTGTTCTCTAGTGGGGAGGAAAGAGAACTGGAATTGGAAGGGCGCTCACTAATATGACTCAAGGCATCCAAAGCTATTGTGAGGTAGGGCTGAGCCCCAGGAAAAAGGGAGGTGGCTTCCCTGTCCTAAAAAATCAAGCCTTTTGGGACTCAAATCCAGAGCTGAGTAGGAAATACTATTCACCCAAGGGCACTAGGAGCAAAAACTAATTAATTAATGTGGGTAATGGGGCCATTGACTGGGTCTTTGTCAAACTGGGAATACTTTGTGGACCAAACGGATCATTGAATTGTAGATTGAGAATTGGGAGGCATCCTCAGAGGCTATTTATTTAACCCGACCCTTTAATTTTACTGATGAGGAAACTACCGCTCAGACCTGGATGGCTAAATGACTTGACTGAGTTCACTCGGGGTTCTCTAACTTCTGAGCCAAGCTCTCTTTCCACCCTAACAGGGAACAGCTGAGAAGTAGAAAGGGGACTTTGATTCCATTCTTGGTATAAGTGATAAGAGACTTTATTTGGGAAACAGAAACTTGGATGTATATGGAAGGGAGTTATAGAATCTTTTAAAAAAAAATTAAAGCTGGAAAGGAGAAAGGGTCCAGCATGTCATTTGACACATGTGCAAAACGAGTCTCAGAGAACGGAAGGGATTTCTTTACACTGGATTTGAGGGTTCATGACTTGCTTTAAACCCTACTAAAGGTGATTTGGGGGTAGATTTTCCCATCTGAGTTCTCTTTCATGAAGGAAGGACATTGTTGATGGGAGTGCCTGGCCCACTCTCTAACTGTCCCCCATACCTGGAATGCTCTCCCTTCTCCACTCCAACTGCCCACCTCCCTGGTTTCCGTTAAGTTACAACAAAAAAAATCCACCTTCTACTGGAAGCCTTTCTTCAGCCTATCTTAGTTCTAGTGCCTTCCCCCTGTTAATTATTTTCTGTTTGTCCTGTATGTGACTTGCTTTTTATAAATTTGTTTGCGTGTTTTCTCTCCCCTTAGGTTGTAAGCTCCTTGAAGGCAGGGGACTATCTTTTGCATCTTTTTGTGTACCCTGTGCTTAGCTATGGTGCCTGGCACGTGGTAGGTGCTTAATAATGTTAATTGATTGATTGATTGAATTGAGGTAACCTGAGAACCCAGCCCTCTGACTTTTAGAACTCTGCTACCAGTGTTTCTTTTCCCCCCACCCCCCAAGCCTCTAAAGCTGTTCTGGAAGACCCTTTGGTGTAATAGACTGGGAGGGGTTCCCTCTTTCACTTACACTGCTCTAAATCCATCCTCTTTGGATTTCCCCCTTCTCTCCCATAGAGAGAGCCATTACTTAGCTCTGTAAAGCATCCGGATAGGGGTTGTGGAATTGCTTGTTATCTTGGAGGTTCTTTGCGGCCCTTAAAAGGTGGGAGAAGAGGGTGGTTGCTTCTGGTGTTTTGCTCTCTCTCGTGCTTGTACTGGATCGAACTGAGGAGTGTGGTTTATGCTCAGGCATCTCCTGATAGTTCATAATTTTTCATTCATTAAGCAGTCTTTTGTTTTGAGCCACTCAAAGCCCTGTGCATACTGCAGTGAGTTCTGTGCATAGAATATACACTGTTTAACATACACTACTTTTGAAATCCCTTCCCTAATGTCTGGTCCTGGAACAGGGAAAGTCTCCTCCCCTTTTGGGGCCTGGATTGCTGAGTCAGCTCAGAGGGGGCCCTGAGAGGGCCCTGGGCTTGGCTTGGCTTAGCTTGGCCTCATTCAGCCTCTTCTTTTGCATCAAATGCAAATGAAGCCAAGTCAAGACTTCAAGCCCCTTCCCTCCTGCCTAATTCCTGAAACTGTAAGATTTCTATTTGAGATTTTCAAATTTCCTTGTTTCTCTCTATATCCCCACCTTCATGAGCCCTGGAGGATTTTAATACATTATTGGTTTCTTTTGAAAGATAGAAATGACCCTGAATACATTCACTATTTCTTATCCTCTGTATTTTGTTCCTGTTGCTAGTAGGAATTGCTAGTAGGGGCTCTCATTGCAGGACTGAATTTGCAGACCCTCACTCTGAAGCTACCTTGATAATATATCACCTTGGTTAAGTCATAGCCCTTCTTCTGGGTTTTAGTTCTTCCTTTGTGGGCTTGAGCTGGATACTTGCTTCTAGCTCTGCAATTTTGTGTCTATTCTCTTAAATATAAAGTAGATTTGAAAGGCATTTATGCTGTTATCATTGAAGTCAACTTTTCATTTATCCATACAAATTGAGGGTTTGGATAACTCAGGAGTTAGTTTTACTCTTTGAAATCTATAAAATAAGAGGTTTGGAGTCTAATGAAATATTCTGTAAAGCAAAACCTACCTTCTTTAGTAGCCTAACCCCAGTCTGTCTTCCCTCCTGCCCCTTCCCTCAGGTTGTCTTCCCCTATTCCTCGTATACTTATTAGTATATAACTGTTTACTTCTTGTCTCTTCCATTTAAATTTAAGCTCCTTGAGGGCAAGGACCTTGTTTTTTTGGAGGGGACCTCCCCCTTTTTGGTTTTCCCTGCACTCATCACAATTCCTGGCACATAATAAGCATTTGTTAAATGCTTATTGACAGCTTTTGCATCAGAGGCTACCTTTAATTTAAAAAAAAAAATCCACTACCTACATATACTGTTATTACAGTTTTAGGGAAGGTGTTATGACAGATTAGGAAAGTAAAGAAAGGGATAAATGGTAAAATCTTGACCGTGTAGTTCATGGAGATCCCCCAGGAGATCAGTACTGACACAGCATGATGTTTTAAACTGACTTCTTGGTACTCCTCTTGACTGGTGGTCTAGGCTATATGGACCATGCTTCTGGCCTAGTCAATTCACTACTAGAAGTGGAAGTTTTGTAAAAGTCTTAATTGGAAAAGGAGTAGTAGGTCTAGGCAAAGAATTTAAGTATGGTAGGATTGACATGAACTTGGAAGAGTAATTTTATTGATCTCTTATGTTACTATATCATAATGTTCTATCTCCAGTGAACTCTTCTTTATAAAAAAATAGTAAGTAAAACCAACACACTGCTTATGCAATATTCCCCGTCTATGGCTCCCCAACTCTGTATGAGGAATAAAAGAAGTGTGTTTCATCTATTCCTGGGGCCGAGATTGATTGGTCATTATAATTAGAGTTTGGCTACCTTTTCAGTATTTTTAAAAAATATTATTGTAATCATCATGTATATATTTTTTTGGCTTTGTTTACTTGATTGCATCACCTCATACAGTTCTTTCGATGTTTCTCTGAATTTGTTATTTTTATTGCACAGTAATTAATTAAAATCCATATTTCTACCATTTCTTGGTCAATAAGCACCCAATTTGTTTCCACTTTTTTCCCCCAGAAAGTGCATTTATGAGTAATTATGTATGTATTATGAGTAGTATTATGTATGCCTTTTATCTTGTGGTGTGGTATATGCTCAATACTAATATATCTAGATCAAAAGAAATTAATAATTTAGTGACTTTTCTAGTATAAGTCCAAGTAGTTTTTCAGAATGGTTGGACCATTTCACACCTTCAGCAATGAGTATTGTGCCAGTTTTTCCTTAGTTTCTCTAACACTGACTGTTTCTTACCAGTCTGATGGGTGAAAGGTCAAAGCTCAGAGTTGTTTTCATTTACATTTCCATTGTAGTGATTTGAAACATTTTTGACATGTCTGCTCCCTTTTTATAGTTCTTTTGATAATTTGTTCTTAACCTTTGAAGACTTATCTATTACAGAATGGTCCTTGGTGTTATTTTCCTCAATTGCTTGTATGTCTTGGATGTCAGACTTAGCAGAAAAAGATTATTTCTTATCTGCTAATAATTCCACGACTTTTCTTGCAGGATCATTGTAAAGAAGTTTCCTTATAAACCATTGTGGCATTATAGAAATGTGAATTGCTCTATTTAATTTTTTAAGTAGTATGTTCTAATTTAGGAAGGCCCTCAGTCTGCTCTACCTCCTAGACTTGTTCCCCAACCAGTTATAAAACACTTGGACTCCCATTGCTTTGACCCTCTGCCTCTGTTGAGTGTAAAGGGATACCAAAAATGAGAAGAATGGGAGACCACAGGACATGGCAAGGAGGGTAAATTTTGTTTCAGATGTTCGTGTAATTTGGATTCGTAGGATTTAAGTGTTAGAAGGAGCCTTAATTATACTCTAGTCTACTTACACCCTGACTTTTTAAGTGAAGAAATGGAGGCTTAGAGAAGGGAAGGGACTTTAGCCCAAGTTATACTGGTATTCTGTAAGTATCAGAGCCAGGATATGAACCCAGGTTCACTCCAAATCTAAAGCTCTTGGCGCTGCCATATCACCAGCCAAGGACACGACTTAATTTGGCATCTTCTACCTTTGTGCGCCAAAGGTTTTGGAAGATGCTGTGACATTAGGGGCAGGGAGAAGTTCACTTGCAAAATTGTGGGGTCAGAAAGGTCTAACATCTGTGTTTTGGTCTACAGCAGCTACCCTGGCCTAGTCATTATAAAAGTAGCTGTATAGCCAAGCAAAAAAGACTCCACCCACAGACCTAATTCTGACCTACAGTTGTTAATTGGAGAGTAAGCTAGGTGGTTAAATGGATAAAGTAAGGGGCTTAGAGTCAAGAAGATCTGGGTTCAGATTCTGTCTCTGATTATTAAAATCATTATGACTTAGGGGAGGGGTAATTCCCTCTACCTCTGTGCCTCAGCTTCCTCATCTGCAAAATGAAGGTGACCTTTGAAATCCTTTTAAATCTCTGATCCTATAAAGGTTTATGAAGTGCTTTCCTCATAACAACAGTGTTAGGTAGTCCATAAGTAATCCATTCCTGGGTTTTTGTTTTGTTTTGTTTTTGTTAGTGAGGAGACTAAATCATAGCAGTCCAGTTGCTCAGAATTACAGATACATGAATATTCAACAATTAAGACTCAAACCCAGACCTTTGACCCCAATCTAAGTGCTCTTTCCACTACACTGTGGTAATCACACCAAGTTATCAAGAGCTACCAGGGGTTGGGGCGCCAGCCTGGAAATAAAGTTGAGTGGGTGAAAATACTATGTACCCAGAAGGAGGGCTTAGAGGGCCAGGGGGAAGACTGGAGTGGCTGGGGGGGGGGGGAACCAGTGACGATTCCAGGCTTGATTTGTAGACTGCCTTTGTGGGGTGGCTCCAAAGGTAGTGTCTTCTCTGGGGACTGGTGTTAGGAATGTGGTGGTAAAGAGCTGGGTGGAGACACTTTCTACCCATTAAGGGAACAATGGTCAGACCATAGGGTGGAACATTCTCTTCTTAATCAGCTCAGTGAGTTCTCCCCTCTCAGGGTTCTGGGAGATGTCATCTTCCGCAGCTGGTAGCTAGGTGATAAGCCAGTGGAGAGGGGTGGGAGGTAAGTGGGAGAAAAACCTCAGGGTATTGAGTCTTAAAGGGCTTTCTGGCTATGTTGGGAACTTAGTGACTGGCAGGAGGGAGTGGCTTGGTGGTAAAAGTGGCTTCCTCTTTAAAATCTCAGAAGGTTCTCTGCCTATGACCTATAATAGAGTCTTAGAATGTTACCACTTGAGCCACCTCAGATAGCATATAGTATGACCCTCCTGGTTTTTTATAAGGAGGAAGCTGAGGCCCAGCCAGGTAGTGACAGACTGGGACTCCCACCCAGGCCTTGATTTTCATTTTGCCACTTTACTACCTACATATTTACATAACTTTGGCTTATTCATTCCTCACTACCTCTTTCTATGTTTATTCTTAGGCAAGGGTCTCCTTTGTGGTTGGGGGAGGATTGTCCCTCAGTAATAATCTCTGAACCTCAAGGATAGTGATGTGGTCCCCATATTACCAGGCTTGGGAGACACCCAGACTGGTTTTCGGCTTTATTGAATACTTGGAAGCCCATTCCACTTTTCCTGGGTACACAGTATCATTTTTCCATCCCTACCTCCAGTGCTCTTCCTGATACCCTTGTTCTCACAGTCCCTTATCTATGGCACCATTGGATTTAAAGTGGGAAGGAACTCTAGGTCATATTATTTACAATAGAAGTGGAGTGACTTGGCCTACATTCATAGTAGATAGAGGTAGTAAAGCAGAAGAACTAAAATTAAGGAAAATCCCTAGTAGAGGTTATGTTGTGTCTCTTAGTCACAAATTGGTCCTTTCTCTAGGTTGACTATCCTTTTAGTATCCCTGTGGATCTTTCTCTTTTCTAAGTTAGCATCCCTTCCCACAGTGCTTTTGGATCTGGTGTTGGCAAGCTTAGATTTAGCCTGATGACCCTCAGGTCTCAAGACCTTTATGCCCAGTCCCAGCAGCTAGAGGCCTGGGTTTAACTTTTTAATTCAGCATTACCCTAGCACCCTGGTACATGGTGGTGCATAGTATTTTGTACATGGGTGGGTGTTTAATAAATGTTTTGTTGATGGATGTGTGTTCATCATCTTGGGTCATGAGAAAACTTACCAAAAAGGTGGAATTTGGCTTAGCTTCCTCCCCAGTCTTGGGCCCAGAAACCGAGAAATTTCTGACAAAGTTAAAGGGCCAAGAGTCTGAGCTCTTCAACTTGAGTTTTCCCACCTTCCTTATGTAAGGGGGAATTGGTGCAGGGATTATAGGATCATAGGCTTTAGAAAGCTACAAGAAGTCCTTAGCGATCATCTGAAGCTTTTTTCTTCCCTTGGGTGGGGACTTGAGGCCACTGAGAATAGTTGACTACTGCTTTTGAGAATTCATTTTCTGAGACAGAGTTGGCTTTCCTCTCTCTGACAGGCTTCTCTGTGGGGGTCATTTACACTGTACCTAAAATACCCCAGGGCTTCTGAGATGAAGGTGCTTACACACACACATGTATTTTGTGTTCTTTTAGTTGGTTCTCTTCTGCATATGTTTCCAAGCCCTGCTTTTAAAACCTTGGGGAGAAGCTGTTTTCCATTGAGTGTGGATCACCTGAGCCTTCTTTGTTCATCCCCTACCTCCCCCCAGCATTGAGTTTGCTGATTGTGGGGAGGTTCAGATTTGAGGCCTGTTTGTGCAATGGAGGGAGAAGGGGGACTGGAAGTAGGGACTCATTTGGGAAGAGGGTGGGATTGTGCTCTTTCTCCTGCCTGCCTCTGATTCAACTAATGTCTTTTTCATATTGTGCCTACAGAGCACTCCGCTCCAGCCAAAGTGGTGAGGGCAGCCAACCCCAAACCTCGAAAAAGTAGCAAGGTATGTTGATGACATCAGTTGGAGGTGCTTCCCAGGGGCAGTCTTTTTTCACCTGGGGCCTATGAGATTGGGTTTTTCAGCCAGGAGCCTCTCCGTCTGTGGTACCAGCTGTCACTTCCCCCTCAGAGTCTGCCTAAACAGCAGCTAGGGATGAGGGTGGCTATTGGAATAGGGGAGAGATGGATGATCCTCACCTCACTCTTCAGTCCCCACTTCTGTGATGGCCAATATTAAAAAGGGGGGGGTGTTTAAGACTATCCTTAATAAGGCATTAAGAGATGATGGGAAGGGGGCGGCTAGGTGGCGCAGTGAGTAAGAGCGCCGGCCTAGGAGTTAGGATGACCCGGGATCAAATCCGGCCTCAGAAAATGAGCACCTACACATAAATAACGACTAGCCGTGTAACCTTGAGCAAGTTACTTAACCCCAATTGCTTTAAAAGAGAGAGAGAGAGATGATGGGAGGAGAAAGGTGATAAGGGCAAATTACTGTTAAGAGAATGGACCTAATTTTGTGTTGCAGGTTAGTGATTTTGGAGATGCTACCAACTGGCCCACACCTGGGGAGATAGCCCACAAGAGTGTTCAGGTAAGAGGCTAGGGGTGTCACAGTTGAACTCAGCTTGTATATATACGTTCCCCCACCAACTTAATTTCTTAGCCTTTGACTTAAAGAAGCTAGGAAGAAAGCACCAGAAGAAAGATATCAGTGAAGTGAAAAATGGATGGTTTAAAAGTAAAGTTGTGCTGGAGTGCTACCATGCCTGCTTTCGTGATCTGGACTGAGCACATTCCCCAGTCTCTGTCCAGAATGTTTTTGGGGACCTGAATTCCAGGTCAGGAGGGACCAAGAATAGCTTCCCCATAGACTGTAGGCCTTAGATTGCCTTGTTAGGCCTTCGCTATTCACCAGTTTCTTTATTCCATCCTGCTATTCTGGGACTGTAGGCTGGATAATCTCCCTGGCCAGGCCTCTAGGCTGTGACTGCCAGCATGCTCAAGTCTCTCCCTCAAAAGCTCTTTGCGGATGGGTAATGTGACCCTGGGTCTGGCTTCTCCCCAGCTTTCCCATAGAGGGGAGATCCTCGGTCGCGTCAGGCCCTAACTTGCCCAGGGCTCCACCTCTCAGATTAAGTAGCCAGCAGGCCTTTGTATAGAGTAGTAATAATAATAAGGTAATAGTAATAACTCCTTTCTGTAATGCTTCAAGATTTACAAAGTATTTCAGGAAGTCTGTGAGGTAGACAAGGCAATTATCCCTATTTTTACAGATAAGGAAGCTGAGGAACCAGGAGACTTGTCAAGGATCACACAGTAAATGTCAGTCAGGGCTTAGATTCAAACACTGGTCTTCTGACTAATTTACCCAGGAATTATCTCCCATTTAAAAAATCATAATAGTAATTGCTAGAAATTTTATCGTGCTTTAGGGTTTACAGTGCACTTGCATGTATGCTGTCATTTGATCCACATATTGTCCCTGTGAGGCAGGCACTTTTATCCCCTTTTACAGATTAACTTGAGACTTGAGGGATGTTAAGTGACTTGGCTAGGGTCACACAGCCAGTCATTGTCTGAGGAAGGATTGGAGCCTCAGGTCTAACACCAAATCCTACATAGCTACTATAGAAGAAACTCCCAGAGGTTAAGGTCTCTTAAACTACTCAGTATTTCCTCTTCAGCCTACTCCACTTTGTGGGGTGCTGTTTAGAGAAACATGGTGGGTCAGGAGGTTGCCTCTGCCCCTGACTGATTTACTGTCTTATGTACTGGATCATTTGTGAAGAGCCTGTTATTTCTTTTCCAGCCCCAGCCCCATAAGCCAGCTCCACTTCGAAAACCACCTCTGAAGAAGGATATGAAGGAACAGGAAAAAGGCGATGGCAGTGACAATAAGGAAAGTCCAAAGGCTAAGTCAGATGAATCTGGAGAAGAAAAGAATGGGGATGATGATAGCCAGAAAGCCGGACAGAAGAAGAAAGGTGAGTGACCTCACTCCTGGGAAGGACCAGACTTAGAAGCGGGTCATTCTGTCTTTGGGAGGTGTTGGTCTTGAAGGGGGTGGGAAGATATGTCACTGAAAAGCCCCCCCTCTCCCCTAACGGTGTTTCACGTGCTCACGATGTCCCCCAGGGAGCAAACACAAGTGGGTCCCATTGCAAATAGACATGAAGTCAGATGTGGCCCGGGACAAAACTGCTTTACGCACCAACCGCCAGAACGAGCAGCTTCGCCACCCGTCTGCCAGTCGTGGTGAGGTCAAAGGTACCTGAGAGTGGTGCTGGGTGGGGTGGACTTCTCGGTGGTGGGCTGGAGAGTGGGAAGCTATCAGGGATAGATAGGAAACTGGGGAAGAAAGGAACTATCCCTCAGGTGGATGAACCCCACCCCTCCCCCTTCTCTCCAGGACTGAGCCAAGGCCCTCCCTCTTCCCCGGGGTGGCATCCGGACAACAAACAGGAAAGGGCCTGGCCCGACCATGATGAGACGTCAAGCGTGAAGAGTGAGGGGGGAGCCATTCGGGGCGCGTTCCGGGGCCGAGGCCGGGGGCGAGGCAGAGGCCGGGGCCGAGGCCGGGGCAACACACGATGTACGTGAGAGCTGAGGATGGGCTGAGGGGAGTAGGACCGAGTGCTTAGGCTTTGGGTAGGAAGTGTTGAACCAATCCCCTTCTTCCCCCAGCCAAGCTGAGGTCATGGACGGAATGTAGCTCTGGATTCCTCTTCTGACCTTCATATAGAGATAGACCTGGAAGGGTCCTTAACATTGGGACTGAAAGGGGACTTCAACTATTAGAGCCTAGTGTCTAGTACAATCCAGAGAGGTGGTGATTTGCAGGGCCAAGTTTAGAATCTGGGTCTTGGGGTTCCCCAAATGATGGTCTTTTTACTCTTCTGTGTCTTTACCTTTGTCATCCATCTTGGCAGAACACTGACACCAGCTTAATTTTGTTCCTCAGCAGCACCTGTCTACCCCTCCATGGAATGTTCCCTAACAGGAAAAGTGCCTATCCTCCCATCACTGGATAATATCCTTCTCCTCCTTTCTCCCACTCCACAGCCCACTTTGATTACCAGTATGGCTATCGAAAGTATGACTGCTCTGATGGCTCTCGCACCCCCAAGTACCAAAGTAACATCACCTATTACTTTGACAACGTGAGCAGCAATGATCTGTATAATGTGGACCAGGAGCTGCTGAAAGACTACATTAAGCGACAGATGTGAGTTGGGGCTGATGAAGGAGCAGAGAGAATGATTGTGCTCTGGGGGTGGGGCAGGGCATTCAGAAGTCTAAGGAGATCTGGTTTCTGGTGGGATGATAAAGGTGGTTTGTGGTAGTGGAGAGGGTATTCTGTATTTGGAGTTCTTAATTCCTGCCACCTTCTCTGAGTGTCAGTTTTCCCATCTACAGGTTGGAACAGGTCTCAGAAATTTCTTCTAGCTCGAAGCCTGTGATCCTGTATTTTACTCTGCTCCCTTTTACCTTGTCAGGCCACGTTTATTCATATCAACAACGTGGAGCATATACTTTGTACCTAGCTCTGTGCTAGGCACCTAAAGGGAGGCTGGGCACTAATTAAGAAGATGCTTTCAGAGCATAGAGTCCTGTCAGGGAGACAAGGGTAATATGTCCAAAGGTTGTGTAACAAACAGAATAAAAGCATATGATTAATAATAGCTAGCATTTAAGATTTACAGAACAGTTTCCATGGATCATCTTTTATTTGAACCTCACAGCAATGTTACCCAGTAGGCACTATGTGAATTGAGATTGAGTGAGGTTAAGTCACTGTGCTCAGAGGCACATGGTTAGTAAATGTCCTGGCCAAGGTTAGCACTCTTAATCCACTATAACACCTAGCTCCCTCATTGTACATCTATAGGTTAGTCTAGAGAGATGGGGAAACTGAGACAGAAGGGTTTTGTGACTGCTTAAGGCCACTCAACTAGTATCTGAGATGGTATTTGGACTTATCATTTTCTTATTCCAAGAGTTGTATACCATACTGGTATAGTCTGTTAATGTCTCTACTACATACACTGCTTCTCATTTTATTAGGTAGCTTCTCCCTCTCTCTCTCTCCCCCCCTTATGGGAGGGTACCATTGCTGAGGCACAGGGCCTTTTTGGGAAGTGAAAGATTTAAGTGCAGAAAAGGGTTGCTGAAGCACTATGAGAAGGAAGATTTCAGTGCATGTTAGTGATCTTTGGAAAGTTGTGTTCAGTAAAGGTGCTGTGGGGTCCTTTGCCCACCCTCCCCTCTTACTTATTTCTCTTTGTTCCTTCCTGGGTGAGTAGTGAATACTACTTCAGTGTGGACAATTTGGAGCGAGACTTCTTCTTGCGGCGTAAAATGGACAATGATGGTTTCCTTCCTATCACCCTCATTGCGTCCTTCCACAGAGTGAAGGCCCTCACCACTGAAGTGGGCCTCATCATTCAGGTGCCAGGGAGTACTGGGCACTACAGGGAATGGATAAAACAGAGTTGAGGACCTGGAGGGAGGAGGGACCCTGGCCTTGGGGGTAGGGGGAGAGCCAAGCCCACCTCAGTTTGCATTGGTGATTGCCTCAGAAATGTGCCTGTTTTCTAGAATTCTGGTGGGGTCTGACCAACTCCAGTGGGAGCCTTGTCACTATTACCCACATTCCTCCCTTAGGCTCTAAAGGATAGCAAGGTGGTTGAGATTGTAGAGCAGAAAATCCGGAGGAAGGAGCAGCCTGAGAAGTGGCCCCTACCAGGACCCACAATGACAGATTATTCCCAGACTGACTTCTCTCAGCTCATCAACTGCCCTGAGTTTGTGCCCCGACAGAGTTTCCAGAAAGAGACAGGTTGGTGGGAGCAGGTTGGAAAGGATGGGGAGCAGAGCTGGGGAGACTGCCTATGGGAAGATATTACATACTACCTTAGAGGGAGGAGTGCAGGGCTTAGGCAGTGGTTCATAAATGTTGTTCATGGTTTCCTTGGAAGAGGAATGAGAACAGTTCAAGACTTAGGCCCAAGTGTGTTCTAATCCCAGCATTCCCTCCAGAATCAGCACCAGGTTCTCCCCGCTCGGCCACTCCTGTGCCAACCAAGACAGAGGAGGTCAGCAATCTAAAGACGCTACCCAAGGGCCTCTCAGCCAGTCTCCCTGACCTAGATTCAGAGAACTGGATAGAGGTGAAGAAGAGACCTCGGCCTTCTCCAGCAAGACCCAAGGTTGGTATTGATTTCATTACTAACAGTGTGGGTGGGGAATTGGACAGATTACAAAGTCCTTTGTTCTTTTTGCTTTGCCATATCCATTCATCAGGGAAGTTTCTGTAATCAGATTTTTGTTCTACAAAAGGTTGGAGGGCCTTGAGGCCAGTGTGTTCTAACCCTTGTTTGCCCTGTCCATCCTCATTCACTCCCTGCTCCCTTTCCTCCTAGTGTCTTAGTCCTAACCTGTCTCACTCCAGCATGGGAAGACCCTGATGTGCCAGCACATACACACAGATATCCAGGTGTGGCAGAGAACAATGAGGCTCCGAAGTCCCAGTTTTGGAGGTGGAACCACATTCCAGAATCCTGCACCCTCAAGGGTTCCTTGAGGACCCGGACCTTCTTAGATGGCTGCAGACCCTCCTTTGGTCTCTTGCCATAGCCCTTGATTTAATACTCCTCAGTCAGTTCTCAAAATTTAAACCTTTAAACCCCAGGCTACAGTTGAAACCACTCTTGTGTACTTTGTCATCAGTCATCAGAAAACAGCACCATTCCTTATTAAAGGCCCTTCTGATATACCTGAAGGGAAGTTGTTTCATCACTTTTGAAAAGGTATCAAGAAGCTTTGTTTGAGTCTCTGTTTTGCCCTTCCCTAAATCACTTTGTGGCTTTGGGCAAATGACTTCAGTTCCCTCTTTTATAAAATAAGAGGGTTTGGACTTTTAAATTTTTTTGTTTTTGTTTTTCTGAACTTAAATATTTACAAACAGGATCATTTCTATGTACAAAGAAGAACAGCAAAAGAGGATTGCCTATGAAACCACCAGCTCGACGTACAGCTTGCATTTCTTTTCATAATTATTTAATAAATTGAATGCGTGCATTTCAAAGCTGTCCTGCTTGTCTGTGCCTTCCTCTAAACCCGCTTCTGTTCTTTTTTCTGCATTTAAAAGAAAAAGCACTGACCCTCTTTGCTTTTTTTTTTTTGGCATCACTATTCTCTCTTCTCTTCCCCATATCCCACCATCTCTCTTCTTCTCCCTCCCACCCCCAAAGCACTTTGTAACAAATAAGCAGAATTAAAGCATCCACACATTGCCCATGTCTGAAAAAATCTCCTTTGACCTATACCCCCGGTCCCCTATGTCTCTGTTGTGCAGTATCTACATTCATCCACCTCTAGCAAAGGTCAAGGGACCAGTTGCATTTTCCTATCTTTTGGCCATTATAAGTAGTCTTCGGTTGTGATTTTTTTCCTCTTTTTATCTTAGTTGTTTTAATCTTGTACCAATATACCATTGTCTCAGGCTTTTTTCACTCTGTATCAGTTCTTCTAAGTATTCTCATACTTCTGGATTCTTCACATCTCTTGTAATATCCCATTACATTTATGTACCACAGTTGTTTACCCCTTCTCCAATCATTGAATTTCAACTTTGTTTCTGGTTCTTTGCAAGCATTTGTGTGCTTGGGCATGAACACATACACATATGTGCATAGGTTTTTATGAATATTTTGTTGTGTATGCAACCTTTTTGTCTTTGACCTTCTTGGGTTACCTTGTAGTGGGACATCTGAATCAGAGGGTATAAGCATAGTTACATTTTATAATAGAATTCTAGATTGCTTTCTACATTGGTTAGACCAACCCACAATTCATTAGTGGTACATTTCATATTTTATCGCATTGCCTATTTGCCTTTCATTTTCTTGAATTTTAATGGCTTTTAGTTTTTTATTATTTTTTTATTTTTATTAATTTGTTTACTTTTAGTTTACAAGATTCAGTTCCACAGTTCCCTTGAGTTTCAAATTTTCTTTCCCTCTTCGCCCTCCACCCCCCCATGGCAGCATACAATCAAGTATAGGATTTGCAAATACTTTCACAATAGACATTAGTCAAGTTATAAAGAAGGACTGTATCAGATGGAATGAACAGTGGGAAAGGAAACAAAACCGAAAAGAAAAAGAGCAGGTAGTTTGCTTCAGTCTGGATTCAAACTCAGATTTAATGGCTTTTAAATGGGAAATTCTGAATTAGCTCTGAAATGGATTCAGCTACTTCTTCTGTAGACTTTTCTTGTGGCCTGTCTGCCCTCTACTCTCATCTAAGGTCTTCACATGTCTGAGGCCAGAAAAATTCCAGGAACCCTAGTGAGGTATCTTTAAGATGAACTTTGACCCTGTGACTGACAGTTTGGATCAAACTGGCTCATTTACCCTTTTACCACAGTGTCTCTTAGTCTCTGTAGCCACAGTAGTTCAAAGTTACTGTTTTCCCTTCGGTATCATAAGGAAACTGGAACCAAATATCCCAGGTGATCCCAGGAATTTGGTGCAGGACTGAGTTCAGACTAAAGATACAAATTATCTTCCACAAGAAAAAGAATGAAAAAGGAAATGGAATTAGAGCTTGTGCAGTCATAAAAGGGATGGATGAAACAGACACATTTGATAATCTGCTTGTGCTATGTAAGCACTTATTTAGGTCCCTACTGGTGTTGGCCGATGCTAAACTAGGCAAATACAAAAATAAGTGATTTTTTTTTTTACCTTTTTTAAGGTAATTTCCATTCTAATGGCAGACAAATAAAATATCCATGTGTGTATGTAGATACAGACGCACAAAATGATTATTAAGTAGTTTAGGGAAGATGCGGGTACTGACAGCTGGGAGGATAAAGAAAGGCCTGATAAGAGTCTTGAAAGAGACTATCCTGGGAGGTGGAAATGAGGAAGAGGTTTCATTCTAAGCGTGAGGGACTGCCAGTGGAAGAACTGTCATTGGGGAGCAACAGAAACTGACTGAATGTCCAGGAAGAGTAATCCTATATAGTAAGGGTAGAAATGTGGTTTGTTGTAAAGGGTTTTCAGTGCCAAACAAAAGAGTATGCATTTTTAGCCTAGAGAAAGTAGAGAACTACTTTTTAAATAGAGAAGTGACATAGACCTATTTAGAAAAATTACTGATGATTCTTTAGTGAATGGACTGGATTGTTGGGAGTCATGAGGGAAGGAGACTAGAAGACTGTTGCTGTAGTCTAGTTGTGATGTGATAAAGGCTTGGAACTAGGGTGATTGCTATGTGAAGAGGATGTTCTTTAACTCTAGAAAGAGTTGAGTTTAGTATAAAAGAGGAGGAGCATTAGTATCCAAGAGAGCTGCTACTGAGCCTCTTGATACATACTGGCTGCATAGCCCTAGACATGTCATTTAACCTCACTTGGCCTAAGTAAGGAGCCATGGCATCCTTTCCAAAGAGTATGAGCTATCTGAGAGTGGTTAGATGGATTACATCCTATTCTCCCTGTAATAGCCATTTGTGAGGCTTTAACCAACACAACCACATACCCCTATTCCCCAATCAGTACTCCTCAGCTAACTTCTCCTTGAGGAAAGTTATAAGCTGACCTCTTATCTGGATACCCTCAGCAACAGTTGAGCTGGTGCCACTGGGAATGTTGACCCTTTCCCCCTCATATCACCTCATTGCGGCAGGAGCCCCTCAGAGGGTAGGCTTTACACTCTGGAACATTGACAGGTAAGAGTCTTGCTGTTCTGTTCTCTTTTTCATTTGGGGTGGAAATATCAGGTGAATTTCAGTCTCAGAAACCCAGACCTCTCGAGCCTTTCTACCTCCCAATTATGTCTTCTAATTCTCATTTTGCTTTAAAGGGCACCACCATCTTTCCAACCAACCAAGTTGGCAGTCTTGATTATCTTCAGTTCTTGTTCTCCCTCACTCTACATATCGGTTGCTACATCTTGTCATTTTCCCTTCTATCACATTTCCTCCATTTCTTTCCTTTTATTACATCACTACACCTTAATTCAGAACTGCATTTTCTCTTGGACTGTTGCAGTAGCTTCCTATTTGGACTCCTAATCTTAGATCTCTCATATCCATCTTCTGTACAGTGACCTGAAAAATTCAAATGCTTGTTGACTCTTAAGATCAAATGTTACTTCATCTTTATTAAACTTTTTAAATGTATATTTTTGTTTTTAACATCAATATAGCATGTATCTATAGTTTATAATTAAAACATTACAGATATATGCTCAATGTTTTACTTATGATACATGGTCAAAAATGTTTGGATGTTGCTTTTCTAAGTAATTCTAAGATTGTATATTTTAGATAAGGTACTGATGTGCATTAGTAGAGGGAGTTTCCTCATCAGGTAGTTCCTTATACCAATTAAATCAGTTGTTCTCCTCAAAATGGAATTTTTTACCTCATGGTACGGAACAGCCTAAGCATACAGATAGAACTTTTAACTCTTTCTGTGGTGACCAGTTGGCAAATACTTATTGAGTGCCTATGATATGCTAATCATTATAGAAATAGCATATCAAGGGGGAAAGAATATTGGATTGGATGCCATCCAAGAGAATGGAATATATGGAAGTAGTATAGCCAAGTTCTTTGCCACAACCATTCATCCGTAATCTAGAAACACCAGCTTTGTGTTTTTGGAAAATCCAAGAAAAAAGTCAATTCCTTTTCTAGCCCAAGTTAGAGTAACAGGTCTACTAACATGCTAAAATACAGAGCATGGGGGTGGCTAGGTGGCGCAGTGAGTAAGAGCGAGGCCTCGGAGTTGGGATGACCCGGGATCGAATCTGGCCTCAGAAAATGAGCACCCACACATAAATAATGACTGTCTGTGTAACCTTGAGCAAGTTACTTAACCCCAATTGCTTTAAAAAAAAACAAACAGCATGCTAGCACAGAGCCTTTTCTTATCTGTGAATCCAGGCAGGAAGAGGTCCCAAATCTGACACAGGGGCCTGACCCTATTCAGGGACCAGAAATGGGTGGTGACTGACAGCTCTTACTACCTCTCACTACCCAATATGCTGAGTCACAAATCCAGTGCAGACTAAGGAGAGGGGACTTAGAGTGGTGGTCCACTGAACTCAACAAGTTTCAAGTATAGAAAGTAAGTAGCTTGGGGCGGCTAGGTGGCGCAGTGAGTAGAACGCCGGCCTTGGAGTCAGAAGGACCTGGGTTTGGATCCGGCCTCAGACACTTAACACACACGAACAAAAAACCTAGCCGTGTGACCTTGGGCAAGTTACTTAACCCCATTGCCCTCCAAAAAGAAAGTAGCTGTGTGACAAACCAGGAGCAGAACAAGGCATCAGTTGAACTCAGCCTAGTCTGAAGCCTGCACCAGAATAACCAGGGCAGGAATTCCAAACTAACCTACAGGACTTCCCAACTAGCTAATAAATGGCTGAGTCCAGCAGCATGTCATAGTTACCTACTGTAACTCCTCTACAGTAACATGTAGGAACAAGCCTACATTGTCTCTTCCAGAACTAAATCAATGTAAGCCATTTTTACAGAGATTAGACCAGGAGAGCAGCAGCCAGATTTCCTTCTGGATCAGACTATTTTGAAAACCCTGAAAACGTGCAGGTCCCCAGCTCATTCCTTAATTACTAGAAGAAAGAAAGCAGCAGCAGGACCAACTAAAACATTGCTTCCAGAAGCGTATAGAATTTAACCCAAAAGAAAATCTGACATCCGGGAAGTAGGCTAATGGAACAAAGAAAAAATTCCAATGTAAAACTTTGTGAAGGAAGCCCAGGACACAAACCCAGAAGAAGAGAATGACTCCAAATGATCTACAAGCAAGCTCCCTCCTCCCCCAATTATAGGTGGGCACAAGTTTAACTAGAACTCATGGAAGAAATGAACAAGTTTTTTGAAGATACTTTTAGAAATAAGTGAAAACACTAAAAGGGAAAAATTGGAAGGGAAGCGAGAACTGTAGAAGAAAGACTATAGAAGGGAATTAACAGCATGGCACAATAGATTAAAAAAAAACAAAAAAAAAACGCCCAAGTAACAAACTCACTAAAAATGAGAATATCAAAATACAAGCTGAGTCCATGAGATAACAAGAAATATTAAAAAACAGTTAAAAGAATGAAAAGAAAAATGTAAACTATTTTTTGGGGGAAAACTGACCTGGAAAACATCAAGGAGAGGCAATTTAAGAATCGTTGGATTACCTGAAAAGTATCACCAAAAAAAGGCTTAGACAGTATTTTAAGAAGTCACAGAAGAAAACTGGCCAGATATCATAACCAGAGGGCAAGGTAGAAATAGATCTTTTAGTTACCTCCTGAAAGAAACCCCCAAATGAAAACTCTTGGGACGATTATAGTCAAAATCTAGAGCTTCAAGGACAAAGAAAAAATTATATGAAAGAATTCAAGTTCTGACAAGCTGGAGCTAGGATTACACATGTTTTAGGAGCCTCTGATATATAGGAACAGAGAGCTTGGAATACTATATTCCAGAAGCAAAATATACAAGCTTATTATGCACCAAAATTGAGTACAGTTCTATAGGGGAAAGAGTATTGAATCTAGGAGCTTCACAACTGTAGCATTTACTAGTTATATGACTGTAAGTTATTTTTACTTTAGTGAACCTCACTTGACGAATGGGAATATAGTATAGTGCTTGTTTAAACTACTTCATAGGACTATCATGAAAAATATGGAGGAACTTTTTATGAAAGAGTTTTATGATGTGTTAAATGCCATGTTTAATAGAAGGTGATATTGTTATTATTACTGAAGATATGGTCCTCACCTTCAATACATTTATAATGTGTCCCTGTCTTCATAATTATATAAAAGTGAGCCAGAGTAACAAGAGATGTCTTGTATCATTGAAGTTGATAACAGATAATCTACTCTTCCATGTAGTTTCCTAATTGGTCTTTCAACCTCTAGTCTCCCTTTTCTAGTCAAATCTTCTGTATGACTCCCCAAATACTCTTAAAGTACAGGTCTATGTTACTACCTTAATCAGAAATCAGCTGTGGCTGCCTATTGCCTCTGAGATAAAATCAAAGCTCCTCACTCTGGCATCCATAGCTCTTCAGGATCTGGTTTCAGTCTGTCTTCTCAGACTTATTTTACATTTCATTCATGTGCACTTTATTCCAACCAAACTAATGGATTTGTCCTGTGAAATTAACATTCCCTTTACTACCTTGACCCTTGTCTCGGAATCTTTATTAAAGGCTTGCATAAAATTCCATCTCCTCTGTACTTTTTCCTAATTCCCCTAATTTTTTTCTTTTCTCACGTTATGTGTATTTATCTGTTTACATGTTATATATCATCTAATTTAGTGATTCTTAACCTTTTTTGGTGTCATGGACCTTTTAAGCGCTGTGCTGTGCAATCAGAATTTTTTTTCTCCCTTTTTTGGAAGGGGGGAGGTAGGGCAGTTGGGGTTAAGTGACTTGCCCAAGGTCACACGGCTAGTTTTGTGTTGAACTCAGGTGCTCCTGACTCCAGGGATAGTGCTTTTTTCACTCACCACCTAGCTGCCCCTTCATTCAGAATTCTTAATCCTGGGTTAAGAATCCCTGAACCTAGTAGACTATAATCTCTTTTAGGGATGAGGACATTTTTCCTTCACCAGCAACCAGACCAATGTTTTACTTATTAAACACAGTCAGTGTTTATTAAATAAGTGAAACATCTTTTGCATTAGATAAAAAATTTGGGGATGATAGGTTTATAGACCTGTGAAATCAATGAAAGTTTGAGTTGTGCCTTGAAGGTGAGGTCCTTCAAAGATTAAAAATAGAGAAAGTATATTTATGGTGGTAAATGTCATCTGGATTCTTGGTTTAGGAAGCTGTTTCCAAGGGTCCCATGTAATCACATATGCCTTTCCCCTCCTACCCTGCTATGTCTTTTAGAAAGCAGAGGAGCCTAAGTTCCTGCAGCAAACAGCTCCACTTCAGCAGCTGAAATCCAAGGACCAAGATGAGCCAGAAGAGTTGGACTTCCTGTTTGATGAGGAGATGGAACAAATGGATGGTCGGAAGAACACCTTCACTGACTGGTCAGATGAGGACTCAGACTATGAGATTGATGACCGGGATGTCAACAAGATCCTCATTGTCACACAGACTCCACCTTACTTACGGCGCCACCCAGGGGGTGATCGTACTGGTAACCATACCTCCCGAGCCAAGATGAGTTCAGAACTGGCCAAAGTTATAAATGATGGGCTCTTCTACTATGAACAGGATCTGTGGACAGAGAAGTTTGAGCCTGAGTACTCCCAGATCAAGGTGAGAGCCTGGGGCCACATAGGGGCAGAAAAAAAAGTACGGTTTAGCTAGGGATTGAGTCATGTCAGTGGGGTTGTGCAGAACCATTTATCAGAGGGACTATATGTCACATGGTAAGATCAAGGGATAATTTATGGGTCACCCCAAGGTTCATGAAGAGGGAGTTAAGAATTGTTGAAGTATAGAAGGATAGGCTAAATTAGGAAAGGCTTCCAGGAAGAATGACTTCCATCCTACTTTGGACCACACTGTATTGAGGGGGTAGGTACTAATTAGTCTAGTTGAACTGGCAGCTACTCCTAGTATGAATAGCTCTGGGGCAAAAAGATCGTATTCTCAGATGGAAAATTAACCCCACACTAGTTCTCTCTAGAAGGTCCTTAATCAGGGGTCATGCTGGTGTTGCTAGACTGTCTCTTGACACTAGTTCCTATTTTCCTCCCACTTTTTGATGCTCTGTTTACAGCAAGAAGTTGAGAACTTCAAGAAAGTCAACATGATTAGCCGGGAGCAGTTTGATACATTGACCCCTGAGCCCCCTGTTGATCCCAATCAAGAAGTCCCACCTGGGCCTCCACGATTCCAGCAAGGTAAGTCAAAAAGGAGGGTGAGGGGTAGGGCTTATTTCCAGTTCTAGCAAAGTGAATTTAGAAGTTTTCTTTGTGACTTCAGGAAAGTTATTCATTTTATCTGGGCCTGTTTCCTGGTCTGTAGTGAGAGGGTAGACCAAATGATCCTCCAAATCCCCTTCTCTAAATCTTACCCCTTTAGAGATAGTATACTGTTCATACCCTCCTTTGATGAGACTTTACCACCATATCTACAGTTCCCACAGACGCCTTAGCCAACAAGCTGTTTGGTGCCCCTGAGCCCTCAACCATTGCCCGATCTCTGCCAACCACTGTCCCCGAGTCGCCGAATTACCGTAACACCAGGACTCCTCGGACCCCCCGGACCCCCCAACTCAAAGATGCAAGCCAGACATCCCGATTTTACCCAGTGGTGAAAGAAGGACGAACGATAGATGCCAAGGTGAGAGACTTCAATCCCATTAAACCTATTTTAAGTGAAAATAATTTAAAAAACATTCATTAATAATTTATCTTGTGCTAAATGTTGAGGATACAAATACATAAGTGAAGATAGTCCTTTAAGGAGCTTACTTTCTTTTTTGTTTGGTTTTTTTTTTTTTTGCGTTTTGGAGGGGGGAAGGCAGGGCAATTAGGATTGTGACTTTCCCAAGGTCATACACCTACTTTTTTTTGGTTAATTGTCTGAGGTTGGATTTGAACTTAGGTCCTCCTGACTCTAGGGACCATGCTCTATTTACTGTGCCACCTAGCTGCCCGCTAAGGAGCTTACATTCTAACAGGGAGAGGCCCTATATACAAGGGAATGGGAGTTGGGGTTGGGGGGGAGGATGTTAACAAGGATAGTGCATGGAGCTATAAGAGATAAGATTGGTCTGCACTTTACAAGAACAATGGCAATATTAATTGGACTTCACTTCAAAGCAGAATGGGGAGAGCACAGACAGGAAAAATTGAGTTCAAGTCCTGCCTCTGTCACTTAATAGCTATCTGTATGATCTTGGGCAGGTCACTTAATTTCTTAGGACATTTTTCTCACTTTTCTTCTTTAAGATGAGTATAGTGGTAGCTAATGGTACTTGTCTCGGGGTAGCTATGAGACTTAAGTAATATATGTAAAGTATTTTGTAAACTTCATAATGTTCTGATGTCTTTAATCCCCTAATTTGGCCTGTGTCTACTCATTTCTGAAGTGTAACAGAAAGTGGTTTGGGATTGATATATTCCTGAAAAACTGTGTGTGCCCTTGGACTGTGCATTTATAATCTTTGGGCTCTAGTTTCTCCATCTAAAATGGAGGTGTTATGAGTACCAAAATTATCTTAATAGCAGATATAGTTTAAGGTCCTCAGAAGACTTATAATTTTTACTAGCCAAATTAATCAGTAACAAATCCCGGAATAACCTTTTACAGATGCCCCGAAAAAGGAAGACACGTCATAGTTCGAACCCGCCTATGGAGTGTCATGTGGGATGGGTCATGGATTCTCGTGAGCACAGGCCCCGGACAGCTTCCATCAGGTATTTAGAGGCAGGGCTGTAGGAGAGGTATTCTTTGAGATAGACACAGAGGCATCTAGGCTGATAGAATATCCATGTAGATAAAGAGAGATTGCAGTGAAGGATTAAAGTCTGAAATCAGAAAGGGACTAAGGAATTGTTGATGAGATCTTAGACACTAGGAAGAGGAGGCTGCCCTTTGAATTCTGAAGGAAGTGACTATTTCAGATGAGAAAAAGGTAGCTCTTTACATAGTGGATAACTCTTATCTAAGTGATGGTATGAGCTAGAAGTAGAGTTTCATGAAGAGTTTTAAATTTATTAATCAGATACACTCCGTATTACTAAGGGGTGTTATATGTTTGACAGAGTTCTTAACTCTTTGAAATCATGCTGGGGAGGGGAGGGTAGTCCTTCCATGCTGCCATCATCCAGGCTAGATCAGGATGTTGGCCCAGAAGGACTGTCCTTCTGAGCTAAGAAGGGACCATTGGAATGTTTTCATTCATTTAACAGACATAAAGTACTAATGATTTACAGTGTACTTTGCTTGGTACTGAGGTAGATAAGGCATTGTCTTTGTACTTAGATCTTACTCTAGTAGGAGAGAAAAGAGGTAAAGAATATAAAGTTCTTTGGTGTGAGTTTAGGAGGGGGAGATGGCAGCTGGGGACTGACTTGTGGAGATCCATGAGGACAGCATAGTTGAGGTGGTATTGGGGCCATAGTGCATGTGGAAGGCATTTCAGAAATACTGCATTGTATCGTATTCTAACTTTGACTTTGTATAATGGAAAGAGCCTTGGACTTAGTTCCATCTCTGACACTAGCTAACTCTCTCAATAGTTAACTTGACTTTTCTGAACTTGTCTCTAAAATGTGGAAGTTGGAATAGATAGGGAATTTTCTGAGTCTATGGATGTGAGGGTTAAGTGTACTTGGGCCTGGAGAGAGAGGCATGCCTTCCAGGTGCGTGGAACAGAATAAACAAAGGTGAAAACACAGGGAAATATAATGTACTATTGGTGGTTCCTGGAGCACAGCCTCGGATTCTCCCCTAGGAAGACAGAACGTTTTAAGAGTCTAAAGAGGACATGGGATAATAAGGTAAGTCATATGTGTGTTGGTTCCCACAGCTCCAGCCCCTCTGAGGGTACACCAGCTGTTGGCAGCTATGGCTGCACCCCACAGTCACTACCTAAGTTCCAGCATCCTTCCCATGAGCTGCTCAAAGAGAATGGCTTCACACAACATGTCTACCACAAGTATCGTCGGCGCTGCCTTAACGGTAGGAGACTAGAACTGTGGTTGAGGAAGAGAGCAGCATCAGTCAGTCCAGTGCTAAGTGCCAAGAATACAAAGAAAGGCAAAGGACGGACCTTGACCTCAAGAGGGAGAGAGAGAACATACTACAGAACTTATGTATAGACAAGTTTAATACAAGATAAATTGGAGATAATCAACAAAAGGAGGCACTAGTATTAAGGGGGATTGGGAAAGGCTTCTTATAGAAACATGAAGGAAAATAGGTGGTAAAGATGAGAGTTATGCTTAGGTGATAGGAAATAGGAAGGAGGTGCTGTCCATCTCCATCTGGAAAAGAACCAGGAAAACTACATTGGCATTGTAACGAGAGGTGCAAGTCAAAATTGGTCCAGAAGGAGAGTGGACTTTGGTGTGCTGGGGACAGCCCTCTTTTCCCTAATAGGTTAGGTGTGTGTGGTGGGGTATGGTCAAAAAGACCTTAGAGGGTTCTTCCAGGTTAGGGTAGGGTGGAAAGCATGGATGGGCATGGACAGTCAAGATGATAGTTGGGTGCAGACTCTTTCCTCATGCCATGCTCCCCCAGAACCCTTTTTCTAATCCCTTGTCCTCTTTCCCTGTTCACAGAGCGGAAACGGCTAGGCATTGGCCAATCCCAGGAGATGAACACCCTTTTCCGCTTCTGGTCCTTCTTCCTCCGGGATCACTTCAACAAGAAAATGTATGAAGAGTTTAAGCAGCTGGCCGTGGAAGATGGCAAGGAGGGTTACCGGTGAGATGGCAAGCAGAAACTTAGCTTTAAATCAGGCAAAAAGGAAGGAAGCTGAGACAGGAGGATTTGGGAATTGCTCAAGCCCCTTGCATTTATATAGTAATTTAATTCAGCAACTCTTTTGTTTTGTTTTGTATTTTGGAGGGCAATTGGGGTTAAGTAACTTGCCCAAGGTCACATGGCTAGGTTTTTGTTTGTGTGTGTTAAGTGTCTGAGGCCGGATCTGAACTCAGGTCCTTCTGACTCCAGGGCCGGCGCTCTACTCACTGTGCCACCTAGCCGCCCCAATTCAGCAACTCTTGATGAAACATGTGCCTGCTCTACTGTATAAAGGGCTCAGTGCTGGGAGAAATAATCCCTGCCCTCAAGGTGCTTATGCCTTGTACCATGCACAGATAACTATAATACAATGCTAATTTTCACTAAAAATTCTGCTTTACAACATTCATTCTTCCACGTCCTGTTGCATAAAAGAATTTTAGATTTGGAAGGGACCAACCTAATCCAGCCCTTTCTTGCCAAAAAGACCCTTCTTCAACATACCTAATGACAGGTTGCTATCTAACTTTTAAATTTTTTCTAAAAATTGAACCTAAATTTGCCTCTTTGCAACTTCTGCCCCATATTTCTGTCTTCTCAGACTAAATAGAATAAGTCTTAATTCTTCCACCAGTACCCCTACTAAGACTTCAAGACAGTTCTCATCACTTGAAGGTTTAACTACATTTCTTTCAAATTATACTCATACCAGACTAATTTAAGGCCCTTCACTGACCATTCCTATATCAGAGAATTACAGCGTTAGAGCTGAAACTTTAACTTAAGACTTTTAACTCTAGCTGAAATAAACTTTAAACCTCCTTAGAGATCATTTGATTTAACCCCCTCATTTACAAATGAGGATATCGAGGCCCTAAGTGAAATGCCTAAAGTTACACAAAGCCAGTCCTTGGCTTCATCCTAAGTATCTCTCTGTACATCCCCTGTGTATACATTGGGAATTTTCTTTTATCTCATCAGAAAGACTGCAGTGTATTATTGTTGAAAGAGTTATGTCTCTGCTACTCACTTGTATGTTAATTGACTTAACATCTACCTGGCCCTGGAATCCCTCTTTAATAAAATGGGAGTTTTGAACTAGATGACCTTCAAAGTCCTTTCCTGCTTTTTATCTGTGACTGGGTTCGGACTCTGTGACATTCACTTTATTGTCAGGTCGAGCTCCCTGAGCCTTCCTTGTCTTATCTTGTAAAAATTAGGGTAATATCTACATTTTGGGTTTATTTCCTCTCCCACCCATTTCTACCTTTTGAAATAACACTTGTCTTCCAGAGGCCTGGGTCTGGTATTCTTTGCTTTGAGCTCTCCTTCCCTCTTCCTCCACCAACAAGAAGTGAATCTGCCCTTTAGGAGTCCATCCTATAGCCTTGTAATTCTCATATTCTTGCACACTTTTGTTACTAATGATTTGTATTTTATTTCTTCCCTTGCAGCTCTGTCAAGTTATGAATTTTTAGTTTTCTTTGTCTTCCACTATACTTAACAGATGGCCTTGCTCATTAAATATTTGCTGGATTTTATTCTTAGATGGGAAAGTCATACTGTTCCATTTTACAGCTGAAAAAACTGAGGCCTCCTAATTTATATCTTCTGTTTTACAGGTATGGTTTGGAGTGCCTTTTTCGATATTACAGTTATGGTCTGGAAAAGAAGTTCCGACCAGATATTTTCAAGGATTTCCAGGATGAGACTGTGAAGGACTATGAAGCGGGTAGGGAACTCAGAGTGGACTTTTTAAGTTAGTGGGTTGGGGGGAAAAATGGATCAGTAACCCTCTTATGATTATTAAACTTGGGTGAGGCTCTTATTCTAGTGCTGAAGCTTGAATAAACCCCAAAAGGTGGTTAGTGGGATTTCCTGAGGCCTTGATCAAAGGTCTAGGCTAGCATATGACCGGATTCCCCTTGAGTCAAGCCTGCAAGCTCTCTAGGCCTGGCCACTTCTAAACCTTGTGTCTTCCCACAGGGCAGCTGTATGGGCTGGAAAAGTTCTGGGCCTTCTTAAAATATTCCAAAGCCAAAAACTTGGATATTGACCCCAAACTTCAAGAATACCTCGGCAAATTCCGACGTCTAGAAGACTTCCGAGTGGATGTAAGTGAATCTTGCCACCTTTGCCCACTGTGGGGTTACTCTGTCTGTGTGTGGCTGCCCTCTTGGTCCCTGGATTGTAACTTGGAAGCTGAAAGGATTCTTAGAGACCTTGTAGACCAACCTCTCATTTTACAAGTTGAGGCCAGAGAGCCCCAAAAAGTTAAATGGTATACATACCCAAGGTCACTAGGTGGCAGGGCCAGGATTCAAAACCATGTCCTCTGAATGAAAATACAGTGTCCTTTTCACTGTACAGCTTATCAGTATCCTTTCTAAAATATGACGCTTAGAACTAAACACTGTGCTCCAGAGGTCATCTGTCTGAGGAGAGCAAGCAATCTCTTGTTCCTTGCCTAGGGGTTGGAAGGTATGATTTCTAAGGCTCCTCTAACCCATACATTCTGTGTTCTTCCAAGGTCCTTCCTTTCTGAGTCTGACATCATGCCATCTCTGCCCTTCTCCATCTCCTCCATGAAAATGCCCCCACAGTGACACCCACTGGTTGGTCCTGGTTATTGTAATTCAGTCTGTCTAGGGAACCCAGCTTCTCAGTCCCTTTGAGGGTTGTTAGCAAAGTTGAGTGATAGCGCCACTTGTGACATTGCATATGAAATGAGGGAAGCAGGAAGGGGGAGAGTACTTCAGGAATTAGATAGTCCAGTTAAGGCAAGAGAGGATTTATATGTTGAAAAGTACAAATTAGTTGCCTTTCAAAGGTATAGGCTGAGAGGTATGCACGTGGAGGCCAGTGTTTCTGCTGGCAGCCCTTGGGGTTTCATGGGTTTTGAGCTTCATTTGACTAGAGACACAACTGGTTTCTTCCTGCCGGGCTCTAGGACTCTTATGATTATTAAACTTGCATGAGGCTCTTATTCTAGTGCTGAAGTTTGAATGAATCCCAAAAGGTGGTTAGTGGGTTCCCTTGCAGGGTTAATAGTAATCTAATGTTCCTGTGAGACAGGAAACAATGGAGCTGTGATTGTCTCTGTTTTACAAATGGTGGAGCTGAGACTCTGTGGGGCTTAAATAACTTATCAAAGGGCACTCAGAAAATGAAAGTGTGGTCTGGATTTCCAAAAGAAATGTAAATCTAGAGCTGAGAGGGACTCTCGGTACCATCTTCTGGTCCAATACTATACATATAAGAAACAGACTCAGAGAGGTTAAATCAGATGCCTGAGTGATGGTGCTAGGGTTAGACCCCAGGGCCTGTTTCACCAAATTCGGGGCTCTCTGTACCATATTGGGTCTGTAACTAGAAGGGACCTCAGAAACCAGGCCTTGTCACAACTTGCCCGAGGTCCCACAGGTAATAGGTATCTGGTCTGTGATTTGAGCCCATGTTCTGTGATTCCAGAACTAGTGCTTTCTTTTGTACTATGCAAGTGTCCACTCTGTGTAACATGTGCCCTGGATGAGGAAAGAATGGAAAAGGGGGTGTTAGTTCTACCTCAATCTCATGTTGGACTCCTGTCCTTTCTGTTTTAGCCCCCCATGGGTGAGGAAGGCAGCCATAAGAGGTACGCAGCGCCGGCAGAAGTCAGGAAACGGTATCCGTCCCAGTCTTCCAGCAAACCGGCCACAGCGCCCAGCCAAGCCCATGTCCCACCTGCCAGCCAGTCTGCAAGGGAAGATGCCAAAATATCAAGCCAGCTCTCAGACATGCAGACTTTGGGAAAGTGAAGGGCTGTTTCCCACTTGGACTTGGGGAAGGAAAGGGAGAGAGAAGGTCATGAGAATGGAGAGGTTGGAATGAAGGTGGACAATCCAAGAACAGGCCACTGCAGTGCACGCAACTTGACAACAAGAGACTGGCTTCTGGCCACTGTGATGACCCATCAAAAGGAGACTCCCATCCCCACCCCTTTCCCTCCCTTGTCTTCATGTCTTAGCTTATTCGGCCCGGGGTGGGAAGGGGAGAGTTTGAGAGAGAGAGATATAGATATATATATATATATAGATAGATATATATATATGTGTGTGTGTGTGTGTATATGAGTCTGTGTGTATATCTATCTGAGAAATACAGATATACACACACACGCATATATGTTGTTTTAAATTATTGACAGAATTTCGTCCATATTACCAAAATCACTCTTCAACCCTACAGCTGGCAACCCACAGTCCCTGCTACCTGGTCCCAGAGACTTTTTCCTCTCTTCTACCCCATTGGTTCTACTATGCAGCCTGCACAGAGCCCCAGAGTGCCATCCCACCAACCCACTCCCAGGCTGGCGTTATCCTGTGGAAACTGCCAATCTCACAGTCAAGCGAAGACTTCTCCCATTCCGGAGCCATAGGCCTGCCTGGCTTCTAGGAGAATGATCTACACCTTCATCTGGTGGCCTTCACCACCATTCTTAGTCCTCCCTCCCCCACACCTTCCCAAATCTCCCTCCCTGCTTTGCCCTTCGGACTTGCAGACCTTGGAGGAGGAAACCAAAGGATCCGGCCTGGGGCTGGCCCAGCGAGTGGCTGCTCGGGGAGGGAATGCAGGGCCCTCCCCCTCTCACATACACTTTCCAGTCCCTAGCCCCTCCCCAAGCCCGAGAGACGCTGCTCACTGAAGAAGAGACCCTCTTAAGAGATGATTTATTTTATTTTACTTTCTCTGTCCCTTGAAAAATGAGAAAAAAAAGACAAAACTTACCACAAAAGACCAAAAAAAAAAAAAACCCCACCCCAAGCCACAAAAAGCGACTTCTTGCCCTTTGTTCTTTTGTCCTTAAAAATAATATTTAAAAAAGTTGCCTTATTGTGGAGTGGGGATTTGATACACACATGCCTGTTTTCCTCTGTGGAGTCAGAAACCTGGCCTGGGATCACAGACTAAAATTGACTTGACATCAGGAGTTCTTGCTCTGGCCCTTGGCTGGCTGGATATAACTGAGTTTCAACGGGCTAGAAATCATCCTTGGGACTGAGATACCGCCTGCACAGCACCCTTCTCCCCCCACCCCCACCCTCTGTGGCTAGAAAGGAGAGCCACGGCTGTGGAGGGGGTGGTCCCTCTGGATACCTGCCGATGCGTAGTTTGAAGCTGACATTCTGTGTATGTACTGTGCTGTTGTCGCGCCGCCACTCCCACCCCCTACACCCTGACTTTTTTTCATATGCTTCCCCCCAGGGTCCTGAACATCAGTTGAGAGGAGATGTGGGCCCCAGAGTGACACCTCCACTCCACTACCTACCCCCACATCTTCTTGATTTCGATAAGGAAAATGGCATCATGGGTGTTGGAGAATCAGTAAGCTCTAGTCTTACGTCAGCTCCTGTCTTTTGAACTCCTTGTGCTTCTGTGGCAATAGGGGGAGGCAGAGCATATTCTCCCAGGTTGCTGGGTTGGCTAGAGGGGTGGGTTGAACTGGCCATAGGGGCCATTGAAGACAAAGTTTTCTTTGTCCTTGTCCCCAATTGCTCCCATCTCCTGGAATTAGTCCAGTCTGTTGAAGTCTGGAGCCATGGAATAGGTTTTGGCCTCCCCTAGAGGCCAAGAGATTTCTTCTCTGCTGTGTTTCTCATGGTACATATGTATTTGGCCTCTGCTTTTCGTCCTCTGCCTAATTCCCTGACTCCACATCTGCTTGGCCCTTGGCTACCCCACCTCCCCCACCCCCGAGGGATAAATGTGGCTACATTTGTGGGGGTTGGGAGGGGTGGTGTTATAAAGGTCAGAATTGGAAGGGAATCTCCAAGTCAGGCCATCCCAGCCATGTGGTAAAGGCCACATGTGGACCTGATGCTCTAGCTGCTACTTAGCCGCTAACCAACTGGTCAAGTCTCTGAGTGATGATGGAACTACAGGAATGAGTGGAGCATCCCTCTGCCATCATGAACAAAGGTGGGTGATGGGTGATAGCAGTTAGGTCCCTCCATAATCAGAGAAGGAAGGCACAAAGGGAAGTGAATGTCTTCAGCATTTTCAGTCTTACTGTTAAGTTGCCATTCCCTACTCCCACTTCTTCCCCCAGGCTCTAGAAGTTTGGTCTTCCTTTCTGGGTCCAAATCAATATTTGGAGGGTAGGAGACCACTTAGTAATAAGAGCCATTGATAGACTTAGCCTCTATAGCCCACTGTTGGACTGGAACTAGCTTCTCTGCTAAAGGGACCTAAAATAGCACCCCACCTTTTATTCTTAGCTGCTCCCCCATCCTAAAAGCATCTTAGGTTTTGTCCTTTCTGTTATATGTGGCCCAGGAGCTGGTCTATAAAGCTCCTCCAGCCCTCTGGGCACCCAATCATATCTGAGGCAGCAGAGTTGGCAGTGGAGGGGATTTTGCCTAGCCTTCACCAGGGCAAGGGTTTCTGAGGCCCCCTTGCACTGGTCTGGTGCTTGCCTTGGCAATGGACTCCACTGGGCATTTCCCCCCACCTCCGTTCTTCCCTCCCTTCAGACTGACCAGCTCTGGTACTGTATCTCTGATACCACAGTAACCTCAAAGCTCAGTCCTCTGCCATACTTGGGGTTGGAAAGCAGGGAAGGCCAGGATAAGCTAGAGGCAGGGTAGCTTCCCACCTTAGCCATCCTACAGTGGCTGGATTTCCCTGCTGGGATTTCCCTGTGATTCCTCCATCTGTACTTGGCTCAAGCCCCAGTTCTTTGGATTCTTCCCTTGGGCCTATGGTGGGAGTCTTGTGAGACTTCTTTCTTTGGTTTCCCTGACTCCTGACAAGGAAATTCCCTAAAAGAATGTTCTCTGGGTGGGTATGTCAGCACTACATCTCAACTCACAGGTGGGAGGGTGGGGGGAAATTTTTTTTTAATGTTTTAGGGGTTAATGTTTCAAAGAGTAGTTTACATCTAAACTTTCTGAAGACACTTGAATCTAGGACCGACTTATCTGTGACAAGCATGCCAGGGGGGGCTAGGACTTCCAGGCCTGCCCTTCCATCTCCCCTCAAGGACCCCAAGACCTGAGTCACAAAGCAGCTCTTTGTTTCCTCCACAGCCCCCACCTGCCCCATCCTTCACCCAATATAAAACAAAAAGTCGTCTCCCATCCTGGATGGTTTCACTTACCTTCCCTGGATTGGCTTGTTCCAGTAAGAACTTTGGTATTAGCCTCTGAGTAGTGCCTCTTGTCCACTCCCATCTCTGCTCTAGCTTGGCAACTGCTAATCTTCCTTCCTGGTCTGTCTTGGCAAGAAGATGCACTACCAATTCAGATATCCCTCCATCCCCAGCCTGGGCAACTGTGACTCAGACATGGATTGGTGCTGAGCCCTCTTGGGAAAATTTTGTTTTGTTACATTATAACTTTTTCCCTTTCTTGAAATTTTGCTCTTGCAAAAGGGCGGGGGGCAGGGAGCCCTGACTACTCAGAGAAGGGGGAAGCCAGCCCACCTCGGGCCAGGGATATAGGGGTAGAGGGGACAAGCAGGGGCCAATGTATAATGTATAACATGTATAACATCACCAAAACTCAGGCCGAGAGCTTTGATAGGCTCCTCCCAAATTGGAATACATTGTTGTCCCAGGTCAGAAGGGGATCACTTGGCTTCCCCCTCAAAAAAACTAAACAAAACTGCACCCCTCTTCAGCCATGTTGATGGTAAAGGCAAAACTTAATAGCCTGTTTCCCCACCAGAGAGGAAAACGTCGTCCAGCATTGCTGTAAAGGACCCACCTTTCCCTGATAGGACATAATCTTACCATGTGCTAGAACATCACATTTAAAAGGACAAAAAAAATGTAAGATACTTGAATGAGCTTGTATTATAACATTAATATTATTCAGAGTATCTGCTTTCCAGGCTGATGTGATTCATTCATTATTCTAGTAACGCTTTAGTCCTTTGTAATTTGTGGTAATTATGCTTTTTCCTTTTTAATACAAAAAAATGTATAAAAATAAAAATTTCAAAAGACCATCCTGGTGGCTGCTTTCTCCCACCCAGAACGGGAGCAGGGATTGGATTGGGGGTGATGGATAAAAGGATGGAGAACTTCCTGAGTTGGAGGAAGCTGGAGTGAGGAAAACTATTAAAGCAGAGCCTGAATACAAAAGATAGTTTTGCAGACAGGTTGAGTTGCCTCTTGACAGCAATGGTCAAGAAGTTTCTATATTTTTATTTGGTCACATAAGATGTTCTGTAATGTGCAGTGGCTGAGTTGGGGAAGTGAAACATGGTGGGGAAAAGGGTATTCCTCCCCTCATGCATATACTTTCCTCCCTACCTTTCAGTTGTGGACTTTGCTCATATGGGAAGTATGAAATGGAGAACTTGCAAATAACATCCAAAACTGCCTGTGCCATGAGTGTTGGGGTGGCTAAATGTACCTGTTAGAGTAACAGGAACCCCAGGAAGGATATTCATGATTAGTTCTGTAAGTCTGTTTGAATTAGTTGGCATAGTTGGAATGGATACCCTTTTTTTATAACAACATAGACAAAAGGCCCCAAGGATAACCTTAGGGCAGAAATTGAGGATCTAGGAGGACATTAAGACATTCCATCCAGCCTCTCTACCTTTCAACTAATTAGTGCCCAAACTACAGTTCATTGATTTCACAGGTGTTACTGGTAGCCTTGGGTAAGGTCAGAGAAGAATCAAGCCAGAGAGATGGTTAGCAGGCATACATCTGACACTGTCTCATTCTAATTGTTTGGAAGATGGGAAAAGGTGAGCAAGATGATAGTACAGTTATATGAGTTAGTAACTCGTTGGATAATCAGATGTCAAATTAGTTTTACTTCAACCTGTGGGATATCTTTAGAAGAGTGCCCCAGGGGTCTTTGGTGGTTGTCTGATATTGTTGATCAGTGACAGTGACAGAATGAAGTATAGGTGTTTATCAAATGAGGATGATGGAAAGATAGCAATAGTGTTGGACAACAGAATCAGGATCCAAAGTAGTGCTGACAGGCTAGATGGGTAGGCAAAATCTGATACATGGACAGGTAAATGTAAAGTTGGGTTAAAATCAACCTGGTGGGCAAACAAACAGTAAATGTTATTTCTAGTAGCATGTAAGCTCCTTGAGGGCAGGAATGGTTTTATTTTTTGTAGTATCCCCTAATCCACCACTACTATGGTGGCTTAATACTTATTTTTGTTGAGTCTTAGTGGACTGTAGTATTGTATTCAGTTCTGAATGCCATGTATTGGGAAAGACATTGATTGATACAAAGGATACAGGACAGTGAAGGCTTGAAATCTGACCTATTCAAATACTAGTTGAGTGAACTGGGGTGGTTTAGCTTGGAGAAGAAAAGATTTTGACTTAAACAGCTATCTTCACATATTGGAAAGACTGGGGATGAAACTTGTTTTACTTGGGCTCACAGAGTAAAACTAGGAAAAACAAATGAAAATTACTCACACTACCTAACCACTGTGGTTGTTCAAAAGGGTTTAGAAAGGCAGTGAGCCACCTGTTATCCTGTTAAGTAACCATTTTAAGAGAGGATATAATAGAGGGGAGGCAACTAGGTGGCTCACTGAGTTTGGTATCAGGAAAACTCCTCTTCATGAGTTCAAATCCAGTCTCAGACACTTAGTAGCTATGTAACCTTGTTTGCCTCAGTTCATTTGTAAAATGAGCCAGAGAAGGAAATGGCAAATCACTCCAATATCTTTGCCAAGAAAACCTCAAATAGGGTCACCAAGAGTTGTATACACCTGAACAACAGCATGGAGAGGATAATAGGGTTTGGAATGGATGATTCAGGAGAGGCAAGAAGGATACAAGGGCCAAAAAAGAAAAAGCCACATAGTGTTGGATAATTTGCTGACAAAGACCATGGTTTGCCTGCTCCTTGGTGGTCTCCATCAGTGGTGTCAAACTCAAATGGAAACAGGCTGTTAAACTACATAAAGATCCCTGCTGGTGCATGTTGACTTAAAAAACCATGTATTAAAATTATTCTGTGTTCTTCTGTATTTATTTTGGTAAAATATTTCTCAATTACATTTTAATCTGGTTCTAGCAGCATTCAGTGTTTTCCATAATATGTCTAACATGCCTGATCCACATGTCTTTATCCTTGCATGGCTCATGAGGGAATTAAAATGTCAGGTGAATAGCATATGACATCTGACCTTTGGCTTCTAACATGAACAATGGGCTACCCCTGTGGGCCTGAAAGTATTTTAATTGAAAGAAACAAGATTTATATCCTGATCCCTCTCTTTGATATGAGTGAAGAATCATTGCAGGCATCTCTGAAGTTTTACTAAAAGCAAATTTGGGGAATGGTGAGCATAGCCTGTGTTAGGATTAATGTGGCAGTTAAAATTCAGTAGTTTGGATTTAAGTGTGTTATATTGGAAAGTTAAGCATACTGAAAAACACATGAATTTGGAATTAGAAGACCTGATCTGAGTCCCATCTCTGCCAGTTCTTAAATGTATGACTTGAGCAAGGTCCTTCCCTTTTCTGAGTCTTGTTTCATCATATGTAAAATGGGGATGCCATCATTTACCTGGGGGTTGGGAAAACATCTTATAATCTTTGATCTAAAACTAGGTCAGTCTTGCTGTTCATCCTAGAGTTAGAGGCTTAAGTGCTCTGGGGGTATGGTGTACCAGAGTAATCAGTGGGGGAAAAAATTGTCAACTGTTGGTTGAAACCACTGCAAGCTAAACAATTTTGGGGATGCTTTGGTATAGTGTATTGTGAAGATCACTGAAGCACATCTTGGTGGCCTGGATTTCCTCTTTCCCATGCCTGTTTGTAGCCTTAATAATGGAGGATAATTTCAGGGGCCTATAATGGAGAGGCCAGAAGGGAGGGAAGATGTAGTCTAAGGTTAGGGGATTTTCCTGGCTTTTTCCCACATCTATCTCAGTGGTCTCCTGAACTCACTGGGCTATTATGTGGAGTGAGGATAGCACTTTATAAACCAAAACCTATGTAGGCATGAGTTGCTAACATAACTCCTCCTTCTGCAGGTCTTCTTGGGAAGGAGCAGCAGGGGAAGGGAAAAGGAGGAAGCCTCCATAGTACCTTCTCCCTTTTTTTTCATTAAGGTATTGAGGTTTACCTTAGAAATCCAAGAAACTGGACTGGGCTAGGGTAGAAATTCTCGATGTACCCACCCCCATAACATTCCCTTTCCCTCACATTTTAAACTTCTCCTCTGTTGTTTGTTTTGAAGACCAGGGTCAGTGTTAATTTAAAAAACAATTCTGGTCTTAAGAATCAGAAGACCTAGCTTTCAGTCATAGCTTTTGTATATTGTGACCCTGGCCAAGTCACTTTTTACCCCTGAGCCTCGGTTTCTCCAACTGTAAAATGGGGATAATTCTTGTACTGCAACTCACAGGTTTGTTGTGAGGAAGGAAGGCACTTTGTAAACCTTAATGCATTAACTATTTAAATGTGAACTTTTTTGCACATAGGTGCTGAATAAATGTTGGTTGAATTCTTGAACTGAACCGAAAGTACCTCTGTAGTTTTTTTTTTAATTGTTTTTATTTGCAGGCATAGATTACAGGGGATGGAAGGACAGCAATCTCAAGCTCATAGTGGTACCCTGGGACTAAGTGCAGATGGCCCAGCTTTAGCTGGGGGTACTTTGAAATATTCTTGAAAGGATCCTTGGGAGACAGCTGAAGAGAACCTTCTTTCTGGCCATGATAAGCAAAGGACTTATGTCTTAGAGACTGGAAGGGTAGAAAAGGGAATGAATTTTGAGAAATTTGAGACAGCATGGAATAGTGGAATGAGCCCTGGTTTTGGAGTTAGATGACCTGGATTTCAATCCCAGCTCTGCCAATTACCACTCTTATGACTTTTGGCAAGTAATTTGTTCTGGGTCTCAAGTTTCTTTATCTGCAAAATGAGGGAGTTGGGCTCAGTAATTTCTAAGGGCCCTTCAAACACAATCTTACCATTCCATAGGCTCCCCTCTGTTAAGGACCCACCTATAGGATGAGAGGCAGGAAAGCTGGGTATCAAGCTGGTTCCTATCTTAAGTTCAATTCCAGCAGCTGCAGGGTGTCTGGGACTGGTGCAGGGCCCCTTATTGGATTCTTTTGGGCTTTATGGGGAAGGTGAAGTCAGGGGTTTCTGCTTAGGATTTCAGTTGTTTCTTTCCTGTCCTAGGTGTTTAGTGAAACGCCTCCAGGAACTGAGGGGAAACTGAGAACATACCATTTAGGGTGCTGGCTGTGCGCCAAGGAGTAAAACCTTTGGATACTATACGCTTGAAAGTATGTCTGGGGCACAATGATCAAGGCATCTTTGGGACTCTCTTCTGTAATTCAACTGGGCAACCAGGACTTAGTGCTGGTTTTTTTCTAGCTTTCCTATCTTGGGTCATGAACCTAGAGGGTGCTTTTTGGGTCAGAGTTTTGAAGATTACTCAGGACCTTATCCTAAATGAGAATATCTCAGCAAGCAGGTTGAGGGAAAGTTGGGCCATCCTTGGAAGGAGCCTGATCTCTTGGCATCCATCCTTGATATAATTGCTCTCCTATTTACTTTTAACCTGTGGGACGTAGGTCAAGTACTTCTCTCTGGCCTCAGTTTCTTTAACTATAAAATGTGGGGGGGTTGGACTAATGTCCTTTCTCTAAATCCAATGTTCCTGTGATTGAGTCTATCAAAGGCTAAGAGAGAAAAGGTAAATTTAGCCACTTCCCTGACTTAGACCCTAGAGAACAAGAAGGTATGATGGCCATCTCTTTTTCCCTTTTTCCTCCCTTCCACCTTTTCTGTCTTCTACCATACCACTGGAAAGGCTTCCCATGGCATTTTCTGGCAGGGAAGAGTAACTCTGATGTAATATCTGACTGCAATAAGCCTTTCATCCAGTCTTCATGGAAGCTGTTAGGTAAACAAGATTTCCCCATAAATTGGAATTTAGGGGCATACCTTCTCTCCCTTCTCAGCTCTGCTCTTAGAATCTGACGTGACCTCAAGAGGGCATCTAGGCAAGAGTTGTTCCCCAAGTAGTTATCCAGCCTACACTTGAAGGCTTCAGGGCTGGGGTATTTACTATCTCCTAAAGCAGTTCATTCTACTTTTGGATAGCTCTAATTGTTAGGAAGCATTTCCTTGCATTAAGCCTGAATCTTCCTCTCTACATCTTCCATCCACTGCTCCTAATTCTAGCATGGTAAACCTAATCTAAATCACTCTTCCACATGATAGCCCTTAAAATATAACTAGAACATTTTTCCTTCTCTTCTCTGGACTCAACATCCCTTGTTTCTTCAACCATTCCTCATCTAATATGGCCTGTAGTCCTCTAATAATCCACTCTAGTCAATCCATAAGTGGACCCCATCAACGGGGTCGGGAGCCCAACCCATTGCCTTTTGGATCTCCAGGCTCTAGTGTTTCTCCTCATGATAGTACTTCGTGACCCCACCTCCACCATATTACGTCTAATTAGAGGATGTGTTTACTAAGGCATAGCTATGGGAAGAGAATTGGGGTTGCTACTGTCTCTGGCTCCTTTCTTCTGCTTCTCTAAGAAGCTGTGTTCTTTCCCCCACTCTGTCACAATCAGGCAGTCATCAGGGAATCTACCTCTCTCATTAGAAAGTTATTTGGCAGAATTATCAGCTCTGGTTTGTCAAGGGAGACATTCTAGGTCTAATGGGGACAGCCCCCTGCTGGAAGCAGTGAGATTGGGGGCCAGTGACCCATGCCACCTCATTCTATCTTCTTGGGTGGGTCAGGGATGCTCTCAGAAAGAGGAGTAAGGTTAAGCAACATCACGTGTCTTTCATAGGCCTTCGTTTGCTTGAATGTGGTATCCGTCCCATGAAGATGGTCAAGTATTCCCAGCACTCCGTAGCACTGGTTGAATCTGGCAAGAGAACAGAAACAGGGCTGTAGTTCCTATACCCATCTCCCATTCTATAGTATCTTATGGCTTATAAAGCACTTTCCTCAAAGCAACTCTAGAAGACAGGAAACACAATTATTCTTGTCCTCAGAAGCTCAAAGAATGAAGTGACTTCTCTAAAGTGACAAAGCTGGCAAGTCACAGAATTCATCACAAGGCATCTCATACAATCTCATGCAATCTTCATAGAGGTTCCTTCTACATAGAATCTTTGTGTTGGAAGAGACCTCAGAGAGTATCTAATCCAGTGCATGTCCAAAGCATGAATCTCCTCTGCTAAAAAGCTCCAGGAAGTTAGGGGACTCATTCATTTACTCCCAAAGCAGTGCCATTTTTGGACAGCTTGCATTATGAGGATTACATGAAATAACAGATGTAAAGAACTTTGTCAGTGTAAGTTATTACTCTTATTATTTACCTTAATGCTTTTCTGAAGAATCAAAATTATGGGTGACCTATAATGGGAGAGGGGGAGAGCCTACGAATAGGATATTGCATATTCTCAGTAATGACTTGCATTAAAGTAGTGCCTTAAAGACGTCAGCTCATATAGACATGACTGGAATAGAAACAAGCCAGTTATGTAGCCAGAGTAAGGGCTGGACAGACCACGTTTTGCATTGATATCTATGAAATGTTTATAAGACCTTGAAGAAGGCCTCTGGCTTGTTGGTGGATCTTGCTATGAGTGAAATACTTAGGAAAATACAAATGTGAGGTGTTGATATCCAATCAACCACTTACTCTGTGCAAGGTGCTGTGGTGGGCACCAAGGAACCTTGTGATCCATATGGCTTTCCCAGCTCTGATTGTTCACCACTTGGATGGTAAACAGGATGATTTAGTGGAAACAGTAATGGGGTGCTAGTCCTGGCTCTGACACAAAATAATTTTCTGTCTTTGAGAACATTATTTGATTCTTTAGACGGTTTCAATTTCTACAAGTTGGGGGTTAGATTAGGTAGTATCCAAGGTTCCTCTCTCTAAATGAAACATAATCTCTACTTCTTTTCCTGTTTCAAATCAAGGACAAAGCCCCATTTTGTGCCCCAATATGTGCCATGTTGCCAGCAATGGCAGGCTGGCTGTAGAAGGCAAGGGAGTAGAAATTTCATATAGTTCAGATCTGGGCTAATTCCTAGGGTCAGAGAGCTCTTGAGGAGGACCTTACTTGAGGTGATGGTAGTCATGGAATTCCGGTGAAGGCAGAAAAGGCAGGTGGTAACCGCAGTGAGAAATGGTGGTGATGATGAGAACCAAGGAAAACCACATGGTGATGGAAGACAGGTGAGAGCCCATTACCATGGGACCCACCATGGCTGGCAGCATGTTGGAGACCTGCAGTTAGGAGACAGCTTTGTTTTGAGGAGCAAGGAAGGAGATGTAGGGGGCTGCCATCATGAGTGGGGACAAGAGGGGCTAAAAGAAAGGACTTCAAGAAGTTTATGTGAGAAATAATCGAAGGCCAGTGATGTGGAGAGTGTATGCTAGGGAAACTAGACACTGACTTGTTCTTCTCTCTTCAATCAGCCCCTTAAGACTAATTTCGCTTGGGGGCGGCTAAGTGGTGCACTGAATAGAGCACTGGCCCTGGAGTCAGGAGAACCTGAGTTCAAATTCGGCCTCAGACACTTAACACAAAAAACTAGCCGTGTGACCTTGGGCAAGTCACTTAACCACAACTGCCCCTCCAAAAAGGAAAAAAAAACAAACTAATTCCACTTGATGGGGCTATATTGTTCCTAAGAGGATCCTATGACATTAGTGGATCTTCAGATACTTAGGGTCTGCTTGGATCATAACCCTAAGAATGGAGGAGGAAGAGGGAGGGTACTTTAGAAACGAAGTGGCTTTCTGATGCATCCTGGACTAAGGAACAAGACCAGAGTAAAGCCAGCCTGCCTGAGAATTAAGTAAGGTTATGTCTGTCCCTCCCCTAGGCTAGGTGGGAAGGGAGTAACAGCCTGAGTCTCTGCTTACCACATGCTCTATAGGGTGAGCATAGAGAGAGACTACACAGATGGGGGCCGTCCACTCATGGTGTTTCTTATGGAATCGCTTATAGAACGTGGGGTGATGAAGAAGCCTGTAGTGAAAAAGAAATAATCATCATTCCCCTGCGTGATAAAAAGCATGGATGGAAAGTAACAAGCCAAAGGACGAGAACACTTCACGGCTGGGGGACTCAAGGATGTTCCTGAAGCCACCCCAGGTCAGTGAGCTGGAGGTGGGGTCCTGTACCTTTGTAATTTCCTTTAAGGTTTACAAGGTCCTTTCTTAACGCTCCTGGACTGGTAATCCCATCTTCATAGATGGGGAAGTAGACTTAAGTGAAGTCACTTTCCCAAGGTCAATGACAACTGTTAGAGAAGAGATTCAAATCTAGGTCCTTCTTGGTTCAAAGTCGTAATGGTCCCATGAAGCTTAGATTAGAGGGAGGCTGGTCCTAGACCAAGGACTCGGGCTCTGCTCTCCTGAGTTTGGACCTCAGCTCTGAATTTTAATTTCTTATTGTGTGAAATGCGGCTCAGACAGTGGTGAAAAAGTCTGCTCTTCCCCTTCCCACCCCAGCTCACCGGTGTGAATAGTAGAACATGACTTCTTCTACCAGTACGAAGACAGACAGCTCCAAGAGGAACCAGTGAAAGGTGGGCAACTCAGGGCGGCAAGGATCTTCTCGCCACTTGAGGAGGGGATAGAAGAGCCCCAGCATGGGGAAGGAGATGATGTACTGGTTACAGAGGACTGTAACAAGAGCCTGGCGGAGTTTCATGGGGTCTACCTGTACCAGGAAAGGAATACTAGTAAGCCAAAGGAGGTTATGATCTTTGGGTTGGGCCAGTTCACTGTGGCATAGGGCAGTGGGATTGGGGTAGGGACCTTCCCTTGTTTTCTTGGTAGGAGTCCTGTCCCACCTTGCTGACATAGCACAATACCATATAGATACTAAACACTTATTAAATATTTGGTGATGTTAATAATAATAATAATAGTTCATGTATGTATATCTTTATAGTCTGAGGATTACAAAAGGCTTTCTTCATAAGAGCTCTGAAACATAAGAGGGTAAGCATTCCTGTCCCTTTTTGAGGGCAGAGATGCAGAGAGGCAGAGTGACTGACTCAGATCGATCACAAGGTTCATCTGTGACTAATACAGAGCCAAGACTCAGACCCTTGTCTTCTGACTGCTACTTCTACTTTGCCATGAAAATCACAAATACCCAAAAGCATCACTTCCAGTTCCATAGTTCTGTGATGGTTCCACCTAGGAATGTGCTGGTAAATATTTAATAACTGGCTCTTCAGGGCGGGGAAAGGCAAGTGTGAAACATTTTTAAGTTTAATCTGCATTACTAATCTTTTTTTCTATAATTTTCTTAAGTCTAGAACAGAGGTGTCAAACTCAAACAGAAAGTGATTCCTAGCACCCACTTACTGAATTAGAAAATCACAAATTAACATCATCTATGTTGTCCTGCATTTTTATTTTGTTAACCATTTCCCATTTACATTTTAGGTAGGGAAATTTGTTGGCCCCTTGCTGTCTGTAGGTCATAAGTTTGACACCTTTGGAAATCTAGGCCATGAACAAAGCAATAAATTGAGCCCTGATTTGTAGAAGTATAAATGCTCACATTGAACATTTAACAGTTTGCCTACACATGGATAACCTATATCAAATGACTTGCCTTCTCAGTGGGGGTGGGGAATCAGGCAAGATAAAAGGGAGAAAATTTGGAGCTCAAAAGTTTTAAAACAAATGTTGAAAATTGTTTTTACATGTAACTGGGGAAAAATAAAATACTAAATTTATATGAAAAAAAATTTAACAGTCTGCCCTCAAAAGCAGTTCAAACTGGCTCCACCCATAGACATACATAATTGTATGGATGGATGTGAGGCTCCTCCCAGCCTCAGCCTGCTTTCCCCTACCAATGCCACCAAAGCTGAAATAGTTGGCAGTGTACTGCCAGGAGGGTTTACTGGCAAAACTCCTTTCCTTGACTGGAAGCCTATATACCCAAAAGTCTAATACCTCCAGTACCTGTGCAAACCTAGTTTTCCCCAAGGCAGATCTCTTTTGGTCTGAGAATTCTCTGGATTTCAGATTATATCTTTGCCAAAGAGGAGGAGAAATCGGAGCTTAGCACCCCACCTAGTGGGGAAGACAGATATGGGCAGGTCCCCAGCTATATCCCTCCTGCAGCAGTTCTCATCATAACATTCTACTGGAAAAAGGTCCAAGGTCCCAGAGTAATGCTTCTTTTTTAACTCTATGAGCCTCACTCTACTCTTGAACTATATAAAGTAAAAGCAGCCTCTGGTAGCCTAGTGGGGCTGTGTTCTTGGCTGAGTCCAAAATGGGTTAAAAGGAAAGTCAGGGCATGTCTGGTCCAAATGAGGATGAATCACTGTATAAACTGGATTCTCATCACAGCTGTACTATCAAGCAAGACACTGGACTTTTCTTTTTCTTAGAGCTTCATATCTGTTTTATTAGTCTGACACCACACATCACATATAATACACAACCCTCTGCTCTTTGTCTTTCCCTGGTACCAAGGCACTGAGTAACAGTGTAATTTGCTCAAAGTCCAGAGGCCATCAGTTTTTTGACCCCCAACTACTAAATACTGTTTGTTCTGATACGTATGTCCTATCTGGGGATGAGAGTCTAGAGGTCTGAAGCATCATAGAAAAACCAGTGGTCTGGGAGTCAGTAGACCTGGCTTTAAATCCTACCATTCCTGTTTTCTGTGTGGCCTTGGGCAAATCACTTCTTTCTCATCCTCAGTTTACTCATTTATAAAATGAGGTGAGAGTTGTATTAAATGACCTTTAACATCCCTTCTAACTCTAAATCTTACGATCCAATCCTAACAAACAAAAGGTCTGGTCACTAACAATTTATGGTAGTTGTTTATATGTAGGGCTTAACTTTTTTAACTTAACTTTTTTTGCAGCTCCATCATGCTTCTACCTTGTCCTGCCTCTCCCCACCCTCAAAATGACATGAAGACTTCAAATAGTCAAAGTGCTGCTAGAAACACTTACAGGATCATTCTTGCCATCTTGAATTCGGTAGCGGGAAATAAAATATGGCTTCCCAGTTGTGTCCACCACCAGAAGAAGGGCATTAAAACTCCAAAATACTATGGTAGGAATAAGAACTGTACCTATAGCAAGGGAGACAAAGTAAGTGCTAGTCAAAGTCAGCCCTACATTCCTATCTTTCCACCCCCCAACTTTGGCCTTTACAAGGTTGGAGTATCTTTAAAGAAATGGGCCTAATTTTCTGATTAACCAAAGAAGGCAAGAGGCCCTTTAAGCCTATTAGCCTAAAGCAGGGTCTGCAGTGATTGAAGTGGCTGTACTTTAGTTCTTTTGGGAATTATACCATTAAAGAGTTCTCCAGAGAGATTCTGAAATGAAGGAATGGAATGCCCACTTTCTTGGAAAATGTTTTCATCTGTAAACTAGACTGGTGAACCCAATGCTTCCTTTTTCAGCCCACATTATGAGATATGGTAGCACTTCTAGGACTGTATCCCAGAGATATCATACAAATGGGAAGAAGACTCATATGTACAGAAATATATAGCAGCTCTTTTTGTGGTGGCAAAGAATTGGAAATCAAGGGGATGCCCATCAACTGGGGGATGGCTAAGCAAATTGTGGTATGTGAATATAGTGGAATACTATTGTGGTATAAAAAATGAGGAGCAGACAGACTTCATAATAACCTGGAAAGACTTACATAAACTGATGCTGAGTGAGGAGAGCAGAACCAGGAGAACCTTGTACATAATTACAGACACAGTGTATCTGTGATGACTAACTTTGATAGACTGGGCTCTTCTCAGCAATGCAAGGTTCTAAGATAACTCCAAAAGACTCATGATGGAAAAAGCTAGCTACATCCAGAGAAAGAATTACTGAGAGTACTGGGGGGGAGGAGCCAAGATGGCGGAAAGGAAGCAGTAACCTCGCTGAGCATCTCGGTCACTAAGGCTCAAAGGGTGAATCTGAGTGGAATCCGGAGTGACGGAGCCCACTGGAAGACGAAGTGTGGCAGAGTCCAGCCCAGGAGGTTGCCCAGTGTGTCCGGACTGGTCGAGCACAGAGCGCATGGGGTGTGCACAGCCCAGACCTAAGAGCAGACAAGCAGACTACACCAGAGAGAGAAAAAGCCCCAGCCTGCAGACTTACCGAGGACGAATCACAGTCATCTCTCGGTCGGATAGGATCATTGGAGCCAGGTAGGAGAGTTGGGCCCTCGGTGGAAAGAGCAGCTTCTCTAGCTGCATTCGGCCCCCAGCCTGGAAGTTTAGAAACTGCCTGCCTGTATAATACAGGGGCTGGAATGGCAAAGTAAATTCTAGCTGCTCATATCCTCCCATCCCTCCTTCATGAAGCAGAAAACCCAAAGATAAGTCTCCCACCCAGATTGAAATCTCAAGTTAATGGAAATAGCCCCAGGCTTGAGAGTCTCCAAGAAGGGGTGTAACTGAGACAGCCAGGAGTCTGAAGAGAAGAGAGGGTGGGGTCCCAACAAGCCCCACCTCTCCTCATCAACAAAAGCCTACTTATAGCCCAGGGGTATAAAGGCAGAAATCTGAAGTGGTCAGACACACCCATACCTACTCATCTACATCCCTCATTGACTTCCCTGACTTAGCCATAAACTAGCCACCCAGAGGTATTCAAAGTCAAGGATCAGGCCCTAAACTCATAGCCTGAGAAACTAAGAAAGAGGAAGTCACAATGGGAAAAAAGAAGCTGAGAAGGAGAAGGGGAAGGCAAAAAAGTCTATTCAAGCATACTATGCAGGGCAAGAACAACAAAATACACAGGACAATATAGACTCTCTACCCACACCTGAGACCACAGAAGGAAACATGATCTGGTCTCAAGCCCAAATAGCATTCCTGAAGGAGCTTAAGAAAATTTTAAAGACCAAATCAGGGAGGCAGTGACCAACTTGGAAAAACATCTCAGTGAAGTAATTGGAGAAAATACCTCCCTAAAAAAGGAACTTCAAAAAATAACTGAAGACCGTAATTCGATAAAAATTAGAAACAATCAAATCGAAGCTCAGAACTCTATGATGCAGCAAGAGTCAATCAAAGAAAACAAGACGTTTGAAAAATTGCAAGAAAATGTAAAATATCTCACTGGAAAAATAACTGACCTAGAGAACAGATCCAGGAGAGACAACCTAAGAATTACTGGTCTACCAGAAAGCCATGATGAAAAAAGCAGCCTAGACAATATCCTCCAAGAGATTGTCAAAGAAAACTGTCCTGAGGTCCTGGAATCAGAAGATAAAATAACTGTCGACAGAATTCACCGGACTCCTCCTGAGAGAGATCCCAAACTGAAAACTCCAAGAAATATAGTAGCCAAATTCCAGAACTACAAGATTAAAGAAAAAATTCTACAAGCAGCCAAAAAGAAACAATTCAAATATCGAGGAACTACAGTTAGGATCACACAGGACCTAGCAGCTTCTACATTAAAAGAGCGGAGGGACTGGAATTTGATATTTCCTAGGGCAAGAGAGCTAGGACTACAACCAAGAATTAACTACCCGGCAAAACTGAGCATAATCTTCCAGGCAAGGAGATGGTTGTTTAATGAAATAAGGGACTTCCAGATGTTCCTGATGAAAAAGCCAGAGCTCAATGGAAAATTTGATCTCCAATTACAAGACTCAAGAAAGACATAAAAAGGTAAATAAGAGAAACACAGACTCACACATGCATAAGCGCACACACCCACACCCACAAACACACGCTCATTACTTGGGATGCAACAAGAGCAAAATGTTCACATCCCTATATGTGGAGCTGATAACTGTCAATATTCAAAATCTTTATGATTATCATGACCTTCAAAAGGGTTATACTTATATAGAGGGTGTGGGTATGAATGCACTAACCTGATATCTAAAAAACAAAACAAAACTATTAAGGGGATCAAAGGTACTGTAATGGGAAAAAGGAAAGGATGAGCTAGGAAAAGGTAAAATATGCCATCTGAAGGGACATTAAAACACACTATAGAAGAGGGGAAAGAAAGAGGGAGAGGAACATCATTTAAACACTATTCTCACTGGTTCTGGTTCAAAGAGGGATCAATTTAAATCAGTGAAGTTTAAGATTTTAATGTGAATAGACACATAAATTCATTACAGGAAAAGGGAGGAAGAGGAGCAATGTTTGAAATTTACTCTCATTGGTTTGGAATCAAACGGGGAGTAATTCACTCTGATAAGTATAAAAACTTACTTCGTCCTATAGAAAGCAGAAGGGTAAGGGGGGGTGAAAAAGAGGAGACTAAAGGGGGGGATTAGAAGGGAGGGAAACAGTAATAAGGGGAGAGGGTAGGTTAAGAAGAGGGATCACTGGGTGGGAACACTGATGGAGGGGGTGGTCAAAAGGGAAAACTTCAAGGAGGGGAAGGGAGAAGGAAGAAACAAAAACATAAACAGGGGAGGGAATAGGATGGAGGGGAAGAGACAGATAGTCATTATTACTGTGACTGTAAATGGGATGAACTCTCCCATAAAACAGAGGCGGATAGCAGAATGGATTAAAAACCATAATCCTACAATATGCTGTCTACAAGAAACACATTTGAAACAAAGGGATGCCCACAGGGTAAAGGTAAAAGGTTGGAGTAAAATTTATTATGCCTCAGCTAAAGTAAAAAAAGCAGAGGTAGCAATACTTATCTCAGATAAAGCAAAAGCAAAAATAGATCTAATTAAAAGAGATAAGGAAGGAAACTATATCCTACTAAAAGGCACCATCAAGAATGAAGCAATATCACTACTTAATATATATGCACCAAGTGGTATAGCATCTAAATTCCCAGAGGAGAAGTTAAAGGAAGTAGAGGAAGAAATAGATAGCAAAACTATACTAGTGGGGGACTTTAATCTTCCCCTCTCTGAACTCGATAAATCTAACCTCAAAATAAACAAGAAAGAAGTTAAGGAGGTGAATAGAATCTTAGAGAGACTAGATATGATGGATCTCTGAAGAAAACTGAATGGGGATAAAAAGGAATTTACTTTCTTCTCAGCAGTGCATGGTACATACTCAAAAATAGACCATGTACTAGGGCATAAAAACCTCACAATCCAGTGCAGAAAGGCAGAAATATTAAGCGCATCATTCTCAGATCATGATGCAATAAAAATTATATGCAATAAAGGGCCATGGAAAGATAGACTAAAAACTAATTGGAAATTAAACAATTTAATCCTAAAAAATTGGTGGGTCAAACAAGAAATTATAGAAACAATCAATAATTTCATTCAAGAGAATGATAATAATGAAACAACATACCAAAATTTGTGGGATGCACTAAAGGCAGTTCTCAGGGGAAGTTTTATATCCCTGAGTGCATACTTAATTAAAGCAGAGAGAAGGGAGGTCAATGAATTGGACATGCAATTGAAAAAGCTAGAAAAAGAACAAACTGAAAATCCCCAATTAAGTACTAAATTAGAAATATTGAAAACCAAAGGTGAGATTAATAAAATTGAAATTAAGAAAATCATTGAATTAATAAATAAAACTAAGAGCTGGTTTTATGAAAAAATCAACAAAATTGATAGACCCTTAGTCAATATGATAAAAAAAAAGAAGAAAACCAAATTATAAGTATCAAAAATTAAAAGGGTGAATCTACCTCCAATGAAGAGGAAATCAAAAAAATAATGAGGAATTATTTTTCCCAATTGTATGCACATAAATATGACAATCTTAGTGAAATGGATGAATATTTACAAAATCACAAGTTGCCCAGATTAACTGAAGAGGAAGTGAATTACCTAAATAACCCCATCTCAGAAAAAGAAATCAAACGAGCCATCAAAGAACTCCCTAGGAAAAAATCTCCAGGGCCAGATGGGTTTACTAGTGAATTCTATCAAACATATAAAGAACAATTGATTCCAATACTCTACAAACTATTTGGGAAAATTAGTGAAGAAGGAGTCCTACCAAACTCTTTCTATGACATAAATATGGTACTGATTCCTAAATCAGGAAGAGATAAAACAGAGAAAGAAAATTATAGACCAATTTCCCTCATGAATTTAGATGCAAAAATTCTAAATAAAATATTAGCCAAAAGACTCCAACAACTTATCACAAAAATAATACACTCTGATCAGGTAGGATTCATTCCAGGAATGCAAGGATGGTTTAATATTAGGAAAACCATCAGTATAATTGAGCACATCAACAATAAAACTAGCAGAAACCACATGATCATCTCAATAGATGCAGAAAAGGTTTTTGACAAAGTACAATACCCATTCCTATTAAAAACACTAGAAAGTATAGGAATAAATGGAGCCTTCCTCAAAATAGTTGATAGCATCTATTTAAAACCATCAGCAAGTATTATATGCAATGGGGATAAACTAGAAGCCTTTCCAATAAGATCAGGAGTGAAACAAGGGTGTCCACTATCACCCCTCTTATTCAATCTGGTACTAGAAACACTAGCAGTAGCAATTAGAGAGGAAAAAGAAATCAAAGGAATCAAATTAGGTAAAGAAGTGACCAAGCTATCACTCTTTGCAGATGATATGATGATATACTTAGAGAATCCTAGAGAATCAAGTAAAAAACTACTAGAGACAATAAATAAATTTGGCAAAGTTGCAGGATATAAAATAAACCCACATAAATCCTCAGCATTCCTGTACATCTCTAATGAAACTCAACAGCAAGAGATAGAAAGAGAAATCCCATTTAAAGTCACTGTAGACATTATAAAATATTTGGGAATCTACTTGCCAAAACAAACCCAGAATCTATATGATCACAACTACAAAACACTTCTCACAGAAATAAAAGCAGATCTAAATAGTTGGAATAATATCAATTGCTCATGGCTGGGTCGAGCTAATATAATAAAAATGACAATTTTACCCAAACTAAACTATATATTTAGTGCCATACCCATCAATTTACCAAAAAACTACTTTCTAGAGTTAGACAAAATAATAACAAAATTTATTTGGAAAAACAAACGGTCTAGAATATCAAGGGAATTAATGAAAAGAAACGCTAGGGAAGGTGGACTAGCTATGCCAGATCTTAATCTGTATTATACAGCAGCAGTCATCAAACTGCTTGGTACTGGCAGAGGTGTAGAGTAGTGGATCAATGGAATAGATTAGGTGCAGGAGACCCAGCAGTTAATGAATATAGCAATCTATCGTTCGATAAACCCAAAGACCCCAGTTTTTGGGATAAGAATGCACTATTTGACAAAAACTGCTGGGAAAACTGGAATACAGTATGGCAGACACTGGGCATAGACCATTATCTAACACCACATACCAAAATCAAGTCCAAATGGGTGCATGATCTAGGTGTAAAGGATGATACTGTAAGCAACTTGGGAAAGCAAGGAATAGTTTACCTGACAGATCTGTGGAGAGGGGAAGACTTTAGGACCAAACAAGAATTAGAGAGCATAATAAAATGCAAAATGGATGATTTTGATTACATTAAATTGTAAAGCTTCTGTACAAACAAAGCCAATGTAACCAAGATCAAGAGGGAGGTGGGAAATTGGGAAAGAATTTTTACAACTTGTGTGTCTGATAAAGGACTCATCTCTAAAATTTATAGAGAATTGAGCCAAATCTATATGAATACAAGTCATTCCCCAATTGATAAGTGGTCAAAGGATATGAACAGGAAATTTTCAGAGAAAGAAATTAAAGATATCTATAAGCATATGAAGAAATGCTCTAAATCACTATTAATTAGAGAAATGCAAATCAAAACAACTCTGAGATACCACATCCCTCCAGTCAGATTGGCTAAGATGACAAAACAAGAAAGTGACAAATGCTGGAGAGGATGTGGACAAATTGGAACACTAATACATTGCTGGTGGAGTTGTGAACTTATCCAACCATTCTGGAGAGCAATCTGGAATTATGCCCAAAGGATTATAAATAATTTCATACCCTTTGACCCAGCCATACCACTTCTAGGGTTATATCCCAAAGAGATCATAGAAGTGGGAGGAAGACCCATATGTACAAAAATATTTTTAGCAGCCCTTTTGTGGTTGCAAAGAATTGGAAACTGAAGGGGTGCCCACCAATTGGGGAATGGCTAAACAAGTTGTGGTATATGAATGTAATGGAATATTATTGTGCTATAAGAAATGAAGAGGTGACGGATTTCATAATTACCTGGAGAGACTTATACAAACTGATGCTGAGCGAGAAGAGTAGAATCAGAAGAAATCTGTATACAATCACAGACATACCATATCTGTGATGACCAACTATGACAGACTGGACTCTTTTCAGCAATGCAGTGATATAAGTTAATCCCGAAAGACTCAAGAAGGTGAGAAATGCACCATCCAGAGATATAACTAGAAAGAACTGAACCTGAATCCCGATGGAAGCAAACTAAATGATCTTGTTCTTTTCATTGTTTGGTTTTATTTCTTCCTTACCATCTTTCATCCCACCTAGTACAATACGCCTTTGTAATTGGAATAATGTCTAATATGAATGCATTTGCAGATCATATACTGGACTATATGTTGTCGTGTGGGGAGGGAGGAGGGAAGTAAAGGAAATTTGAAAATCAAGGAACTATGGAATTGAAACTTGTTAACTGAAACTAAACTAATAAATTAATTTAAAAAAAAAAGAAAGAAAAAAAAAGAATTTACTGAGTCTGAATGCAGATTGAAGCAAACTACTTGTCTCTTTTTTGTTTTGTTTCTTCTTTCTCGTGGTTAATTCCATTGGTTATAATTCTTCTTTACAACTTGACTATTGTGAAAATGTTTAATGTGAAGGCATCTGTAGAACCTATATCAAATTATATGCTGTCTTGGGGGGGGTTAGGGAGGAGTAGAGGGAGGGGACAAAAATTTAGAACTCAAAAACTTGTGGAACTGGATGTTGTGAACTAAAAAGAAATAAATTTAAAAGGAAAAAAAGAGATATGGTAGCAGAGAGAAAAATAATACTTGGCCAGGAAAATTTGGACAAGTCGTTCCACATCTGGGCCTTTTTTTCCCCAGTCTGTTAATTGAGGACCCTATTAAACTTCATAAAGTTTTTGAGGATCATGTGGGATAATATATCACATGTGAAAGTGATTTAATTCAACTCAACAATCATTTATTGAGTCATATGTACAAGGATTTAAAGTGTAAAGCACTATGTGACTATAACAGGTTATCAAATGACTTTCTGAAGATGCAGTCTGCAACCCACACCTGTTGTCCAAGAGTACCTCTAAAGTCATTCCAATAATGAGTAGCAGAGCTAAATTTGAAATAATTTGCCTCTCTAAAGATCACCTTTTACCTCTTCTAGAAAGCCATCCTGTTCTACCCAAAGACATAATGATTTCTCCTTTCTCTGAATCTGGGCCTGCAGGGTATGAGAGAGGCACAGGAGGAGTACTGTCTTCCTCCTTCCCAATTGGCATTTATCCTAGTGTCATGCAGTATGGTCTAGCAGAAAAACTCTAGGAAACCTGCGTTCTGATCTACCCTACTCCCTACATCCAACCCTACTCCATTTTTCCTTTGTATTAGCATGGAAAAGTCACTTGAATCTCTGGAAGTATTAGTTTCCTCACTTGTAAAATTCATTTATAAAATGGGGAGAGTAAACTATTACATTATCTACTTCAACCTAAGACTTATATGAAAAATGTTTTCTAAATGAAAGCACTTAGAAATGTGAGCTCTGAACCTCAGTTTCCCCTTTCATCAAATGGGGATAATCCCTCACTGTGGTCTTCAGGCTCATTTACATAATAAGTCTGTGTACACTTTAGCAATACATTTTTGAGTGGCTATGAAGTACAGTTCCTAACTTCATGTAATTGCCATTCAAAATTTCCTAGTCTGCCTTAGGCCTTACAGTGTCCACCTAATAATTATAAGAATACACAAGGATAGGGGCAGCTAGGTGGCACAGTGAGTAGTCGGCCCTGGAGTCAGAAGGACCTGAGTTCGGATCCGATCTTAGACACTTAACGAACACACAAAACCTAGCCGTGTGACCTTAGGCAAGTTACTTAACCCCAACTGCCCTCCAAAAAAAAAAAGAAGAAGACACAAGGATATGGTCTACAGTTTACAACAGTCCCAGAAAGTAGGTAGGGAATATCTTATTATCTTCCTTTTTCAGATAAGGAAATTGAGACTCAGTGCTTGCCCCAAAGTTCCATAGCTGATAAGTGAAGGAGGCTGGGACTCAAACCTAGGCATCTTGGGTTCAATACCAGGAGTTTTTTTACTTCAGTAAATGGTCCCTCTAGTGATTTCTGTATTCCTCTAAGCTCAGGGCCTTGAATGTAAGAGATGTTTAATAAACATTTGTTGGGCAGACAGTTGACACCTAGTGGGACTTTTATTTCCCTCCTTTGAGCCATTCATTTTTCTGTGTTCCTCATCTTTCCCTGTTTGACATGTCAGCTTCCTCCTGAGCATTAATATATTTTTTTAAGTTGCTGAGTCTCTGAGGCACAAAGTGGAGGGAAAAACCAAGGTCATATCCCCCCACCCAGGAGACTGCCCTGTGGAATGGGACCATGGGGTAAGGACTGTACCTAGAGAGAAGAGGATCCACTCCTTTCCCGCAAAAGTAGAAAGTAGTTTCTCCCACTGGGACTGCCAGAAGTAGCCTGAGGCACCCCAAAATTTCTGCAGATGCCTTCAAAGAGATAAACCCCACCCAGGTAAGAAAGAGAGTTTGAAGTATGGAGGAAGGTCTCATTTTACCTCTCCACCTCCCTCCCACACACACCCCTGGTTAAGTTTAAGATGACTTACCAGGTGACAGAATTCCAAAGAGCCACAGACAAAAGCAGACCAGAGCCTAGAATAAAGGCTGTCCTCTTCATAGAGCCCCAGATATGACCCTCCTGCAGATAGGATAGGAAAATCAGGCAGAGAAAAGATGGGGTCCCTCTTAGCTCAGTTCCTTAGTTCTTTCTGAGGGGGTATGATACTAGGGGCAAGTATTGATTAGTCTGACACCATACACTCCCCATGCTCTCCTTCTTCCCCCAGGCACTGGGGCGCTGAATTCCTGTAGAATTTTCTCAGAATCCAGAGGCCACCAGTTTTTCAACCCAGCTGGTTCTGCAGGCTGAATGTTAGACAACTACTAAATAATGTTTGTTTTGATACTTCTGATGATCTCTTGTAAACATGATGGGAACCTCCTCATTGGGGTTTCTCTGAAAAATATTGATGTTAGAACGAATTCCAAGACCAGGTAGAGTTTTATAGAGAGCATGAATTCTGGGGTGAGGGGTGGGGAAGACCTTAATCCCAGAAAAGAGGGCAGGTAGGTTTACCTAGGGACTTCAGAATATCCTAGCTTTGAGTTGTTGGGGGGAATGAGCACATGGGGGTGAACTGTACCACCAACCATTCAGGGCTTGAGATGCATGTGGTAAAAGAAAAATTCCTGATTACTGGAGTTGATTTCCAGAGTAAAGGAAATGTTTGTGAAATGCCCCCTTTTTCTCTAGCCTAAAAGATCCAGTGAAAAATGCTGTGGCATCACCCACTCCACCCCTCCTGGTTTCCAGTTGATTCAACCTTGCTCTTCAGCCTATCTTTCTCAACATCAAAAAAAAAGTTGAAGGAATAAGTATAATTGGCATGTTTTGTTATCTACCTATACTTTCTCTAGGGTAATAAGCCTAAGTAAGAAGAACAGGATGATTTGAGAGATTCAAGGTGTGTAATGAAGCTCAGAGTGTTAGAGGAGGAAAGTCCCAGGATATTGAATTATAAGGTGAAGTAATCTCCGAACAAAGTCTATTGGATGGAAAGAGTTCTACTGAGTTCAGAGTTGTGTTATTTTACTGAGGTGTAAACTAAGGCCCAAAGATGTGAAATGAGTTGTCAGTGTTGTCCAATTAGCTAGTGGGTAGCAGAGGGGGAACTCCCAGGCTGATGCTATTCTCACTATACTGCACTGACTTTTATTGTGGTATAGTTTTAGTTTTTGCACAGGAAAGATGGGGTGGAGAATTAAAGATCCCATCTAGAAGACAGCCTGATTGAGGGGGAATTGACCAAAAGCTAACAGTTGTGTCACCGAAGCCTAGTGAGTCAGAAATTTTAGATAACCTTCTCTCATCCAGTTGGTATAAGTCCAGATAAGTTTGTGTTCTTTTATATACTTTGATTCTTTGAGATCTAAAGCCAGTGGCCACTGTAGTTTTATGATTCTAAAGCTATGTTTGTCATCACAATTAAGCTAAAGAGGTATATGACCGATTACTAATTGTCTTATAGAGTTACTGGTTGCCCAAGAGAGAGCTATGTGTAGGTCTGGTGCCATGGCCCAAGTATTAATCACAGATCTCCATATCATTTCAGTCTTAAGCTGCCCTTGCCCTCACCTCTGTGGTATCCTCCATTCCATAATCACTCCATTACTGATGGAGATGTGGTTTGTTGTAGGCATGTCTCTTTCTCTTTCTGTTTTTCTGTGTCTGCCTGCCCTGCCTGTCCATTTCTCTGTCTCTCAATGGGCTGCAAAGTCAATATGAATTGACAAGGGGATGTGGTAACTAAAAGGCCCAGTATGATGATAGGCTACATTAACATAAGTCTAGTGTCTTGAGCAAGGGATGTGATAATCCTACTGTGCTCTGCCCTGGTCATACCACATCTGGAAGGATGCTGTCAAACTATAATACATATGGAGAAGATGGTTGTTTCACAGGTAACACAAAGGAGGTGCTGGAGTTTTCAGACCCCAGCTTTTAACAGGTCTTGATCTGGTTAGACAGGAAGGACAGAAAGACAGCTTTGGAGGGGTTAATAATCTTACTTTATTCTAGTCTGGTCTTCTCAAAGAGCTGCTGCTAATGGGAGAACCAACTTCTACAGCATTCCCGAATCACCCTTCTCACACAAGCTGGTGGGGGGCAGGGCAACTACCCCTGTGTCTTGATGGGGTCAATCAAGATAGGTAAAGCTTGTGCATTCCCATAAATCCCCTCAAACCTCAGTGGGGGCTGGTTAAGGCACACATAGCATTACACTGTCATATTCCCCATGGGTTCCCCCCAAACCTTGATGGGAGTTGGTCAATGCACATACAGATTCTCCATGGTTTCCCCACTCCCTGGCCAGTCCCCACTTGCTTGCTAACATTAATTTCACAAGTTAACTTTAGCAATATCGTTATTCTGCACAACCATAGTAAATACCAATTATGTCACACACAAACATACCGGTATCTCATGGCATAATCGCAATATGTTACTATGATTCTAGGAATTATTATCTAGGATCCTTCAGGCTATTCTGGGAGTTACTATCTAATGCCTAGAAACTAGACATTGTCATGGCCATGGATTCTGAGAAACTGAACTCTAAAAGGATAACAAAATCCTTCTTACTTAAAATGGTCAGGATGTCTAAGGGGCTATATAAGATTAGATGAAGGAACTTGGAATTTTTTACCTGGAGAGAAGACTTAAGGGACACATGATCACTGCCTGCAAAATGTGTGAAAAAAAGGCTATGATGTAGAAGGGAGAATACCCTTGTTCTGCTTGTCCCTAGAGGGCAGAATCAGAAGAAATGGGGGAAAGTTTAAGAAAGATTAAGTTTTGATTTGATATAAGGAAAAACTTCTAAACAGGTCATACCAAGTGAAATGGGATGTCTCATGAGTTAAAATGTCCCCAAAGGTAACTTATATGTCATTTAAGCTTTGGCTTCTGACATAACAGACTTGGTTCCAATTTTGGAGGCCTCTTACAAAATCTCATTCATGCACCTAGGGAACCACTGGGATGAGGCAAATCTTGCTGGTGGCTGCCTTAGCCAACAGGGGGCTAGGAAGGGGGTGAGAACTTCCATCAGTGGTCTGCTTGTCTCTTGAGCAGTGGGTTCTTAGCTCTCTCGAGCACACAGGTTAACAAGACAAAGAATACAGCCAAGAGTTCATTTATAGTACAAAAATACAGAAAGAACCTGTCACAGGAAGGGTTTATGCATGGGCTGATCGCCTCTTGGGAACACTGTAGCACTACTTCAGGTGTGGGTCAGCCTAGATGAATTCTGAAGTCCTTTTTGAGTCAGCTTTGGTAGTACATGCTGCTTCTTGTTTTCATTAACAGGGTGGTACAATGGTTGGAGCTTATTTTTTAAACGGGCTAGTTAAAAGGCAGCCCCAAGCTTGCTGAACTGGTTGGTTTAGGCTATGATAATTATGCCCTTTTCAGGGATTATGAAACAGAGGCAGGCCACTCTTTTCAAATAGTTTCTTCTTGGCTTCTGACCTCATCTTGAATTCATAACCTTTCAGCTTTCAATCCGGGGGTGGTTAATGAAATAGTCATGGGCTGATGTTTCTCAATGTGCTTTGAGGACTTAGTAAAGAAGATATTTGAATTTTGGGGGAGGGAAGGTGTTTTGTGGAGGTGGCATCATTTGGAACTGAGGTAAAATTTTGCTCATGGCTGCCTTAGCCAAGAGGAAGCTAAGGAGAAGGTGAGAACTAACTTCCATCCCCAGTCAGTTTGTCCCAAGAGGCCTCTGACAGTAGCAGAGTACAGAGTATGGAGTTTGACACTTGGTCACTGAAAAGAGAGAGCAGCTGCTTTACCATACAGTAGTCACATAGCCTATTGTCAGTCAGTCAATAAATATTTATTAAGCACCTACTATGTTCTGGGCACTGTGCTAAGCACTGGGGATACAAAGAAAGACAAAAGACAATCCTTATCCTCAAAGAGTTCACAATTGAATGTTGTGTTGGGGATGCTCAATTGCTATGAACAGGTAAAAAGGGGGGTAACATAGCCGTCCTGCTTTCCAAATGCAAACTCATGTTCTGTGTACTGGTGGATCTTTATGCTGGGGGTCCTGGGAAGCTAGTCTTATCTCATCTATTATAACAGGTTATGTCAACATGTATTGTGCATATGTCTAAGCACCCTGTCTTGAAGGAGAAGTTTCTGTTGTCTGAATTCTTACCAGGTGTAATAAGTTCCAGTCCCAGCTCTGCCACTTAGTAGCTGGGCAACTATGGCTCTGAGTCTGTTTCTTTAAAATTAAGATGATTTTTAAACTATTTACTAACAAGGTTATCTTCAGAAAAGCAATCTGTAATCTGTAAAATGCTATAAAAATACGAGCAGCCAGTAACTCTGATGGGATCTTGTTCTTACCTGCTTTGGCTTCTCACTTGGTAAGGGGTCTCTGACTTTTTCCTTCATCTAGAAGAAGAAAATACAAATGAATATCTCTTGTAATTATTCTCTCAGGTAATACATAGAATGGATGAAGGCAAGAAAATAGCTAAATGATAGTCATAGAACAAAAATTTGAAGCTGGTAAGGGAGCTTCAAATATAAAATGTCAGAACAAGGAGGTGTTTTAACATATAACATAGACTGTCAGAGCTAGAAAAGACCAGAGAAGCAAAGTGACCTACTTGCCCATGGTCACATAACTAGTCCAGTCTGTGGCAGAACTGGGACTCCAACTCAAGTTTACTGGTCCAGTCTTTTGACAATATAGAGCCTATGCTGAATCATACTTTTTGTACCTGAAGGAACTGATTACCTAAGAAGGCCTGTGGTCCTGTGATCATGATGAACTTAATGAATAAGCAGCCAAAAGGACTTTTTTTCTCTTTTTTGCTTTTTGGAGGGGGGATGGCAGGGCAATTGGGGTTAAGTGACTTGCCCAATGTCACATGGCTAGTTTTCATGTTAAGTGTTTGAGGTTAGATTTGAACTCTGGTCCTCTTGACTCCAGAGCCTGTGCTCTATTCATGCACCACTTTTTTTTTTTAACACATTTTTAATATTCATTTTTAAAACTTTGAGTCCCAAATTCTCTCTCTTCCTCCCTCCCTATCCCCCTTCATTGAGAAGGCAAACAATTTGATACAGGTTATACATGTGTAATCATGCAAAATACATCCATAGTAGTCATGTTGTGAAACAAAACATAGACCAAAAAAACCTCAAGAAAGATAAAGTAAAAAAAAACCCAATTGCCCTCCAAAAAGCAAAAAAAAAAAAAAGAAACCATCAGTTCTTTCTCTTTGGGGATAGATAGCATTTTTCATCATAAGCCTTCAGAAGTGTCTTAGATCACTGTATTGGTAAGAATAGCAAAGTCATTCATAGCTGATCATCTTATAATATTGTTACTTTGTATAGAGTACATTTCACTTCATATCAGCCCATGCAAGTCTTTCCAGGTTTTTCTGAGAGTATCCTGCTCATTTCTTATAGTATAATAATATTCCATCATAATCACACACCACAACTTGTTCAGCCATTCCTCAATTGATGGACTTCCTCTCAACTTCTAATTCTTTACCCACAGAAAAGACCTGCTATAAATATTTTTGTACATATATAAGTCCTTTTCCTTTTTTTTAAATCTCTTTTGGGATATAGACCTACTAGTGGTATTGTTAGGTCAAAGGTTTTCTAGTCCTTTGGGCATAGTCCCAAATTGCTTTACAGAATGGTTGAATCAGTTCACAACTCCACCAACTGTGCATTAAAGTCTCATTTTTCCCATATGTCCTCCAACATTTGTCATGTACCTTTTCTGTCCTATTACTTGTTTTAATTTGCATTTCTCCAATCAACAGCAAGTTAGAGTATTTTTTTTTATATGACTACAGATAGCTTTGATTACTTATCTGAGGACTGATCATAGTTTTTGATCATTTATCAACTGGGGAATGGCTCTTATTTTTCTAAATTTGACTCAGTTCTCTGTGTTTGAGAAATCAGGCCTTTATCAGAGAAATTGCTTCAAATTTTTTTTTCACAGTTACGATTACTAGCTGTATTTCCCTCCATCCTATTTCCCTCCACTTGTTTATTCTATTCTCTCTCTCTCCTTTCATCCTGTACCTCCTCAAAAACATGGAGAGATGTTTTCTAACCTCTTGGCCTATGTGCTAATCTGTGAGTGACCATAAACACTCTTTTCTGCCCTGAAAGTGTGAGAAAGGTCCCTATCTCCATTGCTGTTACAAGCTCTGCTATGGTAGTGCTCCTTCTTGCCCCAGAGCTGCCACCCAGGACTGCAACCCAAATCTGAGTATGGGCAAAGCAAAAGAGTCTTGTCTCAATGCTAGCAAAAAGGCCCCTGTAATCTCTTTCTGACCAGTTGTTTGACCCCCTTACTGTCTGTGGACTGAGAGCTCCAAAAACAGCCCCTGCCACTGCCCTGCCACTACTGATTCAGTCACTCCTAAGCCTTCTCCTGGTTTGCTGGGGTATCACCCGGGTGCCACAGACCTTTCCTGTGGACCTTCAAATTGTCTTTGGTATCTGTGGGCTGAGAGATCTGGAAACCACCACTGCTGCCAGTGATTCAGTTGCCCTGAGGCCTACTCCAGGTTTGCTGGGGCCAATTTGGGCTGGCACAAACTGTGCTGGGCTGCACTTAGCTCTCACCCTGGTGCAACAGACCTGACCTTCTAAGTTTTCTTGGGTTGGAAATTTGTTTCACTCATTCTTTTTGTGGGTCTTGTTGCTCTAAAATTTGTTTAGAGTAATTTTTTAAGGTATTTGGAGGGGTTTGGGGTTGATCTTAGGCTAGTCCCTATTTTTACTTAGCCATGCCAAAAGGATTATATACATCTGAAGCAAGGTTTTAGCTTGTAGTCTTCTGACCACAAACAACAGAATATTTTGGCAAGAAAGAAATAGCATTGGGTAAGTAGGATTGTGACAAGCCTAGACTGGTTTGTGAGGTGGTAGGAGATAGAGGAATAAAAATGTCGATTGGCCAAAGTGAACATAGAAGAGAGATCAGTTCATAGGAAGCCAGTGTCTTTCCATGTTTTCCAGGTTGGCAAGGACAACAACGTGGAACCTTCACCAGGATGGAATCCAACTCAGACAACTCAACTAATCCTCATTCTTTATCTAATGCCTACTATGTACTGGATGCTATATAGGGAGATATAAGAGCCATTTAAAACGTGGCACCTCCCTTCAAGAAGTTTTTCTTCTAATTAGGAAATGATACAACAATAGAAGGCAGTATATGATAAATCAATAAATATTTATTAAGTTCATACACATCTTCCTAGCTTTCTCCAAAACCATCCCATCATTTAAAATTTTTTTATTTATTTTTAGTTTACAACATTCAATTCTACAAGATTTTGAGTTACAAATTTTCTCCCCATCTTTCCCCTACCCACCACCCCAGAACAGCAATCCCATTGAATACCCCCTTCCCCAATCTGCTCTCTCCCCCATTCCCCCAACAACTTTCCAGTAGGGCAAGATAGATCTTCATATCCCAGTGCCTGTGTATCTTACTTCCAAGTGCATGTAAATCTATACATATATATGTATATATGTATATAATTTTTTTAAACATTTGATTTTAAAACTTTGAATTCCAGATTCTTTCCCTTCTTCCCTCTTCACCCGCCCTTACTGGGAAGATAAGCAATTCAATATTGGTTGTACATGTGTAGTTACACAAAACATTTCCATAGTGGATATACTGTAAAAGACTGACTGTATTTCCCTCCATCCTATCCTGCCCCCTGTTCTATTTTCTACTTTACCCTGTCCCTTTTCAAAAGTGTGTGCTTCTAACTACCCTCCCCACCAATCTGTCCTCCCTTCTATTATCCCCCCTCTTATCACTTTCCCCCCTACTTTCCTGTAGGGTAAGATACCCAATTTAGTGTGTATATTATTCCCTTCTTGAGCCAAATTCAATGAGAGTAAGGTTGACTCATTCCCTTTTGCCTTCCTCTTCTTCTCCTCCATTGTACCAGTTTTCCCTTGCCTCTTTTATATAAGATAATTTACCCTATTCTGTCTCTCCCTATCTCCTCTCATTATATTCCTCTCACCTCTTAATTTTATCTTTAAAAATATCCCTTCCTATTCAATTTATCCTATGCCATCTATGTATACCTGTACACATATATACACACTCACATATGTATTCATATGCACATATACCTTCCTATATAGACATATGTATACATATATATACATATATATGTGTATATATATATATATATATATATATATATATATATATATATATATATATACACACACACACACACACACACATTTATATTCCCTTCAACTATCCTCATACTGAGAAGAGTTTCATAAGTTACAATCATCATTATTCCATGTAGGAATGTGAATAGTTCAACTTTGATAAGCTCCTTATGATTTCTTTTCCCTATTTACCTTCTCATGCTTCTCTTGCTTCTTGTATTTGAATGTCAAATTTTCTATTCAACTCTGATTTTTTTCATCAAGAATGCTTGAAAGTCTTCTATTTCATTGAATGACCATATTTTCCCCTGAAACATTATACTCAGTTTTGCTGGATAGGTGATTCTTGGTTTTAATCCTAGCTCCTTTGACCTGTGGAATATCATATTCCAAGCCCTTCGATACCTTAATGTAGAAGCTGCTAGATTTTGTGTTATCCTGATTGTGTTTCCACAATATTAAAATTGTTTCTTCTTGGCTGCTTGTAATATTTTCTCCTGGATCTGGGATCTCTGGAGCCTGGCTATAATATTCTTAGGAGTTTTCTTTTTGGGATCTTTTTCAAGAGCTAATTGGTGAATTCTTTCAATTTCTATTTTGCCCTCTAGTTCTAAAATATCAGGGCAATTTTCCATGAGAATTTTTTTTTGGAGGGGGGAAGGTAGGGCAATTGGGGTTAAATGACTTGCCCAAGGTCACACGGCTAGTTTTGTGTTAAATGTCTGAGGCTGGATATGAACTCAGGTCCTCCTGACTCCAGGGCTGGTGCTCTATTCACTGTGCCACCTAGCTGCCCCTGAGAATTTCTTGAAGGATGATTTTTAGGTTATTTTTTTGATCATGGCTTTCAGGTAATCCAATAATTTTTAAATTCTCTCTCCTGGATCTATTTTCCAGGTCAGTGGTTTTTCCCATGAGATATTTCACATTGCCTTCTATTCTTTCATTTGTCTGGATCTGTTTAACAGCATCTTGATTTCTCATAAAGTTACTAGCTTCCATTAGCTTCTATTTGCTCCAATATAATTCTGAAAGAATTATTCTCTTCAGTGAGCTTCTGAAATTCTTTTTCTATCTGGCAAATTTGGCTTTTTACAGCATTCTTCTCCTCATTGGCTTTTTGGGCCTCTTTTGCCATTTGAGTTAGTCTATTTTTTATGGTGTTATTTTCTTCAGTCAGGTTGTTGCCTCGCTTTTCATGATTTTCTTGCATCATTATAATTTCTCTTCCCAGTTTTTCCTCTACTTCTCTCATTTGATTTTCAAAATCCTTCTTGAGCTCCTCTATGGCCTGTAATTAGTTCATATTTTTCTTGGAAGCTTTTGGTAGAGGAGTTCTGACTTTGTTGTCTTCCTCCCGTTTCATGCTTTGATCCTTTTTGTCCCCAAAAAAGAAATCTAAGGCTTGATTGCTGTGCTTGCTTTGCTTCCTTTGCTTGCTCATGTTGCCACTCAATTACTTGACTTTTGAGCTTTTTGCCACAGTAGAACTCTGCTTCCAGAGAGGAGAGCTTTGTCCCAAATTGCTGGGGTTTTTGCAGCTTCTGGAGCTATTAGTTGGGTGCCCTCTGTGAAGCCTCCTAAGCTCTGGCACCTGGTCACACACCCCAGGACCTCCACCCAAGACAGTGATCCAGATCCAAGAAGGTTAAAGCAAGAGGGATTACACCTCAGAATGGTTGCTTGGTCCCCTTATGATCTGAAGCAGCCACGTGGTGGCAGCTGCATGGCCACAGTACCTCCACTGCTTCTTTTTTTTTTTTTTTGAAACATTTAATCTTAAGACCTTGAATTTCAGATCCATTTCCTTCCTCCCTTGTCACCCATTCCCTCTGGGGAGATAAGTAATTCAGTGTATGTTGTACATGTCTAGCTATGCAAAACATTATCATAGTAGATATATTGTACAGGGCTGCTTATAATTCCCTCCCACTCATCCCACCCCCCACCTGGTCCATTCCCCACTTGATCCTGTCCCTCTTCCATAGTGGGTACCTCGAACCTCCCCTCCCCCCAAGGATGCCCTCCCATCCATCATCCCTCCTCTCATCCCCTTCCCCCATTCTGCTGTAGGTTGAGATGTCCCACCTAGTATGTATGTCATTCTCTCCCTGAACCAAATTCAATGAGAATATGGTTTTGCCTTTTTGCCTTCCTATTCTTCCCCTCCCCTGCAACCACTTCCCCCTGCTTCCTCTACATGAGATAGTTTACCCCACCCTGTCTCTCCCCATCTCCTCCTGCCACTTTCCTCTCTCACCTCACAACTTCACCCCTTGAGTATCCTCCCTTCCCAACAAATTCAACTTATGCCCTCTATCCATGTATAACTGTAACCATATACAAACACATTCACATATGTATTCACATGACCATACACCCTTCTTCCATTATTTTCATAGTGAGAAAGATTTCATCAGTCACAGTTACTGTTTTTCCATATAGGAATGTAAATAGTTCAACTTTGATAAGTTCCTTTTGATTTTTTTCCCCTGATTACCTTCTCTGGCATCTCTTGCTTCTTGTATCTGGATGTCAAATTTTCTATTCAATTCTGGTTTTTTCCTCAAGAATGCTTGAAAGTCCTCTATTCCACTGAATGACCATATTTTTCCCTGAAACAAAATACTCAGTTTTGTTGGGTAGGTGACCCTTGGGTTCAGTCCCAGCTCTTTTGCCCTCTGGAATATCGTATTCCATGCCCTTCAATCCCTCAGTGTAGAAGCTGCCAGGTCCTGTGCTATTCTGATTGTGTTTCCACAACATTGAAATTGTTTCTTCCTGGCTGCTTGTAGTATTTTCTCCCTGATCTGGGGATTCTGGAACCTGGCTATAATATTCCTGGGAGTTTTCTTTTTGGGATCTTTTTCAGGAGGTGATTGGTAGCTTCTTTCAACCTCTATTTTGCCCTCTGGGTCTAAAAAAAAATCAGGGCAATTTTCCTTGAGAATTTCTTGACAGGTGATTTCTAGGTTCTTTTTTTGATCATGGCTTTCAGGTAATCCAATAATTTTTAAATTATCTCTCCTGGATCTATTTTCCAGGTCAGTGGTTTTTCCCATGAGATATTTCACATTGCCTTCTAATCTTTCATTTGTTTGGATCTGCTTAACAGCATCTTGATTTCTCATAAAGTCATTAGTTTCCATTTGATCCAGTCTAACTCTGAAGGAATGAATCTCCTCAGTGAGCTTTTGAGATTCTTTTTCCATCTGGCAAATTTGGCTTTTTAAGGCATTCTTCTCCTCATTGTCCTTTTGGGCCTCCTTTGCCATTTGAGTTAGTCTATTTTTTAAGGTGTTGTTTTCCTCGGTCAGGCTGTTGACCCTCATTTCATACTTTTCCTGCATCCTTCTCATTTCTCTTTCCAATTTTTCCTCCACTTCTCTTATTTGATTTTTAAAGTCCTTCCAACAATTTTACTGGTGTACAGCAGAACCTCAGATATTGTTTTAATTCCTCTTTCTCTAAGGATTCAAGATTTTGAACCTTATTGAAAACTTGGATTTCTTCCTTTGAAAACTGCTCATATATGTCCTTTCATGAATCTTACAAATCTGAATCCTTATATATCTTGAAATGAGACTTCACATGTATAATCAATATCCTATTGTTTGCCTTCTCAATGGGTGTGAGAGGAGAGGAAAGGAAGGAAAGAATTTTTTTAAATGAATGTCAAAAATTTTTTTAAATGTAATTGGGAAATATTTAACGATATTTTAAGAAGGGGGCGGACTCCCTATACTAATGCAACTTAGCAACAGTTCTTCAGTTTAGTCTTAAAAAGTTGCTTAAAGGGGGCAGCTAGGTGGCACAGTGAATAGAGTATCAGCTCTGGAGTCAGGAGGACCTGAGTTCAAATACAACCTCAGACACTTGACACACACTAGCTGTATGACCTTGGGCAAGTACCTTAACCCCAATTGCCTTGCCTTCCCCCCTCCAAAAAAAAAGTTGCTTAGAGGTACTATAAGTTAAGTGACTTTCCTGTTGTCAAACTGCCAGTGTGTATCAGAACTTGAGCCTTCTTTACTATGAGCCTGGCTCATTTTTCACTATACAATAATATTTCATTGCATTTATATACCACAATTTGTTCATCCTTTTCTCAATCCATGGGCACTTATTTTGTTTCTAGTTCTTCACTACCACAGGAAGTACTGCTATGAAAATTTTTATATTTATTATATCTTTAAAAAGAAACAACAAACAAACCTCATAATGATTACATGCTTAGTAGTGGAATCAATCACTAAGATCATCAGATGTAAGCAGTTTAGTCATTTCTCTCACATAATTCCAAACTGCTTTCCATGCATTTGACTGATTCACAGTTCTACCAACATTCTTATTAGTGTACCTGTTTTCCCATAGCCCCTCCAACATTATGTCTTTCCATTTTGGGGGATCATCTTTGTTGATTTTCAGGGTATAAGGTAAAACCTCAAAGTTGTTTTGATTTGCATTTTTTGTTCTTATTAGTGATTTGGAGCATGTTTTCATAATGCCACTCGTTACTTTTCTATCTCAGAAATCTAAGTAAAAATTAATGAACTAAGGCAAATTTTTCCTTGGAGTAGGATTTCTGAAACTGACAATAGCCAAGGATATGATGTAAGATTAGGAGTGTGGCATAAGGTTTAGGCAGGGAAAAGATTTATAGCTTTTCAGTCTCAGATCAGTGGGACCATCTCCCATGTTGTCAATTGACTTAGCATCTTGTCTACCACTTCTCTACAATCCTATGGGATCACAACATATGTTCCCATAGATGAGGAGGAACTTGGCAGATGTTGGCCATGGCATTTGAATAATATATAATTAGAATACTATTAATATAACCATGTATTCCTAGTATAAATCCAACCTGGTTATAATGTATAATCTTTGTAATATGTTGTATTTTCCTCTTTGCTAACATTTCATTTAAAATTTTTGCATCTATGTTCATTAGGGAGATTGGTCTACAGTTTTCTTTTTCTGCTTTGACTCTCCCTGATTTATATATCCAGACCATATCTATGTCATAGAAGGAATTTGGTAGGATCCTTTCTTTTGTTATTTTAAAAAATAATTTATACAATATTGGAATTAATTTTCACTTGTGAATCCATCAGGTCCTGGAATTTTTTTTCTTTTACTTGTTCAACTTCTTCCTCTGAAATTGCATCGCTTAAATGTTCAATTTCTATTCTATTATCTGGTTTTGTTTTTTTTTAAAGCAACTGGGGTTAAGTAACTTGCTCAAGGTTACACGGCTAGTCATTATTTATGTGTGGGTGCTCATTTTCTGAGGCCAGTTTTGATCCCGGGTCATCCCAACTCTGAGGCCGGCGCTCTTACTCACTGCGCCACCTAGCCGCCTCTGGTTATTTTATTTTTATAAATATTCATTTTATTTGTTACAAGAAACCTCACATGGAATGGGTGGAGGATTTGTAGATATTTGTGATGTAAAAATAACACATGTCACTAAAACTTTTTCTTAAAAAAAGGAATACTATGATGAAGTAAAAAGAGTCCAGGAATTGTGGGGTAGTCTGGTTATTGCTCATCACTCTTAGCAAACTGCAGTGAGCACAGGACCACATGGGAAGAAACAGAGGAACATAATTTTGCAAGAATCCTTGGGATGATGCCAAAAATGGGCTCAAGTAACAAAACAATAAAAAACAAACCAGGTTCATCTCTTAACTTAAGAGCATAGTTATACTGCAAAGAAATAAAAGCTATATTATGTCTCTGTTTTCAAGGTACAGAGCCTAACTGGAATATACCACGATCCTGAGTCATGGAATAGGGATATCCAGAAGGGGTTAGACAAGTTGGGGATGCCTGACTTCCCAGATTGCTTCAACTTAATCCCTGGTGACCTACCACTAATTAGCTACTTGCTCTGTCACAAAAGTCCAAACAGGGCGTCAGCCAGTCAATGTAAATTCAATTTGACTGGACAAATATTTATTAAGTGCCTATTCTGTTTGAAGGAATTTTGTTTAGCACTGTAGCTAAGAATAAAGTTCCTGCCCTCAAGTAGCTTATATTCTACTTAGAATACAAACATATGAGGGAGAGAGATTATACCTGGAATGAAATCTCTAAGGATAACAATTCACAGGGGGGACTGTTCTAGATTTAGATGTACAGAAAGCCACATAAAATTAACAAGGGCCCCATCAATAGGACAAAAAAGCTAGAATAGCTGGCTGCATGCTCTCTACAACTTGCCTCTAGTCTGATAGTCAAATGAAGAACCTAGAATTACTTGACCAAAAGTGGCCAGGACCTGTACCCATGTCACTAGGACTTAGAGTGATTTCCTTGTAATATCTTGCCTGGGGCCAAGGAAAATAACAGATGTTTTAAGAGGCACGGAATCACTGATTCAGAAGCAATACCAGAAGACCCAAACTGGCACTGTGGTCTTTTGTTAGACCTTTGGGAGACAAGTTAACTGAGGGAGTAATGGTAAAGTTCCTACCTTACCACTGGACCACTGAGCCCCAGATAGTAGTAGTTTGTAGTGCTCTCATTCATTTCTGAATACAAGGAGGAAGAGATATATTGGATAATTGGCACAACTCCTGTACTAGTGTATTAGTTTTCTAATCTAGAGTATTAAAGCCAACTAGACTGACTAGGAGAATGGTGCTTCCATTGTCTTCTACAATCATAAACCAAAACCATTATCACTTACCCAGGGAAACAAAAACAATAATAGCGGTGATTGAGAAATGGACAGCAAAGGCTTTTTACTCAGTGACCAGTTTGGTGATATGAAATGAAAAGGAAGGTAATCATCTCAAGGGGTTAAACTTGGAATATTTTGCAGTATGGTAATAAAGTACTGTGACCTTGGAGGTGGTGCACAGGTATCCTAATTCACATAGTTAACAATATAGCCAAATGGTGAGTCTAGGAGTAGGAGATCAGAAATAAAGAGGTTTGGGGCGGGAATCTTTATAGGGAACTTACTGAATGGAGGTTGTCATATAAGTATTTATTTATTCCAACTTATTTCCACCATTGAAGAGCAGCACAACAAGATCAATTGACCTATAATAGAAGCTTCTGAAATAGGCTGTCCAGACTCCCAGGTCTATGAGTAGAGTGTACATAGAGGGTGTGCTTGGTCAATCATGGGATGCCATTAACTATATTTGATCTCTTCATTGTGGCAGCCAATTATATCAGCTAATAGCACACACAATCTGCCTATAATTTGTCTTAAACTTTAGGAGTGACAAAATACCTCAAAAATGGTACCTGCTGCATGGTGGCAGAATCTGTTCCACTGGAGAAGCGGGGTGGAGGCTTGCTCTAAGTTGTATTGATAATCACAAATTTGCCTTTGCATTCCCAAGCTGCTGAGTAACAGCAAATAAGCAGCCATCATGTGCCTAAACAGATTACCTCCTCCAAGACTGCTGTGGAATTCATGCTCTACAGTTTGTAGTCAGAGATCCCATATTTGAGCACTAAGAGGCCCAAGATAATAGGCCCGAGAACATGGACTTTCCCCATTTTATATCATTTTTAAGTAGCTGACATTACAGAATACTAGAGCAGGGTGATAAAATAAAATAACTTATAGGGGGCCAAGACCTGCATGTCTGAGAAGCCATGATAGCCTCTACAGATATAATAATGCGTCCTTAGTCAATAACCATAATTTGGCTTAGCCATTCCTTTCAGTAGGACACAAACTTCTAAGAATCAAGAAATGGATAACATAGTAATTTTCACTATCACAAGTATTAAAGTGAAGGGTCACAGATCCCTCAATTCACACCCATAGTTTTCAGAGCCCTTGGCCTATGCATTCTTGAACCTTACACAGGTGGCTCCTGAGCTAAGACTTTTTTCCACACCATCCATCTGAGGTGAGTGATATAGTACAGTGGCTCTATAGGACTCAATCTTTCTCACCCTAAAGAAGCAGAAAGAAAGCTGAGAGTATGGGATGCCAGCCTTGAGCCATCATGGTACTTACACTATATTTAGTTAGTTATAGTAGTTACTATTGGGAGTGATGGTCAGGAGGAAATGATTTCCTCATGAACTATGACTGCCAACATAGTTTCATTTTAAATTAAACCAGGATTTGATGCACCCACTCATATAGTGATATATGGCAATTAATCTTGAGCATATCATTATATATCTGTTCCTTCCCAATGAATTATCTTTCAAGGTATAATACCTGAAATAAATTTGTTGTTCTTATTCAGTCATTTCTGACTCTTGGGGTTTTCTTGGCAAAGATATGGAGTGATTTACTATTTCCTTCTCTAGTTCATTTTACATACAAGGAAACTGAGGAAATCAGGGTTAAGTGACTTGCCCAGGGTCTCACAGCTACTAAGTGTCTGAGGCTAGATTTGAACTCGGATCTTCCTAATTCCAAGCTCAATGGATGGAGTAGCAGGCTACACAATATGTAGATAGAATGTAATCTCCTCAAAAGTAGCATCTACCATAGCCCCTGGAAGATAGTAGGATAAATGTGTGTTGACTGATTGATATGAAATCTAATTAGGAGGAGGCAGCTAGGTGGCACAGTGGACAGAGGGCCAGGATTGAAGTCAGGAAGACCTGAATTCAAATCCAGCCTCAGACATTTACTACCTGTGTGACCCTGGGCAAATCACTTATCCCTGTTTGCCTCCATTTACTCATCTGTAAAATGAGCTGGAGGAGGAAATGGCAAACCACTTCAGTGTCTTTGCCAAGAATACCTCAAACAAGGTTATAAAGAATTGGATACAACTGAAACACTAAACAACAACAACAAATTAGGGGGAGAAAGGGAGACTATCTTTGTCAACAGCAGGCATTTACTTCTTAAAAAATATTCTGATAACTATATTTCACCATAATTGGTTCCAATTGTACTTTATTCTCTGTATTTAAAAACATTATTCTGAGAAGGGGCCCACAGGCTTCACCAGAGGGGTCCATTACACCAAATGAGTTAAGAATTTATAGTCTTACAATAATTAGGTAATATCATAATATTGTGTTACATGGGTAATATCTAGATAGAACTGACAATGCTGCTTTTATGATGTGCTGGGTTTTTTTTATTATTTTTTTAATGATGTGCTGTTTTGATAATGTTCTTTATCACTTGTAAGGTCTGATGTGTGTGACAAGTGAAGGATGAAAGGTATTCTGTAAACTACACTCAATACTTATCACATGCATTCTGCTGTTTTTTGCTGCTACAGTCTTGTGACAACAATACTCACTTTTTATGACTGGAGAATATCAATCATCTGGGCATTCCCTAACCTCCATCCCCAAACACATACAACCATTTGACACTCGGGGGCCTATCACTAGTTCACTCAGTTGACTCATTAGCATTGCCCTGGTAAGGATACAGCATGAACTGTGGTAACAGATGGGTAAAATTCAAGGTTTAAAAAGTACAAGTTGTATGTTGCAATGGCCTCCAGGAGGATTTTAAGAATTTAGCTCTTACACAATCTAGTGAAGCAATCATTAACCTGCATGTGTGACACCTGGTTTTGAATTCCAATTTATCCAAAGCTGACTGGGCCTCCAGAAACATGCAGACTGGTGTCCAGTCATACACACATACGTATATATTTTTGAGTCTCTGGTATATACTTTGGGCACTCAAAGATAATGTAAAAGGGCTAAATAAGAGTTAATGAATCAAGATCCAGGAATTTACACTTCTTAGGTGGAGATAACTTGTATATAGCTAAGTATACACATGATAATTTAAGGAGAGTGAACTAATAACTTGGAGAGAAGCAGGAAGGGATTAAAGGGATTAAATGACGCTTGAACTTTGCCTTGAAGGAGGCTGAGAGTTTTGAGAGGTGAAGATGAGGTGGCAGTAAATCAACCAACCAATAAACATTTATTAATCACCTACTATGTTCCAGGTGCTACATGGTAGGGATACAAAAAGAGGCAAAAGATAATCCTTGCCTTCAGGGAGCTCACAATTTAATGGTGGAGATAAAATATAAACAATTATGAACAAACAAGCTATATATAGGATAAACTGGAGATAATTAGCAGAAGGCAGGCACTGTGATTAAGAGGGGTTGGGGGAGGCTTTCTGCAGAAGGTAGAATTTTAGTTGGGCCTTAAAGGAAGCCAGAGAGGTCATTAGTCTGAGCAGAGAGGGAGAGCATCCCAAAGCATAGATGATAGCGTGAGAAAATGCCTGAAATGAAAGATGAAGTGTCTTGTTTGTGGAACAGCCAGGAATCCAGAGTCACTGAATCAAAGAGTAGATACTGGGGAGTAAAGTGTAAGAATACTGGAAAGGAAGGCTAGGTTATGAAGGGCTTTGAATGCCAAACAAGCTTTTTTATTTGCTCCTAGAAGCAAAAGAAAGTCACTGGAGTTTATAGAGTGAGGGTGGGGGTGGGGTTGTGTATGTGACACGATCAGACTTGAATTTTAGCAAAATCACTTTAGTGACTGAATGGAGTATGAACTGGAGAGACTTGATGCAGGCAGACCCACCAATAGGCTACAGGAGTTAGGTAATGAGGGTCTGAACCAGAGTGGTGGCTGTGTCAGAGGAGAGAAGGGGGAATATTTGAGAAATGTTGTAAAGGTAAATCAGCAGGCCTTGGGACCAGCTTGAGTATGAGGGGTAAGAAATAGTGAGGAATCCAGGATGAGTCCTAAGCTGTGAGTGTGAGGAACTAGGAAAATGGTGTGGCCTTCTGCAGTAATAGAGAAGACCAGGGTAGGATTTAGGGGGAAGATAATGAATTCCATTTTGGACATATTGAGTTTAAGATGTCTACTTAACATCTAGTTCAAGATGTCTGAAAGGCACCTGGAGAAGTGAGACTGGAGGTCAGCAGAGAAATTGGAACAGGATAGGTAGATCTGAGAATCAGCATAAAGATGGCACTTTAAATCTATGGAAGCTGCTGAGATCACCAATTGAAGTAATATACAGAGAGGGACAAGAGGGCCCAGGAGAGACCTCTGAGGGACACTTACAGTTAGAGGGTGTGATCTAGAAGATGACACATCAAAGGAGACTGAGGTGGAGTAGTCAGATAAGTAGAAAGAAAACCAGGAGAAAATGGGGTCCTGAAAACCTAGAGAGAAGATAGTATCAAGGAGGAAAGAGTGATCAGCAATGTCAAAGGCTACAGAGAGATCAAGGAGAATGAGGCTTGAGAAAAGGCCATTGAATTTGGCAACTAAGAAATCATCAATAATGTTGGAGAGTAGTTTTAGTGGAATGATGAGGTCAGAAGCTAGACTGTAAGTGGTTAAGAAAAGAGTGAGAGGAGGAGAAGGTAGAAGCAATGAGTTCAGCTATACAGGAGAGAAGAGATATGGATAAGAGTGGGAATGGAAAGATCAAGTGAAGAGCTGATTAAGTTCTCAAATAATTCCTTCACCATTATGCTAAGTTCTGAGTTTGTCTCATGGTGGAAATTTTACCCTCCCCCAAGAGGACAACATCCTAGGCTAAGGCAGGCTCTTTCTTTCCATCTGGCAGGTAAGCTACCAGCTGAGGACTGAAAAACATAAATCATTAAGGGCTGAGGTGTGGGTTACTTTATGGGAGTTTACTAGTACTGTCCTTTGCCTCACAGCCAAGGAACCAAGTGTCAAAGGGATATTGGCCCCCTGGGAAATACTTCAAGGTTTAAAGTAACTGTAAGACTTTAGCAAATAGGTATATCCTCCATGTCAATATTTAATGGGGAGCCCATCTATTTAGGGATGATAGAGATGGACCTCAGAAATCATATGATTGTTTAGGGGTAGCACACAGAGAGATATTGACAAAGAGTTCATTACATTATACTGAGTGGTAACTTTTCCTATCAGGAAAGCTAAGACTAGATTTTTTTTTATTTGTTAAATCCTCTGTGACTCTTCTGTTCTATCAAGCCCAAGGGGCAGAGAATTCAGTCTTGTCCCTTTCTCCTGCCACCATACTCCTCATTAAATTATTCCCTTATTTGTTCAAATATGTATGTCCAACCTTAATCAAGTCATTTAATCTCTCAGTGTTCTAGGCATCTCTTAAAACTATTTCTATATTGCAGAGAAGATGCTGACTTGCATTGGTTAAGGAAATTTCTTCATCATCACAGGTCCATTCCTATCCATATCCTATTCTAACTCATTAAGTATTCATCTATGTTCAAACTATTCTGGGCTCTGCAGGGCACTACCTACCATAATTAAATTCAAAATACAGATACCCAATACACGAAGGAACATTTAGAAAATATATTTCTGCTAACAGGCAAAAGATTGTCATTTCTTTAAAGAGAAAGAGGTGGATAGTCACTTTGGGCTCAGATGCATCTACAGTACTGAATCTTTCCTTCTGAATTGTTTTGAGTAACTAAGGACTGAGGCTTTTCTTCAGAATTAAAAAAAGACGAATTTAATAGGATGAACTTAATAGATGATGAACTTGATAGCTCTTTGTCCATGAGAGGCAATGCTAGGAAAAATCCCTGGGCTTGGATTCAAAAGACATGGGCTCTAGTCCTGGCTCCAACACGTGCTAGTGATGTGGGCAGGTCATTTTACATGTCTTAAGCCTTGTTTTATTTTCTGCAAGAATGGGGTTAGTAATGTCAGTACTACTTATCTCAGAGTGTTGTGAAAAAAATGTTCTGTAGATTGTAATGCATTATACCACTATTCGTTATTGTTAATCTCTAGTTATTAACATTATTAACCTCCTTGTTTCCTTATTTGTAAAATGGGAATTATGATGCTACTTACCATACTTGCTTCCCAGAGATATTATAAGGAAAACTTGTATTTGTAGATTAAAAAGTATATTCTCCTTCCATATCAGTTGTTATATATACACACAATCTTTCCATTCATGTATTTAAAATGTGTTTCCATATCCAGTGGTAAAGCCTCTTCCTTTGAGCTCCTCAGGGTCAGAGTCTGCCACTTAGGCTATGAGGCTGGTCTGAAGTCCACCACAATTGTTTTCATAAAGGTAATGGGCAAGTATAGGAGATTAGATATTGAATCTGCGGTCCAACTGACTTTGGACAGACAGAACCAATTCTGTTCCATTTAATCTTTCTGACCAAAGGGAAGTATTTATCTTTAATCCCTTTGGAAAGTGGCCATTTGACTGTTGGACCAGAAACATCTATCTTTATCTAAAGAAACATAGCCTTTCACAAGGTGCTGTTTAGATTCCTGTAATGTCAATACCTCCATATGCTAATTAATGAGATATTTATCTCATCAGCTGCCTTCTATGAGCTAAGAAATTGTCTGCTGAACATGCTATGCCCAAACTTGTTTCTTGTGGCACTTTCACTTTCCCTCCCCAATACAGATGGAGCTAAACCAAAGCTCTGTTCAGTGGCAGCTGAGATCAGAGAGAATTTAGGCCTTGAGTCCTGTCTCTGCCCATAACTAGCTAGAGTAACTTGGCCATGTTACTATTTCCTCTCCCTGGGACTCAGTACCTTCATTTGAAAGATGAAATGTTCGAACTAAACAATGTTCAAAGGACTTTCTAGTTTTAACATTCTCTAATTCTGTGACCTCAAATTAGGGAAGGATTAGATATATCCTCATCCAAAGAGGGGCCTTGAAGCTCAATCTACAGTGCAGTTCAGGATAAGGATCTTGACAAATCAAATTAGCAAATATTTATTGAGCCCAATACCAAATAAAGACATTAACCTATTTATATAAATGTGTTCATGTAAATAATGTGAATCATTATATTGTAAGGTGTCTATGTTTTCTTCTTTCCAACTAGATAACCAACACTTTAAGGAAAGGAAATGTCTTTCATATCTTTTGAAATTCTCCCATGTCATAGAAGCATAAAATGTTACAGAAAGAAGGGAACTCAGAACATCAAATATTTTATCTCTTGTAGTCGTAAGTTCTTTAAGGGAAGGGACTGTCTTGTCTTTATCTTTAAAAACACAGTGCTTTGAATATATGTGTCTTAATGTTTGTTGAATCTTGACTTTTAAATAGAATGTAAGAGTTGTAAAGAACTTTAGAAGAAATAATGTTAATGCCTAGAAAATAGCATATTAAATGTGGAAGAAACTCCAGAGAGATCACCTAGTTCAGTCTCATTTTTCAAAGGACTAGATTGGGAATGTGCCTATTTAAGGATAACACATTGGCAGACCCAGGACTACAACCAAGATTTCAGATCTCCTTTCACTGTACCAGTTAGGGTGTCTTCTGTTAAATTCACAAGTACCACATTCTCAAATTCTCTATCCAACCTTGCCATCTCCATCCTCTCAGGTCTAATTAATTTCCTCCTGTTCAGATAAAGCCCTGAAGTCTATTCTTTGAAACTACCACCACTGATTCTCTTTGTGACCTGAAGAAAATGGACACTTTTTTTTTTTTTTTTTGCTTTTTGGAGGGCAGTTGGGGTTAAGTGACTTGCCCAAGGTCACATGGCTAGTGTGTCAAGTATCTGAGGCTAGATTTGAACTCATGTCCTCCTGACTCCAGGGCCAGTGCTCTATTCACTATGCCACCTAGCCTCCCCAACACAATTTCTTTTGATCTCAGATTTCTTCCCTCAGATTTCTAATCCCCTTTCTATCTCTTGGGGACATGGTGGTAATGAATGAAATATCTGTCAAGCCTGAACTTCTTGAAGAAAAAAATTCTACTCTAAGGGAAAAGAAAGAAAATTGTTGATAAAGAAACATTACAGAGGTCTGGGAAAAATTCTAAATAAAAGATTAAATATGAGTTTATTGTACTTTGGCCACTTGAAACTCTTAATTTAATTTCAGTCTCTGAGACTGAAGATAAACTTCACATGGCTATGGAAAACTATGAAAATGATAAGCTGTTTAAGGATAGCCACTTCACTTTTTAGAAGCTTATGTTTTTATAGTGCTTTTCAGTATTAGCATACCCATTTTACAGAAGGAAGAACTGAGAATCATGTTAAATGGCTTGCTGAGCCACAAAGTTGGCAAGTGGCAGAGTTTCTATATTGCCTCAGTGCCTGGAACAATGCTATACAATCAATAAATGTTTTAGATGATGAATAATTCTAGGAATGAGGGAGGTAGATAGGAGAGATTAGATAAGAAATGTTTCTCAATTTTTTACTGAATTAAAAAACAAATGAGTTAGTCCACTGAACTCACTACCAATCTTCCACCTCTCCTAGCTTCATACCAACAGCAAAGATGTTTATTAAGAGCCCCACTATGCCTTAGATACTGGGGCTAAAAAGGAAAAAAAAGTGTCAATGACAGTGACATTGCTTATGATGTTCCAGGAATAGCAAAATATAGTATTGTGGCAAAAACATTGAACTAGGACCCAGGAAATCTGGGTTCTAGGTAAATTTTTTATATCTCATTTGCTGTGTTTTCACAGGTAAATCATTCTTCTATATGTCTCAGTTTCCTCCTCTGAGAAGAAAAAGGTTATATTAAATGATCTTTAGTTAAGAATGTTATATTTGCATATACATACATACATACATATTATGTATGTATATATATGTGTGTGTGTGTATACACACACACACACACACACACACACACACACACATATATATATATATCTTAGAATATAGAATGTTAAAGTATTGGAAGTGGCCTTAGGGACAGACCATCAAGTCCAAATTTCCTTATTTAACAGAGAATGAAAGTGAAGTCCAGAGTCTCTTGACCAACTCCACACAAAAAGTTAGTGGCAAAGCCAAATCTAGAACACAGGTCTCCTGACTCTTGGTCCAGTGCTCCATCCATTATTTCACTTTATCATCAGAATGCATTTTGTGAGTTTCATTGTCACCAATGGGAAACAGGATACAAGAAGAGGAAGTCTTTGGCCTGAATCTCTAGCAAGTTATTAACATTAATGTTAGGATTTGGGCTCTTAACTCTTCAGTATCTTGTTCCTAGATATTTGCCCCCTGACTCATGTTGTTTGAATTTTATAGGTCTTTCACTTTGCCAAATTCATCTTGAAACTGATCCATTTAATTGGGACATCACCAGGAAGACCAACAAAACCCAACAGACATAGTCAAAGGACCCACTGACTTAGGAATTTGAGAGACCTACTTGGGATGACTGGGATCCAAATTGGCAGCAAAAAGGAATCAGGAGTAGTAAAGTAATAAAGGCTTGCAAGAATTTGGAGCATAAAAACAGGAAGGATGGAAAAGTTATTAACCCTGTCTCAAATAAATTATATTACAAAAAGTGACCAAAAAACCCAACACCCTTTCTTTACCCTGAAATATTTTTGTGATTCCACCCCTAAAGACAGAATAATATATCACTTTTGTGTACCTTGCCTTATGTGTATTTCAAAAAAACTCCTATGACATAAGTAATGCAAGTATGACCCCTATTTTATAGATGAAGTAACTGAGGCTCATAGAAGGAAAGAGCCATAGAAGTCATAGAATATTATTCCTGGAAGAAAAGAGATCATCACATTACAGAATAAAGAAATGTTACAATTAGAAGGGTCCTAGCAACACATTAAATTCAGAGTTAGAAATAGTCTTAAGTCCTCAAGTCCAGCACCCTTATTTTATGGTGGAGCCAACTGAAGTTTAGAAAGAGGCAGTGACTTGTTCAGGGTCACACAGATAATAAGTGAAATTCCCAGACTCTGAGTCCCTCAGAGTCTTTTCTACTGTGCCATGTTGCCTTATGTAAGAAATGAGAGTGGGTTTTAAAGAGCTTCCTTTCTCTTCTCTTTTACTGATAATTTTCACCTTAAAATCTCATCGAGAAATTTCCTAAAATATGGATTCTTTCTGTACCTTCAATGTTACCACATTATCATTGATTGCCACAATACCCCCAGTAAATGTTCAAACTCCTTCATAGCAGGAATTATTTCTAGTATCAGTGATTTCCAAGGTGTAGCACTTAATAAATGCTTTTTGAATTAAATTAATATTTTTTGCTATAATTCCCTTTTGCAAATAGTAGTAGCTCATATTGATATAGTCACTCTAAGAGTTACAAAGTACTTTTCTCACTATAACCCTATGGAGTCATTTTGTTTTCCAGATGTGGAAACAGGTTCAGAAAATTAGAAGTAATTTGCCTGAGATAACATAGCTCCGTCAGTGGCAGAGCTAGTGGCTTTTGATGCAGTTAGTTCTTCTGATACTTTCTGCTTCCCCCATAGGGCATTCTGTCACTGGAGAGGGAATCTTTAGCACCCTTCTCTCAGTTCAGAATGGAACACCAAATATTTGGAAACAAATTGGAATGATGGGAAAAGTCACTTAATTGCTCATATACCTTCTGACTTGGAGGACCCACCATAGGGGATATACATGCTGAAAGAAACTCAACAACAGAGGGAAACAGCCCACATATACTTAAGACATTCACAGAAGCCTGTTTATGACAGCAAAAAAAAAAATAGAAATAAAGTGGGTACCTATTGATTAGAGAAATGGCTGAACAAATTGTGGTATATAATCTTAATGGAGTTGTACTACATCATAAGAAATGACATCTATGAGGAATTTAGAGAAATTTGGGAATACTTAATGTGAATTGATGTCATAAAATGTGCAGAACTAGGAGAACAATAATTAGTAAAAGGAAATTTATAAAGGAGCATTTGTAGCAAAGGAAATTTATATTAAAGACAACCCAACTCTGATTTATTTTAATAACCTATCTTGGATGTCACATATATAAAGAACAGATAATAAAATATACTTTTCCTATCTAGGCAGAGAGATTGGGATAACCAGTGAAGAACTACATATGCTGTCATGGTGATTGTGTTATTTGGTTTTGTTTAACTATTATCTGTTACTAGGTAGAGTTAAATTTGTGTGTGTGTGTGTGTGTGTGTGTGTGTGTGTGTGTGTGTGTATCTGGGAGCAGATATATCTATATCTATAAAACAAAAGGCATTGATACAACTTGTAAAAAAGAAAAGGAGACAGTTGTTGTAGTCTCCATTTTCCCAACATGGAAGCTGAAGTCACAGAACTGAGGTCACTTTCTTTAATCCCCTTAGTAGTCTCTCCTTACCCATAGGTTCTCTGAAAAACTGACACCGTCTGTCTCAACAGCACCTCCCACCCCCAATAAAACCTGCTAAACAGCTTCCAGATACAATCAGTCCAGTTAAGATTCTGGTATGTTACTCCAAAACAGCCTTTGCTATCAAGCTGATTATACCCAAAGCTAACTCTTTCTTCAAATCTTACAAGTAAAGTCATTGTTATTGTAATTTTAATTAGTGGAAAGAACTTTGGATCTGAAGACCTAGCTTCAGGTTTGGACTTGTGGCCTTAGGTGGATCACTTCTCTGAGTTTCAGTTTTCTCATCTGTATAATGGGGCAAATCATATACTTTTACTGTCTACCTCTCTCAGGATTGTTGGGAGGAAGGTGCTCTGTAAATCATTAGGCACAATAGATAAGGGAGCTACTCTTATTCTCTCCTGGTCACCCTAAGCAGAAGTTCCTCCCCAACACTGAATCTCTAAGAGCTTGGGTATTCTCTTCCTTGTTTTGTTTGATTCCAGTCTGGGAGTTGCTGGCTAACACAGTCCTAACTTCGGAACCAGTCAACCAGCAACAACCCGTCAGTTAGGAAAACAAAATGAAGGAGACTCTGAAGCTACTAAAGGACACAGGATGCAGACAATAATGAAAGGAGATGGGGAGGCTGGGGATGTACTGAAAGAATATGCCCTAGAGGGTGTCTCAGAAGTGGACTCCACTTGTATCGACCTGCAGAATATGTGTGAATATGCATTTTCCTTTTATATCTATATATTTTAACATAATATATAGTAGAGTGCTATGTTTTTGTTGTTGCTGGGGGTTGGGGGGGACCTGAAGTGAAACTTTCTGGCCAGGATTCCTAACTAAATCCTCCTCCCCCACCCCTTCTTCTCCCTTTGCCTCCAGTACCGATCTGCTCACCTCTGCTCGATGCTGGAATCTCAGGCTTCCAAAAAATCCCCTGGGCTACTCCCGGCCACAGTTCGATCTTCCTTTTCCTAGCCCCGACCTGTTGCTGCTGCTGCGGCTGCTAACACTAACCTCAAGTCTGGAGGCTGGCTGGTATGTTAGTCATGTTACTGAGCAGTCAACTGGCTCTCTGCAAGCACGTGACTCAAGTAAGTTTGGGTCACTCACTCATGACTACAGACAAAAATTCTCTTCTTCTAGTAGGGCAAAGGGGCTGTAGGGTTGATATTCTCAGGGTTATTCTGGTGGGAGCTTAGAAACCTTTGTCCTGAATTGTTTAGTTTTGTTTCCCTCCTTGAAAGGATACTTAAGTAAGGTAGCAACTGAAGTCATTAATTTTAGTTAGATCACTGATGGGTTTTTAAAAGTATTTTCTTGGAAATACTGGAAAAGGAAGGGAGTACAAGGATTATCACCCCCATTTTACAGGTGTCTGGCTTGCCCAATGTCACACATCTAAGAAGTAGCCCAGCCAGAACTTGGTTCTCTTAAGTCACACCTAAAGTCTAATGTTCTTTCTGCTACATTGGACTGTCCCCAACTATGTTAAAGAAAGAGCGACAGGCAGATAGATTAAATGGACTGGGATCAGATACCTGTTTGAAAAGCACGGAAATGAAGATTATTCAGGCAAAAGTGAAGAGATGCAGGATGGCTCCAGGCAATCATTAATGCAGGAATTTCCTAGGGTAATTGAGTTAAAAAATCAACTGTGCCTTTCAAGTATTGGCTTTTTTTGTTTTTCACTCAAGGTGGCTTTCTCTGTTTTCTTGGCTTCAATTACAAGTCTGATGGCCTATGGATGAGTATTTCTTTTTGGAGGAGAAATGGGGAAGTGGTAGAAAGAACATTAGCCGTGGAATCAAGACAAGTGGATTTGAAACTCAAAATGTAGGTGAATTCAGTTAAGTCCTCTAACAATCGTGGCTCTCCAATTTCCTCTTTGGTAAAATGACGCACAAGGATACACTTTGCACTTCCTTCCTCATGAGGTTGTTCTAAAATGGAATGGCAAAGTATTAAACACTTCCTATGTGCTTATAGCACTTCCAATGCCAAGCACTGTGCTGAGTGCACATTCTAATGGGGGCAGGTGGGTGGGTGGGTGGAGAAACTTGGAGGAGAGTTCTGCTCTGCAGGAATGGCGAGGCCTCAGGGGACCTTAGGGCATTTCCTTACAAGGAAATCACTTTGTAAACTGCTAAGGGCCATAGAAATGGCTATTTTTTGAGACTGGGTGGGTAGGAAATAGAAGTCATTACTCCACTCTCCCCGAAATCAATGATATATGCTTACACATATGTTGTGTGAATAATTATTTTGTGTAAGTTAAAAACTGAACTTCTTCCACTCACCACCCAAACTGGCTCCTCTCCCAGACTATTCCGTTTTCCCTCATGGTGCTAGTTTCTTAGTCTAGAAAATGTTAAGTTATCTTTGACCTTTTCCTCTCCTTCATCTCTCCCTGTGCACCAGAGATGTCCTTTGAAATGTGCCAGATTCATCTCTTCATTCCCACAGCCACCTATTAAATAAGCTTAATACTAAAATGGATCTATGAGCTTATTGATATGGGTATTCTCTTCATTCGTGTGGATTATAACCCATCTACATCTTCTCATAGGTGTGACTTTTGTCCAAAGTTGCATAAATCCTCTGTGGGAAGAGTATTCCATGTGCCAGCAACATCTCTTACTCTTGATACATTGCTGCCTACCTTTTTTCAGGTCAGGTGTCACACTTTTGACATACTTTTGGTAATTGTTATTATATTCTTGGGTAGTAATATGTTGTAGCCTATTCACATCCACCATGTTTTCCCCACTGCCCTTTGATTGATTCCAATCTTAATTTTTTAGAAATTAAAAACACTATTGTAACAAAGGTGGGTCTTTTTTTCAAGTCAGTCCTGTTCACAGTGTGGAGATGACCCTGAGTTCTCAAGGTTAGGCTTGCAGAATGCAAGCTCCTGCAGTTCTCACCAAAATAAATGGTATTGGGTCTGGTGCTGGAATGTATCTGAGATCTGAGAACCAGTCTTACTAAGTTTGAACTTAGACTGATCTAGATAACCAGGCTCATCACCTGGTTGACTGAAGGATGATGAATTTTTTAGCCACAGAAACTCTAAAAGACTATCTACTAAATTATGGGTGATTTTGATCTGCATCAGTTACCACCAAAATTGAAGATTTTTGACCTTATCTAACACATCAAATCCTGATTCCTCTGCCTGATTTTCAAGATTCAAGATTTTCTAAACACTAGCTCCATTTTCCTCATCCAACCTAATTCCTCATTACTTTCCTCACAGGTACCCTACACTCAACAAACATCCCTCAAACAAACCTGTACTAGGGACCCCTGCTTTACCATACCCCAGCTCTTCTTCCTGAAGCCTCACTCCAGCCCTGGAATTCTCACATAGGAAATGTCCTCTACCACTTCAACCTCTCCCTCTGACTGGAATTCGATGGCTCCTCCTAGAACCTTAATTTAAGGTAGGCATGAAAGTCAGTCACAACTCATTCTTTTGCAGGCTGTGCTTTGAACTTCCTTTACCATGACCCTGCAGTAGGGTACCTTTGTTCCTTCTCTCTACCCCATAGTTTTCTTTTATGTGGTGCCTTTCCACATTGGAATGTAAGCTCTTTGAGGGCAGGAACTATCTTTCTATTTCTACTAACAGCTTAGCCCCTGACCTGGAACAGCAGTGAGAGCTTAATAAATGCTTATTGATAACCAATTGAGAATCTATCTATATAGCTACTGGGCCCAGCATCTAGTTCCTTCAGCATCTTTCTACATTTGTGCTTATTCATGTTGTTCCCTTTGATTGAAATATCCTCCCACTTTCTGTGCACCTATCACTTTTCTCATCCTTCAAGACCTAATTTGACTCTCAGCAACTTTGTGAAGCATTCTCCAGTTACCATAGTCCAGATCAATCTCCATATTCTCTATTAGTGGTACTTATAATCAATATTATCTAGTCAATATCATCTGGTTTAGCACTTAATTTTCATCTGTTAGGAAATAGAAAATGTAATTCTATTTTCCTCCAAGCCAGTCATTCCATAAATGATCATTTTTAAGGAACCTATCCAAAAATGAATTCATCACCCCTTTCCCTTCAAACTGGCTTGTAAGTAGTCTTATATTTCTCTCACTAATTGGAAGCTCCCTCAGTACAGAGACCAGGGATTTTTACTTTTTTATATTCCTTATGGTCCTAGTTGTATAAAAAGTATTCAATAAATACTTGACTTGCTCATTCTTTCTGGAAAGTGAAACCATTGCACAGTTATGATGCACCTACTCTATACAAAGCAGTTTGCCAGATGCTGAGAAAGATGCATAGATAATTAAGGCTGTTCCCTGACCTGATTGTGCAAGCCTGGCAGAAAAGACTGTGCATCATCATTGTTAGTAGTACTATTTCTATTTAATACAATGTATTTATATATACCTTAGATATAACATAATATATAACTATTAACATCTTGACAGAGTTTTTTATGTCAGATGTTTCTACTTCCTCAGCCTTTCAGTACCTCCACCATGCCTTGTATTCTGATCTTTCTGTTCTTATTTGTATTACCAGAGTTTAGCACAGTAGGGCATCTAGATTGTTCAGTGGTTAGAGCACTGGGCCTGGAGTCCAGTAGAGCTGAGTTCAAATCCAGCCTCAGACACTTAATAGCTGTGTGACTATGGGCAAGTCACAACCCTGTTTGCCTTATTTTTCTCTTCTGTAAAATGAGCAGGAGGAGGAAATGGCAAACCACTCAAGTATTTTTGCCAAGAAAACCCCAAATAGGGTCACTAAGAGTCAGACACTACTGACAAAATAACAACAAAATTAAGCACAGTATTCAACACATTTGTGGTTGTTGTTGAGTTGCATCAGACTCTTTGTAAACTCATGGACCAACTTGGCAAAGATACTGGAGTGGTTTGCCATTTCTTTCTCCAGTTTTATGCGGGCAGGGGTTAAATTACTTGCCCATGGTCACACAGCTAGTAAGTGTCTGAGGTCAAATTTGAACTCAGGTCCTCCTGATTCCAGGCCCAATGCTCTATCCACTGCACCTACCTGACCCACCTGACACATAATAAGTGTTAAATGCATGCTTGCTGACTTGACTTGGCACAGTAAGTGCTTCATAAATGTGTATTGATTTGATTTGCTTCCACCATTCAGATAACACTGCTCCCTCAAAGATTAACTCTCCTATTTACCATACCTAATGGCTTCTCTAGTCCTCATTTTTCTTTCTTTCTTTCTTTTTTTTTTTTTTAAGCAATTGGGGTTAAGTAACTTGCTCAAGGTTACACGGCTAGTCATTTGATTTATGCGTGGGTGCTCATTTTCTGAGGCCGGATCTGATCTCGGGTCATCCAAACTCCGAGGCCGGCGCTCTTACTCACTGCGCCACCTAGCCGCCCCTTTAGGGCAATTGGGGTTAAGTAACTTGCCCAAGGTTACACGGCTAGGTTTTTGTTTGTGTGGATTAAGTGTCAGAGGTCGGCTCTGAACTCAGGTCCTTCTGATTCCAGGGCCGGCGCTCTATTCACTGCGCCACCTAGCCGCCCCTCCTCATTTTTCTTAATCTCTCCTTAGTCATTTGGCATTTTTAACATATCTCCCCTTGCCTTTGGAGGACACCTCTATTGTTCCGTGCTTTATCAGCTTCACTCACTCTTTGTATTTTTCTGACCCTGTAGAGCCTGTGTTCCCTTCAGTTCTGGCCTTAGCTCTTCTCTTTTCTCAACATGCTTCCTCCAGTGCCATCATCACCTTACTCACTGCCACAGCTCCATCTATCATCTCTACTAATCATTGAACTTTTTATTTCCAATATACAAGGAACCTCTCTCAAGACCTCCAGACTCACATCTCTGTCCCATAACAACTCAAACTCATCATATCAAAAACTGAGCTTAAAATCACTTCTTTCTTCTGACTAGTTTTGCCAGTGGTACTACATTAACTCAAGAGGCCAAGTTTGAAACCTTGGTATAATCTACTCCCTCTCATTCATCTTTAGTTATTGAGTCCTGTAAGTTCTACCTCTGCAAAATTCCTGAGTGGGGCCTGTCCACCCCTGTCCACCGCCATTCCCACAACCATTCTGATACAGACCTTCATTACAAATAGTCTAAACATTGGTATTAACCTAAGGCTTTCCTGATTCCATGCTCTCCCTACTTTACAATCCTTCTTTTGCCAGGTTAATATTACTAATGCATAGATTTGGTCATGTGATCCCCTTGCTCAAAAAATTTACAAGTAGTTCCTACTTCCCATGAGCAAAGTTCAACTCCTTTGCTTTGGCATTCGAGGTGCTCCATAGTCTGCTGACACACTTGTAGCCTTATTTTGTAAAGAAGTCTTTTATGTATTCAATACCCTAAGCAAACTTGACTGTTATTTCTCCCTGCACTCTGCCAACTCCACACTTTGCTCATATTGTTCGTTATATCTGGGACACCCTCCCTCCCCATCTTTTCCTGCTGAATTCCTATCCATTCTTTAAAGAGTTCAATTCAAATGCCACTTCCTTCAGGAAGCTTTCTTTGATTCCTGTCCTAGTCCATTACAGCTGTTTTAGGATGATTTTACAAAAGACTATAGACTGGCCAGTGATGCTGAGAGCAAGAGGGCTTTATTTGGTGTGCTTTAACTCACACATGGAGAAGGTTAAGAGTATATCCAAAGGTGGTTATACTGAGGGAGGGACAAGGACAATAAGGGAAAGCCTTATACAACAGAGGGGTCACTAATCTTTGGACAAGAGATATCGATGTTTCAGGCAGGAAGAGAAGGGAAATCCCTCTTCATCTTCTCCACCAAGCTAATATACTGGTGACCCTAGGATCTAGAAGCAAAACTCCAACAGATATACTAGGATAATCCTCACACCAAGAAACACAAAGGCAGCCTACCTCTCAGACCAAGGACAGAGAAGCCAAAACCATGGATTCTATAGAGAGGAATAGGGTCCTGCTCAAGTTCATCTGATTGGTTTTCTACCTCTGATGTCATAGGCAGGAAAATGCCAGGAATTGGCTAACAAACATATGGGGAATGGAAGTTTCCAGGATGGAAGATTCCAGACATAAAGGATTACAGAAGGGGGTAGGGGCTGAGGTGCTAGGCAAGAAGAGATAATGTGTCTAGAGCAGAGACAACCTGTTGTACACAAACCTTATGGATCTCAAAGAGGCCCCCCCCCCAAACAGAGGTCTGGGGACTACAACACCCCCCAATTAGTAATGAACTTTCCTTCCTTGGACCTGATATAGTACTTTGGACCTCTCTGATGCACTTTTCATGTATCATTTTGTATTGTAATTGCCTGTCATTTCCTAATTAAAAAAATCTTCAGTGGTTTTTTTTTTTTGCCTCAAGTATAAAATACAAACTTCTCAGTTTGTCATTTAAAGTCCTCCATAACATGACCCTCATTTAACTTCCAGATTTATTTTATATTACTTCCTACTGTGTTCTAACCAAGTCGTTACCTGAACTCACCATTCCATCTCTCATCTCTATGCCTTTGCAAGATTGTTGCCCATGTTAAAATATATCCCCTCATCTCTATCTCTCACAATTTTCATCTTTATTTAAGGTTCAGCTCAGATTCTGCCTCCTACGAGGTCTTCCTTGATCTACTTCCCTGTATCCTTATCCTCCCCAACTCCATTTCCCAAGTACTTTCTCTCTCAAATTTCCTCACTTTTATTTATCTATGTACCTCAGTTTTTTTTGTTTGCCTCAGTTTCCTCTTCTGTAAAATGAGCTGGAGAAGGAAATGGCAAAGCACTCTAGTATCTTTACCAAGAAAACCCCAAATCAGGTCATGAAGAGTTGGACAAGAGTGAACAACCACACTTGCCATTCCGTCACCTATCTCCATGCCTTTTCACTGGCTGTTTCACTGGCAAGAACATATTCCCTCCTCACTTTTACCTCTTAGAATCTTGTTTCTTTTATTACCTTGCATTTTACACACACACACACACACACACACACACACACACACACACACACACACACACTCTAACGTTGTCTTTCCTGAAAGAATGTAAGCCCTTTTGAGGGCAGGGACTATTTCATTTTGTCTCCGTATCCCTAGAACCTAGCAGAGTTACTTCACATATAGTATGTGTTTAAAAAAAGCTTGCTGTTTTATTATTTCTAAATCCCTTGCAATTTGGCTCCTAACCCTACTAGTCTACTGAAATTGCTGACTCCAAGGTTATCCACGATTAACTACTAAATCCATAGCCTTTTTTTTTTTTTTTTGATTCTGCATGTTTCTCAAACCCTCAACACCTTTTGGTAAGACTGACCAGGCTTTCCTCATAGTCAATAATTACTACATGCCAAACACTGTGCTAAGTGCTGGGTATGCAAAGAAAAGCAAAATCAAAACAAAATAAAAAACAGTCCTGGTCTCAAGGAACTCCCAGTCCAATGGAGATGACAGCATGCAAAAAATTATATTCAAACAAAACATAGGATAAACTGAGGGTAGTCTCACAGGGAAGGTATTAAGATTAAGGGGGATTGAGAAAGGCTTCTTGCCAACGCTGGACTTTTAGATGATACTTGAGGGGAGCCAGAAGGTAGAGATAAGGAGGAAGAGCATTCTAGGCATTGGGAATAGCCAGGGAAAACTTTCAGAGTCAGGAGATAGATTGTTTTGTTTGAGTAACAGGAAGGAGAGCAGCCTCATGGGATCAAAGAATGTGTTGAGGGGAGTAAGAAGTATAATGATGAGAAAAATAAGAAAGTGTCAGGTTATGTAGAGTTTTAAAAGTCAAATAGAGGATTACATTTGGTACAGGAGATAAAAGGAAGCCACTAGAGTTTATTGAATATGGTGATATGATCAAAGCCTGATTTAGGAAGATCAGTTTGATAGCAGAGTGGAGGATGGATTGGAGTGGGGAAAAGACTTGAGGCAGAGAAACCAACCCGAGTTAGCTAATACAATAGCCCACGTGGAAGGTGCTAAGGGCCTGGACCACAGCACTGGTGGTGTTAGAGGAGAGAAGGGGAGAAGTTACATAAGAAATATTACAAAGATAGAAATAACAGGACTTGACAACTGACTGCATATTGTGGGGAAGGGATGAGAGTCAGAAATGGAGGATGACACCCAAGTTATGAGCCTAGGTGGCTGAAGGATGGTGGTTCCCTCAACAGTAATAAGAAATTAGGAAGAGGGGAAGGTTTTGGGTAAAAGATGAGTTCAGTTTTGGACATGTGAGTTTAAGATATCTACTGGACATGTAGTTTGGAATGTCTAACAGGTAGCTGTGAAGAGGGAAGGGTGATAAGGAGGGAGGGAGGGTAAGTGGTTCTGCCAGGGATACCTCTCCTGGCACCCAGTCTGGAAGGAATTCACCAGGCTCAAGCAGACTTTGAAGCCAAAATTGTAAAGTTTATTGTTACGCTGTAGAGAACTGCGGGCTAGATTCTTATGGAACCTGCAAACTCGCAGAGGCCGCAGGCATAGTTTTAAGGGGTCAATTATGCTAACTAGGTGAGTAAGGGTGGGATCAGGAAGGAGTTAAGGAGTGGTCAGTGCTCAAAGGACCATACACTTTTTAATATCAACTGCGCAGGTGTATTGCCCATGATTCACTGGGAAATAGCTCAAGGTGGGGCTAGCTGGAGGTGTGGTTTTAGGCCTGACACTGTCACTAAAGACTGCCCAGTCTGCCTCCCACCACGGTCATCAGAGACAGTGTGGGTATATAATTGACTAAGGAGTTACCCTATAGATAAGGTATTGAAGAATTTCTGGTGGGGCTGGCCACTCTAACTAAGGGAGATAACATTTACATAACTTATTGTTTCAAGCAGAGATAAACAGGTCATGAGTTGTTGCTGGGTAGAGTGCTGGAAGGGGGAAGGGGCAGAGTCAATGCTCTGAGGCTGGGGGGGGGTGGAAATGTGATCTTACAGACTGCTTTTACAAATTGATTTTACAGACACAGATCCCAAAGCACCCCACTTACAAACTGATGTTACAGATTGATACTACAGACATATATACATCATAAGGACCCCATCAGCTGGAGAAGTTAAAATGAAGGTCAGCAAAGAGGTTAATGTGGAAAAATAGATCTGAGCTTCACCTGCCGTTTGTTATTCAGTCATTTCTGTCATGTCTGATTCTTTGTAACTTATTTGGGGTCTTGGCAAAGATATTGGAGTGGTTTGCCATTTCCTTTTCCAACTCATTTTCCAGATGAGGAAAAAGAGGTAAATGGGGTAAGTGACTTGCCCAAAGTCATACAACTAATATCAGAGGGCCAAATTTGAAATCAGGGAAGAGTCTTCCTGATTCCAGGCTCAGCACTCTTCACAGTGCCACGTAGCTGTCCTTCATTCACCTAATGCTAGATGACAACTGAAACCATGGAAGAGACGAGGTCACCAAATGAAACAGTTAAAGAGCAGGAAGAGAAGGCGGCCTTGGACAGAGCACAGACACTATTCTCTTAGCTTTTCTTATTCTCTTCCTACTTGTCTGATGAATCCTTCTTAGACTCCTTTGCTTCATCTTCTGTCCTTTTTCATGAATGTTTCCCAGGACTGACTTCTCTTACTACACGTACTCTCTTCAATCTTATCACTCCATCTCCCAAGGAAGCAATTATATCTCTCTGCAGATGACTTCCAAATCTATATATCCAGTTCTAATAAGCTCACTCCTGAGCTCTACTCATGTGCTGGATAGTTTCACAGGATATTAATTGTTAAATCATTATTATAATTTTTTCTCTCTAATTTTCTCTTAAGCCTATTCTTCTACTCAATTTCCCCATCTCTGTTGAGGGTACCATCATTCTCAGAGTTCTCCAGCTTTTCCCACAATGGAATCATTTTTGCTTCTTTTCCTTTGATCTCTCCACCACTACCCTATGTCCAATGTTTCCAAATCTTGTCAATATTAACTTTATACCACTTTCCACATCTGTCCCCCTTTCTCCATTCATGCCTTCATTGCTTGTACTTTATTGCAATGGCCTTCTAATTGGTCTCCTTGCTTCTGATTTCTCTTCTCTTCAATCCATCCTCCATATAGTTGCCAAAATAATCTTCCTAAACCATGAATCTGACTGCGTCACTCCTCTACTCAAACTTTTTGTGGTTTACTGCTTATAGGATAAACTACAGATTCCTTAGTCTAGCATTTAAGCCTCCCAAAATCAGATTCTTACCTACCTTTTCAACTTTATTTCATAATATTTCTTTTCATTAACTAATTAAAGCTGAACTAGACTGTCAGTAGATCTGGGAACTTGATGCTGTAACTCCTACCTCCCTACATTTGCACAAGTCATTTCCTATGACTGGTAGGTACTCCCACCTCATCTTCAACTCTCACAACCTCTCTCCCTCCTCAATTTATCTTGTACTATAGCTGTTTGTCTATATAGCGCACCTCCCCTAGTAGACTGGATGTAAGCTCCTTTAGGACAAAGGCAATTTTATTTTTGTCTTTGTATGCCCAGTGCCCATCACAGTACAGATATTTAAGAAAACATATTTTTAGAAATTTAATTGAATTATACTATTTTTATACAAATGAGAAAACTGAGGTTCTGAGAGATTAAGCCACTTGTTCAAGGTTAGAGAGGCAGAACTAGGTGTTTTGTTTTCAAATCCAGTGCTTTTTCCCCAATTGATCATTACAAATACCTTTCTAAAAAGAAATACTGGCTTGTACAGAGAGATCAAACTCTTAACACCTAAGTTGTTAGCACCTATTCTAACCAATAATGAGGAAAAGGGGAAAAAACCTAGAGAGTCTTCAGGGGCCTCCCATTGTGGGGGAGAAGGGAGATTTCCTATCATGTTTAATAACAAAAGATAATATAAAATGGGTCCCTCCTGGCAAATATACTTTTTTCCTAATGTTTCCTGTGACTTCTTGGGAAACCCACAGAAAATCCTGAGTTACTTTGTGAATTGGTGCCTCTGACATTGTTCCCATGGCTCATGTTAACTTTTAAAACACTCAAAGGAAACTTTCGTAGGAAGGTACCAATTGTTGCCCGGTTTTAAGAAATTAAGAGATTATTAAATGAATGCATTGTAGTTCCGTGCAGGTCAGAGCAGAGCAGAACAGCATAGAATTCACCAAAGGAGCCTACTTTTAGGCAGTTATGATAGTTATAGAGAAAAGCTTTTATTTACATGTTATCTTTTGTTGGTCACATAGATTATCTTTTTCTAAGAGTTACTTCTGGGAAAAGAGCCTCTTTTCTTTTCTCTCTTTCATGAATTGCCATGTACTAAGAACTTACTGCTAAAATTTTGTATAAGAACATCTTGTATAAGATCTTTGTATAAGAACAGCTTGTAGAACCAGGTTTGAGGATGAATGGAACACAGCAACTGACTAAGCAGGCAATTATCTTTACTCATGGTCCCCTCTCATTACAAACCTAGTCAAATAACCAAAAAATCCATAGGCTTCACCAGGGGTGGGGAACCTGTAGCCTCAAGGTCACATGTGGCCCTCTAGGTCCTCAACTGAGAACCTTTGACTGAATCTAAACTTCACATAACAAATTCTGTGAAGTTTTGATTCAGTTAAAGGGCCACGCTTCTATTCTAATGTTCTAAGGTCCCTTGAAGCTTTAACATTCTATGTTTTAAGGTCTTTTCCAGCTCTGATGTTCTATTTTATGAATCATTTCATGAAATCTTTAAGATCCTGTCAGTTCAACAAATTTGAGAGGGAAAAGGTGACAAGAAGAAAAATTATCCAAAACTCCAAGTTTCCCCCTTTCTACTGAGAACATTACCATACTTTTAGTCACAGTTATCCTCAACTTTTCTCTCTTCTGCAATTCTTATTTCCAATAAGCTATCAAGTTGTATATATTCCATCTCCACAGCATCCCCACATCTCTTCCCTTCCTTCTGCTCACATAGCTACCACCCTAGTTTAGACTTTTATCACCTATTGCCTGGACTATTGTAATGATACTTCCTAACTGGTTTCTCTGCTTCCAGCAATTCTTCTCTACAACATCCCTCACAAAGCTGCCAAAATCATCTTAGGACACAGATTTGACTATGCCGTTCACCTTTTCAAAAACTTCCAGCTCCCTGTTGTCTCTAGAATACAAAGACAAAGTCCTGGAAAACCTGTCTACAATCTGATTTTTCAAGTCTTATTTTTTATTATACCCTTTCATTCTGCCAACATTGGGCTACTGGTTTCTCAAACTCAATATTCTACCTCCTGTCTCCATGTCTTCACAAATGCTTTCTCATACCTGGAATGTCCTCTCTTCTCATCTTTACCTTTCAGCATCTTTGTCTTGGGCTCAACTCAGGAGCCACTCACTCTGTGAAACTTTCCTTGGTCCCCAACAATTATTAGGGCTTTCTCCCTCTTGAAATTAACTTCTTTCTAAATTACTCATCTGTGAACATGTTGCATCCCTCCACTAGAATATAAGGTACCCTCTGACTAGGAGAGTACTCCTAGTACTCCTAAGTATTCCACATAGGAAGTATTTAATAAGTGTTTGTCCAATTGAAACTTGAAAGCCCCATGGTGTTTCTGTCTGAAATTTAAAGAGCAAAAAAGATCAGAAAATAGATCACAAAAAATGATTCTCACATTCCACTCTATGAGCATTCATTGATTTACTACTGCTGACAATTGCCTGGTGCCAGATGAGGCACCTTTTGGAGAATGCAGTCTTTGAAAATTATTATTTATATACAACAAGATGAAAGGAACCATAATGGAATTTGCTATGTCGTTTAAGAATGCAAAACGAAGGACTTATAATTCAGATAAACAAAATTATAGAATGTTGAAGCTAGAAAGAATTTGAGGACACAGTCGATCAAAAGGAAACAAAAAAGGACCTTAGAGATCCTCTGATTCAACCACTTCATTTCACAGAGGAGGGAGCTGAGACCCAGAGAGTCGAAGTGATCTGATTTACCCAAGGTAACACAGAAAGTTGAAAAGCTGGGACTAGAACTCAGGTCTTTTGATCCCTGATGTTCTATTATGTCTACCATATCACACTGCTTCTAGTTTTATTTAAAGTGGATCTTTTAAAGAAGGGCATTTCTTAGAATTGTGAGCAGTAAATATGTGCTTAGAAAATGTGCTATTCATGAGATTTATAGTGGAAAGAACTTAGGAGGCAGAAGGCTTGGATTTGAGTCCCAGATCTGAAACTTATTAGTTTGCAAATCATTTCTCTCAGTATCATTTTCCTCATCTGTAAAAAGAAGGTAATATATTACCTATGCTAAAGATTGCTGAGAGGAAAGCTCTTGGTAAATTTTAAAGTTTTAGAGAAATATTAGCTATTATTAATATCCACTGTGGAATAATATTTTAAGGGTTCCCAAGAAAGAGCTATTAGTCTTATTTTTCCCAAGGATACATCTAAACCTAAGTAACCTGAGGTCTGTGAACTTACTTTTAAAAATATTTTGATAACTGTATTGAAGTATACTTGTTTCGTTTGTGATTTCATGTATTTAAATACATTATTCTGAGTAGGGGTCCACAGATTTCATTAGACTGTGAAAGAGGTCTGAGATATAAAAAAGGTTAAGAACTTCTCATCTAAACAGTTGTTTTTATGTGTGAATCAAAATGACTGTAACATAAAATTTATTGCCTAAAACTGAAAACAAACAACAAAAGACACTCCCCCACAAGATATCTCTGAGTTTGTTTTTAATGTATCTGGAAATGTACAAGTAGTTCTGAGTGAGGAGGTGGTAATTGGGGATAGTGAATTTCCTGTTTGATTGCCTCCCAAAGAAAAGAAGGCTGTTAAACTGAGATTGCTGTAGCCAGCAGTCCAAAATAAAATAAAAGTCATAAGAAAGGGCTTGTTCCTCCTCATAAATAGTCGTTGGATGGCACAGGTTAATTTATCCACTACATCTTATTAAAAGTAAGCAAAAGACACATAACAGCTATAGAACTGACTGGGGAGAAGGGAATGTTTCTCTGCCTCTATAAGTTAAATTCCTCATTAAAGAAGTCTTTTCTATTACCCCCATTTAAAAAAAATGAAGACAATGGCACACTTGTGTGTCTGTGTGTGTGTGCACACGTGCATGTGTGTCCTAAAGGCAACTAAGTTGAACTGTAGCTCTCTGTTGGTAAGAATAGAAATAATGGCATGATGGCAATGTTTTATGGTCAAACTGCTTTGACACTACAGTTGTATGGGCTTTTATATTAGCACTCATAAGGTAGTATGTTCCTGGGCTTTAAAATTAGAAATGTTGTAATTTTCAGTCTACCTTCTACCACCTGCATACATACTGTGTATACATATTTATACATTTATATATGTGCAAAAGTCCATATGTATTACATATATGTAGACTCCTTGTGATTTTACATCTTTTGCAACTGTCATTTTTTTGATATAATGTTTGCTTGATTTATTCAATTTCTAATTGCTGAAATACTGAGATTTTTCAGCAATGGTTTATGGGGGAAGAATATCTGAAATCAGGACTAACCTGTAAGATCTGAGATGGATGATCACTTTTGGCAAGAGGAACAGATGCATTTTGATGGCTCACAGCTCTAATTAAAATACTGATGATCCAGGTCCAGTGGATTGTTCCAACGGTTATAGAGGCTGTTGGGGATCTGTTGCAGGTGCTGCGGTTTGGGGCCTGTCTAGGAAGTTTGATTTGGAGACTTCCAGGTGTTTTTCAGGGTGGTCCAAGCTGGAATTTCTATAGAGAACATGTCCCAGAGATCAAAACCAGCCAGTAAGAGCACTTTTGGCTCAGTGATTGATTGGGTCAGAATGTTTTTGCTCTTCTCTGGAAAAGGGTATGGTGGGGTGGAGCACAGAGAAGGTGGTCACAAATAGTTGGCAACATGACTCTTGAACTGATCCCAGATTTTCACTGGTAGGGGGTGGCCCTTTGGGGTTGTTTTTTTAATGTTCTGCCCAGTCTTCAAGTGACTCAATCTTATAAGCATTGCTAGTGTTGGCACCTGTTCTCCAAACTGAACTTTGAAAACCCTAGTTAAGGACTGCTAGAGGATTAAGGGTCTAGAACAGGCCTGCACAACATATGGCCAAGGGTTATTTGCAGCCTGCCAAAGGATTTCAGGTGGCCTGCAAAAAAATGGATGTAAAAGAGAGTAAAGATGTAACAAGTACTTTGTCAATGTTCCACTTAACCTGCCTTTCACTAGTCACTATTGTGCCCGTTATGTAAATTGGAGGGTGGGTTGCTACTGCACATATTCTTCTCTTTGTCACCGGACCTAGGGCAACCATCAAGTCCGTCATATCTTTTTACTTTGTTATCAGTCGTTACTGGTGATGGACAGGGACAAAGTAAGTGCAGCCATGAGCCAATGCAGCTGATGCCAGCTATGTGATTAACTCCAACAACACAAAGCCTTCTTCCCCTCCCTCGATGTGCATCAGGTGTACAAAATTACATGTGTCTGGAACTCTCTCCAAAGTCAGACACTAGGTTTGGAATTTCTTCACATGTGAGCAGTTGCTGTCATTTTTTGGTTCTAACATCTAACAAGTTTTTGGGGTGACTTTGTAAAATGGGTGATAAAAAGAAATAGAAGATTGAATCAGAACACAGCGTAAATCTGGAGTGGACAGATACTTGTTTACCTACATGAGAGAAAATATTGTGCCTCTTTTGCCAAGAAGTAACAGTAGTTCCAAAGGAATACAATCTTCACCACTATTTTGAATGAAAATATTCTGACTTAAACAAATTGGACACCAATCAAAAAACAAATTAAAGAGTCCAAATTGTTGAAAAATCTCAATGGGGAACAATGGTTTTTCTAGAAAGTAAGTTCAAAAAGCGGGTGGCTACTAAGGTTTTCAGATTTCTAAAGAACTGCTCTATGTTGGTGACTTCATAAAGAAGTGTTTGCTGACTATAGTTTCTGCATTATATCCTGATTAAAAAAAAGGTTTTTGAGAAATAGTTTAATAATTATACATTGACTTGGGAAATGAGCCGCTAAAAACCTATCTGTGGCCTGGAGTTTAGCCTATTTTAATTTTGGCCCCTACTCACTGCCAAGTTGTGCAGGTCTGGTCTAGAAGTTTAGTGCCTAGAAAGAGGGAGAATGATCGTCTTATTGCCCTAATTTACTTGTTGCTTTGTTTTCCGTCTGAGGGCCCACAGTAGGCTGACAAGCTGGAGTCAGTCCAGAGAAGGATGCCCAGGTTGATGGACCTGGACCTCTAAATCATGCCCCAGAAGGGTTAATTGAAGAACAGAGGATTTTTGGCTTAAGACAAGAAGCCTTAAGAGGGGACTCCATTACCGTCTTCAGGTTACTGAATGGGCTATCACGGGTAAGAGAGATGGAATTTATTCAGCTACACCCAACCTGGGGCGCAGTGCGAGGGGTGGAAGCCACAGAGCAGCAAAAGTTGGCTCACTCCGACAGCAGTCTCCCCACCAGACAGACGGGGCTGCCTCAAGACAGGGGCGAATTGTCCCTGCGCTCCAAGTCTTCCCCTCGCGACCAAGGCTATAGAGATGCGTGCTTTGGGTTGGGGGGCCCTCAGGTCTGGCCCACGCCTGTGACTTCGAGGGCCTTCCATCCAGCTGGCTGAGCCTGTGATTTTCCTTGATCCAAGAGGGGAACACGGCGGGGTGAGGGAACGGTTCCATTTCCGTTGCCAAGGTAACGCTGCTTCTGGGTCTTGGGTGGGGTTGGAAAGGTGTTCCCCATGGCTGACTCGGACCGCTCGCCCCTGAAGCGTTAACTGGGGGTCCCACAAACGGCAGGAAGGTAATGGGTTTTCTGTAGTCCGTCTATGGCTTTTTTCTTTCTGGGGGAGGGCTCGGAGCTGAGTCCTGGAATCTGTCTTCCAGTGTAACCAGGGCGTTACTGGAAGAGGTGCCCATTCCTTAGCATTTCAAGGGCAATAACGTCATTCAACGGATGGGGAAAGAAGTAACGGGTCAGACTGGAGGTTCGAGGCTACGCCCCATCCCCGCGTGGTTGACTTAGAGCCACGCCCCTTTCTGTCCTCCAGTCTGACGCCTGCGCTGTGAGGAAAGAGTTTCGTTGGGGGTGTGGAGGGGATTATGACGAATCTTTTGCCCTCGCCGCGCTTCTTCGCAGAAGAGGCGTAGGGCCGTGTCCTCCGCAAGCGTGCTCAAATGCCTACCCCTCCCACCCCACGCCCACTCTCCTTACTCGCCCAAATTCCAGCGCGCCGGCCTCGTAGCCCTGCGCCTGCGCACGCCTCCCGCGAGGTCGCTGGGGCGCGCAAGGGGGCGGAGCTGGCATGACCGATCAGGCGTGCTCGCGTCCAGGGTGACACAGAGGGAGCTGGGAGTAGGCGAGGTCGGAGGACTGGGCTGGCTAGAGCAGCTCGGTCGGGAAAGGGTGTGTGGGTGGTGCATAAGGTCCTGGTCCTCTCTGGGCCGAGAGCCTTCTTTCCCTGTTGCGCTCGGTGCTAAGAGCAGATCCGGGGCAGGGGCTGCAGGCGGGGGGAAGGAGCCAGTCCAGGGGCAGCCGCAGCCGCCCCCCCGGAGAATCTGTCCGCCTGCCTGCCCAGCCCTGCGGCCGCCCGCTGCGGGCCCAGCAGCTCTAGGTGAGCGGGGCCAGATTGCGGCGCCTGAGCGGTCTGGAAGGCAAAGTGTAAAGTGAAGCCGGAGCGTTGTCCGGAGGAGAGCTAGGGGGCGGACCTGATGAATGGAGGGCAGAGCCCAGGAAGGAGGAGGAATGAAGAGTGAACGTTTGAGATGTAGACCCCTGGGGAAGGGACGCCCCCTCCCTTTTCCTTCTCTTGATCAGCTCCCCACCTTTTCCCCCATTTCCCTGCGGCGCTCCAAGATTGGCCAAACCTGGACCTGGCCATAGAGAAGCGCCAAGGGGTGCCCATTGACGCTCTTGAAAGGGGCAGAATAGGGGCTGCGGGGCAACAGTGTCTCCAGAAGTTGGTATGAGTGGGGGAGGGAATACAGGTGGCACCCTATTAGTCTCTCTTTGCTGCCTCAAACAAATGCGGCTTTGCTTATCCATCCCACCCAAATTTGATTCCTGGTTAAAAAAAAAATTATTTAGCTGTTGTTTAAATTCTGTATTGTGTAAGCCTTATCAGTCCGTGGATGATTATGGGTTTGTTAGGTTGATTGGTGTGACTATTCATTCCTTCTGGAGAAGGTATGAATGGGTTACACTCTATGCTAAGAAAGAAGTCCATAAGTTGATCTTGGATCCATGCAAGTACTATATTTAATCTCTTGTTTGATTTGTGTTTTCTTTCTATCTATCTATCTGTCTGTCTATCCGTTTTGGAGGGCAGTTGGGGTTAAGTGACTTGGCCCAAGGTCACATGGCTAGTTAAGTGTCTAAGGTCGGAATTGAACTCAGGTCCTCTTGGCTCCAGGGCTGGTGCTCTATTCACTGCGTTACCTAGCCGCCCCGATGTGTTTTCTATTTATTTATTTTTAGGTACAGGAAGCCTTTTGAAGAATAAATTCGGTTTTTAGTAATAAGACTTAGGGTAGAGTTCTTGAATGGCTTAATCCTTGATGCCTTTGTTTTAAGGAAACTTTTAAAACTCACGTAATACTGCATTTCTTATGGATTTCATTGGTATAGTAATTATTTTCTTGGGTAAGATGCAGGAAACACTAAATGACTAGAGATAATATTGAAAACCTCCGAACTTTTTTTTTCCTTTGCTGGAGTTACAGAACAATAAGGGGCTGAGAACTATAGCCATCCCTTATTCCTCAATGAGTCACCTCTTTTGACCCCTTATAAGTAGGTATTTAAGGCAGAAATAGAGTCTGGTGATATGGGTTCAGACTGAATGCTTTCTTTTTCCATTCTTAAGCTTCCTCCCAGATTTGCGTGTCATATCAAAGATATTTTTAGTTTGACTCTCTTGCCCTTAAGTGAACTGTTCCAGGCTGTTTCAGTTTGAAGTGGAGTGGTTGTGAATAATTGTTTCAGTTACTCTGGAGAAGTAAGGCAGTGGAGTAGTTTCTGCAAAGGTGAAACTTTAACCTTAAACATAGCGTGTATTAATACAGAGTTGGATGATTATGATGGTAAACTATATAAACTTCAGCTATTACCAGCTTTTATCCTCTAACAGTTCTGTAAAATCAGGGCAAGTATTGCTACTTTATTTTTATAGTTTGGGAAACTTAAGTCTGAGAGATTGTTGATCTGTCCAAAGTTATATAGCTGGTATGTAGCAAACCTAGAATTTTAACCCAGACCTCCTCTCCAAATTCAGTGTTCTTTTCATTATGCCATAAACTGTTAAATCACAAGCACTAGTTAGAATCTGAATCTCTATGTTAACTGGCCTTTTGGATTGTGGCAATTTGGCGCATCTCTTAGCAAACCAGGCTGACTCTTTCACTTCATTTGTTTATTCAACTTGTGTTTATTGAGTGCATGCTTTGGTGAGTACTCTGTAATACTAGTGATAACTATTGTGCTAAAGGAAGTAGAAATGTCACCACCTTTAAGGAAGAATACAACTAAATGGGAAGTCCACACATTTGCTGACCAGGGAATGATTTAAAAGTTCCTTTAAGAATGTACAAGTATAAGGTGTTGGATAGCTTGTGTGTGTCAGTGTTGGAGGGTTTTGTGTGGTAAAGGGAAGGGGCTAATTAGAGTCTGATGGGGTTAATCCTTGCATTCTTGAAGATGAGTCTTGACTATCCATCTGTGGTACTTCACAGTGCAGATCTTTATTCTGTTTCACATCTCTTCTGGAACACCTATCTAATTTGAATTTATAGAGTAAAAATCTTCCTGGTCTTATTTTGGATCACCACCGAGGTAAAGTTGGATGTTGCTGGGCTAAGGACTGTGCCTACCTACTGAAAATTTATTATAACACTTGGATCTGTGCAAATCATCTTTACAATAAGATATATTTAGTACTTTAATATCTCCTTGCATTTCATTGTGGACCTACTTTCTTTTCTTTTTTTTTGCCTTTTGGAGCGGGGAAAGCAGGGCAGTTGGGGTTAAGTGACTTGCCCAAGGTCACACAGCTAGTCAGTGTTAAGCGTCTGAGAGGAATTTGAACTCAGATCCTCCTGACTCCAGAGCTCTGCTCTATTCACTGCTTCACCTAGCTGCCCCATGGATGTACTTTCAAATGAATATTGCCATATATGATTGCAATATGACGAACAGTGTTAGATGAGTTTTTTAAAGTTTTGTGTTTTTGCATTATAAATATTTACAGATTATCCCACTCCATTAGCGGTCTCTTTTAACAAAATAAAACAAGTAAATTAAATAAAGCAATACTGACCTTATCTTGAAATAAATGTAACATTCTGAAATTGTATCATTTCCCCTCCCCCCCACATTTTAAAATTGCTTTTCAGTGAACAGAAATCTATTTTCCTCCTATCCTGTGCCCCATTAGAAAAAAATAAAGAAAAATTCCTTTTAACAAATATGCACAAACAAAATAAATTTCCTTGTCTGTATTATATATATGTGTATGTATGTGTGTATGTATATGTATATGTATATATATATACATATATACATGGAGAGAGAGATCTATAGAAACAGACACAATTTTTTCCCCTCTAAACCTGTCAGGAGGTAAATAGTATGTTTTATCATTGATCCTCTGGTATCATGAATGGTCATTGTGTTAATCATAGTTCTTAACGCTTTCAGAATTTTTTACAATGTGGTATAATTTATTTTCATTTTGCTCAATTCATTCTTCATCATTGCATAATATTTATAATATAAATTGTTCTTCTGGTTTTTACTCTATTTATATCAGTTTTTCCATTTCTTTGAAGTCATCTATTTTTTATTTCTTTGAGCATAGTGATATTCCATCCCATTCATGACCACAACTTATTAAGTCATTGTGTAATTTATAGGCATCACTTTAGTTTCCAATTCTTTTTCTACAATAAGTAGAGCTGCTATATGTATTTTTATATATGTGGGTTCTTTTCTCTTTTTCTTTTATTTCTCTGGGGTAGAGGCATAAGAGTGGTATTGTTGAATCAAAAGATATGCACAGATTAGTGACTTTTGGGGCATAGTTCTAAATTGCTTTCCATAAATGCTGGACCAATCACAGTTCAGCTAAACAACAGTGCATTAGTGTGCCTCTTTTCTCATAGCTTATATATTGAATTCTATAGTTTAAAATTCTTTTTCCCCCACTAAAAGATCTGGTTCCATAAACCCTTCACTTTCTGGTTTTATTATCTTTGCCTTTAAATTTTTACATTTTTATTTTTGGGTCACTTTTTTCTGCTTTGTAGTCATGTGTGTGTATACGTGCATATATGACTACAAAGCAGAAGAAAGTATATAATAATATATCGAATGATATGATATTTGTAAAGTGCTTAGCACAGTGCCTGGTACACAGTAGGTGCTATGTAAAATGTTTATTTCTTTCCTTGATATGTTTAGAGATGAAATGTTAGGGGCGGCTAGGTGGCACAGTGAATAGAGCAATAGCCCCTGGAGTCAGGAGAACCTGAGTTCAAATGTGGCCTCAGACACTTAACACAAAACTAGCCCTGTGACCTTGGGCAAGCCCTACATTCCCCCCTCCAAGAAGCAAAAAGAAAAAAAAAGAAAGAAAGAAATGAAATGTTAGTTATATATTACTAGGCTTCAGAAGGAAGGTTCAAATGAGCAGTGGAAAATTTTGGTGCTAAATGTTTCATCCATCTTCTTATAAGAGGATATTTTAAGTTGTCAGGTAGCTCTAATTTTAATTTACATTTGGATGGCAGGGGGATATCTTTTCTTAGTTTGTCTTCATATTCCTATTATTTGACATGTTATAAAAACCATTAATTTTTTGCTCCCTTGGTGCAGCCTCTTTTGGGTTTGAATTCCTGTGCTTAAATAATTTCTAGATCTATGCTAAAGTGTATGAAATGATCTCTTTGTAAAAGATTTCTAAGTTTGGTTTTCCATGGTTTAGTCATACAGAATGATGTGAGAATTGTACACAGGGGACTTAGCCACTGGTTTATGGCAAGTTAGGACCAGAGAACTGGTTTAAGGTGATGGTTTGTCATTTCTTTCTTTCTTTCTTTTTTTTTTTTAAAGCAATTGGGGTTAAGTAACTTGCTCAAGGTTACACGGCTAGTCATTTGATTTATGCGTGGGTGCTCATTTTCTGAGGCCGGATCTGATCTCGGGTCATCCAAACTCCGAGGCCGGAGCTCTTACTCACTGCGCCACCTAGCCGCCCCTTTAGGGCAATTGGGGTTAAGTAACTTGCCCAAGGTTACACGGCTAGGTTTTTTGTTTATGCGGATTAAGTGTCGGAGGCCGGCTCCGAACTCAGGTCCTTCTGATTCCAGGGCCAGCGTGGTTTGTCATTTCTTAAAGCAGGGGGCCACAAAGTTGGTTTAAGGAACCAGTTCAGTTTAGAAAACTTTGTGGTATTTTTCCTGACAACAGTGATCAACATCCTTGTTTTTATCTGATTGAGGACAAGTGTAATTTTCTTATGTTTTGGCTCAAATCAATAAAGCACAGAGAAAACATGTCTTAACTTTTCCTGTATGCAATCTCGATAAATGAACTAATATTTTGGACTATCTGATGCCAGATCTCATCTGTTTTCTTGGGACTAGCTTAGCTAAATTTGGCAAAGCTTATTATTAGGTTGATAATAGGGGTGATGAGTGTTTTAGCCATAGCAGCTCTTGAAAACCATCTACTAAAAACATAATGGGGCTGTGGTTCAGCTTTGGTACAGGAGTCATAGCCACAAAATGAAATCATAGGTCCTTGAAGCAGTGAAGGATATATAAACTTGCCATTTCAAAGCATATGTTTTTGTATTTAGATCAGATCTACAGCTCTCTGGCTTGTCCTATCATCCAGTCTTAGCTGAAGGTATCTTCTCGGGTTTCTTCAGGATGCCTGCAGCACTTGTGGAGAACAGCCAGGTTATCTGTGAAGTCTGGGCCAGCAACCTGGAAGAAGAGATGAGGAAGATCCGAGAAATTGTGCTCAGTTACAGTTACATTGCCATGGTAAATGTGCAGCATTGTACTTGAATTACCTTTAATTATGGAAATGAGGAAAATCAGATTTACTGTTCTAGTTAGTAAATGTGACTGACCAGGGATTTATAAACTACAGCCTTGGAAGCCCACTATTTTTATACAGCCTGCTAAGAATGGTTTTTACATTTTTAAATATAGTAAACTTGATTTTGAAATGTAAAAACCATTTTTAGCTAGCTATACAAAAACAGGCAGTGAGCCCATCTGACCAGAGAGCTGTAGTTTGCTCACCCCTTCACATATAATCAAGGTATATGAAATGGCTGGTGAAGTACAGCAGGCTATGGCAGGTATAGCCTCCTGTATTGCCTCCTGCCTGGACTGCTTGTAATAACTCCATGACTAACATCACTCTCTCTAGGATCCCTTCTTCATTGTGTCCTATACATGCTGCCAGATTAAATTTTCTAAACACTGCTGTCATTCCTTAGTTTAAAACCCCCAGTAATAATAGCTCACATTTCTATAGTTATTTCTTTACAGTTTACAAAGTGCTTTCCTTACAACGACCCTGTGACACAAGTAGTACCAGTATTATAATCCCCATTTTACTGAGGAGGAAACAGGCTTTTGATCAAATCGTCACTTGCCCAGGATCACAAAACTAATTAAGAGGCAGAGGTAAGACTTGAACTCAGGTCTTATATATCCATTGTTATTTCCACTACACAGTGATGCTTCTCCCTCTGGGACTTCTCATTACCAATAGGAATTGGAGCCAAACATCTTTGGTTGATATTGAAAACCACCAGCTTGCTTCTGTTCCTACTCCCCATGACTCTATGTACATTTTCACCTGACTAAATTGGTTTAGTCCCTGTAAAAACACCTTGTGTTTTCCTGTTTCCGTTCCTTTTCTCATGCAGCTCTCCGGACGTGGAATACACTTAGTTTCATTGTTTATTGGTGCTGTTGATCTATGTCCTCTGTATCCATTTCTGAGTGATGGCCTTATATTTCCCCTTGCCCTTTCAGCTAAATGTAAATTCAGCATGTCCAAAACTGAACTTGTCGTCTGTTTTGCCCCTGGCACCACCGTGCACCTGGACCTTCTTCCTCTGATCATTTCTCCATGTCCCCTCAGGAATGTCAAGTTAACATTTTGGTGGGGGGGGCGGTGGGTAATATTTCTTGCATCTGTTGCTTCCTTTGAACTTTTTCTGCCGCTAGCCTAGTTCCGATCCTTTTCACTTTTCATCTGAATTATAGTCCTGGCTTCTTGTCTTCTGTCTCTCCTTTCTCCATCTGTCCTGCGTATAGCTACATGAAGTAATCGCTCACAATAGGCTTACGAAAGCAGAAGTTTGACCAAGTCACTCCTGCGCTCAAAAGCATTCAGGGGTTTCCTATTACCTATGGGTAAGGTACAGACACCTCTTGTCATTTTGTCCTGTACTCTTCTGCCTCTTTGTGTTCAAGCAGACCAACAATTTCTTCTTCCCCTCTTAAATCTAAAACTTTCCCCTCCAGTATGGTTTTAACAATAATATCTTTGATTTTCCCTTCCCTTCTCACCTTACCTCTTCCCCCCACCCCCTTCCAAGGGTTCCTTTATCACATTTTATCTTTGTTGAATGTAAGCCATCTCATTTTTTGTCTTTGTATCCCCAGTGCCCTGTTGTTGCTTAGCAGGGTGCATTTAATAAGTGCTTGTGTTTGAATATGTTGTTCAATAGGATCATGGATTTAGAACTGGCAGGGGCATTTATCAGTCTTCTAGTTCAGTTCCCTTATTTTTCAGACGAATGTGAGACCCAGAGAACTTAGGTAACTTGCATGGGGTTAGTACTAGATTGAACACAGGTTCTGAGTTCCAAGTCCAGCACTCTTCCCCCTCTAACTAAACACCCAAATTCTGTGCATGTATAGTGAGTAGATGTCTAATCATTTCTGTCCACTTTTAGTGTCAGAACTGTTTCACAGTTTCTTGGGATCCCATAATAGACAAGTGCTGCTGCAGCTTTATTTTAAGTGCTATTAGGTTGTCTAGTTAAAAGATTTCTTTATAAACAGAGGTCAGTTTTATAAACCCTTGGGGAGATGGATGAATTAGCAGTTTAGTAGCAATTCATTCGCAGGATTTTGCAGTGAGAAATGCATTTCCAATCTTCTCTAGGACACAGAATTTCCAGGTGTTGTAGTGAGACCAATTGGGGAATTTCGAAGCTCCATACACTACCAGTATCAGCTTCTTCGGTGTAATGTTGACCTCCTTAAAATTATCCAGCTGGGCCTCACCTTCACAAATGAAAAAGGGGAATATCCTTCCGGAATCAACACCTGGCAGTTCAACTTCAAATTCAACCTTACGTGAGTTGTCTGTGCTTTTTTTCTCACCTACTAAATTTGTATATTTTTGATTACTAGTGATTTTATTAGGTCCTTTTTTTTTTAACCAGTTTTTGATTTTAAACCTTGCATACTTTATTGAATGTAACATTCGAACTTAATAGATACTTGGACCTACAGGGATTAGTATTAAAATCTCAATACTTCTAGAAACCATGAATTTGTTGGTGTATGTTGTTCTTTCCACCAGTGCCACATTATGACCCTTGTATACTTTAGTGTAAATGATCTTCATGAGTTGCTTGGCCACAAAATTCATTACCTTGCAACTAACCTGATGATATTTCTCTGGATTTAGACTAATACTTGAATGCCACATATACTGTATGTCATTGGGCTGGTACTTAAAACCTTTCCAGAGAGTTAGAGCATGATAGAGCTTGTGCTCTGCTAACATATCTTTTGAAGTCCCACGTTTACCTATATGCCATGATGAAGTACTACAGTAGGCCTTCATAGAAGAACTTTTTTTTTCCATCATATTTTCCATTCTTTATAGTTCTTAGCATTTAATTGCAATGTATTCCATAATTTGAACCATTTCTCAACCATGAGAGATAAAAGTGTATAGACCCTCAGAAAATAGCCCAGCAGAAAAGGCTGGAATTATGACTTCTTTGCTAGGAAATTTATAATGCAATTTTTAAAAAGTAGGCAGCCTGACAGATTATTGTAATAGTCTGGCTTATTTTAGAGGTACATTAAGGCCATAGACTTATTCAAATTTATATTATTTAAATGGGGAAAAAGACTTCAGGAATAAGTTCTTAAAAACATTTGGGGGCTTCCTTGAGGATAAAGAAGGCTTTGAATAACTTAGGGGTAAAAAGCTTATAATTTTATGACAAGTTGAAAATTATAAAGAGAAGAGGAGAGGAAAATTTGTGTTTTAACAGTTCCTCACATAAGATGGTAGGGTTTAGAGCTGGAAGGGAGCTTAGAGATTTGGAACTGGAAGAGACTTAAGAGGTCATCTAGTCCACAGTTGTCAAACTCGTGAAGAATCCCCTACTATAGCCACAACCAGATTTTAGATGTAATTGGGAAATATTGAACAAAAATCAATAAAAATACAGTACAATATAGATAATCTAATTTGCTGTTTTCTCAGTCAGTATTGCAGCTGCAAGGCTCTGTTTCTATTTAAGTTTGATACCCCTCATCACCCGATTTTACAGTCCACTCAGGTTAAATGACTTTTGTCCAATGTTGTATAGATACTGATAGAGCTATGAACCCAAATCTCCTGAATCCAAATCCAGTGTTTTTTCCATTATATCACAGCTACATAGGTGGAATAGATTGCAGCGTAGTACTAATTTTAGGTAGATGAGGGAAAAATTGTAAATCACTTATGTAGTAATCACAGTTAATCTAATGACTTTATTTTGTTAATCTAGTCTGAGTTTTAAAGGCAGTATGATATAATGGATAGAGAACTTACCAAACCCTGGGAAGATCTTAATTCTGGCCTCCTTTCTGACCCATATACAAACTGTGACCTTGGGCCAGTTAACCTCTGCTACATCACAGCTACTCTCTAAGTCTATATGAAGAGCTGGGGCTGATTCATATAGGTAGAGGGAATTTTCTTGCTAGGAGTCCCCTCTACAATGTATTCTGTGGTTCAATCCAACTCTGAGTATAAGTATACAAATCTAGTAAAAGGAAGAGGGCAGTGCATCTTGGAGTGAGAGACAGAAACTTGATTCCATTGCTTATTTCATGACTGCTCTGGTATCTAGATTAGCAAATTTTTTGTGAATGTATCTTTTCTCTCAGAGAGGATTATTGTTATGTACTTAAGGATTGTAAGGGAAGTTGATTTCACCTTTTAAAAAACAGAAGTACCCCAAAGTAGCCTTGCAAAAATCATTTTAGAAAATATTTCATCTGTATATATGATACTGTTGACATTTTAACATTACAGCTGTAGTTTTACATCACTTGTAAGTGAATGCCTTACTTTTTCAGAGAGGATATGTATTCCCAGGACTCCATAGATCTTCTTGCTAACTCAGGGCTGCAGTTCCAGAAGCATGAAGAGGAAGGGATTGACACTTTGCACTTTGCAGAACTGCTCATGACCTCAGGGGTAGTTCTCTGTGACAACGTCAAATGGCTTTCATTTCATAGGTCAGTCTTAGAAAAGAACCTAAACAATGAGCTCATTAAGTCTTAGCATCATAATGAATTTGACATGTATTGTTCTCTATTTCAGTCATCAATAACAGTGATTAGAATTGGATATCCTTAGCTTTTGTCAGTTTAAGGAAAAAACTGGGCTTGTGATAGGTGATTTCCCAAGACATTTGATAACCATCAGTTTGTGTAATTCTAGGGGAGTGAGAAAGTCAGGGCATTGCCATTCTAAGGTAAAACATTATCTGTTATTTACCATTACTCTAATTGAACTTTGAAGTCATTTGTGCCTTCATTAGAAAAGAGGGTGTTTTCTGATTTTATATAAAATCTAGACTTATGATACGTGTTAGTATGTTTTCTGTAACTTTATCTAATGACCTATTTATGTGATTATTCAGTTAGTTTAACTGAAAGAATTGGAAAATTTTGGAAATTTGGAAAAACAGGCCTTAGCTTTTTATATTGCAAATTGTGAGAGGCAGAGTAGCAGGTTCTGATCTCTCCCATTTGTTTAACTGCAGTGATTGATTCCTTCCATACAGTGGTTATGATTTTGGCTACATGGTAAAGCTGCTAACTGATTCCCGGTTACCAGAAGAAGAGCACGAATTCTTCCATATTTTGAACCTTTTCTTCCCATCTATCTATGATGTGAAATACTTGATGAAGAGTTGTAAAAACCTTAAGGTAAAAATGATTTTTAAAGTAATATCAGTAACAATTTTTGTAATATCAATCAGCATTTTCATACCATTATATATCAATTTTTATAATACCTGCTACTATTTGCTGACCAAAGTATAAATATCATTACCCTAAAGGTAGCTAATAGCTGTAATAGGGAAGGACAGTTAACAGATTTGTAAACTAGCCTTTACTTGGCACTTAAATCAGGAAACTAATTAACAACTCATTATCGTAGTTCTTTATAAAGCGTCTTTCCTTAGAACACTCTTTGAGGTACATAGTACAAGTTATCATCTTCATTTTGCAAATGAAAAAAGTGATTCTCAGAGGAGGACATGGAGTTGTTCTCATGGCCAGGAGTCTAGAAGGACTCAGAGCTGGAAAAAGAACCCAGGTCTTCCAGACCGCTGCTTTTATAATTATTAGTTTACCTCTTTAAACAGCTAGAAAATATAATATTGTCATTAGGTAAGTTAACCTGATAGGGGATGGTTCCATAGGAATAATGTTATAAATGAGCTGTGGACCAAATGATTATCCTCCAGTGGAGCTTCATGAATTGCTGTAGGGTGTGGTTATAATTTGATGCTATATAACCTCAGACCCTCATAACTGTTCTGTAGTCCTACTCTAATGTATTCCTCTCCTTATATAGTAGCTGTTCCAAACTGTTTCTTTCTTTAGATCCCCATTTCCCCATTCCCTATACATATAAAGCACATGCTTTATCTCTCTACTTCTCCAGTATGATTGAAGTCCTCCCACTTTGAGCTCCTTCAGCCCTCATAATATTTCCTAGCATAATTTCCCATTCTTTTCTTTCCTTCTGTCTCAAAGGAGATATCCTTACTCCTTATTAAGTCAATTACTCTATGTATATCCTTGAACTTGTCCCCTTCTGCCTTATCCAAGTATCTGTTCAAGCAATGATGTCTCTCACACATCTTTAATTTTTCCCTCATGACTGACTTCTGTTTGTAAAAATGCTCATCTCCTTAATCCTTAAAAAAAAATTCCCTTAATTTTCCTGTATAACTCCTATTCAGTAGCTAGCTTCTTCACTTTGATAGCTAAACTTACAACAAACCAACCAACCCAAGTTTTCTGTATCCAGTGTTTCTATTCCTGATCACCAAACATTCATCAGCTCCTTGTAGTCTCACTCCTCCTATTACTTTACTGAAATTGTTTGGCAGCCACTGTTGACATTTTAGTGATCAAATCGTGACTCTTTTTCAGTCCTATAGAAGAAAATAATTCATACTTTTAGTTTTAACTAAAATCTTTCAGAGACAATTTTTAAAAATGTAATCATTTCTGCTTGGAGGGAGATTAGATGGATTTCCTTGCTAATCAGAGTACCCTCTCTTCCCTAAGCAATTTCATCTTACATATTGCAATTTTGTATTACATAATACATTTAACAGTTACAAATTACATATTACAGGGGTGGCTAGGTGGCGCAGTGAATAGAGCACTGGCCCTGGAGTCAGGAAGACCTGAGTTCAAATCTGGCCACAGACATTTAACACTTGCTAGCCATGTGACCTTGGGGAAGTCACTAACCCCATTTGCCCTGACTCCAAAGCCCCCAAAAACCCAAAAACAAATTACATATTACAGGTTATGAAACAAAACATGAAATTCCACAGCAAAGTAAAAGAAAGATATATAGTTTACAGTTAGGGTTTTTTTATTGTATTTTATTTTATTTTGCTTTTTGAAGGGGGAGGGTAGGGCAGTTGGGGTTAAGTGACTTGCCCAGGATCACACGGCTAGTAAATGTGTCAAGTGTCTGAGGCCGGATTTGAACTCAGGTCCTTCTGACTCCAGGGCTGGTGCTCTATTCACTGCGCCACCTAGCCGCCCCAAATTAGGAGTTTTTATTGACTAAATTGAACAATATTGGCACACCCTTGGAGGAAATGACTTCCTGAAACAATTACTCTCCCTTCAGCTATTCCCATTAAAGATTTTCCTTTTATTCTGCTCAAAGGAGAACAAAAAGATAATGCTCTTAGTTGGAGTAAGCAAAAAAGACATTAAACAACAAAATAAAATTTAGTTCAGTCATCATAAACAAGACTGATTTTTCTAATAAGTTTCAGGGAATTAAGATCTTTCCCCAAAATTGATTCAGTGTTGTAGTCAAGTATCACCAAGAACTTCAGATCAAGACATTGTCATAATATTATTTAATATTTTTCTTCAATTTTAAAAATTCTGAATTTAAATATCAAAAAAGATCATTTCGGTACTCACAGTGCACAAAGAGAAGATTCTACATGAAATTTAAATCTTCGTTTCACATTGCTTGCTTTAAAAAAAAGTATGTAATCACATTACTTTAAAAATTTTCCTGCTTTTATGTGTTTCCTTCTGAACTTTTTTCTGTTTTCTTCTGTGCATTTAAAAAAAGTTACAATGACCCTCTTCTTTTTGGCATCACTATTACCCCCTCTTCTTCCCTATTAACCTAGAGAAAGAGAGAAAACCCTCTACTACCTTTTTTAAAACAAAAAAGTATTTTTCTTTCTTTTTTTTTTTTTGGAGGGGGAAAGGCAGGGCAATTGGGGTGGTGACTTGCCCAAGGTCACATGGCTAGTAAGTGTTAAATGTCTGAGGCTGGATTTGAACTCAGGTCCTCCTGACTCCAGGGCTGGTGCCCTAATTCACTACACCACCTAGCCCTCCTGCAAAGAAGTATTTTCAAGCAAAATGAATCCATATAGTAGCCATGTCCAAAGATCTATGTCTCTGCACCTTGTGTCTGTCACTTCTCTGTTTGAAGGTGGGGTAACATGTTTCAATATAGGTTCTTTGGAAATATGGTTTGTGGACACGTGGAAGTTTTTCAGGTTGTTTTTCTTTAGTCTTGTTCTTGTATCAATTGTTCTCCTGGTTTTGCTCACTTTCCTATGTGTCAGTTCATTAAACTACTCAGTATTCTTCAAAATCATCTCTTTTGTTTGTACATTAGTTTTGTTCACTTACCTTCAGGATGAGGAAGTCTGTTTTTTGCTTGCTCTCCCCTCCAATATTATCTTCCCTCTCCTCCATCCTGTTGAGTTTAAATATTTCTGCCCCCCAATTCTTTGTGTGTTCAACCCTCCTTTGTTCATTTTAGATAAGAGTGAGATTCATCCAGTGTTGACTTCACCCTTTTTTAAAGTTTTTATTCTCTTCTCCTGTACCCCAATTATGAATATTAGCAGTTTCTCTTCTTCCTCCTTTTCTATATCAATATATTCCTTTTATGTTTCCTTGTCTTTCCTCTCTTAAAACTCTGAAAACAGAACCAGTCTATCCCCAAGACTTATGTTTTTCTTATTGAACTCACTATCATTTGAAGACAAAAGGTTCTAAAGGATGATTGTTTTTTTCTATTAGAATATTAGCATTTGATTACTGTACAGCTTCTCCAATTACTCCAGGTAAATTTACTTTTTAAAATTTATCTTGACTCTTATGTTTGTATTTCAAAGTTTCTACTCCATTGTGATCTTTTCATCAAAAATGCTATCCTGTTTATTTTCCTGTAAGGATTAGGCCTAGCTTAATTTTTTTGACACTTGCTAGTTACTTTCATTTTTTTCACTTATCTTTGTTTATTTATTTAATAGGTTTTTATTGACGTCTTCTTTTTCTTACATCATAAGTGTCAATTTTGAGGCCTCCAGCACAGAACTCCATCTGCCTTGTGTCCCAAACAGATTATAATTGGGAAATGTTTACACAATAAATAAAAATACCAGGGGCAGCTGGGTGGCACCATGAATAGAGCACTGGCCCTCGGGTCAGGAGGACTTGAGTTCAAATGTGACCTCAAGACACATGACACTTACTAGCTGTGTGACTTTGGGCAAGTCACTTAACCCCAATTGCCTTGCCTTCCCCCCTCAAAAAAACAAAACAAAAAAACCCCATAACCTAGTGTGTGGTTTTCTGAGTCAGTATGTGGCCTGCAGGGATCCCTTTCCATTTGATATCACTCTTACATTGTCATAGTTGCCCATTGCTCCACCTTCCCAGAGAGCTATTCTGTATAACAGATAATAATTTTTAAAGAGGAAAAAAAACTAATTGATAACATTGAAAAAAGTCTAAAAACATGTGCAATGTGTAAAATGTGGACCTCCTACCTCTATAAAGGGGTAGGTTGAGGGTGTCTTCTCATGCTTTTTTTTTTTTAAAGCAATTGGGGGTTTCTCATACTCTTAGTTTGAGTCCTCTTTATAATTTTTTTTACATTCACTTTTGATTTTTTAATGTGTAATTTTTTTTCCATTTACATTGTTGTACAGGATAATTTAAATTTTTGGCCATAAGTCTCTTGCCTTTTGAAATATTGTACTCCAGGGTCTCCTCTTTGTGTAGTAGAAGCTGTCAGGTCTTCTGTTATGCTAACTGGTTTCTTGCTATGTGAATTGCTTCTTTCTAAGTGCTTTCAATATTTTTCTGTGATATGAGAACTCTGGATATGACATTCCTGGGATTTTTCCTTTTTTTTTTCCCCCAGGAGGGCATCAGTATAGTCTAACTCAATCTTTACTTTGTTCTCTGATGCTAAATAGATCTGGACAGTCTTTATGTATGATTTCTTAAACTATAGAGCCCAGACTTTTATTGTTATCTGTGCCAATTTGATGGGTATGAGGTGAACCTAAGAGTTGAGTTGTTTTTGCATTTCTCTAATCACTAGTGATTGGAACATTTTCTTCATATTGCTGTGATTTGACTATTTCTTTATTGCAGTGTTTTTCCTTTATACCTTTGTACAGGTAGGAGACATTTGTCTATTCAGATTTTTGTCAGAGCATTTTTTCCTTTAATATGATTCATTAAAGCCTGAAGCAATAAAATTAAGGGTAGAGGGACTGGTGAAATGTATTGATATTACCTTTAGCCTATCTGTCTTTGGAACCACTTGCTTCTTTCATCCCAATCTCTACATTCCATAAGGTTTGATGTTCAGATACTGATTAGTTATCATTCTTTTTATGCTAGTTTTTTATAGCAGTCTGAATCTTAGGGAGACGGCTCTACCAGACAAGCAAAGTAACTGCCTAAGGAGAGGAGAAAAGGATGGAACATAATACTATTTTGGGAAGAAAAATGCTTTAATAACTTTAGGAAGGAGATGCTACTTGGGGTAAAGCCAAGGGCAGATCAAGGGTTAGGCAGGTTCCAAATCTGCATCTTTCAAAGAACAGAATTAGTTTATCCAGATAAAAGATTTGATTCTGTACTTTTTTTTTCTTTCCAACCACAGGGAGGTCTTCAGGAAGTTGCTGATCAGTTGGATTTGCAGCGAATTGGCAGGCAACATCAGGCAGGCTCAGACTCACTGCTCACTGGAATGGCATTCTTCAGGATGAAAGAGGTGGGGCTCAGCTCAGGGGACAAATGTTGCCTTCAGATACAGGGGCCAGCATGATGAGTATTTTGCTGAGTTGTTTCAGTTGTGTCTGACACTTTGTGACCCCACTGTGGGGTTTTCTTGGCAAGGATACTGAAGTGCTTTGCCATTTCCTTCTCTGGTTCATTTTTATAGATAAGGAAACTGAGGCAAACAAGGTTAAGAGATTTGCCCAGGGTGTCTTCCAAGCCTGGCACTCTATCTACTCCATCCCTATCTGTCTAGCTGCCCTGATAATGATTATAAAACTCAATAAAAACAGATAAAAAACACCACCTCGCTTTTTAAAAATAAGACGGAACCAAAAGAATTAACAAACAACAAGCAAATGATATCCTTTTGTGTTTCCTTTTAGGCCTATTTGAAGTTTAAAGGGATCATGATTGTTGACATTCATGGTTTCCATTAGAACTTGAAGGGAGTTTGGAAATAATAGTAATAACATTTCATACTTTGTCTAATTTTTCATATTCAACATTGCTATAGCCTTTTATAGCTTTATAAAGCATTTTTCTCAGCAACCATGTGAGGTTGATGGCTCCAATATAGATTCCCATTTTATAGGGGTAGAAACTAAATTTTCAGAGAAGGGAAGGGTCTTGTTCTCAATTTTAGGAATGGGAGGTGAGAGTGATAAGATGTAATTTTTTGATTTCCAAGTCTTTTTCTCCTTCCATAACAAGATATTCTGGAGCTCAAATAGTTTAATTCAGTCTGAGGGACAAATGAAACATAAAGATGGTTAGACAAGTTGTAATCCATTCAGTGTTATTCTTCCTTCCTAAACTGCCAAAAGAAACTGATTGCTGTGATTAAAAAAGACATTTGTTGGGGTGGCTAGGTGGCACAGTAAGTAAGAGCACCGGCCTCAGAAAATGAGCACCCACACATAAATAATGACTAGCCGTGTAACCTTGAGAAAGTTACTTAACCCCAATTGCTTTAAAAAAAAAAAAAGACATTTGTTAGATCACCAGCTTATTTATTTATTTTTTGGAGGGCAGTTGGGGTTAAGTAATTTGCCCAAGGTCACACGGCTAGGTTTTTTATGTGTGTTAAGTGTCGGAGGCTGGAACTGAACTCAGGTCCTTCTGACTCCAGGGCCAGTGCTCTACTCCCTGCGCCACCTAGCCGCCCCCTTATTTATACAGAATCCTTTTAATTACAAAATATATTGAGAGTTTTTTGTAACTGCCTAATTAAGAATCTTAAAATAGCTTGGTACCCCCAGTTCAGGCTCCTTATTTACCTATTCTCCTCAGTTATTTTTTGCAGTAGAATCTAAGACTGTTAGGGCTGGAGAAGACGAAGTATAATCTAGTTCAACCTCATTTTACAAATGGAGAAACTGCAGTAAAATGATTTGTCCCAGCAAAATATTCTTTCTTCTACACCACATTGCTTTCTAAGCGTTGGTATTTACCTTGGAAATTGAAATGTTAATGACGTTGATGCTTTTGAGGCACTGACTTTATAACCTTTTAAGAGGTGATGCATCATGTGTCGTGTTAAGTCAAGAGAAGTGGATACTATCTGAAGTAGAAGTATAGCAAAGAGCATAATAAGAGAGGAAGAAAAAGTCTGGTAGGAACAAGTTACATTTGTTTGCAAAGTTTGCAGAAGTTTTTTTTACATATATTATCTTGTTTGATCTTTAAAACAGTGCTCTGAGTATTAAGTACCCCACTTCAGTACATACCACTTTAGTAATAGGAAGGTACCACCCCTTTTTTTCAGATAAAGCTGCTTGGCTCAGAGAGATTGTGACTTTTTAGCAAGTATTGGAAGCAGCATTTGAAGTCAAGTCTTTCTGAGCTTCTTCCAGTCCTAAGACATTCTAGTTATGAAGGTGTACTGGAAAGAGCATTGGAGATATGGTGATTATACTTTCACCCTGTTCTTTAGAGTTGATTTTTACAGACATTTTGTAAACAAAATATTTTCCAACTATTCAGAGTCCTTTTCTAGTTAAGAAATAGTTATTACTCAATGAAGTGAATATTAAAGGAATGGAAAGTTCCTAAGGGTGTATATATGGACATTTGAAGCCAGCAGGGACTGAAATTATTCCATGTTGTGGACTCTTTCGCCATATGCTGACATCAGGTTTGCAATATTGTGAGGAATATGACAACAGTGGGTAGTAGCTTTATTCTTTTAAAAGGTCTTTTTGTCCTTTCTCCAGTTATTTTTTGAGGACAGTATTGATGATGCTAAGTACTGTGGACGACTCTACGGCCTTGGCACAGGAGTGGCGCAGAAACAGAATGAGGACATGGATTCCGCTCAGGAGAAAATGAGCATACTGGCTATTATTAATAACATGCAACAGTGATGACGGGGCATGGCTCTGCAGGATGGGCCCAATTCAGTACTGGTGCTTGCTGTCCTGACTGGTCTCTGTATGTGTGTATCTCTCTCCTTTCCCAACAGAAAGAGCTCCTATTGAGTGAATTGTTCCTACAGTCTGCATTAAGCAGAAAGACTTTTGTTTTACTGGAGACAAGTGATGTCTTCATTTTAGATCGGATGAAAGAAGTTCACTCTGAATTTGTAAACAAGTCTTCCCCCTTTTCTCATTCCCAATCCTTTCCTTTCCAGTTGCTGTCTACCACTAGCATCTGTGGCTCACTGGACCTTTTTAATATCAGGGACAAGTCAGAAACAAACAAGTAAAATGTGTATAACTCTATCTGTTGTCACTCTTTTCATTTTAAAATTTGTTGCTAATCTTTGAGAATGAAGACTTATCTCTGACACTCAGCTGAGCTGAGAGGTGCCAGTGAGAACAGGACAAAATGGTGGACTTGTGGACTAGTTTATAAATGCTTGGGTTTTAAATTCTGCTTGCTCACTGCTAGAATGGAAACTTTCTTGTCTTAAAAGTAAAAAATTCAACTGTTGGTCTACCCTTTAATTATGGCAGTCTCCAGAACTCAGCATCTGGCCATTAAGATCTTAAGTGCATTGTTCCATTGTGCCAGATTTGCTGTGTCTGAAGTCTTTTTAGGTATTACTTTGATAAAAAATCTTAGACTAGATGGAGAGAAAAGCCTCCCAATTTCCATTTCCTAAATAGTAACTTTGGACCAATTACTTTCCAATTCAGGAAAATAATTTCAGATGCTCGTTTGGGACTCCCCGCACTTCTCTTCCTCTTTGTTCTCCCATATTTTTCCTTTTAAGCGAGCCTGAGGATAAGGTGAGGAGGTAGATTAATGCAAGCATAATGGTTAAATGTGGGAAGGGCAGCAAAGGGATTTAGTTTTTGTTTAGAGTTCTCTTGAAAGTAATATTTCCACATCTGGGGTATAAAGCTTAGGACAATTATTTTTCTTTTTGTTTTAAAATCTAATCATTCAAGAATTAAGTTTTCTGTTTCTTGAATGACTGCAGTGTGGACTCTTTTGAAGATCAATATCCCTACTGCACTGGAGGGAATGAAACTGGTTACTCACTGAAGTAGATCACCTTGAATTTTAACAAGCTTATGGAAGATTCAATTTGTGGTACTTTAAACATGATTCAGGCATTATAAGCTGGTATTTAAAGTGATTGTAAATATTTGTTTTTAATTTTGTAAAATAAAGACGTTTTTTAACCACTGGTATGAAGGTTTTATCTTTTCCAGCTGTGAATTTCTGGCCATGGAACATTACACTCAGCCTCTGTGATGTGGGAATAATCCCAGTGCCCTTTTCCTGTGCCCACATATCCCTGTTTTCATAAATTGTGCCAATTGTAAAGCTTTTGTTTCCTTGGGTGATACTCTTTTAAGACTGGCTGTGAATTATTGTTTATTGTATTCTGGCCTTGATTCTAAGGCAGGCCTGTACAACCTGCCGCTGCCAAAGGATTTTGGATAGTCTGTGAAAAACGTAAAGGAAAACATCCTTTGTATGTAGAGGAAATCCTTTGGCGTGCTGCAAGTGGCCCACAGGCTACAGGTTATGCAGGCCTGTTCTAAGGTTATGGTTTTCCTCACTTTTAGCCTTAGGGGAAAACTTTCAGAGCCAGAAGGGACCTTATCTTCACTTTAGAAATGTAGAAACTGAGTAAGTACTCTGAGATAAGGGATTATGACAGAGGGGATAGGAGGAAAAACACTGAATTCTTCTCTAACTATAAAGTGATGTGGTCAAAGTCACATAGTTGTTACAATTGGCTGAACTGGGACTGAGATAGAGATTCTCCTATTTCTCATAAGTACTTCCTAAAAAAAAACAAAGCAAGTATAATAGCATTTAGTTCCATAGGAATAATGGCAGAAAAAGGCAAGATATCACTTTAAAGATTAGTTTTGGTTATGTTTCTGTCAGTATTGGTAAGGATGGTTTTAGGCAGGGCATATTACGTTGGCAAAGTAAAGTTGAGGGCTGTGAGATCAGAATTTTTTCTAGGATTCAAGCTCTTGGTGATGAGAGAAAGGAAGAGATAATCCCCCAAACCTGTGTTCATGTAGGTATGCTAGTGGTCAAGGCATTTGGTACTTGTATGTAATTGCATTAGTTAAGTTTAGAGCTCTTCACTCTTGTGTCTGCACATACATATACACTTGTGTACATGTGTGTATAGTTTCCTTACATTCAATTTGCTATTTTCTGTAATTATGCTGAACTGTGCTTTGATATAGTAATACACTGACTACAGTTACATAAAAGGATCCATTTATATACAGAATTAGTCAAAATTTAAAGGAACAAAAGCAACTGATTATTGTTAAGAATTGTGCTATTGGCAACCTGGGTAACCTTAATTAATAAGTCACTTCTCTCTGAACCAAAATGAGAGGGCTGGACTAGATGACTGAAGAATTCTCCCAGCTCTAAATCCTTGATCCTTTGTGAATTGTTCTCATTCATTGGTCTGGCTTGAAAACCCTTAACTGACCAAACTGGTTTTTAAGAAGCACATGATGACTGATCTTTTAGATTAGAATATCAATTATGTTCACCAAGTGTACAGGAAAGAATTGGGAGTTGTTCTCCTATTACGGTATCCTAAATCTTCTTAGAATTCTGCTTAGGGGACTCAGTAACTTCACTACAGTATATGATTCTTTTGTCCCTAGGCAAAATATTATAATATTTAGGACAATCACCGAAGACTTATTAGAAATGTAATTTTAAAATATTTTAGTAAGAGGTAGCCTTCATTGGAATCAATATAATTGGGTTAAGTTGTGGGTCAGGACTAAATTCCTTTGTAGTTCAGTAAATCCTTTTGAACCCATTGCTGTGAAAGGAGCTTTCTTTCTATATAAGCATTCTTAATTTTAACAAGGTTTGCTATCCCTGCTGTGTAATTTATTGCATGTCCTTGGACCTTTGCATCTTTTTAACACCTATCATAAGAACATCTTCTCAAGTTCTGCCACGAGAAGACACTTCTTTCCAATTTGGAAATAATTCCAGTAGCAGTGTTCCTGCTGTGGCTATCTTGCTGCAACTTAAAATCATCCTTTCTTTTCACAGAATTATGGTGTCACTTAAGTATATGGTAAAACTCATCAGATGGTTTTAAGATACCCTCTACCCAAATAAGACCATTTATTTTAACACAGAAAACTTAAAAGTCCTACTCTCAACCTTAACACACCTTGTCAGAATAGTTGTCTTTTGTTTTCTTTCCTCCTATATCCTGTTATTGACATAAAGTGGTACCTGACTGTATCCATCTGCATCTAGGTGATTTTTATTTTTAAAAAAGGACTACCGACAAAAAAGAAAATCTCAGTAGGAAGGCACCTCACCTCAGCAGCGAAAGGATTCATGTGCAGCTTAAACTATCTACATAGCCTGCAGTGATGGGAAATTCCTTTCCTTCTAAGGTAGTCCATCTCCTTGTTGGACAGTTCTCATTTGAGGGATTTTTTTCCTTTTTGTTGAGCTGAAATCTGCCTCGTTATAACCTCTATTCATTAAGACTTCTGAGAGCAAAAGGAATATAACTCTAATGGGTGAATGACAAACTTTAACACTGGCATCCTCATACACTGGACTCTTCTAATAACCAATTTAGATGGCTTACCTTGTTTAACCTAAATTTTAAAACCATTTTTAAAAAACCCAATTTTAGACTACAACCAAAACAAATATTTTGTAGAATGACTATAAAAAATATGAGCAAAACCAGAAATGCTATTACAAATGTAAACTATACAGACATTTGAGGTGCCTTTCCTGAGGGAGTTTGCCCTTATGGTCACGAGGCTTTTGGTACCTTTAACTGAACTGTTCAAACAAACTTGTGCTATACTGGCTTGAATAGAGGCCATTTCTAAAAATATCTTTGAAAGGGGGAAAGAACCCCCACCTACTGTTGTATGAGTTGCATTTCTGTCATGAGACTAGCCCTCTATAAAGAGATGACAAATGCCAATTCTTTGCAGTCAGAAATGTGATTTTATACACTTTTTTTGGAGGGGTGGGGGGAAGTTATGTGAGAAGCACTTGGACTGAGAGCATTTAAAAATAGTCTGTATTTTAACTTTCCTTGTCAAACCTGGATGCTGAGAAAGAGAAGAAGCTAGCTAACAGAGTGGCTGATGCAGGTTGGCAATAACTCCCACCTTCACAGAAGCATATGGTTTAAAATTTTACTTAAAGGCAGCCTGTGTATTTAAGAATGTAACACACTTATCACAATAGAAAAAAAAATACAAGTTTCTCCTATTTGGGTAAAACCTACAGGTTTTGAAGGTCACCAAGATTGCTATGCTGGGCAATTTCTGGGCAATAACTGCTGGCCTGCCATCATTCTTCCCTCAATAGAAAATGATAGCTGAGGTGAAAGTCCTTTTTAATTTCATAAGCAGAGTTGGGGTCCATTATGGACCAGTTAGTCTTGAGCATATCTGGCCCCTTATTTTATGGGCCACCTTTCAGAAGCTCACGGAGAAAGGCCAGAGAGAAGCAAATTGCAGAAGTTGAAAAGATGTCCTGTGTCTCTCCCTAGGTGTGATAACAGTCTTCAGTTGAATGGTTTGAAATTCATGTGCAGAAAATCTGAGAACTTCTTTTGTAAACCCTGCTTTTGCCGTATTTCTGAAGGAGTTCTAAGGCTTGTTTCTGCATGTCCAGACTCAAATACCCGGAACACTGGGATCCAATATGAAGCATTACAAGACAACATTCTAACACATCAGGAAAGGGAAAGGTCTGAAAGAAAAGAGGTCAATATAACTCATAATGGGCAATGGATATGTAATACTTCTCAAAGGATAAAACTCAGAACATGGATTTCAAAAACATTCCCTCCTAAAGAGGGAATTTAAAATTTAGAATTTTATAATTTACATGAACAATTGAGCTTTATATAATAATTAACAGTTAGAAAGTACTTAACATAAAGTCTCTCATTTGATATTTCTATTAACCTCGGGAGTCTGGTAATACCTGCGTCTGGCCTTTTCCCATCTTGATTTATGACCATTATGTCTATCCACAGTTGCCACATTACTCTGGCCATTCACCAGTAAGTTCAGAATGACAGTTTTTTACATGTAGTTAATCTTTTCATAGAGCAAGATTTCATCCAGAATAATGGCATTTGAGACTACATAATAATGAATTATTAATAATAATGAAACTACAGAATAATAAAAAAGCTCAGAAAATAAATGGGGCTACATTTTTATATGTGAGTCTTAACCTGGTAAAGTGAACTGAGAAGATGTAGTTCTTAGCAAAGAATATAGTTATCGATCCTACCTTAATATTCTCAGGAAATCCAGCCATTTTCTTATTTGCTTCTGAAAGTCGTTTTGTCAATTCAGCCAGAGAAACTGGTTCATTTATTTGTTCTTTACTGTCAACAGAATACAGAATCATTCATATTTTGCTCAAGTTGTGCATATAAAGATCAAGGAGAAATATTTAATGTAAAACAATTTACAAAACCAAATAATGAACACAATTCTTTAAGATCAATTTTCAACAATTTGGGCATTTAACTATGATTTGAGACTCCTGTGTCATTTCTAATATCTATTTTTAAAATAAGGATTTTCTTTCCCCTTCTGGAAAAATTCTAATTCCCTCCTCCATTCTCTTAGAAGTATATAATGATGCCTTTCATGACATAAAAACTATAATCAATTTGCAGAGATCGTCTTTGTGGGACTGCTTACTCCTTTATGATTATTCAAGAGAGGCAGCTTAATTTATTTTTTAAATGAAGGACACACATAAAGAGTTGATGACCATAGGTGTTCAAAAAAAATGCTGTTTTGTTAAAATTTTTGAACTTAAACATTAATAAATAAAACACACTTTCCAACTAAGGAACCTAGTCATCTAGTAAAACCTCATTTTGTAGATGAGGAAAGTGAAGCCCTAGAGAGGAAAAAAAGTCAAGCATCACACAGCAGGAGTGAATCTAAAAATTTCAAGACACAAAACATTTTGAGAAATTATTGGTCACTCTGTGTTTTAAAAAGCTTTCCAATTCATCTCTCCATGCAGATATTCTAAAAAAATAGTCATGGTCTGTGCAGTCTTGGTTTTTTTGGTTCTGCTTGCTGCCTTTTCCTCTATTTCACATAAGCTGTTCTGGATTTCCTCATATTCTTTACATATATCAACCCAAAGCACAATATTCTGTTGCATACATATAAATGTTTAACATACACAAAATATATAAAATTATGTATTAAACATAAAAGTATATGACTAATATATGTGATATATAAATAACTGATAATTTATCTAAAATGTTTATCTATTTATCTCTCTTGGACTTGTGATTTCATCAATGTAGGGAAATTGTGAAGAAATTCGGTCCATTAGAGATGGGCAAAACTTCTGCGGCTCATCATCTTTTAAGGAATCACCCACAACACAGATGAAGTGACTTGCCCAGGGTCACACTGATCAGTCTGTCCTAGAGGTGGCACCTGAATACAGGGTTTGTTTTGACTTGAGGCTGGTCCTCTACATCTACCATGCCACACTACACCTTTTTATACTGACTCACAATTCAGCCATTCCATAACTATCTGTGGGAAATTTCAGGTGTTTACACTTTTATTTGTGTATGGGTGAAAATACATTCTAAGTTATCTCTGACCATTTCTTGCCAAATCCCCCTTTTCCTACATGTAGGGTTTGCCTGCCTTCAGGGAGGAGTCTGTAACTAGCAGGGTGAGTTAGTTATAAATGGCTTCCTGTAGGAATTTTAAACTTTAAAATTAAAAAATGTCAGTATGTAAGCATTTAAAATTTTTCATGTTTTGCTCTAAATCCAAAACCTTTAGGCTTTAAATTTTTTTAAATTAACAAAGAAAGCCCTTGGCCTCTATCCAGCACTCTTCACCTTGTTTTAGATGATTTCATACCTTTGGTTATCAGGATTTTCAGAATACAATTGAGACTTCATGGAAGGATCTTCTTCTTCAGCACTATTCATTGTAGTTTTACAGAGCTGATTTCTCTGATGCTGGCGGATCATTTCTGCTAATGTTTCTTGGACCTCGGTGATAGCTTTCTGGGTACTCTGGAGATCTGCATGCATTTGAGAAATGAGAACCTCACATGCACTTAGTGTAGGTTGTTTTTTCTCGGTGCTTCTCTGGTCTTGCTCCAAAGCTGTACTTAGCATGTCTACTTGGGGAAGAGCATCACTCAGCTGGTTAAGGGCTTCAGGGTCTGTTACTTCTGGACTGGAGGTATCAGACAGACCATTCTGTTCACCACCAGAGGCAGTACCAATGAAAGGCACTGGATCTGCCACACACTGTATTTGAATGAGGGGAGTCCTGGGCAGGTTCCACCAAAGGTCATAGAGCTGTCCATATGAGAAAAAGGCCTCTAAACTTTTAAAAGCTGGCTCTTCACCCAGTTTCTCTCTTAAATGATCACAGCCTAAGGGAGAGAAAGTGAGATGTGACTTTCCCAACTGCTTATTTGTCTGAAATGTCCTATTGCCCCTGAGGGCTTGTTTCCCTATATAATTTTTATAATTTTGTTCTCTCATTCTGACCCTTACAACCCTACAAGTAGGAGACAACAGTTTCCAATGAGACTGTAAGGATATTTCAAGTAAAAAGAATGCTATAATTCTGGAGGCTTAAGACTGAAGTAAGCCTCAAGGGAAAAGGAATGACAGGACGTTATCTATCAAACTGCACACCTAAAGCCAGTGGCCAAAGAAAACCAAGCATTTCCTAGTGCTAGGAAGGAGCTGGTCTACTATAGTTGGGGACACACATGTTGAAAGCAGGAGAAAAGAAGCATTTTACAACCCTAGGGATTTCCATCTTTCCTCTGAAGTGATGGCACTGGGGTGCACTCAAGCAAGCAAATTTCTATACTGTGTATCTGCAGAACCATGGCACTCTGGTCAGATCGCCATTCTTCAGTAGCTAATAACGAAGCCTGGAGACTATTCTAAGACATTTCTTGTTTTGAATGGATTTCCTTCTGCTTCTGTGGAATTGTTCCCTTTGCGGAACATGTAAGAAAAACACTCAAATCAGTACTTTTTGGTATCTTTCAACCCTGGTGGAAAGTCAGAAATTATTGATGAAAATGAAATGTTTGGATTATTTATGGCTCTCAATAACTTACATCCCTCCCTGTCTCCCATCATCAACTATTAACTATTAAGAACACAATCAGAAGGGCCTTCTGGATTGTGGAGAAAAACCAAGTAATGTGAAGCTGTGAAACTAACTGCTCTGAAGAGAGGAAAGCTACTTGCCTTTGGGAAGAAAGAGAGTACAAATTTCTTGCATCAGAGTGAAGTTCCCTGAGTCATAACTCCGTGTCACAGCTGCAAGGAGAGCTCTGACAGCTTCAGGCCAGGAGGCGGTCTGCTGGCTCAGCACCGCTAAGGTCAGATCATGGGAGATGTGGAACAGGAGCTAGAGCAAGAAGCCAAAGTATCAGTTAATTATCTTTCTACTTTAGGGACAAAGGAATGGTAATAGTATCAGCAACATTTAGCTGGAATATCCTGCCAGCAAGGCCTATGAATAATTTGGGACCAGGAATTTCCCAACAAATAATGCTTATCAATAAGGGCCCTTCTTGGTTTCAAGAGAAATTTTTATAGTTGCATGGCAATTCACATGCACAGCGACTGGAAGCAAAGGGGTCTAAGGAGAACACTTTGATATTTTAACTGACTAGAATTTCTGAAACAAAAAGTCAGTTTCTAAGTCTTGTTCTACCTACTTAACAGATCACTTCTGATCTCCCAAAATTTATTGTCTCTTTATAAATGAATGGAACACAAACGGATATGAAAGTGACTTGGTTTTAATGATACTGGAGATGATGCCTTTGGTACTGTTTGTTTTAAATTCCACTTTGAACATTCCAAGTGAACTACTAATTTTTTGGTCAAGAACTACAAAACATTAGCACATTAGAACTGGAAAGGCCAATTAGAGATCATTTAATTCAACCTAGTCCTTTTATAAATAAAGCAACTGAAACTCAGAGGACACATAACTAGTAAGTGGCAGAACTGGAATCCAGGTCTTCTAATTCCAACCTCAAGAGTTCTTTAAAGAAAATACATGTTTCCACTTAGAGGAATGAATTGTGGAACTTAGAAGTAGATAAACTGCTATTCTTATTCCTGAGTGGCAACAGTAGCTACGAGTACCACATTTGTTACCTGTTTGGAAAGGGTATGACCTGTGGCAGATGGGTACTCGATACCACACAGCTGCTGAAATGCTGCCTGGTACTGTTCAGCAGTCTCCAAGTCAAATGTGCTCTTCCATACTGTGATCACCCTTTCAATGAAGGAACTCTCAGTCCTGATGGCCCAGCTATGGTAGGAAGGGAAAGAGGAACTTTTCCATTCTGATGGCTGTCTTTCCTCCAGGTGCTTGGACAGCAATTCATGAAGGCAAAACACCAAACACTGACCCTAGAACACAACCAACCAGAAAGGAACTTTTGTTCAAGAGCAAAGGAGAAAAGAAGTCATGAAAAGAACCTGCCTCAGGGGCGGCCAGGTGGTGCAGTGAGTAAGAGCGCCGGCCTCGGAGTTGGGATGACCCGAGATTGGATCCAGCCTCAGAAAATGAGCACCCACACACAAATAATGACTGGCCATGTAACCTTGAGCAAGTTACTTAACCCCATTGCTTTAAAAAAAAAAATAACCTGCCTCAGTGGCTGGAAATCATCCCCTAGAAATTGTATCCCATGTCTTCCTTTTTACTTGTAGCAGATTAATCTGGGGTCTGTATTGGGAATTCCCTCCTGATGTCTCTAGATTTATTACTGGCCACGTGATGGAGGAGAGAAGGCTTTTAATGATTGTAGCTTACAGATGAGAATGTTGGGGGCCTCTTACTCACTGTTACTGGTGCTTGTGAAAATCAGTGAATTGCTAAAAGATATTTCAGAAGGTTGAAAATAGCTATGACCCTGTTTCCAAAAAGGCGCAGAAAGGAACAGATAAGCTTCCACATAAATCAGTTATGGCCAGAGTTATGATTACAGTAAAAAGTCAACTTGTCACGAGTGAAATAAAACGGACCAGAAATGATAACAATTATAAAACGGAATGGGTAGAATTCTAACATAGGTGCCCCTTTAGCAGCAAAAGGCCTGGGCTGGAGTGGTGGGTCCTGGACTCCAAGCTATGGATAAACTGTAAGACATTTTCATAAATTAAAATTCTAATTATAAAAATTTACAAAGCAGCTCATTCATTCTACTTCATAACTTGCTCACAGCTAGAAATAATGTCCAAGAACATGACACAGTTCATCAAGAAACAGAATGAGCTTAATGAAACTTGGATTATCTAGTCGTATTAGGCAGGCACAAGCACCTTATTTTCTGTTTCAGTGAGATTTCACTAGGAAAGAATTCCAGGTCTAGGGTTTGGCCCTCTCTATACTCTGCCAAGAGTGAAGGGGAGACTCACTAGCAGGCATTCTTGTTGCTGGAGGACTTCCTGAGCTCCCACCCAGTTCCTGACTGACAGCAGTTCTTGGGCACATCTGAAAGAGAACGATGAAGACAGCTCCTTCTCTTCGGCAATAAGTGCCAACTCTGCAGCTGTTTTAAGAGAAGCCACATCCCCCTTTTTGGCGAGCACTTTAGCCGCATCATAGGCAGAGGTAGCCCCTAAGTAACTACAACACATGAATAGAAAAAAAGAGTATTTATACAGAAATGATAAAAACAGGGAACTTTCAGGCTGGATATATTCTAGAATAGATCTCTATATTCTCAATTCTACCCCCCTAATAACTTATTTTTCCTTCATGGTATTCTCAAGTACACTGATTTTTCTTCAATTGTTTCCTTCATGGCTAGATTCACTATAGCTTAGTAAATGGAAAACAAGAGCACAGAAAAAGTTCAATAAATATCATCAATATAGATTTGTACTCAAAACAGATTTATCCCTTTCCTCCCAAATTTACCTTGTATAAAAACTTAGTGCCAGAATAGGTTTCTTTCCCCCCATCCTATGCCTGTCTTGGGTTTTTACCCCATTTCCAAGGGGATCTCATCTTAGGGGTTCTAAACAGCCTATGTTTTAGCCAACAACATAACTGTTGAACTGAAGCTTCAAGAGGGAATTCCCTCCCATTCTGCCCACTTGTTGGCACAATTGCTGCACTTGCTGACTGGCTTCAGTGGCTTTTAGTATAAATGCCATAAGGAGGCTAATTTTGTCATCAAGCCTGCCTGGAGAGTTCTAGGTAGCCACCTCCTTATGACCGCTTTTCTTTCCTTATGAAAGGCTCCTCTTTATTGGTGCTTATAGAAGGCTTTGGACTCTGAATTCTCCCTAGTGCCTACCATTTGGCTGCCATGGCATAATGGCCATCTCTTTCTAGGACTGCTCCCCAACTGCTGTACAAGTCTTTCAATATTGGGTCCTCTGGTCGTAGCCGGGCCTTGGCAATTGCAATGGCTTCCCTAGGGCAGAGAAAGAGAAACAAAATCAATTATCTACTATGTTTAACAGAATGTAGGGAGAAAAAAAAACCAGTCCCCTCAAGTTAAACCTAGCTAAAGACTACAGATAAGCATAATGGAATACCCCACACTGCCTTGTACTTACAAAGAAAAGGCAATATGGCATATTCTTTCAAATGATGTTCATTCTTGGTATTGATAAATAACAAAAAGGCCCCTAGATGTGGTGTCAGAAAACCTGGATCTGAATGTCCTACTCTATTATTTAGGAGTCATCTTGGTTCCTCCTCCCTCCACCCTCTCAGCTGAGAACCTTGTTTTATATATTCCACTGAAAAAATTGAGGCCATTTGCCCCCTCATATAACTTTTGTCAATATCTCCTCCTTCACCCTAGTCTTAAATGAAGAGGTAGTCCTTCTTGTCAAGGCAAACCCTTCTACATGTGCAAGTGATCCCTGCCATCCTTTTTCTCCAGCTGAATGCTCTATCATCCCTACCTTTTCACATAACTTCATTCTTGTCTACTGGCTGCTCCCATATGCCTACAAACATCTATGTCCCCTCACCCTCAAAAAGGTTCACTCAGTCCAGCTATCCCTGCCACTTATGGTCCCATAACTCCTCCTTTCTGTGGCTGAACTCCTTGAGAAGGCTGTTTATAATTGGTAAACATTTTTTTTTTAACTTTTTTTGTTTAATGGATCTCTTGGGCAGTGTCTGCTGAGGATCATAGACCACTCTCAGAATCATATTTTTAAATTCATAATATAAAATACACATGATCACAAAGAAAATCAGGGCAGGGCTAGGTGGCTAAGTGGCTAGAGCCCCAACCCTGAAGTCAGAAGGATCTGAATTCAAATGTGACCTTAGATATTTACTAGCTCTGTGACCCTGGGCAAGTCACTTAACTCCATTGCCTCCAACAAAACAACAACAACAAAAAAGGAAACCAGAAGTTAACAAAAATAATGATGTTACAAGTTATATCCAAGTTCACAGACCACCCCCACAATCTACTTCTGGATCCCTGGGTATCCCTGGGGTGGGGTTGTTAAAAATACCTGATTTAGTCCAATCCTAATATTTTACTGTTTTATATACTTCTAGGGGGAATGTTTGGGCTAGTCCTGCTGCTGTTTTCTTAGGGTATTAGAAGTTTGTGCTATTAGTAGAGGAAAAATTGGAAAGAGAAATGAGAAGGATGCAGGAAAAGTATGAAATGAGGGTCAACAGCCTGACTGAGGAAAACAACACCTTAAAAAATAGACTAACTCAAATGGCAAAGGAGGCCCAAAAGGGCAATGAGGAGAAGAATGCCTTAAAAAGTCGAATTTGCCAGATGGAAAAAGAATCTCAAAAGTTCACTGAGGAGATTCATTCCTTCAGAGTTAGACTGGAGCAAATGGAAGCTAATGACTTTATGAGAAATCAAGATGCTGTTAAGCAGATCCAAACAAATGAAAGATTAGAAAGCAATGTGAAACATCTCATGGGAAAAACCACTGACCTGGAAAATAGATCCAGGAGAGACAATTTAAAAATTATTGGACTACCTGAAAGCCATGATCAAAGAAAGAACCTAGAAATCACCTTCAAGAAATTCTCAAGGAAAATTGCCCTGATGTTTTAGATCCAGAGGGCAAAATAGAGGTTGAAAGAATCCACCGGTCACCTCCTGAAAAAGATCCCAAAAAGAAAACTCCCAGGAATATTATAGCCAGGTTCCAGAATCCCCAGATCAAGGAGAAAATACTACAAGCAGCCAGGAAGAAACGATTTCAATATTGTGGAAACACAATCAGAATAGCCCAGGACCTGGCAGCTTCTACACTGAGGGATCGAAGGGCATGGAATATGATATTCCAGAGGGCAAAAGAACTGGGAATGAACCCACGGGTCACCTACCCAGCAAAACTGAGTATTTTGTTTCAGGGGAAAATATGGTCATTCAGTGGAATAGAGGACTTTCAAGCATTCTTGAGGAAAAAACCAGAATTGAATAGAAAATTTGACATCCAGACACAAGAAGGAAGAGATGCCTGAGAAGGTAATCAGGGAAAAGAAATCAAAAGGAACTTATCAAAGTTGAACTATTTACATTCCTATATGGAAAAGCAATAACTGTGACTGATGATATCTTTCTCACTATGAAAATAATGGAAGAGGGGGGTGTGGTCATATGAATACATATGTGAATGTGTGTGTATATGGTTACAGTTATATATGGATAGAGGGCATAGGTTGAATTTGTTGGGAAGGGAGAATACTCAAGGGATGAAATTATGAGGTGAGAGAGGAAAGTGGCAAGAGGAGATGGGGAGAGACAGGGTAGTGTAAACTATCCCATGCAGAAGAAGCAAGGGGAAGTGGTTGCAAAGGAGGGGGAGAATAAGGAAGACTAAAAAGGCAAAACCACATTCACATTGAATTTGGTTCAGGGAGAAAATGACATACATACTAAATGGGATATCTCAACCTCCAGCAGGATAGGGGGAAGGGGGATGAGAGGAGGGATGATGGATGGGAGGGCATCCTTGGGGTGAGGGGAGGTTGGAAGTACCCACTATAGAAGAGGGACAGGATTATGTAGGGAATGGACCAGGTGGGGGGTGGGATGAGTGGGAGGAATTATAAGCAGCCTTGTACAATATATCTACTATGATAATGTTTTGCATAGCTAGACATGTACAACATATACTGAATTACTTATCTCCCAGAGGGAATGGGTGACAAGGGAGGGAGGAAATGGATCTGAAATTCGAGGTCTTAACATTAAATGTTTCAAATATATATAAATACTATTATTAATACTCTTTTGCTTGTAATAGGAGATAAGATGTGCAGGCATTGGGATGCAAAGACTCACCTTCCTCTAATGGAAAAGTCGATGGGGGTATGGGAGAAGGTATGGGAGAGAGCAGATTGGAGGAAGCGATATCTTGTGGGATTACTGCTCTGGGAGGTTGGGTAGGGGAATAATGGGGGGAAAATGATTGTAACTCAAAATCTGGCGGAAATGAATGATGTAAAACAGAAGTTAATAAAGCATTTGTTTAAAAAAAAAAATGATTCCAGTTGTCAGAGAGATCCTCAAACCCAACAGGTGACCATAGCCATTGTTGGTTCTCTTTGGCTCTCTATTCTAAGTTGAAATGCTTAGATGGGAATAATCTAGATTAATAAAAAAATGTTTCTGGAAAGCTCATGCATAAAATAACAGAGTACATATTTTTTTCTATACCTGTAACTAAGGTGGGGTTACAGGGAGTGGAATCTGGTACATCTCTGAGGAGAAAACTCACAGCTATGAATACCTATGGCCTCTGTCTTATGGAGACTGATACTAACCTAAAAACCCACCAAGGACTCAAAGGTCCTGAGACTTGGCAAGATGCCCTTTTGGCAGAGAGGTGGACTAGAAAGAGACAAATTTTCAGAAACGTTCAATGTGCTTTGCTTGACTCTTATCTATTGTTGTTGTTTGTTGTTTTTTTATAAGGGAGGCTTCTATTGGGAAAGGCTGTTAGTGAGTAGTGATGGACTTGTTAAAAAAAAAGAAAGAAAAAGAAAAAAGAACATCAACAAATATTTTTAAAGTATCCAGATGAAAACAAAAACAAGTTTTTATTCAAAAGATTCAAATGAAAAGGGAAGTTTTGTTATTACCTTGTTAAATTTAATACATGCCTTTTAAAAACAGGCTAACAGAGGGATGTGGATTTGTCTAATATCCTCCTTTTTTGTTCTTTGTATGTTGAAGTATTTGTTAATGATTATTAAATTTATGATTAAAAAAGAAAAAATTAAATAAGAAAAAAAAAGAAGTTTGTGCTATTGCAATCTGGAATTATGCCCAAAGGATTATAAATAATTTCATACCCTTTGACCCAACAATACCACTTCTAGGGTTATATCCCAAAGAGATCACAGAAGTGGGAGAAAGACCCATATGTACAAAAATATTTATAGCAGCCCTTTTTGGGGTTGCAAAGAATTGGAAAATAAAGGGGTACCCATCAATTGGGGAATGGCTAAACAAGTTGTGGTATATGAATGTAATGGAATATTATTGTGCTATAAGAAACGAGGAGGTGACAGATTTCATAATTATCTGGAGACACTTATACAAACTGATGCTGAGCGAGAAGAGTAGAATCAGAAGAAATTTGTATACAATCACAGACATACCATATCTATGATGACCAATTATGACAGACTGGACTCTTTTCAGCAATGCAGTGATATAAGTCAATCCCGAAAGACTCAAGAAAGAGAGAAATGCACCATCCAGAGATATAACTAGAAAGAACTGAGCCTGAATCCTGATGGAAGCAAACTAAATGATCTTTTTCTTTTCATTGTTTGGTTTTATTTCTTCTTTGCCATCTTTCATCCCACCTAGTACAATACACCTTTGTAATTGGAATAATGCCTAATATGAATGTATTTGCAGATCCTATACTGGACTATATGCTGTGGTGGGGGGAGGGGGGAGGGAAGTAAAGGAAATTTGAAAATCAAGGAACTATGGAATTGAATCTTGTTAACTGAAACTAAACTAATAAATTAATTAAAAAAAAAAAGAAGTTGTGCTATTCAAGGATTTCGGGGACATCTCAGGCTGGGGACCTGCAAGCTTTCAGTGATTCCAAAGTGTTCCAATCCAGGGGATGACCTAATTATTGCCCACCCTCCTTGGCTGGAACCCTGCAAGTTCCTGATCTGGGTTTTTTGGTTCTGAGCAGTAGACCTGTGAGCTTGCCTCCTGTGTGGTTTAAGTCAACTGCTGCTAGTCTTAGCCTCTGACAATCGGCTGGGAGGCTCTGCTGGTTTGGAGCAATAAACTGCAGGTTTCCCTCTGGCTTGAGATTTCTGCTCTGGTTATACTTCTGTAGGCTTCAGACTGGGCTTGAAGCTGGAACTGAGCTACTGTTCTACTCTGGGGGCATCAGTCACACTACTGTTGTTTGATTCTGAACTTGTTCCACTCTCATAGCGCCTGTGACCACTTTTCACCCTGTAATGCCACCTCTGGGTACAGGTCATCTCCTCCATCTACTTGGGGTCTCTGACTCTCAACTAGATAGTGAGAGGTGCCAGTTGGCACATGTTGCTGTTTTCTACTAGGTTTCGCTGGGTCTGGGCCTCCTTCCTGCCCTGGTATACACCCTTTCCCTATACTAGAATGCTCTGTTCACATACTCCTGGCTAGGTGCAGTCCTCAGAGTCTGCAAGACCCCTTTGCCTATCTTCGTAAGATGACCTGGGCTGGAAAAATGACTCACTGTGATTATTTCTTGGATTTCCTGATCACGCTTAGTTAATTTTCTAGATCTCTTTGTAGGTGTTGGGGGCTGGGTCAGGGAGAGCAGAGCTGTACTTTATTCCAACATTTTGGTTCCTTTTCCCAAGCGCCAAATCTAAGGGCCTTTTTAAATCTTCATCCCTCTTGACTTCTTTGTAACCCTTGATACTGCTGATCACCCTCTGGATATTTTCTCTCTAGGTTTACATGACACTACTGTCTTGGTTTTCCTACCTGTCCTACTACTACTCAGTTTCCTTTGCTTAATCCTTATCCAGGTTGCTCTAATTGTGGGTCTTCCCCAATGCTCTGTCTTGAGCCATCTTCTCCTTTATTTGGCGATCTCATCAGCTCCACTTATCTATCCTAAACTCTTTTAACCTCCAGACTCCTATCTCAAACTGGATGTCTTATAAACACCTAAAACTCAACATGTCCCAAACTGAACCCATCTCCCACATTCCCAATCCCTTCCCTTTCCCCCATCTTTCCTATCACTGTGGAAGGCACTACCATCCTCCTGGTCACTTAGGTGTCATTGTTATCCCGCATATCCAATCTGTTGCCAAGCCCTGTCAATTTTACCTTCATATCATCTCTTACATACTTTCTTCTTTCCTCTGGTGCTGGCCCTCATTACTTCACAACCTAGACTACTGTAATAGCCTATTGGCTGGTCTCCCCACTTCAAGTCTCTCCCCATTCCAGTCTATCCATCATTCAGCTGTCAAACTTTTCTTCCCAAAGTACACATCTGACCGTCACTCCCTTATTCGATAGTTTTTAGTGGTTCCCTAGCACTTTCGGGACCAAATATAAAAATTTATCCTTTGCATTCAAAGCCCTTGATAATCTTTAACCCCCCACTTAACTCAATAATTTCAATGATGCTGGACACTTTGTTCTTCCTCACATAAGACACTCCATCTTCCAAACCTGGGCATTTCATTGGATGTCCTTCAGACCTGGCATTCTCTCCTCCCTCATCTCTACCTCCTGGCTTCCTTCAAGACCCAGCAATAAACTCACCTTTTTAAGAAGCCTTTTCCAATCCCCCTTAATGCTAGTGCCTCTCCTCTGTTGAATATCTCTAGTTTATCCTCTGTGTGTGTGTGTGTGTGCATGAGTAATATGTGTATACGCGAGTACACGTACACGTACACACACACACACACACACACACACACACACACCCCCCTCCCTTGTTTGTACACAGTTATTTTTCTGTTTTCCCCATTAGCCCATGACCTCCTTGAGAGCAGGGATTGTCTTTTTTGCCTTTCTTTGTTGTCCTAGAGCTTAGTTAACATAGTGACCTGACTATTTATTCATCGGTATTTTATCTCAGTTCACCTATCTATAAAATGCAAATTTCAAAGTTATTACTACTTACATTACAGGGCTGCTATGAGGAAAATGCTTAATGATGATTTATAAAGTGCTTACAGAATTATGGGTCTTTACTACTACTGATGTTTCATTCAGCAAACAAAAAAAAGTGCCTGGAGTGTGCATTCTTAAATACCAAATGATTAGTAAGTGTTTGTTTAATTACCAAATCTGATGACCTCTGAGCCCTCCAGACTTCTCTGTAGCATGTAAACTACCAACCACCCTTCCTGGGTACCTTTTCCTTTCTTGAGTTTTCATAATATTGCTCTCTCTTGGTTCTCCTATCTGTCTAGCTGCTCTTTCACAGCCTCTTTTGCTGGATCTTCATCCATATTCCCTACTACTATATCCCCCAAGTAGAAACGCCCCTTTTCTCTCTCTTCCCTTTCAGTAATTTCATCAGTTTTTATAGGTTCAATTAGGAGCTCTATGGGTTGACTCCCCAAGCTATACAACTAGCCCTACTCTCTCTCCTGAGCTCCAGCTCTGCATTCCCAACTGCCCACTGGACCTTTCTAAATGGATGATAAATTCAATATGTTCAAAATAGAACTCTGTTTCCTCCCGAACCCAATCCACTTCCTTTCTTTCTTCAGCTGAGAGCATCATCGTCTTTCCAGTTAAGGAGGTTGCAATGTAGGAGTCATTGCTAGTTTCTCACTCCCCCTCAACCTCCACATCTACCCAGGTGCCAAGTTTTGTTGATTTTACTTCTGTAGTATCTCTTCCATCCATGCCCTTCTTCTATTCACTTCACAACCACTCTAGCTCAGGCTTCCTTGACTGAACAACGGCAAGAGATTGTTAGTTTGTCTTTCTGCCTCAAGTCTCTCTCCTTTCCAAAACATTCTCTAAACCAGCGATATTCCTAAAGCATAGGCTTGGCCATGTCACCAACCTCCTCAAAGAAATCCAATGCCTCCCCCCTTACTTCTTCTAGAATTAGAAAGAGACACAATAGTAGAAGTTATCTCTGACTCTTTATAACCACCTCTCCTTGATCTCCTTAGCTCTCATATCAAATTGACACATACTTATTTTCATCTCCAAAACATCTCCTCTACTTGTCTTTTCTCCACCCACGTGCCAGCACCTGATCTCACCTCTTGCCTAGACAATTATTGCAATAAACTCTGCACTGCTTTCAGTGTTTTCTCCTCTTCCATCCATCCTGCACAAGGATGCCAAAACAAACTTCCTGAAGCGCACATTTGACATGATACTCCCTTGCTCAGGAATCTTTATAGGCTTCCTTTTACCAAACCTGTTAGCTTGGCATTTAAAGCTCTTAAATTTAAACTGACTCTTAACTACTTATGGTAACACTGCTATGTTCCTTCACAAATTCTATGCTGCAGTCAAAGTGAGCTATCTGCTATCCCCAGACCTAGGCATTTTACATCCACCTTCACACAAGCTGTCCCCTTATGCTTTGAATGCATTCCTTCCTCATCCCTGCCTCTTAGAATCCTGAACTTCCTTCATAACTCAACTCCGGCACCAATTTCTATTTGTATCCCCACCTTTTCCTGATGCACCTAGTTGTTATGCTTCTTCTCATTCTTCTCAAATAACCTTATGTAAATGTGGTCTGCTCCTCTTTCCCCCCAAGTAGAATATGATCTCACTGAGGGCAGGTGGCTCTTGTTCTGACTTTGTATCCTCTCTGGCTAGCACAGCTGACATCAGAGAAATAATAAATATTTATACTGATGTGATCTGGATGTGAGCAGCTCTGTGCCCAGATACAGATACAAAGTGCTCTGGAGCACTGGACCTGGAATTACGCCACCAATTTCAAACCCTGGTGCTGTTCCTGATCCACATCATGAAAATACTCTAACAGATGACCCGTAAGGTCCCTTCCAGTTCTGAAATCTTATGACCCCGTGGCCAGAAGCTCTACCATGAGAAGGTTAACAAAAGTCTCTTTGCTAACCTATAGAAGTGGTTTGACTTGAGCAGCTCCACAGCTTCATACACCTTATGGATAGACAGGAGGTGAGAGGCAGCTTTAACATACTGGTCCTGGAAACAAAGCTGTTTGGCAAAGGCTTCTACTGTCCACAGCCACATCTGGTAGCCTGTAGAAGGCAAAAGATGGTATGGTTAGCAAGCATGTAAGCACACATTTAGGAATCTGCTCAGATTTTACTTTTTACTGTATTATTCTGAAGATCCACTATACTATTAACCTAAGGACTCCCTGAAAAGAAAAATAGTATACTAAGACCTTGAGGAATCATTTCTGACTCTCCCTCATTTGTCATATCCAATTGATTTAAGTCAGGTCTGTTGCTTCTACTCCTACAACACCTATCCTACCTAGTTCCTTTTCACCCACACTTAAATTCAATTCAATAAACATTTAAGTGACTTATGTACAATGTATTATGTTTGATTCTGGCAATACAAAGATAGATGTGACACCATTCCCTGCTCTGAAGGAACTTATCCAATAAGGGAGAAAATGATAATAAGCATGAAGGTCAAGGCAAAGTGCTATGAGAAATAAGAAGATGGAAAGACACATAAATTTCCTTAATTTATAGAAGAGAAAGTAAAGTGAGGACAAGTAATTTGCCCAAGTCACACAGCTGTAGCCAAGCTGAGATTTGAAAACTGGCCCACTGGCTATAAATTCACGGTTTCTGGAGGAAAAAAGAGAGGGACCTGAGGAAGGCTTTAAGGAGAAGACAATTATAGGTTGCACTCAGATTTTATACAAACCTATCTGGGGAAGGCCTAGACAACAATGAGTTAGTTAAGTGTGGGCCTTTGGTGCCTCCTTTTCAGCTGTCCTATTTCTTTTATGCTCTACTTATGAGAAAGCCTAACACTAAGGGATGATATTAAACTTTGGTTTTTAAACTGATTTTGAGATCAGCTGGTGTTACAAACAGCTGATGTTTATGGATAGTATCCCAGAGAGGATAAGCATTTTCTTAATGTACATACCTACTGGTGCCATAGCTACCAGCTGATCAGTCAGTTCTCCCCTTTCTGCGGCAGCCTGGAGAACTCCCTTTAGATCTCCTTTCCATAGCATCAACTGGTGGAATAAATCAGGGTGTCCATTTTCTAAATGACTTTTTCCTATTTGAAAGAAAAATAAGAGAGGAGGAAATTGAATATTACTGGGAGAAATGGAGAGGAACTACCCCTAAGATATACTTAGCTATATCTGTCAGAGCAATCACAACAGATGCTGAAATCAGGGTTTGTGAAATCTCACCTTCTACCTCAATCATCCTGTACAGAGCCGTCCTGTCTGTGAAGAGTCCCAAGTGAATCCGCTCATTTAGACTAGCAGCCAAATCGTCATTTAATTCTGTGAGTAGGAGGGCAAAAAAAATCATATGATGATTTGCTATGTAGGTCATACTGATTTATTTACTTGGTAGTGAACTAAGGATGCTAGGACAGACTATTATCAGTTTCTCATTCTAGTGTCCCAATTGCTTTAAAACAGGCATTTTTAAGAACTGCTTCAAAATTCTCAGAAAAAGAGCTGTCTCTGTACTCTCTGACTGAAACAGATTATTGGCTATTTGTGTTAATAGAGGTAAGATTTGAAAATCTGGTATTAGAATGGGGCAAGCTTAGTTCCTGTACACATTTGCTCCCCTCCCCACCCCATTTGCTGCCATTTTTGGTTCTGGCAACTTCTGATATGATAACTTTAGTACTTAGGAAGTTTATCTTACATATGATAAGGACTCAAAAGTTTTGCTGAGTTGAAAATCAAATTTTTACAAGCTCAATAAGTATTTGTTAGTGAAATACCTAAAATTTAATTTTCAGCTAACCCATGCCATATAATGATTTGAACATAGGTTGTGCTTTCCCTTAAATTAAGAGATTTATAAAAACTGAAAATGGTTTATAACTGGTGTTAGTTTTCTGAATGTGTGTGTTTACACACAGAGTGTTCCTCTCAAGAACATCTCATTTTAGAGGCCACTTAAATTTTGACCAATACTCTATTAAAAATCAAGAATCTAACATGAATCCAAATCCATTCATCCTGACTCAACTGAAAGGGTTCCATACGCTCATTTCAAAGGAAAGAAAAAGCAAATATACTCTACAGTTCCCCTATCCCCTACCCAAAGACAAATGACTGAAAACCATAGGAGCTAGCTGCCACAAATAGGCACATATACTTCTGGTATGTTTGGTAGTGTCTTGCCTTGGCATACATCAAAAAAATTCACAAGAGTCAAAAGGGACAAAAGTAACCTTGATACATATATCATACACACATATAGTGGCTGATTTGAAAGTGCTACATAGCAGTATGAAGTACAACAACCAGGTACTTCTTAAAGAGAAACTTGTGAATGGAAAACCAAAACACATTATTTAATGCCAATCAACTTATTAGGTTCTGGGTTAATACATCAGCAGAAGTAAAAAATAAAACAACAACAAAAAATCCAGCAGCTATAGAATCAGAAGAACTGAATCTGAATTCTATACCTGCTACTATTATACATGTGATCTGGGGCAGTTAGATGGCACAATGGATAGAGCACACTGGACCTGGAGTAATGAAAAGTTGAGCTGAAATCCAACCTCCAACACTTACCTGTGTGACTCTGGGCAAGTCACTCAACCCTATTTGTCACTTAACTCAGTTTCCTCAACTGTAAAATGGGGTGGTTGAAGAACAATAAGGTAACAACTGTAAAGCACTTAACACAGTGACTGGTGTACAGTCAGCACTACATAAATGCTAGTTATGATGTCACTTTGCTTCTCTGGGCTTTTGTTTTTTCATTTATAAAATGAGAACACTGGAAGAGATGGCCTCTGAGAATCCTTCCAGCTCTAAAATATCTATAAGAACTCCAACATGGGCAAGTCCATCCTCCTGGTCCCTCAGGCTCGAAACCTAAGAGTTATCCTTGATTCTTCACTGTCTCTCACTCCCTGTCTCCATGCTGTTAATCTCACTTCTGCAACTCTCTCCTGACACCACCATCACTGCAGTGCAGAGAGACCCTCATCACCTCTGCCTGGATGACTGCAATAGGCTGCTGCCTCCAGTCTCTCCTCACTCCAACCCCTCCTCCATTCAGCCACAAAAGTGATTTTCCTAAAATGCAGACTGTCACCTGCTTGCCCAATAAACTCCAGTGGTATCCTATGGCCTCCAGGATCAAATACAGAGCTGGTTTGGCTTCCAAAGACCTTTATAACCTAACCCCTTCCAACTCTTCCAGTCTTCTTATACCTTATTCCCTGATTCAGTGACAACTGGCCTCCTGGGTGCTGCATATACAAGATACTTCACCTCTCAGAGCATTTTCTCTGGCTGTTCCTCATGCCTGGGATGCTCTTCCTCCTCAGACTACTGACTTCCCTGCCTTCCTTTATATCCCAACTAAACCCCCATCTTTTACCAAAAGCTTTTCCCAGCTCCTCTTAGTTCTAGTGTCTTCCCTCTGTTAACTACTTCCTATTTAACCTGTATATGGCTTGCTTTATATACATTTGTTTGTATGTTGTCTCCCCCATTAGACTGAGGGCAGGGACTATCTTTTGCCTCTTTTTGTATCTTCAATGCTTAGCACAGTGCCTGGCACATGGTCAGTGCTTAATAAATGTTTTCTGATTGACTGAACCATAGGAAGCGGTTAGCTGGTTATCTACTAACCATACTTCTCTCTTTCCTCTAGCAAGAATGATGAAGCTTAGCACTTTCATCATGGATTCCTTGCTCAAAAATTTTCAAAACTGGGGCGGCTAGGTGGTGCAGTGAGTAAGAGTGCTGGCCCCGGAGTCGGGAGGACCCGGGATTGGTTCCGGCCTCAGAAAATGAGCACCCACACATAAATAATAACTGGCTGTGTAACCCTGAGCAAGTTACTTAACCCCAATTGCTTTAAAAAAATTTTTTTTCAAAACTGTTCATAATCTAGAGTCTAAAACCTAGTGTGAAACCAAAGACCCTTTATACCACGCACTATTTTTTCTACATGGAATGCCTTCCAATTCCTCTCTGTCCACTGAATTCCTACCTATCTCACAAGGCCTCAGTTGAGTCTCATCATTTTGAAATTCCAAGATATTAATGGGAACTGAAGGGCATAGAGAGGGACAGACAAGCTCTAGATGAGAGTAAACAGTTCCCTAAAGACTGTGAATGGAGAAGACCTAAGAGGTTAGGAGGTTCTTTCTTGTACCTTTGGAATGTTTCACAGTTGCTAGCACCAAACAGTCCTGGTGGAGCTCCTCTTTGGACCTGTGGTCCAAGGCTGTGCTGACAGGTAGAATAGAACGTGCCTTTTTCTTCTTCGAAAGGGCTTCTGAAATAGAGTAAAAACAGTTTTGCCTCGGCAATGCTGCTGAGTTATTTAGCAAGCAGTTACTGTGTTCTTTCTGTGCATAAGGTACTAGAGCATGCCTTACAGGAGTGGGGAATGGGGTGGAGATGGGTGGCAGAGAAGTACACAAGATGCTCTCTGTTCATACTGAATTTTATAGTTCAGGCCGGGGGATGGTGTATACAAATGAAGCAACTCTATTCTAATCATATGTAACAAACCAAAGCTGAGGTAGGACAAATTCCTCAATGCTTCATGGTGAGTGTGTGCTCTGGCACATTCTCCACTCTGCTGGGTAGGCTCCCTGTGTGGCCTATTGACCCCTCCCCACTACTGTTTGACAATTAGTCCATGAGTTCCTGAGAAGTATTATCAGAAGGATGGTTGAAGGATGATTATTTTCTTTTGGCCATGGCAACTCAAGAAAAAGATATATTCTGTACTGTTTCTTGGTCACATCCTCAAAAAGACCAAAATGCTATCATGGCTGTTTTTTTTAAAAGCATAACCACTCTAGTTTGCAAGAAAATGTACGATCTGGTCCTTTTAGAAACAAAACACATTTTACTTTTTTGACACAAACCTGACTTCTCTTTAGGTAGATCCTTTTTGGGCACAATCACTTTGGGATTAATTGGAATTTTTGGCTTTTCAAATCCAGAGGAAATGGGTGAGTATGAAGGTAGCTCTTTGGAAACTGCAACATGAAAAGAGAAGGACATAATAATGGATGAATCTGGGATGGAAAAAATGCCAGGGTTTTTAAGTCAATGACCAGATCATGAGAAATGAGAACTGACCCACAAATCAAACAAATACTGTATGATTAAAATCCCTTTGGGAAAACAAAAAACAAATAAAACAAGTAGTCTGTATCTGATAATATTTGGTTGTTTAGAATATATAATATGTTTCTCCATAGCAACAGCATTATAAATGGTGGTTATGTTCCAAGGCTAATTTACAACAGCTATGGTAATTCACATTTAAGTATCCTTTTAAGGTTTACAAAGCATTTTTTTTAAGACAACCCTGTGAGGTAAGCGTGCACACAGACACACACTATAAAAATGATATAATATCAAAACCACCTAGTCCCCATTTGTTATAATATTTTCTAAAGGAAGATGAAATGCCAAGAACACTGTCTTCTTCATATTCCTGGTCATGTGACTTTCTCTGGTCTTCACAATAGTAGCTCTAGTGTCAGGGAAAAGGTCTGAAGTCTGGGGCTCTGGCAACTGGGCAGTGGAGTCTGCTCTACTGATATGGAGGAATTAGATCAATCAATAACTAGTTTTAATAATTTTTTCCCCTCAATTTTCCCATGCCCCACCTCCATTGTCCTGGGGTATCCTTACCCATTACTTTATTGAGAAAAATGAAAGTTATCAGCCTGAAATTCTTTCATTTTTCCTATTTCACACTTCAAAACCTCTCTATACTTTTAAATATCCTCCCTTTCTTTACTTTGGTTTTTGAGGAAGTGGGCCTTTTCCATACCTAAATAAAGCTTTCTTTCTGTGTCCTTGATTCCCTCCCCTTCTATCTCCTCTAAGAGCTTTAATCTTACTGATCATTTCCTCCCTCATCTTCAATTTCTTTCTAACCATGGGTGCTTTTTCTACCACCTATAAATGTACTCAGGTCAATCTCTATGCTTTAAAATTCTTCTCTTGAGCCTAAATATTATCTTTCAAGAAATTATCAAGGAAAACTGCCCTGATATTCTAGAACCAGAGGGGAAAATAAGCTATTGAAAGAATCCACTGATCATTTCCTGAAAGACGTCCCAAAAGGAAAACTCCTAGGACTATTGTAGCCACATTCCAGAGTTCCCAGGTTAAGGAGAAAATATTGCAAGCAGCCAGAAAGAAACAATTCATGTCTTTTGGAGACACAATCAGCATAACACAAGATTTAGTACCTTCTGCATTGGAGGGCTTGGAATATGATATTCTGGAGGTCAAAGGAGCTAGGATTACAACCAAGAATCATTTACCCAGTGACAATAAGTATAATACTTCAGGGGAAAAATGGACATTCAAGCATTCTTGTTGAAAAGACCCGAAGATGAATAAGAAAATCTAACCTTCAAATACAAGAATCAAGAGAAGCATGAAAAGGTGAACAGGAAAGAGAAATCATAAGGGACTTATTAAAATTGAACTGTTTACATTCCTACATGGAAGGATTATATTTCTTTTTTTTAATTTTTTAAATTTTTTAAGCAATTGGGGTTAAGTAACTTGCTCAAGGTTATACGGCTAGTCATTATTTGTGTGTGGGTGCTCATTTTCTGAGGCCGAATTCGATCTCGGGTCATCCCAACTCCGAGGCCGGCGCTCTTACTCACTGTGCCACCTAGCCGCCCCTTTTTAGGGAAATTGGGGTTAAGTAACTTGTCCAAGGTCACACGGCTAGGTTTTTGTTTGTGTGGGTTAAGTGTCTGAGGCCGGATCCGAACTCAGGTCCTTCTGACTCCAGGACCGGCGCTCTATTCACTGCGCCACCTAGCCGCCCGAGGATTATATTTCTAAACCATGAAAACTTTCTCAGTAGTATTGAAGGGAATATAAGTGTGTGTGTATATATCTATATCTATAGATATGGCATATATACACGTGTGTATATATACATATATATGTGGAAAGAGAGAGAGGGCAGGCACAGGGTGATCTGAATATGAAGGGATAATAGCTAAAGAATAAAATTAAGGGGTGAGAGGATTGTATGGGGAGAAGAAGAAAGGGAGAGGCGGAATGGGGTAAATTATCTCACATAAAAGAGGCAAGAAAAAGCTTTTGGAGAGGGAAGAGGAAATGAGTGAACCATACTCTCATCGGATTGGATTTAAAAGGGGGGAATACACACACTCAATTGGGTATGGAAATCAATCTTACCCTATAGGAAAATAGGCGGTAAGGGGATAAGGGGGATAATAGAAGGGAGGGCAAATGGGAGGAGGGAGTAATCAAAAGCAAACACTTCTGTGGAGGGACAGGGTCAAACGAGAGAACAGAATAAATGGGGGGTGGGATAGGATGGAGGGAAATATAATTAGCCTTTTACAACATGACTGTTATGGAAGTGTTTTGCATGACTATACATGTATCAGCTGTATCCAATTACTTGCCTTCTCAATGAGGCTGGGTGGGAAGAGAGAGAATGTAGAACTCAAAGTTTTAAAGACAAATGTTAAAAATTGTTTTGATATTCAATTGGGAAATGAGACATATAGGCAATGGTGTATAGAAATTTGTCTTGCCCTACAAGAAAATAGAAGGGAAGGGGATAAGAGAATGGTATGATAGAAGGGAGGGCAGATTGGAAGAAGGGGTAATCAGAATGCATACCGTTTTGGGGTAGGGGGAGGGAAGAGATGGGGAGAAAATTTGGAACTCAAAATTTTGTGGACGTGAATGCTGAAAACTAAAAATGAATGAATGAATGAATAAATAAATTAATTAATTAATAAGGAAAAATCTTCTTGTGACCCTGCCACTCCTTCAAGCTATCCATCCTATACTTCTCTTTTACTGCCCAATTCCTTGGGCTTCCTACCCTACTATTTAAATGGAATGGCCTTTTTCAAGCCTTAAGCAGCTAGACTTTTATGAAGCATGGGATCCTTTTGAGTAGCCTCTCATCCTAAATAAACTTTTCTCCCTCAGCTTTAGAGACATGGCTCTCTCCTAATTCTCCTGACACCTGACTTTTCTCACAGAGCTTTGTTCTGGGCTCTATTTTCTTTACCTTTTCTCCCTTGAATATGAGGCCTCCAATGACAACTGCAAGCTAGATACATCCCCCTAGATGTCCTTAGACATCTCAACCTCAATATGCTTATCATCTTCCCTCTTCTCACCCTCCAAGACCCAACCCTCTTCCAAACTTTCCCTTCAGTTAAATCCACCATTAGGATCACCCAAGTGTAAAGCAACAGAGTCATCCGGGACTCTTTCCTCTTATTCTTATATCCAATTAGTTCTCAAATCTCAACATCTTATATCTGTTCCCATCTCTCAATGTATATAATCACCATTCTACCTGGGCCACCTAATTGGTCTTCCTGCATCTAGTCTCTCCGCTCTCCAATCCAAAGGGTCACAGATTTAGAGCTGGAACAGGCCTTAGAATTCATCAAGTTGAGGGGCAGCTAGGTGGCGCAGTGAGTAGAGCCTCGGCCCTGGAGTCAGGAGGACCTGAGTTCAGATCCGGCCTCAGACACTTAATGCACACACAAACAAAAAAAAACCCTAGCCGTGTGACCTTGGGCAAGTTACTTAACCCCAATTGCCCTCCAAAAAAGCAAAAAACAAAAAACAAACCCAAGAATTCATCAAGTTGAGATCCCTTCTTTTCAGATGAGGAAACTGAGGCAAAGAGAGGTTAAGCAACTTACTCAGGGTCACAAAACTGGCAGATATTTGAGGTGAGATTTAAGCCCAGGTATTCCTAACTCCACGTCTAGCACTCTACCAACTATTGCATGCTGCCAGCCTTCATGAAGCTGTCAAAATAATCTAAGACACAGATGTGGCTCCTCACTATCTCTATAGGATAAAATACAATGTCTCAAGTTTGGTACATAAGGCCCTTTCCAATCCTATTTGCCTTTATGGCTTTATTTCATACTACTTTTCCCTTCATAAACTCCATACTGAAATGAATACTCCACCGATTGCCTACATGTATTCATACAAGCAAATTCATCTCCCCCCACCCTCCAAAATGTACTCCTTTCTCATTCCCCCCTCCTTTTTTTTTTTTTTTGCTTTTTTTGGAGGGGGGGGGGTTGGAGATAGAGCAATTGAGGCTAAGTAATTTGCTCAAGGTCACCTGGCTAGTTTTTTGTGTTAAGTGTCTGAGGCCAAATTTGAACTCAGGTTCTCCTGACCCCAGGGCCGGTGCTCTATTCATTGCGCCACCTAGCCACCCCTCTGATTCCTCCTTCTAATCTTAATCTTCCTTTAGCACCCAGCTCAGCCTATACCACTTCCTTGATGTCTTCCCTACTACTTCCCTCAATTATTAGTGTGGTCTTGTCTTCCACAATTTTTGTCATTCTATGCTTATTTGTGTGCATGTAGACCTTTTTTTTTTTTTTTAAAGCAACTGGGGTTAAGTAACTTGCTCAAGGTTACACAGCCAGTCATTATTTATATGTGGGTGCCCATTTTCTGAGGCTGGAACCGATCCCGGGTCCTCCTGACTCTGGGGCCGGCGCTCTTACTCACTGCGCCACCTAGCTGCCCCTGTAGACCTCTTTCTCACAGATACAAGCATAAAGTCTTTGAGGGCAAGTAATGTTTCTTTGTATCTTCAGTGTCTTGAATATAGTAGATAATTAACAAATGTTTGTCAAATTTAATTTATGTGAACTGGTTATTTGTAAATTTTTAAGTGCTTTAAAAATGTATGTGCATTAAAATAAAATCAAAATGGATAAATAACCTAAACATGAAAGATCATACCATCAATTTATGAGAGAGAATGCCATGATCTGCCTTTTATAGCTATGCTGGGCTAGACTGGGCTGAACTGCTGGGCAGGGTGTGGGGTGTTCAGGAATTTCTTAACCAAACAAGGGATTGGAGGCAATCCACAAAAGACAAAAATGAGAAGCTTCAGCATGAACAAAATTAATATAAATATGCTAAGAAATGGAGCTTTTTACTGGGAAAAAACTTTTGCATTATGTTTCTCTTATAGGGTCTGACATTAATTAATGAATAAATATTTATTAAATGCCTTCTACATATCTAACCCTATGCTAGGTGCTGGAAATACAAGTACAAAGATTAAAACCTTCTACTTCCAAGGAGCTTATTATGTGGAGTTAGCACAAAGATTCAAGAGCCATTCTCCAAAGGAAAAGGTTCATTCTCAAAGAAAAATATATACTAACAGTGACTGCAGGAAAGCCAATTTTAAATTACTAATAAGAGGAATACAAATTAAAATACATCACACCCTGCAAACTGTTAAAGATGAAAAAAAAGATGAGAACAATCAGTGTTGGAAGGGTTTGTGGAAAGACATAAATCATTACTGGGGGAGCTGGGAATTGATTCAAACTTTCCAGAAAGCAGTTTGGAATTCTTCTGACAAGAAAGGAATAGTTTCTGACACAGAGATCCCATTGCTAGGCAGGTATATACTGAAAGGAGGTTGATGACAGAGAGGTTCCATTTATACCAAAATAATCGTAACACTGCTTTTTTTGTAATAGCAAAGAATTGAAAACAAAGTAAGTGCCCATCAAATTATGAAACAAATTGTGGCACATGAAAATAATGGAATGTTACTATGCTCTAAGAAACAATGAATATGAATAATCCAGAGGCTGAATATATAGATATGGGAGTCCTCTATGCAGAGATGATTATTTAACCCCATTACAGCTGATTAGTAAAAAACCCTGTGTTTTAAGACCCAGGAAAATGCACCAGTATTTATCTTTATGACACAGGGATGCAGTAGAGAACAAGAAAGCTGGGTTGGGGAGGGAATATCCATATCAATGAAATAACTGATCTATTTATATATCAAGGTATAAAACTTAAAACACTACCATGTTCTTACAAAACTCCCCAAAAGGGCTGGGTATTTATGTATCTAGTACAGTTCCTTCTTACCAATTTGATTACAGTCTATACTCTGCTACACATCTTTGCCAATATAATATCAAATGTTTAAATAGATATGCCCCCAAATTAAGATATCATTGAAGAAAGATTAGAATTATTGCTTTAGAGGAGTAAAAGGTCCCCTGGAAGAGATGATGTTATCTTCCAAAAGTACCCAAGGTACAGTTAAGACCTCACAGTGAGAAAATCAGGGTCATGCTGTGGAAGGCTGAACAAGTTCCAGAACAGAGGTTTTTAATCATCTTTGTACCATGGACTTTCCTTTGGCAATCTGGTCAAGCCTACAGATGTCTTTTCAGAACAATGTTTTCAAAAGCATAAAATAAAACATGTAGGATCAGAAAGGAAAATAATTATATTGAAATATAGTTATCAAAATATTGAAAAAACAAACTTATGAGCCCCCTCAAATCCAGATTCAGACCCCAGGTGAAGAACTCTCATTCTAGAAGGCATGTGGAAAATTAAATCTCTTGTATATTAATTTTTATGACATTGGCTGCTGTTTCAGAGGTAATAAAATTTAATATAGTCTACATTTATGTTCCTTTTCACCATAACCTTACCTGACATGTCCAAAGAATCAGAAAATTAGTGAATCACAGATGACTATTATTTACCATTTGAAGAGATGCCATTGGGAATCTCTGGCTCTTGTGCTTCTTCTTCACCTTCCTGGTCTGACACCCCATTTTCAATGGGTAGAGAACTGTCCTTGTTGCAGTCCTCTCCATCCACCACATCAATCACCTCCTGCTTTGTTGCCACCTTCCCTGTCAGTTTTTTCTTCTTCTTGATCTTGGGTTTAGGCTGAGAGAGTCTTTTCTTCTCCAACTCAATGCTTTTTTTACCTGAGGAATCATAAATCAGAAAAAAATGAAGGAAAAAGTTGTTAGCACATAGGACTGAGCTAGGCAGTCTCTCAACATGGGACACTGATTTTGTAGGCATAATCAAAGCCTGCTATAACACAGCCTCAGAGACTGAGTTAAGATGCCCATGTAAGAAGACTGAAGCCAATGCACCAGGATCCTCACACATTCTACAGAAAACAAAGAAATACCAAAGAGAAAACAAATAGCCAAACACATGTGTACAAAAGAAAAAAAAAAGCAATAATTAAAAAACCCAGAACTAAAGAAGCTAAAAATATGAGAAGAATAAAAGTGAAAAAAGAAGCCAAGAAAAACAGACAAATCCCTAGGGGGAAGAATGAGTCAAACACATTAAACAAGAAATGGCAAAGCTAAGAAAATCCCAAGATCAGATAAGTAAGAGATTACAATGGTAATAGAATTTGAAGATCTCTCTGTATTGGCATGGTTTTCAGGTTGAGGGTTGAAACCCAGAGCTTGTGAATGCCACTTGTGGATGGACTTGTTGACATGGAGCTGGTGCATGGATTTAGGGACAGGCCCAAGCAGAGGAAGCCCGAAGAACTTTTGGGAGCAGCATTGTGGAGAGACAGAAAGAGAGAGAATTGCTGAGGGCCAGTTGGAGCTGCCCAGGACTTTTGAGAGCTGCTGAGAACTGAGGTGGCATGGTTGTGACGCCAGTTATTTTGTCTGTTTTGATGTTGTTTTGTCAGATTCATCTGCTGGTGAAGGGCAGTGCTGTTGTTGCAGAGGTCCTGGAACTTTGCTGTTGGCTCAGAAGCCCTGAAGAAGGATTTTCTTGTTGTATGTTTACAGAAATCCTGGAAGAGGGACTTGTTGATGTTTTTAGGGGTCCTGAGACTGTTGTGCAGGCAGAGTGTGAATTGATGAGGACACTGGCAAAGTATCTTGTGGCTTTGTTAAGCTTTGTCTCCCCAGGAAATGAGATTTCAGAGAACTTGCCTTAGGTCAAGATGAAGAAAAGACTGCCCCTTGGGTACTGAATGCTGTGCAGATGATATCTGTAATTCAGTTGTGATCCAGGGGTGGGAAACTTTTGATGTTTTGTGCTCTGTGACTGACTGTACTTTATTTATGATTGGAAACTAATCTCCAGTTGAATGGAGAGAAGACGGTGATGGACTAAATGAATGTATTGCCCAGGGGTGGAGCAGTATTTGGAAATTATTGAATTATACTTGGTGAATGCTGTATTTTGATTTTCTCTTCACTGTGAATCTTTTGCCTTAATTTGTCACTGATTAAATGGAGTTTGCTATGCTAGTAATTTGCCCCGGAAGTTGCTTGTGCTTGGTGTTACAGAGATGCTAAAAGAAAATGAGAGAAACTAAGGAAGAAAATGTTACTAATATGCAATCCAAAGTATTTCCTACAATCCATAGGAACAACAAACAGCAGACTTAGTGCAGTGCAAAGTGGAATGATGTCTAGTACAGATGAGCTGGAAATGCAGGCTCAACAAAAACCCACTGAATTATCCCAACAACTGGAAAACATTGGTAATCTTATCCACCAGTAAGCAAAGGTTCAAGCTCAAAAAAGACATTAGAAATGGGAGAGAAACACCTGGGAATATTAGGTTTGTTAAATATGCTCACAGAAGGAAAGGTTAAAGGACTATTTTAAAGCGCACGCGCACACACACACTTACAACAATTTACTAACAGATATTTGCTTTGTACCTACCCATACACACCCCAGGTTTTTAAGTACTCACCTTGAGGCGGCCGGGTATGATCTTGCATTGATATCAGCCATTTGTGTACACAGAAATCATCTGCCCCTGAAAAGATTGAATCTGGATCCAGTGGAGACCACTGAACACAAAATAATCTTCCCCGGTGTCCTCGGTAATTGCAGAGAGGTTCTTCCCTGAGAACATCCCATACCTGAATGAAACCAATAGTAACCCACGGACAGAATCTAAGATCGTTATTTTAAAAATTTCCTTCATTATAGTTATTGTCCCTTCAATATATTCTTCCCTTCACTTGGAAGGTGAGTCAAGGAAATTAAACTGAAGTGTCACTGAGACTCTCATACAATATATAAACCTTTTACCTTTCAGGGCCTATACAAGCTATCCACTAACACAGGGGAGAGTATTTTCTCATAATAACTACTGACATTTATAAAGTGCTTTGTTGTTGTTCAGTTGTTTCAGACATATCTGACTCTTCATGACCCCATCTGGGATTTTCTTTCCTTCTTTTTTTTTAATAGAATTTTATCTATCTATCTATCTATCTATTTTTGGAGGGGGGAAGGCAGGGCAATTGGGGTTAAGTGACTTGCCCAAGGTCACAGCTGGTAAGTGTGTCAAGTGTCTGAGGCTGGTTTTGAACTCAGGTCCTTCTGACTCCAGGGCTGGTGCTCTATAATCACTGTGCCACCTAGCCACCCCTGGGATTTTCTTGGTTAAGATACTGGAAGAGTTTTCGATTTCCCTCTCCACTTCATTTTACAGATGAGGAAACTGAGGCAGGGTTAAATGACTTGCCTGGGGTCACATAGCTAGTAAGTGTTTGAGGTCAGACCTGAACTGAGGCATTGCTGACATAGTGCCACCTAGATGCCCTACATAGTGCTTTAGGATTCACTAAATACTTCTGCATTACCTCAAATTTGATTCTTACAACAACCCTGTAAAGTAGGCCCTACAAGTATCATTGTACAGATGAGGAAACCAAGACACAAGGTGGTTAAGTGACTTACCTACATACACACTGCTAATAAATTTCTAAGAGTCAATTCTAGGACCTATGTGACTCCAAAATCAGGGCTTTCTTTTAAACCATGATGCTCAAAGGCAATATTGTGAAGAACAGGGCAAAGCAAGGGACTACTATTATAGGACTTGATTAAGCAGGCATAGAAATAATACATTTTAAGTACCTGGGCTGTGCCGTCATAGCAAGCAGATACTAATCTTCCATCATGATGAGGACTCCAAGCCAGACTAGTGATTTTAGCTGTGTGTCCAGAGAGGGTTCGAAAGGGTTCTGTAATTGTCACTGGTGATTCTGGGGTACTCTCTGTAAGACAAGTCACAGATGACACCATTATCATAAAAAGTAACCCAATGTACAGAGGAGGGAATATGCCATAGTATAATCAAAATGAAGTATTCTGAAAGGTACTGCAAATCATTAATAAACTTTTGGAATGCCTAAAATAATAAACACTTATATCTGTTCTTTGTCATTTATAGTGTTATAAAAGATGTGATCTCAGTTTACTCTATGCTCACAACAAGCTACAGCAGGAAACAGAGGTTCAGAATGGTTTAGACACTTATCCAAGGTTATAAAATTAGTAAACTGGCATATCTGGGACTCAAACGTGGGTTTTCTGACTAAAAATCAAGTTCTAGTTCTAATTAGTTTTACACAAACAAATCTAATACAGATAACATTATAGGGGAAACACAAAATGAAAAATATCTTTGCAGCAAGTTTCTTTGATAAAAGTCTCATTTCTGAGATACATAAATAAGTGATTCAAATTCCTAAGAGCCATTCCCCAGATGATAAATGGTTTCAGGGTATGAACAAACGGTTCTCAATGTATGAAAGAAATGCAAATTAAAGCTATTCTGAGGTTCTACTTCATACTCATGGGACTGGCACAGATGATAAAAAGAGAAAATGACAAATGTTGGAAGGATTGCGGGAAAACAGGCACATTGGTACACTGTTAGTGAAGCTGTGAATGAATCTTTTGATCCAGCTATGCCAGTCCTGGGTCTATACCCCCAAAAAGATGGAGGAAAGAATAAGTCTTTCACATATAAAAACAATTATATTAGCTCTTTCTATGGTGACAAAAACTTGGAAACTAAGGAGATACCCCCAAATTGGGGAAGAGCTGAACAAATTGTGGTATATGATGGAATACTATTGTGCTGTAAGAAATGAATTAAAAGATAATTTCACAGACATGGAAAGTCTTGTATGGATTGAACACTGAAATGAGCAGAGCCAGGAAAACCATTTGGACTATTAACTTCATTATTATAAAAATAAACAATTTTGAAAGGCTTGAGAACTTTGATCAATTAAATGATTAACAATCATTCCAGAGTACCAATAAAGCCGACTACTTCCCATCTCATAACAGAGATAATAGACTAACATGAAGAATAAGAAATTCATTTTTGGATGTGATAAGTATGAAAATATGTTTTGCTGGACTGTGCTCATGTAATATAGAGGCCCTGGTATTTCTTTGTGTCTTCCTTCAGTGGGAAAATGGGAGGGAAAAAACTCAAATGCTTCATAATTAAAAAAGTTCTAGTTCCACTCTACCTCTTAAGTGATATGTGGGAGAACAGTGTTTTAAACACAAACATATAATCAGCAAGCAAAAATTTCACTATATTTACCAATTTATTAATGCACCAGTTTAAATGCTTTAAAAAAATCTGGCAACCATCCCCAAGATCAGAAATCAGAATTGCTGGGACATAAACATAACCTTTCAAAATACTGTTTCTTATATGCCAATTTCAAAGCTTATCTATAGCTTGCTTTAATGGGAAAGTTTCAGATCTACTTTTCGTTCTTCTTTAAATACTAATAGATCTGGTTAAGAACAACACTTGGAAACATATTCGAAGGAGTGTTCTGTGCAACAAAATAGCTAACACTTGTTCCACTATAGTTAGGGACAAAGAGAATCAGTCAGGTGTTTACTGCATATTCACTAGGTATGCTTAGCACTGTGCCATCTGGAGAGTAGAATACAAATATAAGAAACATAATTTCAATGGGAAAATATTTAATGATATCAATCAGTAAATAGGTGCCAAATATAAGTGGTATGGATGCTAAGTATTGTAGGAATTCAGAGGGAAAAAGGATTATTTCCTGTAGGGGGGGATAAAGGTGGAACAAGAGTTGGACCTTTCAAGATACTTTCAGGTAGGTAATGAAAGTGAAGATGGCATGTTTTAGGAACAGTAAACCAATCAGTTTAGTTGTAGCCAATGTTTTATATAGCTGAGAAATGGAAAATAAAACTAGAAAGGTAGGGTGTTTTTGATGCTATAATGCAACTTATAAGCATGGAAAGTTTTTGAGCAGAGGAGAGACATGACCAACGTGATGTTTTAGGGAAATACATATGGTATCTGATTTACCTCTAAAGAGGTAAACTGATGCAATTTGTTTTATAAAACCAAAAAGAAGTTAAAATGGTACAAAGCCTAGTGTGCAAAATCACTTAACTATCAATGGTTCATTCCTATTAGGTTGGTAACAGAAGCTGAAATCCATTACCTATTACACTCTTCAAGTTATGCACATAAATGACAGCATTGTTGGATCCAGAGGCTATTAGACAACTTAATTCTGGGTTGGTCCCATGCTCATGGTGCCATCGAATGGCATTCACTAGCTTGTGGTGTTGCTGAATAGTACAGATCAATTTTAAGTTAGGAGCCTGGAATATTTCTATGGATCTGAAATGAGAAACATATCAAGACCAGAAAAATGAGTGGTATTAAAATCCTACTCAAACAGTATTTCTCCTTTTCTACCAAACTGAGATAAGTGGTCTCATGACTGATTCTGCAGATTACCCCCCCCCCCAAAGTTGAGTCTAACAACTAGGATTCTCAAGCAAGTAACGAAAACTTTCTTAAACCTTAAATAACAGCCAACGTTTGAAGAGCTTTAAGATTTACAAAGAGCTTTATAGACATTAAATTACAATTCTTTAAAGGTATAAAATCTGGAAAGCTTTGCTAACCCTCATAATAAAAAAAGGAAGAGTTAGTGATTATTACGTAGCTTATACTATATTCTTAGTAACTAATGTATCAAGTGCTTTATAGCTATCAGGACTTGTCTGACAAATCTCATGTGATCCTCAAAACAAGTGTGAGGTAGGTCATCCAAGTAGAGCCCTGTGACAGAGGAAGCTTAGCCTGGTTCTCTGCAACCAGGGCTCAAAACTATGACCAGACCCTCTTTCTATCATACCATTCTGCTTATGTTGCTTTTTAGGTGAAGACTAACTTTTTTTAAAAATAAAAAGACATCAAATACCATTTCCCTGAAAGATAACACTGAAAGAAAGCTTACTGAAGTCTACAAAACAATTCTGTCTAACTTCTCTTTCTCTTTGGTAGATGGATTTGCTCTCAATATCAGGTTCAATGCAGGAAACATAATTACTATTGTGGTACAACATGTCATGTGCTATGGAAGGGCGGGCAATACAGCAGCACACTCTTCCTTTATTACCATGGAAGATGCCCAAATTATTCCTGGTAGTTTCCCCCACATCAGATGCCTCTCGCAGCAACAGTAGATCCAAAGTAACACTGGGTTTCCCCCAAACAACATTACAGATGGCATTCTCCAACTGGTAATGAAATATATATGAAAATGACAATTAACAAAAAACAAACACACACATACCCATCTTCATTGCCAAGAGCCATGATTGTGCCATCTGCTTTCCAGCTGATCTCTGTGTGTGCTGGCAGTTTGTACTAGAAAACAAAACAAAACCATCTTTAGCTATTCTACACCACAAATTCTGCAAACTTGTGATGAAGAAAGTACAAGGAGAAAACTCTTAAAAAAAAAAACTCTTTCAAAAATTCTGATTATGTGATGGCTATATTTGTAATTAATTCACAGTGAAAGGCTAAAGGATTAATGCCAAGCTTTCTGAGATATACTTCCTCCTAATACAGAGAAACGAGAAACATGACCTTGTAAGAAAATTATGAGATTCCAGATATTTCTGTTTTACAAAATCTCATGTAAGATAAAGATCCCCAACACAATATCAATCCCTGATATTGGAATTAAAGGGCATCTGTTTAAGCTTCATCCTATATTTCTCCTCTCTTATTCAAATTCCTTAAGAAAGGTTTCCATAACTTGCTATCTCTACTTCCTCTTCCCTCACTCATTAACCTTTAGTAATCTAGGTTTTTGGCCACATCACTGGAATAAAACTGCTTGTTACCAATGATCTCTTAAGTGCCAAATCAATCTTTTCTCAGTCTTCCTTCTTCTTGCCCTGAAGATGGCATCAGACACTAGTGGCCACTCTCTTCTCCAGGATAGCTCTTCTCTTTGACCTTTCATGACCCCACTTACTACTTTTCTCCTAGCTCTCCTTTCTGAACCCTCTCCAGTCTCCTTTGCTAGGTTATCATTTATACCACACCCACAACTTAAAACACACCCTAAGGTTTTATCTTAGGTCCTCTTCTCCTTTCCCTCTGTTTTCTCCCTCAGTAATCTCCTAAGTTCCCATGGGTTTAACTATTACCTCTCCAGAGGTAGCTATATTTCTAATCTAATGACAGGTATCTACAGAGATCAGCCATCCTCCTCTCACTGCCTCTTTCTTTCATCTTCAATTGCTCCTTAACCACTCACTTCTTATCTAAAGCCTAGTTTTGGCCCATCTTTAAAAAACAAAAAACATACAGCCCTCCCCCTCCAACAAAAGGACCCTCCCCTTTCTGTTTTACTCTGCCATGCTACAAAGCTATCAAATTGTTCTCCATTTCATAGCTAAACTTGTAGAGAAAAACTACCTACCCTTATCTCCATTTTCTCACATCTTATTCATTTCTCAACCCCCTACAATCTGGTTTCTGAAGCAATTACTCCACTTGCTCTTTCTAAGGTTACCAAAAATCTCTAAACCACTAAATCTGGCCACCTTTTCTCAGTCCTCATCCTCCCTTGGCTTCCATCATTACAACTCTTTAAATTTTTCACCCATATCTATTTCTATTTCTAATTAAAAGGCCATCCCTTGACTCACTTCTTAAAGAGATCTATTCACGGAATAGGCATGAACTCACCCTAAGTGAGTGTGTGAAAAGGCATTAGCCTAAAGGGCCAGGGTCTCCCATTTTATTCTGGGTCATTTCCAGTCATCCTGATGAATATATGGTCACAAGATCCAGAATACTCTGGAGGAGAAAGTGAGGCTACTGACCTTGAATAGCCCTCTCTCACTCGAATCAAAGACAACTGCAAGTCATCTTACTTCCCTGATGCCATGGTCCTCTTCAAAAACAAAGGACAAACACAATCCCAGTGCCTAGGATAGCACCTAGTAAAGAGTAGGTGCTTGCTTGCTGATTGACTGAATTGGCTGTGACCCTGGGTAAAAAAATATTTTGACCTTTCTTGGACTCATTTGTAAAATGGAGTAACTAGGGGTGGCTAGGTGGCGCAGTGAATAGAGCACTGGCCCTGGCGTCAGGAGGACCTGAGTTCAAATTTGGCCTCAGACACTTAACACACACACACAAAACCTAGCCATGTGACCTTGGGCAAGTCACAACCCTCTACTGCCCCTCAAAAAAAAAAAAAAGTAAAATTGAGTGACTAATATATTAGTCTAAATATAGAGACTGCACCATATGACCTTGAATTCTCACCTAGCTCTAAAAACTGTGATTTATGAAATGTTTCTGGAAATGAGTCAATAAAGCCACTTTAAAAAAAGCATAATGAAAGATGGACTTGGAAAAGAAACAAGTTTAAAAAAATTGTCCTAATAATATGAGTAGCATTTACCTTAAAGGGATTTTGTGAAGCTCACATTGGATAATGGATATAAGAACTTTGCAAACTTTAAAAGCATTATAAAATATCATTGTTATTAAAATTCTAATTAAACATAACAACAAGACCAACTGACTTGGAACACAATTAAGTGCCCATTAGAAAATAATGGGCAAGATGGCGGAGTGGAGACAGCTCGTCCAGGCCTCTCTGCCCCCAGATTCCCCCCAGGCTGTGTAGGGGGGGTCTCTGAACAACTTCTGGAGCCCCAGCACCCACAGAGTGACACAGAGAGGCTAACCTCCTGCTGCGGACAGCCCAGAAGCCCTGCAGGAAGGACCAGCACAGCGGTCTGGGACCTGGCAGCGCGTAGAGCGCAGGAGCCAAGCCGAGCCCAGGTCCACATGAGCCGAGGTTTTAGCCCCAGGGCGGCAGGGCCAGCAGCCAGCTGGAGGAACCCCAGAACACCAGGAGCTGTGGCGACTCCAGAATTATCAACATAGACATGCCTAGGACAAAGTAAGAAGTTAGTGTCCTATGGACTTTGGGACCTGTATTTGGGGAATGCGTCGGCTCCCTCCCCTGGGGGCTAGAAGCTGCTGAGGAGACACGCCATTTTGTGGTTTTCGGAGGCAGCTCCGGCTCCTGGCCTTCGGATCGTGGGGAGATCCAGTGATCGGTCTTGGGGGGTAATCGCTCTTGCTTTAACCTCCCTGGATCTGGATTGTGGTCTGGGGTGGAAGTTGTGGGTGGGTTTACAGCTTGCCAGAGGCGGAAGTTGCCCCCCACACTTCGGGACGAAGATTCCCCTGTCTGGCCTTGGAGCCATGGTGTGGCAACAAGCCCAAAAGTCGAGCAATTGAGTGGCAACATGCCAAGGCAAAGGAAACAGAAAGATGCAACCCTGGACTCCTATTTTGGGGGCATGGAGCAGGAAGAGGACTGTGAGGTCGGGGGTCCTGCTCCAAAAGCCCCAGGGGAAGACATGGGCGGGTTGCAGGCCATAGAGGACCTTAAGAAGGACTTTGGGAATCAAATAAGAGAAGTGGAGGAAAAATTGGAAAGAGAAATGAGAAGGATGTGGGAGAGGTATGAGGTGAGGGTCAACAGCCTGACTGAGGAGGGCAGCACCTTGAGAAGTGAACTGGCTCAAATGGCAAGGGAGGCCCAGGAAGGCAATGAGGAGAAGAATGCCTTGAAAAGTCGAATTTGCCAGATGGAAAAAGAATCTCAGAAGTTCACTGAGGAGATTCATTCCTTCGGAGTTAGACTGGAGCAAATGGAAGCTAGTGACTTTGTGAGAGGTCAGGATGCTGTTGGGCAGATCCAAGCAAACGAAAGATTAGAGGGCAGTGTGAGATATCTCATGGGAAAAACTGCTGGCCTGGAGAATAGATCCAGGAGAGACAATTTGGAAATTGTTGGACTGCCTGAAAGCCATGATCAAGGAAGGAACCTGGAGGTCGCCCTTCAGGAAGTTCTCAAGGAAAATTGCCCTGATGTGTTAGATCCAGAGGGCAAAATGGAGGTTGAAAGCATCCACAGATCACCTACTAAAAAAGATCCCAAAAAGAAAACTCCTAGAAATATTATAGCCAGGTTCCAGAATCCCCAGATCAAGGAGAAAATACTACAAGCGGCCAGGAAGAAACAATTTCAATATTGTGGAAACACAATCAGAATAGCCCAGGACCTGGCAGCTTCTGCACTGAGGGATTGAAGGGCATGGAATATGATATTCCAGAGGGCAAAGGAACTGGGAATGAACCCAAGGGTCACCTACCCAGCAAAACTGAGTATTTTGTTTCAGGGGAAAATATGGTCATTCAGTGGAATAGAGGACTTTCAAGCATTCTTGAGGAAAAAACCAGAATTGAATAGAAAATTTGACATCCAGACACAAGAAGCAAGAGATGCCTGAGAAGGTAATCAGGGAAAAGAAATCAAAAGGAACTTATCAAAGTTGAACTATTTACATTCCTATATGGAAAAGCAATAACTGTGACTGATGATATCTTTCTCACTATGAAAATAATGGAAGAAGGGGGTGTGGTCATATGAATACATATGTGAATGTGTGTGTATATGGTTGCAGTTATATATGGATGGAGGGCATAGGTTGAATTTGTTGGGAGGGGAGAATACTCAAGGGATGAAATTATGAGGTGAGAGAGGAAAGTGGCAAGAGGAGATGGGGAGAGACAGGGTAGGGTAAACTATCCCATGTAGAAGCAAGGGGAAGTGGTTGCAAAGGAGGGGGAGAATAAGGAAGGCTAAAAAGCCAAAACCACATTCACACTGAATTTGGTTCAGGGAGAAAATGACATACATACTTGGGATATCTCAACCTGCAGCAGGATAGGGGGAAGGGGGATGAGAGGAGGGATGATGGATGGGAGGGCATCCTTGGGGTGAGGGGAGGTTGGAGGTACCCACTATAGAAGAGGGATAGGATCATGTGGGGAGTGGACCAGGTGGGAGGTGGGATGAGTGGGAGGGAATTGTAAGCAGCCTTGTGCAATTTATCTACTATGATAATGTTTTGCATAGCTAGACATGTACAACATATACTGAATTACTTATCTCCCAAGAAGGAATGGGTGACAAGGGAGGAAGGAAATGGATCTGAAATTCGAGGTCTTAAGATTAAATGTTTCAAATATATATAAATACTATTATTAATACTCTTTTGCTTGTAATAGGGAGATGAGATGTGCAGGCATTGGGACACAAGGATTCACCTTCCTCTAATGGAAAAGTCGATGGGGGTGTGGGAGAGGGTATGGGAGAGAGCGGATTGGAGGAAGCAATGTCTTGTGGGACTGCTGTTCTGGGAGGTTGGGTAGGGGAATAATGGGGGGAGAATGATTGTAACTCAAAATCTGGCGGAAGTGAATGATGTAAGACAGAAGTTAATAAAGCATTTGTTTAAAAAAAAAAAAAGAAAATAAAGATTTTGTTTAGATGTGGTTTCCCTTAGGATATCTGAATAAATACATACAACTTTCAACAGTCTCAGCCATGATGCTGGGCTGGAAACCCAAGAAAAATCTGTATTACTAGTAAAAGGAAAAGTTTTGGTTTACAAAACTCACTTTTATTGCATTGGTGTCTCGGATGACTTTATTGATGTCGTAGGCCTCCCCATTGAGTTTCCATGGATTGTGCTGCAAGATGATCCCTTCTCCTGCACAACTATATAAAGTAACAGTAGGCTTGTCACCATCTCTGCCTGGGTAAGAAAGATGAAAGGGGTCTCAATGAATATGATTCTACTGCACAAAAACAATCACGACAGAACTATTATGTTTCAAAAGACTTAAGTACTGGATATTAAAAAATCCAAAACATAACTTTCTTTTTGGGGCCAATGTTGTTTTTATAAGCTTGTTGCTATCCAATTACTTTTTTGTACATGAAACTGTGAATCTCTATTGCTTATAGCTTCCTTTTAAAAAGTCTATAATAAATTCAAGAGATGATTTTCAAAAGTGCCTGTTTGTTTCCTTCTGAACTTAGCATAGCACATGACACACAGTAGTTGCTTAATACATTTTTACCGATTGCTTTATTGATTGAATTTCCTGCAGTGATCCTCTTTACATTTGTTTTTTGGCTACACTATCATTAGTTTCCTTCTTTGCCCCCCAACTGAAAAAAAAAGTAAAACCAAACTCTCATAATCAGAAAGAAATCCATAAACTGACCATCACTGAAAATGTACTTCTTGGGCGGCTAGGTGGCGCAGTGAATAGAGCGCCGGCCCTGGAATCAGAAGGATCTGAGTTTGGAGCCGGCCTCAGACACTTAATCCACACAAACAAAAACCTAGCCGTGTAACCTTGGGCAAGTTACTTAACCCCAATTGCCCTAAAGGGGCGGCTAGGTGGCGCAGTGAGTAAGAGCACCGGCCTCAGAGTTTGGATGACCCGAGATCAGATCCGGCCTCAGAAAATGAGCACCCACGCATAAATAATGACTAGCCGTGTAACCTTGAGCAAGTTACTTAACCCCAATTGCTTTAAAAAAAAAAAAAAGAAAGGAAAAAAAAATGTACTTCTTATTCTGTACTATCAGAAGAGACTTTCCGTGGACTTTCAAAGCCAATCTAAGAACAATAAGCTATTTAAAGTTGGACATCAAACTTTAGAACCTAAAATGGACCTTCCCTGAAAGCCCTCCCTGTCATGCAAAGCACTGTGGTAGAGAATCTGAATGGGAGACAGAGAGGAAAGTAATCAAAAAAGTCAGGGTATTTGTGGAGAATTTTAAGTAGTCTGATTTGACTAGAAATTGGGTAACTGACAAGTAACAGTGGTAGTTAAACTAAAGAGGTTGGAGGAGCCTGCTGAAATGTCTGACTATGGAACATGGGCTTAAACTGCAATGTAAACCTTCAGACCACCAAAGGTTTCTGGATAAGGATGAAAGGGACAACACGATTGAAAATTTTACTGTGGGGGCAGCTAGGTGGCGAAGTGAGTAGAGCGCCAGCCCTGGAGTCAGAAGGACCCGAGTTCGGATCTGGCCTTGGACACTTAACACACAAATGAAAAAAAACCCTAGCCCTGTAACCGTAGGCAAGTTACTTAACCCCAATTGCCCTCCAAAAGGCAAAAAAAAAAAAATTTTTTTTACCGTGATAAGACTAATCTGGTAGCACTGCCAGCTACTAGTGCCCTACCAAACCACTTTGCATTTAATTATTTTGTGTTGATGTATACATGTGCATTTATTAACTTTCTTTTGTCTACATTTTTATATATACTTGTCTCTCCTATTAGAATATAAATTCACTGTGACTAAAGGGACTGTTTCACTCTTAATATTTGTATCCTAAAATGTTGGCTGGCACATAGTAGTTACTTTAAAATACTCGGAGACTGGTTTAAAAGAGTGGCTTGCCCTTTCCTTCTCCAGTCCATTTTACAGATGAGGAAACTAAGGCAAGCAGTTAGTTAAGTGACATGAATTTGAGAAAAGGAAGTCTCCCTGACTGCAGGCCCTGAACTCTATCCACTTCACTCCCCTTTTTCTAATTAGTTTGTTTATTCACCTCTAACTCTCCCAAACTGTAACAGAACTTAATTGAAATGCTCTGGTCTCAAGTGCCCTGGGCAAAGGACATTATTGTAACAGAGAAGTAATTAAAGAAGCAGCAACAGAAATGGAATTGAGAGATTTGTGGAATATGAGTTTAAAAATCCTTTAAAAATTCATTTATATCTTAATTAACAAACACTTGTATTCTTTCCCTCCCGGAGGAGAGGAAGTGGAAGAATAATGAAACAAAACTCTCGCAATAAACATGCAATCAAGCAGAATAATCCTGTATTGTCTATGTCCAGAATATATATGTTATCTGCATCCTGAGCTGGGGCGTAACACTGACAAGATCCGGCATGAATTGGATGTGGATTCAAAGATGACCTTGAAGATAATGGTACCATTAACAGAAAGAGGGAAATTCAAGGAGTAGGTTCAACAGGGAAGATGATACTTTGAGTTTTACACAAGTAATAGGGAGATATTAAAGTAGAAATGTCTAGTAAACAGCTGGAAATATGAGGTGCAACAAAGGAAAGAGGGGAATAGGAACATATGAATCACCTGCACAGATAGTAGGTGAAATATTCAGAGTGCATCATGACAGAGGACACATTAATGAGTAATAGTTGTCAAAGAACTATGATTTCCTCCGTAGTTTTTTGTAGTAATAGTTGTAAATTTAAACATGAAAAATAAAGCATGTTGCTGAATTTTTTTTTACATGTAGAATTTTATGTTGTCTGAATTGTCTTGTTGAATTATCCATTCTCCCCAGATAAAGTAACTCAATTCCTGACCAAGGTAATGCTAATGAAATATACTGATGTAAGACAATACTTTGTTGAACATTACTGTTCAACACATTACTTTCTCAGCATGTAAATATAAAGTAGCCACTACCAGGTAATTAAAAAAAAAATCAATATATAACAACTCCTGTCTTCTAGCTACTTCCCCAAATCCAAAGAAATCATACCTGTACCATTTTTGCTTAGCACTTAATTTAGCCTCTCTAATTGAAGGCTATATCCGCTTATATTTTGACAGAAGAAAAAAAAAACCATGAGTTTTCAATGAATCCTATAATTTCAAGAAACTGGTTACTGGGGATAAAGTGTTTAGCTGCAGGTACTTTAGAGTCAAACATCAGTGGAGATTCCTTTTAGAATGCCTTAAATAATTTATTAAAGGTGAAATAGATTTTGGATTTTTAGGAGCAATCCAAAAATGGACAAATGCTCTCAAGCAGCACAGTTATACTGTTACATAGAAGACAGGCAGCACAGAAGAGTTAGACAAGTGCTGGAATCAGATGACCTACCTCCAACCTTGCAGATTATAAACCATTAAGACAGTACAAAACTAAGACTAGCAGTCTCAGTTTAGCTTTGCCTTCAAAGTGTCGAGTTACTAAATCAACTTGACATACAGTTCCATATCTTAACATATTCGTGTTTGAGCAAATCACCTCCTCTTTGTACTTCTCTCTCAAATGACAGGGTTAAACTAGCTGATTTACAACATTCTTGGATTCCTGAAAATGAGCCACTTTTTGTAGAATGCCTCCTAAACTTACCAAATGAAATTGGGGGCACGGGAGGGCCCCAGGCCAAAGAGTACACAGTCTTCTTATGATAGGTACTAGAAATCTGTGGTGGTCTAGGAAATGAGAATCAAAAGGATTAAAATACAAACAGGTTCTCTTAAATGCTCTTTGTGTCTGAAATGGAGGTGCTCAAAATCACTATCACTATAATTATTATCAAAATCATTAAGTACCAAATAAGCATCATGCTTATTTATTATATACATTATATACAATTATATACATAATTCTTACTGATGAAGTTCATGAAAAACAATTTATGGAATCATTTCTCTCAAATTTTCCTTTATTTTATTCCCTCTCAATTGGTTGCTGGAGTCAAAGTGTTACTAATCATGAGGCAAATATGATGACCCTACTGTAGCTATTTAGGAGAATGACTGAAACAGACAAATCTATTCTATCTGCTAAGAAAAAACAATTCCAACTGCTCAGCTCAGGAGCCACAGGACACATCTGGGTTTTGTTGCTAATGATTGATCATTAGTACACTGATAAGTTTTTTCCCTGAAAATAATAAAGACATTATATTCTATAAAAGAAGTATTTTAAAACAGTATTAATAAGGGCAACTCAAAACAAATGGGTTGGTTAAGTTTGAGATGTAGTAGTCACAAAAATGATCCACTCTTCAAAGTGAGGAGAGATGAATTAGATAATTTTCAAGTTCTTTCTAGATCTAACAAAGCAGGAGTCTCTTAGAAGTGACCATGTCATTCTAAATCTGACACTTGGTCCTTAAATCACTTCCTCTGAAAGCAGCCAATCAAAAACTGCTCAACCGACATTTATGACTTACTTGTTGGAATAGGTGTCATACATTCCCACTTTTCCATCATCAGTTCCAAAGGCCAAACAACCCTCCTTAGTTGGATGCCATGACAGCTGCAAAAGAACCCCAAGTAAGGACAAGTGAGATACAAATCATCTGAATCCTAAGATATTCTCATCTGATCTTTCAACCTTAAGTATAATGCTAGATTATCAAACTCTGAATTTCATAGATGATAGGTCTCACAAAGGGTACTTTGATATATCTAGTTCAATTTCTAGAGGAAAAAATTCTTAGAATAATACCTAGAGCAATTCACCTTAGGGTATTTGGGAGGAATAGTTTTTTTTTTAAAGTCTGATCAAATAATATGGTTGGGGAAAAAAAGGTAAAAAGTAAGGTAAAAGCATGCTTACCGATGTAACCTTAGATTTGATGCCCTGCCAAAAGGTTTTCACATCATGGTTGTTTTTTATGGACAGTGTATTCCACACCCGTATCATGCCATCGCCAACACCTATGGCTAAACAGCCCGTGTCCACAGGGGAGAAAGCCAGACTATAGACAAACCCCCCAAGGGAAGGCAGTGTCCAACAGCATTCCAAGGTTCTCATATCCCAACATTTCACCTGCAAAGGTCAAAGGAAAGTGGTACAGGTACCAATTAAGGAAGTAAACTAGTTTAGATAGGCAAAATTAAGAAACTGAAAGTTCAAAGTTGAGAGGGAGAGGAAATGGTAGGAAAAGAACATATCTGAGAGAACTGAGTAAAGTTAATACCTCAAAAGTTGGTAAAACTCTTCTATTAAGACTATGGGAGGGAAGGGGGGAATCTTTAAAATAACATAACTCCAAATTAAATAACCTTTTAGCTATAAGGGACCTTAGAGACCACCAAATCTAGTCCTTTTACTTTTTGGATGAGGAAATGGGAGACCCAAAGATATCAAATAATAGTAAAATCTCCATCTCCTTAAGTCCCCAAATAGAGTATTCTTTTCACTTTACAGAATTGAAGCATTTTCTACAGTGATCATAAAACTCCAGAAATCAGGAACACCCAAGGGAAATAATGTTGAAAGGGAGATACTTTAGAAAGTAATATTGTAACACTATACAGAAAAGAAAGTAGATTTTTAAATAACAAGAAGACCCTCAAGGAAAAATGCATCTCATCTAGTAAATATAACCTAAAAGCAAGTCAAGAGGAAAGGCACAAAGATAGGGGTCTTCTAATATGGCCAGGTAGCTCCCAGGGCAATTTCATATTAAGTAGATTTTTGCTCCATTAAAACTTGGAAACAAAGAAAAATTTAAAGTTAAGTGATGAGAGGTTCTTGTGAAGAGATGTGCCAAGAAAACTGAAACAAGTTTTTCAGTCACTTTAAAAACTCAAAAGCCACCTCCTCCCCCACCACTTCCCAAGCACGGTAGCAATGGTACAAAGAAGGTAGAAACCTTTTGAAGAAGCTCTTGGGGTTCAGTTGTAAAAGCTATTCCTTACAAACATTTTCCTCTTAGGTAACGCTAAGTTCACCACCTGTTTTCCCTTACTATATATTTATTCAACAAATGCAACTTACATCCCTATCCATAGAAATGGAAAGCAGAAGTTCTTTATCTTCAGGTTGGACTGAACATAAATTAAACACAATCCTTGAGTGATTCTGCCCTTCTGATGAGGTGCTGAAGAGGGTACATTTTCGTTTCCCAGAGTGGGTGAGATCCCAGAGCAGCAATTCACCCCTGTAAAGGGAAATACTGATTTAGTTCATTATTCATAGGAGGAAAACAGTGCTTTGGTTAAACAAATCAGGGTTCTACAAAAGGCAATAGTTTCTCTTTCCCCTTTATTACATTTTTGCTTTATGTCAAAATAATTAAAATATTTATACATGAATAACTTGCTAGAGGATTTGTTACTTTTAAGCTTAGCTCAATCTTTTCTTTTCTTACCTTTCCTAGAAACAGAACTCTAGGAAGTGACTCAGAAAACAAATAAGAAAATGAAAGACAAAACAATGTTCAATAAAGCCTACTCACCCAAAACAACTGGATACCAGCTGGGTAGGTTGGCCAATGGGCCAGAAGATTGTCAACCAGAGCCGCTCTTTAACAGTGGGATCCACACCCCCTCCTCGTCTCTTCAGAAAGGGTAATTTCAAAGTCATCACTCCTATAGATAAGAGGTCATTCATGGTTGAATGCTAAAATATTATTATTGAATAGTTACTTGAATAAGGTCAATAAACGATTACTAAGTGCTAAGTGACAGACATTATAGTAAGTGCTGGTAGACAGTCAATGTTCTCAAGAAGCCCACATTTCATTGAGGGAGATAATTTACAAATAATGAAATACAAACAAGAACAGGGTAAATGGAAATCCATCTCAGAGGAAAGGCTTACCAGTAGAGGGGGGTAGAGCAAGGCCTTCTATGAAGTGGAATTTTAGCTGAGTCTTAAAGGGAGCCAAGGGAACTAAGAGTAAGAGGTGAGAATAGAAAGCCAGGGCAAAAAGCATGGAATAGAGAGATGGAATGTAATGGATTAGGAACAGAGCAAGTAGGCCAGTGCCGCTGGATCTCAGAGTATATAGAAGAGATTAAATTATAAGACTGAAAAGCAAGAAAAGGCCAGGTTGGAAGAATTTTAAATGCCAAAGGACTTTTTATTTGATTCTGGAGTAACAGGAAGTAACATGGGGGAGACCTGAGTTTTAGGAAAATTTCTTTGGCAGTTGAGTGAAGTAGATCAGAAGAAAGAGAGACTTGCAGCAGGGACACCAATTAGAAGGTGAAAGCATTAGTCCACGGGTAGGGAACCTTCGGCCTCGAGGCCACCTGGGACCTTCTGACTGAGTCCAAGTTTTATAGAACAAATTCTTTTATTAAGTAGATTTGTCCTATGAAGTTTAAATTCAGTCAAAGGGCCACACTTGAGGAACTAGAGGGGCACATGTAGTCTCAGGGCTGCAGGTTCCCCACCCTTGAGACAGGGACATACAAAGAAAGATTTTCCCAAGGTAGAAATGACAGTATTTGGCAACAGATTGAGTTCAAAAAGTAAAATCAGTTGTTTAGAACTTGAAACTTCTTCCCACAGAAATGAATATTACAAAATATAGATAGTATCATTTTAACTACATTATAGGCTAAATAGGAATTTTGTGGCTTAGTCTGGGAATTTATATACCATTTCTAACACTGCTTCTGGGGGGAAGAGGGAAAGGTAGGAATGCATTTGGAGCAACATCCAGCTGGAAATAGATCTCTCACTGAAGGGCAGTTAAGTCTGGGGAAAGGCAGGGTGGGAACCCTCTCTTTTAGTAGGCTTTTGGTCAACATTGTAGAAAACATTCATGCGTCAGGTAGGGGTACATTTCTTCTGGTTCTAGGATTCCAAATGAAATAAGAAAGTTTTAACCCAGAAGAGGCAATATTATAGCTGGGAAATAAAAGTATCCTTAACCAGAAAATGAGACACACCCAGAGGTAGTAATGCTTAATTCTTATTTGCTTCTGTTTTCTCTGTCAAGTCATCTTGGGACTAGAAAGGAAAAGACAAAACTGGGATACTCTAAGAAACAGTTTGAGAACAATGTGCTCCCTTCAACAGTCTCTGCTGAACTACATTCCAGGTTACGGAAAAATCTGGCAGCTATGATATCCAAATCCTGTCATGAGAGATTGTGGCAAGTGGGGAAGCTACACCCACTGTAATGGTTCAAAGTCAAATGTTGCCCTGATTTTTAAAAATGGAAGACTAGAGTCTAAAATTATAGGCCAGGGAAATTGACTTGAATTCATGGAAAAAAATCCAGTTATGTGTTATATATCAACAGGTAGCACTACAGAACAATTCCATCTCCTTTTTTGGGGTCAGTTTCTAGATTTGTAGATAAGGGAGTGACGTAGATAAAGTTTACCCAGATTTTATTTTTCTATTACTTAAGACAATACTTTCTTAATGCCTTTTTTATACCAGTCCTATCTTGATTTATTCACTGCTCCTCTGCAATTGACCCCAAAATAACTTACCCCCTTCACCTGCCACTGGGATAAGCAAAGTGTAGTTCTATAATCTGTTCTCTTAGAACAAGTTTAGTTTAACCTAGATATTAATTTGAGCAAAGCATTTGACAAAATCACTCGTTATTCTAATAGACAAAATGAAGAGATGTGGACTAGACAAGAGTAGTTTTTGTGAATATAGTAGATAGAAGTCACTAATGGTTCAATTGTCAATTTTGAAGATTTCCAGTGGAATGCCCTTATTTATTATAGCCTTGTGCTACTTTAAATGCTTTCAATGTCTATGATAAAGGCATAGATGAAATGCTTATGAAATCTTCATACACACACACACACACACACACACACACACACACACACACGCCACAAGCTAGAGAAGGAAGTTAACAGGTTGAATAATAGAGTCTAGGTCTAAAAATGATCCTGACAGGTAAAACCTATCAACGTGCTAAAATTTAATAGGATCAGTATAACATCTTAAACTTGAATTTTAAAAAATCAATATCATAAATATAAGATGGGAAAAGTATGGTGAAAGAGCAGTTTGTCTCAAAAAGTTCTAGAATTTTCTGTGAACTACAAGGTCAATATAAATGCATTGTGGGATATGGAATCCAAAGCTCAAGTGATTTTAAGAGAGGTAGTTTATAGTATTAGTGAGGTAATAGTCCTGCTTCTAGAACTCTGTTCTGTTCAGAACACATCTGATGTCATAGTTACAGAATAAAAGTTTGAAGAGACCTCAGGGCACATCTAGTTCTATAATACTTAAGAAAGGGTACTGATACAGGAAGAGTATATAAATAAAGAAGAGTGTGACCAGGAGGCCAATATGGGTATTGAGATTGTGTCATACAAAAATCAGATGAAACATATTGGATGTCTAGTATGGAGAAGGGATGAGTAAAAGTGGAGTTGTCTAAAAGTCTTTGAAGGGCTATAATTTGGGAGGATCATTAGATTATTTCTAGGTCACAGGAGAAAAAGAAGGTAAAAGAGGCAGATATTGGCTTAATTGATAAAACAAAGACTATTTCACAAACACACTGTAGTCTTACCTCGGCCTTTAGAGCAGCTCCAGATTCGTATTGTCTGATCTTTGCTTCCTGTAGCCAGGTAGCAGCCTTTTGTTACTAGGGTCTGCTGAACAACTTTTCCATTAGGAATCTCGTGTTCATCTGGAAGTACATAATACCCTGTTTCAAACTTTCATTTCAAGCAAAAGTCCAATTTTTTTTTCTTGGAAAATACTTTTTCCACATTATCTTTTAATAGTACATAAAAGCCCAGAGGTTTGCCATCTAGGCAACATGCAACTATACCCTGCCCCTGAGCCTTATGTCTACCTGAATTATCTTCTGGACGAATGGTCAAGCACTCTTCACCGAGTAATGGACACCATGCTATGGAATGAATTTCATCATCATGTCCTCTCAGCCTGTGGAGAATATCTCCTTTCCTACTGATGTCAATTATAACCACCATGCCATCCTTATAACTGGGAAATAAAGGATTTCACACAGATCAAATAGAAGAAAAAATGTAATGGGTAATGTTCAGACCTGAAAAAAATCCCTTTCTAACAATCTGAAAGGTTGTTAAAACTTTTTTCCCCTTTTGCTTAACAAAGATAAATAAGTTAAAATGACAATTTTCTTGTCTCCCCCTCCCCTCTTAATTTCCTGATTTCTCAGTAGAAACTATCCCACATAATCATACTTGGCATTAAATAACAAAACAAAATTAGGTATCACGTAGGCCTAGTGAAATTTCTTTTTAAAAAAGCTGAAGATGAACAATGTCTGAGAACTGGAGAAAGAGTGTGGGTGAGTCTATACCTGGAAAACTATGTAAAGCTTTCAATAATCTCAAGCTGCTCCTTCATACACAAACCCATTTAAAACCATTATTCCCCTAGGGTTACTATGTGGATATTAATTGTGGAATACCATGATCATAGAAAAACAAAAAAATTACAGAGGACCCAAAGACAGACACACATGGTAGGTCTAAGTAAACTGTAGCATACCATTAACAATAACTTAAAGACAAGAAGTAGTATAAAATCTTTATTTTGATTACAAAAGGAGATGGATTGGTAATGCGGTAAAAGTGGGTATGAGTGTCTTTCATCCTTCAGCTAAACACAAGAAATCAAGGAAAAGTTTCTCCTAGTAGTATCTGTAAACTAGTCCTCTTTATATTCGGGGACAAAATGGCTACATATATTGAAGAAAGAGGTAGATGGGGTTCAGGTTCCATAAAGTCCCTAGGTGTCTCTTCTCTGGGAAGGCTGGTTCAAGGAAGGAAGCAGTCAGAAGATTATGAAGCTGTTTTCCCTCAATGTCTGTCTGCCAGTGGTTAGGTTAAAACATTGTGTCAGGAGATAAGCATAACAGCTCCTTTTATGGTTTAGTTGTGATGGCTAATACACTGAGGTTCAACATCTAGTATATCTGCTAATCCCTGTCTGAAACTACTCGCACTGCAGGGAGATAAGACAGTAGAAACCCAGTGTATGATATGAATTTTTGATTGGTTAAATCACAAGAGTCCCAGAATAGAACTGGAAGAAACCTTGGCAATCACGTAGTCTGAATGCCATGTTTTATGGAGGTAACTGAAAACCAGAGAGATATGTACCCTGAGGCAAGTTACTTCATCTACTTACTAAGTGTTCTGTCTCCAAAGCCAATGTTCTTTCCCTATACCATGCTTAAATCTTCTAGTTTAAAAATCTTCCAAACTCTGGCATGGGTGAGAGGAATATGAACATGAAAGAATTTACTAATAACTAAAACTCTTCAATACTGCAATAGAAAGCTCCTTATCACTAGAGCAGATTCCTAACCCGGGTCCTAAACACAAATGTGTTTAAAAACAAAACAAAACATTTTATTTCAATATGATTGACTTCCATTGGAATCTTATGTATTTTACTTTATGTGTTCAAAAAATTCTGAGAATTGGTTTACATGCTTTGCGAAAGCCTTACAGCCAAAGAGGTCCATGACACAAAAAGGGTTAAGCCAAAGATAGATGACCATGTTTCTAGCATACTATAAAGGACTTATCCACCAGGCCAAAGGTTGGACCAGAGGATTGCCTCTAAGGTCTCTGAGATTCTCTGAAAAAAGAATACTCTTAACAAAGAATCAAAAGAACAAGGTTTTCAAGTATTCCAAATAAAAACAAGTTACCACTCCCCTCCCCCTCCACTTTCCCCCAAAATGCAATAGCACATACCCAATGGCCACTAAATCTTCATGATGAGGTGAACAAGTAATGCAAAAAATCGTCCTGGGTTCTGGGAAGAAGTGCTGGCTGTCATTTCTGTTATTCCAATAGCAAATGACTATTCCCTTTTCATCCCCTGATACAATCAAATCCTTTACTTTAGGTGACCAATGCAATGCTGATATGGTATTCTTTAAAGAAAAAAAAAATTGAAGCTTATTAGCTAAATAACTTGGTAAAAGAAACTGAAGAGGTTACAGTGAACAAATAAATGAAGAGATAAATACAGAGGCTGGCCAGAAAAATCCAAGGATCAATTCTAACTACTGTTCAAATATTTTCTCCATATAACTCTACATACAAAGGTCTTGCTAAGTAAGATTTATTGGTCCCATCTTCCCTTTTTTGCTCTCAAAAAAAAAAGTACTTCTAAAAGAAGAATCATACTGAATCTTTAAAAAAAAAATCAGTGCATTAAAAGCAGATAGGAACTACATTTTATTTTTTTTAATTTTTATTTTTTAAGCAATTGGGGTTAAGTAACTTGCTCAAGGTTACACGGCTAGTCATTATTTGTGTGTGGGTGCTCATTTTCTGAGGCCGGATTCGATCTCGGGTCATCCCAACTCTGAGGCCGGTGCTCTTACTTACTGCACCACCTAGCCGCCCCAAGGAACTACATTTTAATCTAGTTTGGGTGCACTCAGAAATATTGTGGGCCATATGTGGCCTACGGGCCACATGTCTGACACCTCTGATTTAGGCGACCCTTTTCTTATAGTTGAAGAGGTACATGATGGCATTTCTAAAATGATAAACAAATTCCTAAAATCCCAGAGCAAGGAAAACGAGATCCTAATACAATTAACAATTAATAGTAATGTGATAAGAAAGTCAGCTGGAACAGAGAAATAAAATAGTAAAAGATATATAATAACTTTCATTTATATAGTGCTTTAAATTTCCTAAGTGCTTTACAATTGTTCTCTCATTTCAGTCTCACAATAAACCTGTGATAGTTACTACTACTATACTTATTCCCCATTTTACAGATGAGGAAATAGGCTTAAAGCCAGTAAGTGACATAGCTAGCTACTTAAGTGTCAGAAGCACGATTTGAACCATGGTCTCAAAAGAACTGTAAACCTTCATTATGAAAAAGTCACACTGAATAAGTGTTGCATTATATTACCTGATGGAGTGTATGTTCTGTCACAACTGTTCTGGTATCCACATCCCAGATTTTCACTGTTCCATCATCAGAGCTACTGGCACAGAAGTTGGTAGGACCCACGTGGTGAGAAAATGTGAAGCCAGAAACCCTTTCTGTGTGTCCTACCAACTCTCCTAGGACTAGAAGAAAAAAAAAATTCCAGTTTAAAATGCCATATAAGAATTACTGCTATTGACCAAAATGAACATCTGGGGCAACCTTGATTAAACACCCTATTCTGCAACCTCACTGCAGAGTTTTGTCTTGGGAATATATGTATGATGTGCATTTTCTATATATAAGACATATCAAGCAGATTATATATAAATATGTGGGCCTTGGATTTTGGTTTTTTTACTTTCTAATCCTCAACTGGTAGGCTCTTTTTCTTGTTCAGGCTGTCTTAAGATCTTAGATTGAAAGTTCGAAAGGTTCTTGGAGGTGATCTAGCTCAGAAGTCTCATTTTTCAGATGAGGAAACCCAAGTTCAGATGGGTTAAGTGATTTGCCTAAAGCCAGAAAAGTAATAATCAACGTTTTAACTCAGGGCTTATTCCAATACACCACAGACCTTCAGCAAGCACAAGAAGAGGACAGAGCAGTTTCATTTCAATTCACATATGAATCTGAGACAAGCTTTCACCCAGGTCCTCTTGATTCAAGCCCATCCACTCTGTCTGCTTGCTATGCCCTGCTGACTCTGTGGGACAGATTCATAATGCACGGCCCCTCATGGGCAGGCACTGGCACTTTGTAAAGAGTGTGACACCCATCAGGGGCTCACCAAATGCCTCTTGACTGACCATTCATAGCTAAGATGGTATCTCACAACAGCTCCGTGAGATGGGTGCGACTGTTACCATTGGACAGAGGAGGAAACTGAAGCCAAGAGAGCTGAAGCCCCTTGTCCGGGTGTCCCAGGGTCTGAGGCCGCATTTGACCTCAGGCTTTCTTCCGGACTCCCGGTCCTGCGTTCTATCCACTTGCCCTTAGGATTACTTCCATCAGGGGGTTCTTAGGCTTTTTAGGTGCCGTGGCAGCCTGATAAAGCCTAAGGATCGCTTTTCAGAGTGCTTTTCAATGCATGATAAAACAACGCAGGCAGGATTACATGGGATTACACAGGAAGCCAGGAAAATAGAAATAATTGCATAAAAATCTACGGCACCAATTCCTGGCCCCGGGTTGAGGCGCGCGGCCAGGCGGCGCCCCGGGGCAGGGGCCGGTAGATCTCGCTGGGGGGGCCGGAGGAGGCGGGCAGGGTCAGGGCGGTTACCGTGGAAGGGACTCTGGCCCAGGTGGATCCGGAGCAGGTAGACGGAGTTCCTCGCGGCGAATCCGAACAGCCCCCCCGGGCCGGCGTCGCTGGAGCGGGAGCAGTACCAGTTGGGGGAGGGCGTCAGCATCCGCGGCTCGGCGCCCATGGCTGCGAGGCCGGGGAGGAGGCGGAGCAGTCAGGAGCGGCAGCGGCGTGGACAGCACGCTCTCCCAGGCCGTTAGCTCCGGCCGGCGGCGGAGGCGGTGTCGCTCGGCGGCTCCTGTCGCAAAGAAAAGAGAGCAAACTCCTCCAGCCCCGCCCCCGTCATGCTTCCCTCCCGGCCCCTCTTACCCCTTCTCCTACGGCTCGCACTGAGGGTCAGGCCGCAGAAAACGCGTTCTCTGGCCCCAGGAAACCATTGGGAGGTTGCTTGTAGCCCGGTTCTTCTTGGTTTCAGAGAGAAATTTTTCCTTCAAAAGCTATTCCCATAATGCGACAGTAATTTACTCTAATCCTCTAGGAGTTAGTCCTTTGTACTTAAGTGGAGTTAATCTTTTTTACCTCCCTCAACAATGATAATTAAAAGGTTGTCCTGGGCTTAGTCACTGCCTTGCTCAGCTTTTCTCTAGCACAAATGCCCGCTTATAATTAGTTTGCATTTAATGAGCACAAATTGAATGCATAGAGGAGTCTTAGGTTTTGGAGATTGGTAAGAACACAGAAGAAATAGAGAAACCAAAACTCTGCAGCTTAATGTATGTTGATAGCTAACATTTATATAGTGTTTACTGTGTGCCATTTACCATTATTATCTCAATTGATCTTCACAAAACCCTTGGAGATAAATAAATAGGTAGGAAGGAAGTAGATAAAAATTTTATGCTAATTTTACAGAATGGGGAAACAGGCAAAAAGATTATGTGACTTGCCCAGGGTGATGCAAGTAGTAAGTGATTTGAGGCTGGATTTGAATTTGCTTCTAGACTCCTAAACTCAGTGCACCATTCACCCCTAATTTCCTCAGGTTGGAGAAGAGTTTCCTGTCTGCATCAGTGAAAGGAGTTTCCACATTAGAAGTTCTCCACACAAATGAAATCACAAAACTAATTCCCCTGAGGGGAAAACATACATGCAACATTTACTAATACATATCTACAAGCATATAAATAGATGGTATTAACAAAGGCTCCAGACCCAAAAAAGGACCCAAAATGAAACAGACACCCATCACAAATTACAAGTGTTTAGTTTCTGAGAAGAGCTTGTACAATCAGAGCATAGTAGAAAGAGTTCTCAGCTGCTCAAAGGAGAGTGGAAAAAGAGTTATGGCTGCTAGAGGTGTTGGTGGGCTAAGGAGTGGGGGAAAGCCTATAGATAAAATAAGCCAGGAGAAGGGTGTTTGAAAATTCTCAAGTCTGAAGCTGCTGCTCAAGGTTGGTTTTTAGTAGTTCAAGGCTGGTCAGGATACTTCAGACTACTCCAAATTTGTCTAGAACTCAGTTGCATGTTAAGCAGCCCTGGGCTTCAGAAATCCTTTTGATTGGCTGGTTGTGCTACTCCATTGTCCTGATCCCCTGTAAAGAATGAAGCTCCAACATTTCTATAGTCATTAAAAAGTCCATGTCCACAAGGGATAGTTAAGAACACAAAAGAAATAGGGAAACAAAAACAGTGCTGTTCTGTACACAGACTAGTTAACTTTTAGCTAGCTCTTACCATGTGCCATTTACCATTATTATCTCAGATGATCCTTACAACAACCCTGGGATGTAGGTGCTATTATTATCCCCATTTTATAGATGGGGAAACTGAAATAAACAGGGCCTAAATGACTTGCCCAGGGTCACACAGCTAATAAGTGTCTGAATTTGAATTCTGGACTTCCTCACTCCAGGTCTGGTACTCTATTCACTTTGACATCTAGCTGCCAAGGAGGCAGGAAGATGTGGGTTTAAAATCTACCTCTGAACTATATATACTTCCTGGGTGACTGTGAAAAAGTCACCTAACTTCTCTGTGCTCCCGGTAATTCTCAAAGACTAAGTTACTAATAGTTGGGTGGAGGAAGTTCCTTACAGTGTTTAAATCATAGGTCCAGACCAGAACCTGAATCTTAAAATGGATTAGAACCTTGAAATAATCTGTGATGTGGAAGAGGATAGTGAGAATGGAGATGACTCTTTCATTGACTGCTTATCATGTTTGTCACATGCACAAGGATCAACAGAGGCACAAATTTTAGTTCAGGTGAGGACCATGATCACCTACTAATTTTATGCAAACAAAAAAGAAACTAAGGCCCAGTTTAAGTTTTTCTGACTTTCTGCTTCTCTTGCCTTGAGGTCTGTCTTCTAGTGACTGAAGGACTTTGAGCCAATGGTCCTTCAAAAGACCTGTTAGTGAGTTTCCAGAATCCATTTGCCTCAGTCTTCAACTAAATAGTAATAGCCTTGTATGTGTCAGAAGACCACTCACCCAAAATGACTCAGAGACTTCTCAAAATAGAAGCAAAAACTTTATTACTCTTTCTCAAGAAAGGGTGTCCCCAAATCCAACAAGAAAGTCAGAAGGGAGGAGAGCCCTACAGAAGGCAAAAGCAAGATTATAAAGCCCTAACGTGAGAATTCCACACCTTCTCCACTGTCCCCAACCTATTGATTGGTAAGGCAAGCTCACAGTCTTTTTATTAATGCTAACCAATCTTCGGAAAGCCCTCTCTATTCATTAACCTTATTATTACTAATGAGGCTCTAATTTTGTTAGATAACATACAATAACATCCTCAGAATACTGAACCCCTTTCAGTCCAACTTAGATGTGTCCTTATCTGGGCCTGAGTGTCCCAAGGTCGCTGTCTGCATTCTGATTGGTCAAATCCACCTGCTCCTGACAGCTCCTTTTATTCTACATTATTTCATTTTTAGAATTATCTAGGAATTCTCTGCGAACTGGGAACCCAACTTCTTCCCAAGGCTACCGTCTGGTACTTTTTATTAGTAGTCTTGTTTCAGCAATTCTTGCAGTTTAATAGAAACTCAACCCTTTGCTACCTCTCACACTACCATTCCTTTCCCCAAACTAAAAACACCACTAATTTGGTCTCAATAGTTAATCCAATCAATTGTATTAATACTCAGTAGCTCTTACATTACCTTGAAATATACAATGACCTACATATGAGGAAACAATACTGAACTTAGTTACAAAGTATAAGGAAGTAGTAAGAATGTATATAAAGGATGTTCAGAATGGGGAAACTTCACTGAAAATTATCCCTCACAGCATTAATATCTGTTTTAAAGTTTATAAAGCACTTTACAAACATTGTCTCAGTATATCTTCACCACAATCCTGGGATGTAGGTATTATTAATATCTTCTTTCTACTGGACTCATGCTCCTTTGGTTTCAATTAAGGTGCCCCAGAGCCAGCCCCCCCCCCCCGCCCCCATCCTCTTTTGGGTGTTGTCTCCCTCTTTAGATTGCAAGTTCATTAAAGACAAGAACTTTTCATTTTTATTAATTATATCCCCAGCATTTAGTCCAGTGTCTGGCATATAATAGGCACTTAAATATTTACTGGTTTGGGTTTTAAAATGCGGTAACTGGGGTTGTCATATTTGAATTAGGGTTTTCCTGACTCTAGGTGTAACGCCCCATCCGTCTTCATAATCTATTGGGGGTGGTACCGGCCGAGGGGGTTTTTTATTTTTAAGTTCAAATACCGGTATTTAGGGGGCACTTTATCTTTTAACCCGTCTGCCTCCGGGAAGCACGTGGGGTACTTTCCAGCCTGAGCTAGTGTTTTCTGCAGACCATGTGGAAAGCCCCTCCCCCGGAAGCACCAACCTTGGCGCATGCGCTCTGTGGGTAGCGGAGCTTGAACCCTCGCGACTACCGTAGAGCGAAGCAGGAAGATGGCGGCTGTTATGCTGAGAGATTTAGGTGAGTTACGGACTTGGAGCTGGGAATGGGACCCAGAGCCCGCCTGAAGTGACGGGTTCTGTTTCTTCTACAGGTTCGTCTTGGCTGAGAAGTCTGAGGAGCCGCGGGGCGTGTTGTTCGGGGTGAGTCGACCCGAGAGGAAGAAAACTGGAAGGAACCTGGAATGTCAGAGCCCTAAGTGGCTTTAGAACCGAGAACGCGGAACGGGCGGGCTACCAGGAGCCCTAGAAGCCAGAATGCCAGCGACCAATTAGTAAACCAAGTGCCTGGGGGCGGGGTTATAAGGACTTGACGTTTTCCTGGGGGCTTCTTGGAACTTAGAACTCAGGATGTAAGAACTGATCGTTAGAATACAGAGTATCAGACCCAGAAGGGACGGTAGGGGCCAGATAGGCCAGCCCCCCGAATTACCCAGGTGGGGAAATTGAAGCCAATTTGGGGGTTTTCCACTCTAGCACAGCCCCCTCAAGAGATCACAAGTAGTTCAAGTGCATGCAGTTTTAGGTGAATAGAGTGATTGGAACTGGGAGTGGCTCTGGCTATAATCAGTGATTTTAAGAAAAGTTCTTAAAGAGGGACAAGAATGTGTTTTGCTTTAGTAGAAGAGACCTTTATGACAATTAGTTCACATTAGTGAAAAAGTTGTCTTTGGATTTACTTGGTAGGTAAGGAGTGTAGAAGTCCCCTCTGTATTTGGAATGCATTCATTCTTCATTTGCATGTCAGAATCCTTAAAGTCCTTCAAGATTGGTCTTACTTGATTACTTCAGTCGTTAGCGTTTCCTCCTCAAATGACTTTGTACTTATTCACTGGTATATGTATGATATCCCTGCTCAGTAAATGCAAGCTCCTTGAGAGCAGGAACTACTGTTTTTGTTTCCTATTCTTTGTACTAACACTGTGCTGTCAATTTTAAAAGCCCTGATCATAAACAGTGGATACAGTGCTTAATGAACGTTCATTTAGTTGTGTTAGAATCCAATGTGAATTAGTGTGTCTGGGGACAAATGGAAGCAAGGCCTGAAGAACAACTTAAGAAGTTAAATTTGAAGTGATAATAGTGTTTGTATATCACTTTTAAAGTTTTATAAAGCATTTATATATCTTGTCTCATTTGGTCTTCTTAACAAATCTGGTAACTTAGCTGCTCTTATCATCTCCAATTTTTAGATGGGGAAACTAAGGCAATGAATGACTTACTTAGTCACAGAACTATTAAATGTGTGAAGCAGGATTTGAACTTAAGTCTTCCTGACTCCAAATCCAGGACTCTTATATACTATATTATCTGCCTGGGCAATAATTATTCAATACTCTATAACTGAGGAATGATATAATTAAAATCTTTAGGAAGAATACTTTTTTCAGCCTCCCTTTCTGCTGGGCATCAAGGTGGAGGCTAAGTCAATCAAGTTTTCATTGTTAATATGATCTTGGCACTGTTAGTATGGAAATAGGAAGGATCTATTTAGTCACAGGTACGAAGTCCAGAACCTTCTAAGGGAGATCATAGAATCATAGCTTGAGAGCTAGAAGGGGACCTTAGGAATAATCTAGGGCTATCCTACCCCCATTTACAGATGAGGTAACCAGTAGTCAGAGGGGCTAAGTGATTTCGTCATTTGTTCCATATCTAGTAAGTAACAAAGCCAGCATTGATTTTTGAGTTATTTAACTCCAAGTCTGGTGCTCTTTTCACTATGACTACACTGTCTCATTGTTTTTAACATGTGTAGATCATAACTTTTTGAAGAGCTTCATTTTACATATAATTTATAATATAATTTACATATATTTATAATGCATGTTTAAAACTCTGATAAAAGGATTTTCTAAAATTAAATGGGATTATACATGGATTTCAATCATTTCAGTCATTCATGCTGCATTTGTATCTGATTGATGTGGCTATAAATTAAAATTGACCATTGAATTTGGCTTTGGTACTAGATACTTGATGATATTTTATTTGAAGTGAGACTACTATCCAGTTTTTTTGGCTAGGACCAGTCTACTGGCCTTTTCTCAGTTCTCATTCTCCTCAGTTTATCTTCAGTCTTTCAAACTGCTTATAATTCTCTCCTCAATACATTCTTCTCTCTAGATTTTCAGTATACTACTTTCCCTGGTTCTCCTACTTATCTGACTTTGCCTTGTTTGTTTTGCTGGATCCTCTTCTAGTTCATACCTTCTACCTTTAGATGTCCTTCAGGTTTCTTTCCTGGGGCTTCTGCTATAGGGCATTTCTTCCCTTGATAATCTCATTAATTCCCATGTACTTAATTACCATTTCTGTGTAGATGATTCTCACATCTACCTGTCCTACTCTAAACTTTGCTGACTTCCAGGCTTGTATCTCCAGTTGCCTTTTCAGACATCTTGAACTGGTTGTCCAGCAGACATCTTAAAGTCAACTTGTCCAGAACTGAACTCATTATCCTTTCCTCTACCCCACCCCACCCCAATCTTATTACTGTAGAGGGCAGCACCATCCTCCCAGTCCCTTTGAGCTTGATGCTTAGGAATCATCATGGGCTCTTCACTCTTTCTGACCCCCACACTCCCCTTCTTCCCCCCATATCCAGGTTGTTGCTAAAGACTGTGAATTTCACCTTTACAAACATCTCTTGAAATAGGCTGTCTTCTCTCTCACACTGCCATCATTCTAGCGTTGGCCCTTATCACTTCTCATGTTTTAACTATTGCAATAGCCTGCTGGTGAGTCTGCCTGTCTCAAGTCTTCTTCCACTTTAATCTATCCTCTATTCAGTCACTAAAGTGATTTTCCTAAAGAGGAAGTCTAGTCATGTCAAACCCCACCCCACGCCCAGCTCAGACTCCAATGGCTTTTTGTGGCCTCTAGGATCAAATGCAAAATGCTCTGTTTGGCATTCAAAGTCTTTTACAACCTACTATTCTACCTTTCTAGTCTTCTTAGACCTTTTCCTTGGCATGTACTCTTTGATCCAGTGACCCTGGCCCCCTGGCTATTCCATGAGCTGGACATATTTTCTCTGGCCCCATGCTTGGAGCACCCTCCCTCCATCCCAACTACTGGAATAGACTTTAAGCCCCAACTAAAATGCTACCTTCTACAGGAAGCCTTCCCCAATCCTATTTCCATTTAGTGCTTTCCCTTTGTTAATTATTTCTTAGTTATCCTGTATATAGCTTGTTTCTACCTATTTGTTTTCTTATTGTCTCCTCCTTTAGATTGTGAGCTCCTTGAGGACAGGGGCTTTCTTTTGTCTCTTTTTGTAGCCTCAGTGCTTAGCCCAGTGCCTGGTACATAGGAGGCACCCAATAAATGTTTTTTTTTTTTAATTTAATTTACTTTTTTAAAAAAAGCAATTGGGGTTATGTAACTTGCTCAAGCTTACACGGCTAGTCATCATTTATGTGTGGGTGCTCATTTTCTGAGGCTGGATTCGATCCCAGGTCATCCCAAATCTGAGGCCAGTGCTCTTACTCACTGCGCCACCTAGCTGCCCCCAATAAATGTTTTATTGATTGATTGACCAAAAGGTAGAAATTACAGGGAGGTTGGGGCAGCTAGGTGGCACAGTGAGTAGAGCGCCGGCCCTGGAATCAGAAGGACCTGAGTTCTGATCCGGCCTCAGACACTTAACACACACAAACAAAAACCTAGCTGTGTGACCTTGAGCAAGTTACTTAACCCCAGTTGCCCTCCAAAATAAAAAAGAAATTACAGGGAGGCTGACTTTGGTTTGATCATGGAATCATAGATCTAAAGCTAGGAAAAATCTCAAAGGCCATCTAGTCTAACTTGTGTATTTTATAGTTGAAGAATCTGTTATATAGAGTAACTTAACTGAACCATCAAAAAGTAGAATGATATATCATAGGTAGCAAATTTCCTGTGACTGGCAGTGTTCACTTATCAGAAATAATGTAGAAAGGATTTATTATTCAGGTAGATTGGCCTAGATGACTTCTGAAGTCTGTGTCAGCTCTGAGGCTATGATCTTAAGACTTTTGATTGTAACATAAGAGTTAAAAGGACTTTAATTAAAACAAAGTATTAGTCAACATTTAAAGAAAGGAAACAAGTATTTAGTAAGTGTTTACTATATGCCAGGCATATTTATCCCAACTCACTGTACTCTTTTCCCTCAAATGAAAAATTTTGATGGATTTTGATTTGGTAATAAAAACTGAATACCAATAAAAACAAAGTAAAGTTTACAAGTAAGCATTTTTTATTAAAGGATAGTTTATATTTCCAAATAATGGTTAGGTAAGGCTTAACTAAGATTTCTCTTGTCAAAATCATATTCAGTTCAGTAAGCATTTGTTAAGCACCTATTTTCAAAACAACTCTTTGAAATTTAAACTGTTGAACAGTTGGGGATTGACATTTGTATTGGGAGTTTTCTCACGGGGAGCCTTCTACCATGATGAAATCACAGTTTGGGGGATTTGCAAAGTACTGAGGATACAAAGATAAAAATAGTTGTTCTCACAACAGGATTGTTCTAAGGATCGAAATCAAATGAAATGACAGATATAAAGTGTTATATAAAGATATAAAGCACTATACAAATGCTATGATTATGATTAGTATGAGATTTCTTCCAGCTGTTACCATGTTTTCAATCAGGCTTGCCATTAGAGTGTCTCCCTTCTCCATTTTGATAGTTTTAAGTCCTACCTTTCCTTTAAGGCCTAGCTCAGGTCACATTTTCTCTTGAAATCCTTCCAGAAGATTCAAGTGATGTCTTTCTCTTCAAAACTTCTGGAATATTTATTTTATTTGGTGTTCAATATATGTTTTACTTTATATTGTTATTTATATTTTTATAAGTCCCTTGATAACTGAAACTTTTTAATATATTTATCCCTACATTTAATAGGCAGTCAGTATTTTCATTAATATTTTAAAATTATCTTCTTTGTGGGATATACTGTACTTGTTCTTAGGGGAGATACAAATATAAACAAGACAGAGGCCCTGGCCTCAAAGACCTTATGATGTATTAAGGGAAATTAGATACACGTAGAAATGAATATAGTGCAAGTTAAGTTAGGACAAATGCATAAGAAGAGGCCAGAATACTATGAGATTAGATAAACATTGATAATAAATCATCACAGACAGATCAGTGTTCTATTTTGAAAGATTTCCAAGAATAATTGTCCCTGGTTTTTCAGTTTTAAGTATTTAGCTTATGTTAAAGTAAAATTCTTCTTAACAACCTTTATCTGTATAGCACTATGTAGTCTATATAACCTGTGCTGGTTGTCTAAGTACAGCAGGTATTTATTCAGGGAGATCTTCAGGCTGTGTAAGCTATTCTTTCAATGTAATGTAGTAATCCTGAAGCTGCCTAAGCTCTTTGAGGCCACTGGTGGTAGTACTTAGGAAACTTCTTGCTGCGTTGGTTTTCATTGCATGTGCACTGGATTGGCCTGGAAGGGTTCATTTGGCATCCAGAATTGCTTCACTTATGTTAAGGGGATAATTAACTTACTTGAATATATTTGAGGGTTACCTTCAGGTCTTTGAAATAGGCACCGTAGTCAAAGTTATATATTTTTAATAGTTTATAAATAAACATAAATTCTACAGTATCTTCTCCAGTCACTTTCAGGGTACAATTTTAATAGTTTCTTTAGGGTTGTAATTTGTATATTTGTTCTCTTTTTTTCTTCTCATCCTCTCACTTCAGTTCCCTTTGTGTGGAGTATATAATAGAAAGAGGCATATAGAGCTACAGGAAAGCTTTGAGCTGCTTGAAAATTTATGTTTGGCGTTACCTATTTTTTTTTTTTTTTGCTTTTTTGGAGGGCAATTGGGGTTAAGTGACTTGCCCAAAGTCACACGGCTACTAAGTGTGTTAAGTGTCTGAGGCCGGATTTGAGCTCAGGTCCTCTTGCCTTCAGGGCCAGTGCTCTATTCACTGTGCACCTAGCCACCCTGGGGTTACCTTTTTTCACACATGAGACTGCCTCATTGAACATCTACTCAGTATATGCATAGTATATGCATAGTAACAGGCACATTGCAGAATGCAGCTGTTTTAAGTCTTCAGGCAATCTGGATAAATCATCTGTCAATTAATCCTATGAGGGGTTGGCAGTTTGACTGTTCTGAAGCCCCTTCCTATTCTTTAATCATTTAGCCTCAGGAAGCTAGTTTTGTTATAGCCTAAGTTTTTGTAATTTGTGCTTGGACTTAAAAGTTTTGGAATATCTCTTTTAAAAACTAATTATATTGGCTGGGAGCCTCATTGTTTTATTTCCAATACTTTCTTTTTTTCTTATTTTCTTGCCCTTGACTTTTAGAAAGTAAAGTTATATTGAGTCATGAGAATATGCCTGGCACTTCAGCCCTTTCATTTAGCTTTTAGTTGAGGTAAGGAGATTGTTCTTTTATTTGGTCTCAAGCGCAAATTTAGGTATAGCATTCTTTTAAGTGTTATCAGAAGTAAATTGGAGCAAAAATTTTCCACCTTAATGTGGGTAATAGCTTGATAGTATTCTGAATATTGAGCCTGAGGCCAGTATTAACTTCACTGGGAATTTAAGTAAATTTTTACCTTAATTTCAAGGAAAGTATGTATTACCTCCTGGGGCTGGGAAAGCAACTTTAGAAAGTTTCAATGATTGTCTCTATTTATCTCTAGAAACTATTACTTCAGTAATTCTAAAACCAGTGATTTCATTTTACCAAGATTGCAACTCACATTATCCCTCTCTTCCTGCTGTAACCTAGTAGGCATAACATATTCCTTACTTCTATGGATTTATCTTCTTATCAATGGAGGTGCTTTCTACAAAGTGAAACCCTCCCATTTCTTTTTTTTTAATTTAAATTTATTTATTTACTTTTAGTTTACAACATTCAGTTCTACAATGCGTTGAGTTTCTAATTCCATACTCCCCATCACTGGCTCCCCCACCCCATGCAGTCAAATATAGGATCTCCAAATACCTTCACACTAAACATGAGTCAAGTTGTAAAGAAGGATTATAACCAATGGAGTGAACAGTGAGAAAGAAGGAACAAAACAAAACAAAGAAAAAAAGAGAGCATGTAGTTTGCTTCAGTCTGCATTCAGACTCTGTAGTTCTTTCTTTGGATGTGGACATCTCTTTCCATCATGAGTCTTTTGGAGTTGTCTCATAACCTTGCATTGCTGAGAGGAGCCTAGTCTATCATCGCCACGCATACAATGTGTCTGTAATTGTGTACAGATTTCTCCTGGTTCTGCTCTTCTCACTCAACATCGGTTTATATGTCTCTCCAAGTTATTATGAAGTCTCTCTGCTCCTCATTTCTTATAGCACAATAGTATTCTATTACATTCATATACCACAACTTGTTTAGCTATTCCCCAATTGATGGGCATCCCCTTGATTTCCAGTTCTTTGCCACCACAAAAAGAGCTGCTATAAATATTTTTGTACAGATGGGTCCTTTTCCCACTCCTATGATCTCTTTGGGATACAACCCTAGAAGTAGTATTGCTAGGTCAAAGGGTATACATTTATTTATAATCCTTTGGGCATCGTTCTAGATTGTTCTCCAGAATGGTTGAATCAGTTCATAACTCCACCAACAATGCATTAGTGTTCCAATTTTTCCATATCCTCCCTGGCATTTATAATTTTCCTGTTTTGTCATCTTAGCCAATCTGACAGGTGAGATGTAATCCTTCCATTTCTTTTTCATTCTATGCTATGTGTTTCCATGAATCTCTCATAGAGGAAACATTTAACATCTGGCATAACCCATTCTTACTATATCATTTCCTCAACTCTTTTTCCTTATCTGATCTTTCATGACATTTTGGGGTAAAATTTGCGTTGATTTATGCACTACAGCTTACTTATCTCTTCCTGGCACTCCGGGTGATCTGCAGTTTTGTTTCCACATATGGTGAATTTCTATCATTTTTATCCACATAGACATCACCAGAACGATATTGGTGTTTAAAAGATTTTTTCTTTTGCTTTTAGGAAGACTTTTGGGGCCATTGAAAATGTTCAGTTTTTCAAATGTAATCTAAGCTGCTTATTTTTTATTTCATTTATAAGCATTCTGCATCCAGTTGGTTTTTCTTGAGTGAATAGTGAGACCAAATTCTTTTGAGTGGTTATGGACCTTATTTAGGAGTCTTTGTATATCTTAGCGCTTAATGCAGTCGGTACAGTGTCATCCACAATTGATAGCACTTGGAAGACCTTGCAGTTTGCAGGGAATTCCTCTTCAATTTAGTCTCAACTAGAAGTATTCATGATAGTGGAAACAATTGCTTTGGTGAGCACACTTCTTCCTCTTTTGTGCTTCCCTTAGTGATCAGAGTACAGAATATAGTGATGCTTGTTATGTCTTTCTAGGACTCTCTTAAGGTCTTAACATCTGCATCTTCCACCTTGTTGGTTGCAGTTCCCTTTATACTGAATATACTTTATGCTTTTTTATAGTCAGTAACTAATAGTTGCAGTGTATTCTTTACATGATGCTATATCCAAAAACATTCATCATTTGGTAGCTTACCTTCTGGTGATGAGTCCCTTGAAATTTAGCTAGGTTAGTCCTTAGACAACAGACACTAAGTTATCACCAAGTCCTTACCTAAAGTCTTTCTAACTTGTTTGGGCCATTCAGAGCTTGTATTCTTCTAGTGTAGTATTCTAAAACTAGGGAGAAGATGATCAACAGTACTAAAGGTTGTAGAAGTTAAGAAAGGTTCGGGTTGAGAAAATTCGATTAGATTTGTCAATTAAGAGATTATTGGTAACTTTGGATAGAGTAGTTTTAGTTCAGGAATGAAGTCAAAAGCCAGATTAAAGAGGATTGGAAATAGAGAGGAAAGGAATTGAAGGCACTTCATATAGGTGGCTTTCTTAAGGATTTTAACTGTAAAGAGGAGAAAGACTTTAGGATGATAGCCACCCCAAATGCTGGCATCAAATGAGGATTTTTTTTTATACGCATTTATTTATTATTATTATTTTTTTTTCCTTTTTTTTTTTTTGAGGGCAATTGGGGTTAAGTAACTTGCCCAAGGTCACATGGCTAGGTTTTTGTTTGTGTGTGTATTAAGTGAGGTCAGATCTGAACTCAGGTCCTGCTGACTCCAGGGCCGGTGCTCTACTCACTGCGCCACCTAGCCGTCCAAATGAGGATTTTTTAAAGAAGGGGAAGATGTGAGTGTTTTTGTAGATAGAAATGGAGAAACCAGTAGATAGGAAGTGACTGAAGATGAGAGAGAAAAAAATAATAGTAGGGGCAGTCTGCTGGAGAAGATGACGGCATGAGATCCGTTGTCTCATTTAATTTCAGTCTCAGTTCAGAACCACTGGATTTGCCTGAGGCAGGCCTGGCCCCAAACAAGGAGTGATGCTGTGTAAAGTTGGAAAGATTGAGTGGAGCTAGATTATGGAGGACCTTCTATGCTACTCTGAGGAAATTTAGTTTTATCCCTAGCAATAGGCTTTCAGTGAATTTTGAGCAAGATGGTGATACTGTCCTTTCTTTGTCTTAGGAAGATTATTTAAGTATTCAGGTGGAAGATGGATTGTGGAAGGGAGAGAATAGAATCAGAAAGACCATTTAGGAAGCTTTTATAATAGTTTAGGTAAGAGAATAATGAGGGCCTCTACAAGGGTACTGGACATACTAATGCATAAGGCTCTGTGATGCAAGAGATGTTATAGAGATAGAATTGACAAGACTTGGCATCTGGATGGATATTGGGGTAATGGAGAAAAAAGAATGAAGGACAACTGAGAAATTTTAAATCTGTGTGACCATTGGTGCTCTTGACAGAAATAGAGAAGATTTCAGCAGATGAAACTCCCCAATAGACACTGACCATGGAGCACTGGTATTCTGTAGAAATATTAGGGCTAGATATAGTATAGATTTGGGAATCATTTATAGTGATGGTAATTGAACCCTTGGATGTGGATACGATCACCCAGAGAACATATAGAGAGAAGAGAAGCAACAGGGAGTAATGGAGAATCAGAGTCAGGAAGATCTGGATTCATATTCTACTTCTCTGCCTCAGTTTCCTCATCTGTAAAATTATGGGGTTAGGCTTGGTGTGCTAGTTTTTGAGGCTATAAAGATGAAACAGGCCTTGCTCTCATTCTATCAATGGAAACAACATGTGCACATGTAAGTGTATAGAAAGTCTAGATTTGGTGGAAGAGACACTAACAGCTCTGGGGTAGTGAGGGAATCCAGAAAGCCCTCTTATAGGAGGTGCTCTTTGCTCTGCATTTGAAGGAAAGTAGGGATTGTGAGAGCCAAAGGTGACTCCCCAAGCATTGCATTCTAAACATGGAAGATAGCCTTGTAAAAGCATAAACAAGAAAAGAACTATTCTGTCTAAGAAGAGTAAGAAGGCCAGTTTGGCTGGACTGTATAGTATGAAGGAGATTAATGTATGATAAACCTGGAAAGGTAGATTGGAGCCAGGTTGTGAAGAGTTTTAGAAGGCAGGAGAGTTTGCATTTGATCTTAGAGATAATAGGATTTCACTGGTGTTTATTGAGCAGGGGGAGTGACATGGCCAGTCCTGCCCTTTAGAAATAGTGACAGCTTTGTGGAGACTGGATTGAATAGGCATGAGGTTTTAGGCCAAGAAAGCAATTAGAATGCTATTGCAGTAATCCAAGTGAGAAGTGACAGGGGTGGCCATGTGAGCAGAGTAAGGGGAATAGATAACAAGAGATGTTGTAGAGGTAGAATTTATGAGACATTGTAACTGTTTGGGTGTCAGGCAGTATTGTCCTGGGGTCAAGGGAGAAGAAGACATTGAGAATGACATCAAGTGTGATGATGATGGATCCTGGCACCCATGAGAGAAATAGGGATGGGAAGGGAGGTGAGTGTTTTGGTGGAAGATAAAGAATTTTGTTTTGGACATTGAGTTTGAGATGCCTGTGACATCGAGTTCAGTGGGCCTAATAGGTATGGTGAGGTTGGATTGGAGTTCAGAGAGAGGGTGATGTAGGGGGGATATATAGAGATGATGCATAGAGATGATCATTGAACTCCTGGGAGCTGATGAGGTCTTCAGGAGAGTGAATAGAGAAAAGAGAAGAAGGCCCGGGTCAAGACGCCTTGGAGTATACTTACAGTGCTTTATGTATCTTACTTTATCCTCAAAACAGTCTTGGAATGTAGGTGCTATTATGCTCTCCATTTGAAAGATGAGGAAACTGAGAGAGGTTGAGTGACTTGCCCTGGGTCAGAAAACCAGTAAGTGGCTCTGAGGCAGAATTTGAACTCATCTTTGTGACTCTAAGTTTGGCGCTTTATCCATTGCAACATCTGTCTATACCAAATGCTTTTTTTATCATTAAAAATAAATCTTGTATTCTCTATACCCTTTATACACAACTGTGTAACTATGAAGATATTTTCTGATCTAGAATATTATTTGTGAAAGCCTGTCCACTCTGTTCTCAAACCTTCATTGAGTGTGTATTGTATGTGTGTAGATTATTTTCATATTAAAAACAGTAAACATTCATTAAGCTTTATTAATATGCAATGCATTATGCTAAGTGCTAGGAAATAACTTATGTTTATTCTTCTAATTTGGTATTGATTTATCTTTGGTCTAAAAAATCAGCAGTCTGACTTTACACAGACTGACAAATCAAAAAGGAATCACTATATTAATAATTAGTTGTTTCCTGTTTGTTAATAGATAGTAATTTTATGTGTGTGTGATGCTTTTTGGCACTTGACATGTCTAGTGTTTCCCAACTCTTCTCAAAAAGAGGGATGAGGCTTCCATTTGTATAGTCTAGAAACCTTTCTTTGGCTTTTTATTTCTTACTCCTGAACCATGTGTTTCAATATATTTTTTACTGACCTCTCCTTTGTCCATCTTTACACTGAAATTTATTAAAATATGTTAACTGATTTAAAATGTAAAAAATTACATCCTTAGGCTTTCTCTACCTTCTCATCCTCTGCTGCAAATATTGGTATATATCTTTGTGTTAATCTTTTTGCAAATGTTTGTCATGAATACTCTAATGCAAAATGACTAAACATCCCATAAAGTTATATTTTTTGTTTTCTTTGGCTACATGAGAAAACCATTTCCATCTCCTTTATTTGCTTCTCCAAGGAGAACCTGTGAACCATATTTCTATATAGTTGTAACTTCCTTTTTTTTTTTTCAAGAAAAAAGAAACTTCAAGAAGTTTCATTTTTAATGATAATGTCAAGATTTAAAATTAGAGTGCTTCTAGTAGCATAGCTACTCATTGGTCACTGGAAAAGGATCTTATATTTGAATGATCAACAGGTAGGTTAATGTTTATAGAGCAATAGTGTGCAATTAGTATTCTCTGGCAAATTTTCCTACTACAGTACCACCATCACTACAGAAGTAGAAAGAGGCTGTACAGGACTAATGCCCACTACATTTTTAAACTTCTTTCATGAGTTTTTCATAGGTCTTCAGTGGCTGAAGGATTTATCACCAACTGATCAGTCTATGGTGATGAACAGGCCTCAGAAAGCAGGCAGATTCTATTGCAGGACAATTTGTAGACTTCTAGGATACTGTCACTAAAATGTATTAAATGGAGGGTTCCTTTTTTTTTTTTAAACAACTACAGGGATAAATAGCATTTATTAAACATATACTGTGTATCAGGTACTGAGCTAAGTTCTTGTGATACATATACATGATTGAAACAACCCATGCTCTCAAGCAGCTTACATTCTATCAGTGAGAATAGAAAGGAAAGGAAAGATATGGAAATAGAATGGGCAAGACTTGGTAATTAGATGTGTGAAGTGAGAAAGAATGAAGAGTCAAAGATGATACCAAGGTCACAAACATGGTGGTGTCACTGACAGAAACAGTGAAGTCACAGGGAGGAAAGGGATTTGTTTAAAATACATTAAGCTCATTTTAGTCATTTAAAAAGTTTTGCTGTTCCATAATTGTGTATCTCCTTAAATATTTTTCTTAAAATAGAACTGTGTAGTATAACAGAGTATTTCTAACAGTTAAAGAACTAAAGGCTTTTTCTGTTTGTTTTATAGGTTACTCTCATTGCAAAATGTTTTGCCTTTGTTACCTATCCACACAAGTGCTTCCCTTGACATTTCAAGGAAATGGGAGAAGAAGAATAAAATAGTTTATCCTCCGCAGCTGCCAGGAGAGCCTCGGAGACCTGCAGTAAGTTTATGGATAAAGCCACCATTTAAATTTATGATACTTTTTGACTCTTAGGTGATTAGCAGTTAAGTAACTAGCTGTGTTAAAAATTGTACTGATTTGCATGATCTTATAATTGATAAGATCCTATAATTGGTAAAAGATGTTTTTTTTTCTGTCATTTTCTACATCTCTGCATTGCTTGATTTTTAAAAACTGTATGTAAAAGAATGTGAGTTTTAACCCTAGAATGAATGAAGCATGAATCAAAGCCCCATGAATCAAATGTCCCAATCAAAAATCATTAATACACTGTAAGTCAGCCCCAACTTTATCTTGTTAACTTGAGAAACTTTGTGAGAAACCCCAGTGCAACTACTTTTTTTATTTTAAAATTTTTTTTGAAATTTACTTCTTGCCCCTCCTCAAAAGAACATTTCTATGCATACAGTAGCACACACAAAAAATTGTATATAAAACCATATATCTCCATTTCATACTGCTTGCTTTAAAATACACACATGTGCATGCACACATACACACACACATATGCACACATAAATATATGAGATTCCAAATTGCTTTTAAAACTGTATCGTTAATGATACTTGGAGCTATTGTGGAGGTGTAAGACCAATAACACCAACACACAGAAGGGCTGCTAATACAGATTCTTTGATCTGCTTTTCTAAAGGAAAGACAGCTTTGAAGGGGTCAACAGTCTTACTACAATTAAACAATGCAGACAGATAAGTGGAAAGAAGTGAGTATCCAAGAAAGAATCCAGTAGACAGGGCTCCAGCTATCTAAACAAAGTAATAGGAACAATCACCAGACCAGGGAGCACCAACATATGGGTTCACAAAGGTGGGGTGGGACAGGGCAGGGCCCTTCACAGCAGCTCATCTGGCCAAATCATAAAGACCTCAGGCAAACATTCTTCCCATGAGTGAGTCCCAATGCAAAATACCAGCCTCCCAGAACATATATAGTTTTGACTAATAGGCTCAGAGCCAGAAGGCATCATGACCCACCTGTCTCAGTGCCTATTTGGCTTAGTACCAAAAGGTGTGAAAACCTTCCTGCAAGCAAGCCTCCTCTAAGCAAGCTTCCTCTTAGGCAAGTTCCTCCTCCAGTGGGCTCTGTTTGACTTAGGATGTGTAACAGCTGTGAACTGGGCCAGAACTCAATGCAGCAAGATATCTGTGATTGAAATAAATACTTGTGCCTTTAGACCTGGGAATATGGCTCCTATTCCAAGAGAAAAAGGGAAAAAATGTGGTCACATAGGCCTATTAATGGACAGGGAAGATCTTGTATTCCATTAACCCTACAGTTCCTTCTGAATTTCTATTCTCTTCTGTATATTGTAAAAAAGTCTTTTTAAGCCTCTTTTTCTTTTTAGCATAGCTATTGCTAACCTTCCTCTTCTTTCTAACATTCTCTCCCATTAAAAAAATGAGAAGGAAAATCCCTTTTAAAATAGACACTTAAGCAAAACATGCACACAGTAACCATATCAAAAAAAGTATGTATTATTTTGCATCATGAGTTCACCTCTTTGTCAGGAGGTGGGCAGTATGCCTCACAGCAGGTCCTTTGGAGATAAGTTTGATTGTTGCTTTGATCAGAATAGTTAAGTCTTTCAAAGTTGTCTTTTTTTTACAATGATGTTTTTCTTTACAGTGATGCTTGTATGCTCTCAGTTTTGCTTAGTTTTCTTATTTTTAGTCCATACTCCCCAGGATTCTCTGAAATGGGCTCTTTGATCACATTTTATAGCAGAGTGATGTGTTTGTATTTCAAAGTTCTATTTGGCTCTGGTCTTTTCATTAGAAATGCTTGAGAGCCCTCTAGTTCATTAAAATTCTCTATTCTGTTTTCCCCCTATAGGATTTTGCTCAGCTTTTTCAATTGCCTTACTCTTTTGGTTATGAACTTTTTTGCCTTTTGGAATATTTTATTCCAAGATCTCTTGTGATTTTTATCAGAAACTTCAAGGTCTTGTGTAATCCTGGCTCTGGTTTCCGGTAATTAAAATGCTTTTTTCTGGATACCTGCATTTTTCTCTTTGACATGGGAGCTCTGGAGTTTTGCTATGACTTCCTGATTTCTGTGACTTTTTCTTTTGTAGTTTTTTGGGGAGGTGATTGGTAGATTCTTTCTAACTTCACTTTACGGTCTCATACTAATAGATCTGGGCAATTTTTACTTATGATTTCTTAAAATATAGTATCTAGATTTAAAAAAATTATGCTGCTGAATGGAGCTAGAAGAAATCATGAAATCATTCTAAATGGGTCCACTACAAATTTATGTTATCTAATCTCAACTGGACCACACTGTAGAAATGCAAACATACTCTTCCTTCTTAATTGATTCATTGTCCCACACTTTCCATAGTGTCTGCTCTAAACCTTTTCATCTCTTCTCAGACTTCTTACAACATCCCCTCCCCCAACGTTCTCAACCAAGGACCTAGTCTTATACTTCACTGAAAAGCTCTTCTCCTTGTTAAAGGCAGCTCCTTTGACATGCACCTTTGAATCCCTTTCAGCTCTGATTCTGTGAGTGTTGCTTTAAAAAACCTCTTGCTATGTACTTCTTTTTATGGAAAGTAAAAAAAGAAAGAGACAGTATTCATTTCAGTAAATACCTTTGTAATTTCCTTTATTCAAGTTTGTCCATTTTCTTGAAGGCAAGATTTCTTCCCTAATCTCTGATTGAAAGCTTCTTTGGTATCATAGGGCATAGCATACTTCAGTAGATTCATGATTTCTTCCACGAAGATAACTTCTAACTCAGTGCCACCCAAAAGATTTAGAGTTGGAAGAGTCCTTGAACATTGAATTTAATGCCCTCATCCTAACAGATGAGGAAACTGAGGCCCAGAGAGGATAAGTGATTTGACCATAGTCACAAAGGTAGTGTCTTATCCTGGATTTGAACCCAGGTGTTCTGGCTCCAAATCCAGTGTCTCTCTTCCTCTGTGACTCCTGCCCATGATTTCCCTTATATTTCTTTTTTTTTTTTTAAAGCAATTGGGGTTAAGTAACTTGCTCAAGGTTACACGGCTAGTCATTTATGCGTGGGTGCTCATTTTCTGCGGCCGGATCTGATCTCGGGTCATCCCAACTCCGAGGCCAGCGCTCTTACTCACTGCGCCACCTAGCCACCCCTTTAGGGCAATTGGGGTTAAGTAACTTGCCCAAGGTTACATGGCTAAGTTTTTGTTTGTGTGGATTAAGTGTCGGCCGGCTCCGAACTCAGGTCCTTCTGACTCCAGGGCCGGCGCTCTATTCACTGCACCACCTAGCCGCCCCTTCCCTTATATTTCTTATGAAAGATCTGCCCATTGTGCTAATGGCTTTCCTTTTAGTGTCTTATAGGTATGGTTGGTTCACCTCTCTTGTTATGTGACACTCCGTTTTTGTGTTTAAATGCAGTCAATAATCTTTTCATGACTTGTGCCATTAGAAGTATACCACAGCTTGTTAGACAAGTTAAACAAGAGAAATAACTACTGAAATACCTTAACCTACACATTGTTCTCTAAATCATCAATTTTATTTTTTTATTTCTCATTTAAAATTTGCACAATAGAGACTTTAACTAGAAATAGTTAAGCTATTAATAGCTTGATAGCTAATGAAACTAATAGCTATGAAATATCACAGTATTTGTCAAGACTTAAGATTTGTAAGTAAGGTATATTTTATAATTGTTGTCTCTGGATTTTTTTCAGTCAAACATCCTAAATGGTCAAATTAAGAAAATTCATGGCAGGTCCTCTGTTTAATACTTACAAATGAGAACAGTACCAATCATTATGGACAGAGTGAGTTGATTGAAACGATTTCGATTCACTTTTTGGCATTGTCCATGTTCCTTATATAGCCATCTGAGAAAAGAAATTTGATTTTGTTTTGTATTGGAACTCTGGAGCAATTTGATTTTGGTGAATGGGTCACATTTTGCTGAATGAATGAGTGATTTCAAGTTCTGACACCTTACACTGGGAAATTCTTTAATCTTTTCTTACTTTAAATGCCATGGAATAAATTATTACTTAAGATCGATGCTACTTTACAACTGCCTGATTTATTTTTGGGCATGATTTTCTCACTGGGTTGTATGATTCTCAACACTTTAACATAGCCTTGGACAACAACCATTTTCTCAAGTTTGAAAGTATTTTCACTAACCTTGACTTTCAGTTTTGTAACAGGGCCCTATGATACTTACTAAGCACCTCCCAAGTTTTTATACAAGCAGCAGTAAACAATTTAAAGTCACATATTTCAGTAAAGTGAAGAGGAAAAAAAAGACTAGTAAAAATCCACTAAATATAATCTTTTGTATGGAAATGTTTCCACTCCCAGTTTCCTTTGGTCTCTAATGTTTGCTATACTTTAATATTCTTAGCTGGGTATGCCTGTGTAATTTAAGTAGCACCAATATCCAAGGAATGTAGATTCACCTAGGCCATCTGGGGGGAGACCTTGCCACTGGGGGTACCCTTCCCCATTATCTAGCCACTTCCTCCCCAGCTCCATTGGTCCCAGGCTGCTCAGACCATTAAGGCTAACAGTGGAGAAGAGGCATGGCTGTTCATACCCCTTGGATGAAGTGAAAATCAACAACTCTAATCTTCCTGGGAGGCTACCAGACCTTACCATTTGCCCTCTCACTACATCCTAAGATTCTCTGTCCCATAACATCTTTCCTGCCTCTACACCCTCCAGATCCTTGGGCACTATCATCTGATCCATACATATGATCCTCTGAGCCTTGCCATCTGTCCTTAAGGACATCCAGACTTTTCCATCCAAGCTGCAGTTATCTCCCTCAATTGCAGTGTGAATTCCTTGAGAAAAGGGACCTTCTGACTTTTTATGTTTGTTTCCTCAGTGCTTAACACACTTAATGACTACTTAATAAATAGTTTTTCATTTGTTCTTTCATACCTTTGTAGACCTTTTTTTAGTTATGAAGACACAATAAGAAGTCATTCATTTTGTTTTCACTAATTGGGGATTTGTGATAATTTTGGATTGCTTTCTATTTAAAAAAATAACCACTTTGCAAATTACTTGCATGAACAAGATTATTGGAAGAATGATCAGTTCTATAGCTTTTCCAAGTAATTTTAGTGGCTTTAAAAGCACCCCATGTACTTACAATTAGCAAACTAGTTTTAAATCATTCTTAATCAATTTGAGAAAGCATGGCCTAGTAGATAGAGAATGGTGCCGTGAAGCCAGAAAAAGCCTGAGTTTAAGTCTTACCTCTGACACTTGCTATGTGACCTTTAGAAAGTTGCTTAACTTCTCAGTGCTCTATGAAACTCTTTAAGACAGAGAAGGTGCTACCTGCATTGGTAGAGTTCTTCATACAAATGAAATCAGAAGTCCAGTTGTATCTTTATCAATCCTGTTTTTAAAAAAAGCTGTTAATGCCTATTCATTAAAGCAAATCTAGGGGTGGCTCAGTGGCGCGCAGTAAATAGAGCACCAGCCCTGGAGTCAGGAGGATCTGAGTTCAAATCCAGCCTCAGACACTTAACACTTACTAGCCACATGACCTTGGGCAAGTCACTTAACTCCAATTGCCCTGCCTTCCCACCCTCCAAAAAAAAAAAAGCTCCCCCACCCCCCCAAATAAAGCAAATCTCCTAAATCTTAAATTTAGGACTCATACTTGTGTAACACTTTTCCCTATGACTAATTACTCTCTCTCTAATATATTTTATATTATATGTATATATGTACACTCATATAATTTGTAAAATTGTATATATAAATATATATGTAAAATTAATCAGATACATTTGTTTTAAAAGTATTCTCAACTTAACAAATTATTAATCATTTCTCTTCAGATTTCTCATTCAGACTAATTTCCTCAAATCCAGGTAATCCTACAGTTCAGTACATTATATCTTAATCTATCCAGGTCTCCCTCAATTGAGACCTTAAAAAGATCTCCCATCATCCTTTAAAAAGTTACCACTTTTTCACTTTTAAATAAATGTTGACCTTTCCCTTTTGACTTTTGAAGAGGATGAATAAATAACTGTTCCCCTGTCTTCTTGGTACTTGATCTCTTCTCCATGCTCCTTCTAGGATTATGGTATTTAAATAATACTAAGTTAATCATATATACTGCAGGTTCAAAGATAGCACACCAAAGGAAATCAGGAATGGAAGCATTTCCATATAAAGAATTGCATTTAGTGGATTAATTTTTGTGGATTAATATTAGCAGTCATGACAGTTCTCTTTTCCCTCTACCCTGCTCCCCAGGACACTTTATTTCTGAAAATATAATTAGGTTATTGCTACAGTTTTCAGCCTGTCAGCTTCTATTGTAACTGAAAGGAGATACAGTTGGTATTAAAAGATTGGCCTCTTGAGAGAAGACCACTGCTGCTTCTAAAGCATTTGAAATTTCCAGCAGAGGCAAGGATGTTTAGGAAAGTTCTTTGGAGTCATCAGCTTTATCTTCATTGGCAAGCATTTTCTAAAAGAAAAAAGGAAATTAAACCCTCAAAAAGCATTTTCTGAGCACTGACAATGTGCCTAGTGCTATGTATAGATGTTCCCCCATGCTTTTGTCCAGGCCTTTCCTCTCCTCACTTCTGCCTCATAGAACCTCAGTTTTTCTTCAGGCATGCCTTCTACATGCAGCTTTTCCTGATTGCTGCCAGCCTCTTCAGTCTTCTCTCTCAAACTACTGTATATTTAAGTATTTTGTGTTTTTTGTATTTATTCTCTTTACATTTATTCTGTATATGCTTATTGTTATCCTTGTTGTCCTCCCTGTTAGAATATAAACTCCTTGGGAGTGGATTGCTTTATTTATTGTATTTGTATCTCTACCACCTAGCACAGTTTCTGGTCCATAGTAGGTACTTAATAATGGTTGTTGAGGAATATTATCTAAACTACTGAATATTGTTTTTCAAAGTAAAATAATTGTTTTATCATAAAACCTTTGGCAAAAAGGCAAGATTATTTTTTTATTAATGTACTTTTTATTCTGGGATATTTAGATAGCCAAATATATCCCTGCTTATTTCTTCCAGGTAGACAAACATTAACTAATGCAGCTACTGATTGGCCCCACAGGAATAGCAAAACCTAAAGTTTACAGTTTTAAGATTAGGAACTTTAGGTTTCCCTTAATGTTTAGCTGAAAATATTGGTGGGTTTTTTTTTTATATTTCATTTAATAGATTTTTTTTTTAAAGAAAGTGAACTTAGGGGTGGCTAGGTGGCACAGTGAGTAGAGCGCTGGCCCTGGAGTCAGAAGGATCTGAGTTCCGTTCCGGCCTCAGACACTTAATGTACACACAAAAACCTAGCCGTGTGACCTTGGGCAAGTTACTTAACCCCAATTGCCCCCCAAAAAGCAAAAAAAAAAAAAGTGAACTTAAATTATGTTTCTATTGTATTTTATTATTCTACTTCATATTGAAATAATTCCCAAGTCACGTTCTTTATAATAATGCTTTGAAGTAGTTAATGAAAGTATTGTGGTCACCAACTTACAAAGAAGGGTACCCTTGCTCAGCAAGGCTAAGGATCTTATATACAGCCACACAGGCCAGTAAATGTCAGGATTTGAAGCCAGGACTACTGATTCCAAGCCTCTTCTCTTTTCACTAATCTCCTAAGGATACTGAAGTAATTAATAACTGTACGGAGGTGTTTCTAGACAAGTATGCAACTCATTTTCTCTTTTTAGTGAGGGACAGTGGAAACTAACCTTTTTTTTTTTAATTGTCTTTTTGGAGGGAGGAAGGCAGGGCATTTGGGGTTAAGTGACTTGCCCAAGGTCACACAGCTAGTAAGTGTGATGTGTCTGAGGCCAAATTTGAACTCAGGTCCTCCTGAGTCCAAGGCTGGTGCTCTATTCACTGTGCCACCTACCTGCCCCTAGAATCTCTAAAAACAAAAACAAAAAACTATTGATATCTTGTTTTTACTTCACTTACTTTTCCCACTATATCCTTCTCCTTCTCCTAGAGAGCCATTGCAGATAATAAAATATAAAAAAGAGAAACAAAATTTAGTTCGCTGCTAATCAGCACGTCACCCATGTGTGATACTGTATGCCATGTTCCACATCTGTAGACCACCTATGGGGCTTATTTTCATATGTGGCTTGTAAGCTACCTCTGAAGACCATTCCAAAAGAGGTGTTCCAAAAATTACTTGAGCAATGGTAGTACCATTGGAATGGAACTTTCCTAAGTGACTACCTTATGGGGGAACAACACTTGGAGCTGTAAGTTCTGACATGGGTTTTGTGTATCACTGTGTCATTTATAATCATTTTTTAGTACATGGATATTACCTTAAAGCCATTTGAAGCTACACAGAAAAGTGAGTTTCATTAAAAATGGTAATACACAACTTAAATCATTCCAATTTATTCACTTGACTTGTCTCTAAACACTTTTTGGCAGGTATAAAAAAATCAAGTTCACCTACAAAGGATAAAAATTGGCCAAGATTGAAGGTATTTAAAAGAATGTATTGCTGGATATAATGATACTTCACAAAGAGGAAGTCTAGGAGTGTTTTGAGAAGTAGTAATGTGGGGTAATGGAAAGAGTAATAGACCCACAGTCAAGATATCCAGTTCTTAGTTCCTCACCTGCTAGTTATTCTTGCTATGTTCATAGGCAAAGGTTTTCATTTCTCTGGCTCTCAATTCCCTTACTTATAAATTGAAAGACTCGAACTAGGTGATCCCTCTGGGCCCTTCCATTTTGAATCATTTGTGTTAAAGACATAACCCAATTTCTAGAATTTGTACCAAGGTCCCATCTATCTCTTTGTTCTTAAACGAAAATATTTCCTGATTCTTCTCTAGCCTCTGCTGCTAGTGCTCTTTCTATCAAAGCTTCCTTGTATTTATTTTGCATTTATTCTGTGTAGACTTGCATGTACATTGGATCCTATGTTTAGAGCTGGACGGGACTTTAAAGATCATTCACTTCGGCCTTCACATTTTATAATTGAACCGAGATCTAGAGAGTAAAAGTGTCCTGCTTAAGGTAACCCTGATGGGAAATAGCAGAGTGGCAGGATTCAAACCCAGGTCTTGTAACTCCACTGTACCATGATATCTGATGCTCCACCCCCCGTAGAATAAGAAGTTCTTTACGTCCAGGGCCTGTTCTTGTTTTGTCTTTGTATCTTCAGTTTCTAGCACAGTGCCTGGCACAGTGAAGACGTTTAACAAATGTTTTTTGGTTGATCAGTTGATTCTGAGGTCTCACCAGCTCCCAGCTCTTACAGTCTGTGGTTCTATGATTTTAAGGGTCAAGAATAAAACAGTTACTTAGAATATATAAATTCTAGTCTGTGTTTAAAACAGCAAACCAGTTACAGTAATGTATAGCTTTCTTATTTAAATACTTCAGGGATCTCTAATGTCACCAATGTTTATTCCCTTCCCTATTGCACATTGCAGTCTCTTCAAGAGTTACAGTGGCTACAGATTTTCTTACGTCTTGGGCAGAGCTTCTCTGAACTTAGGTAGATGTTGACAGACACGTAGCACCAGACTCATCCTCAACATCTTGGGAGGAGCTGCCAGGATTTCTGCCTCATTGGCATCACCTTTGTGAGCCCACAGTCATCTCTGGGTCACCCTGGGTTATCAGAGTAGGACCACAAGGGCACTTGATTGCCTTACCTCATTGAGAGATCTTCCTTTTTGGGAGGGTGGCAGTTGCCCACTAAATTGGGGATGTGGAATTTGGGATCTAGATAGGTGTGGTACCTTTAGTCTTTAGGTTTTTTTTGGGGGGGAGGTGCTATTATTATTCTCTCCTATGCCACTCCATCCTCCCCATTCTTCATGTAGCAGATTGATTTGTTGGTTTCTGAAAATTGTCAGTTAAATTTTTTTGGAGAGGAAAAATGACTTGCTTAAGGTAACTTGGATGGTACATAGTAGTGGCAGTATTTAAACCCAGGCCCTTTAACTCCAAATTCACCATTCTCTCCCCTGTAGGTGGTAGGATGTGTAGAATCCTAGTCTTGGAGTTGGAAAGACCTGTGTTCAGATTCTTCCTCAGACACTCATTAGCTGTGTGACCCTGGCCAAGTCACTTAACCTCTCTCAGTCTCAGTTTCCTTTTGTATAAGAGGGGATCTAATAGCACCTAACTCTCAGAGCTATTATGAGGATCAAATAAGATGGTATGTGTAAAGTATTTTACAGACCTTAAAAAGCTATTTAATGCTAACTGTATTACACACTATATTATTTGCATTATAAGATCTTCATCCAGGTCATGTCCTTTAACCATAAGTGCCCCTCAGGGCTCTCTCTCCTCCCCTCCCCTCTCCTCTTTACTTGGTGATCTCATAATCTCCCATGGATTTAATTACAGACTCTGTGCTCATGAATGTCAAATCTACCTGTCCTATCCCAGCCTCTCTACTGATCTTTATCTCCAATTGTCTTTAGACATCTTGCACTGGATTTCTAGCAGACGTTTTAAACTAAAAATGTCCATAATTGAACTTGTTATCTTTCCTCCTACACTGCACCTCTCCTGACTCTCACCTTCTGTGTTCATATTGAGGGCAATGCCATCTTTCCAGTCTGTCAGGCTCACAAACTAGCAATCACCCTGGATTCCTTATTATCTCTTACCTCTGCCATCCAAGCTGGCCTCAAGGCCTATTGATGCCACTTTTTTGCAACGTATGTCAAATATGCTCCCTCCTTTCTTCTGAACCTAGTGCCACTGATGGAGTGCAGGTTCCCATCTCCTCTAACCTAGATCATTTCAGTAACCTGCCTCAAGCCTTCCTCATTCCGGTCCATTCTCCTTTTAGCCACAAAAGTGATTTTCCTAAAGCATAGGCCCAACCATGTTACCCTATGTATTCAAGAAACTCCAGTGGCTCTCATTGTTGCCTCTAGGATCAAATGTAAAATCCTCTCTTACATTCAGAGCCCACTCCCTTCCAAGCCTTCCAGTCTCCTTACACCTTACTCTTCTCCCTGTACTCTAACATCCATTGACAATTCTGTGATTCTTGTCCATGTTCTTTTAATATACTAGAGGGGATTTTCATAATGTGCATGATTCTTTCTTGTAACTCTTTTTATATTTTGTGAGTACCATTTCTTCATTCAGGCGGTCTATCTGCTATCCCGTGCTCTTGCTACATAACCCGTCCAGCTAGTTTTCCCAACCTATATTTCTTATGCTTCAAACTGTAGTGATGTTCCAACATTCAAAATCATATAGTATCCCCAGCAAACTGTATCCAAGATGTGTTTTTAGTTTTTTTGGTAGATGGAGGATGGCAGCAGCAGCAGCTTGGTCCTGTTGAAGGATCTCCACAATTTGCCAGATGAAATCTAGTCTGTTCTCTTCATTGTATTCAGAATAGGACCCAACTCACTGTCCATCTGCTCTGTCTGTCCATGGTATAAATACTCATGTACTAACTCAGTGTACTTGCCGTCCAGTCTTCTGTTGTAGTCTAGACAATGGGCTGGTTTTTTGTTTTGTTTTTTTAGCATTTAGTTTTCACACACGTTTGTGTGTGCATATATATGGTATATGCTTATATATATCTGTATATGCTTACATTTGTTTAGACTTGTAAATTTATAGGTGTAGGGAACTTCTGGTAAAGAAAACCCTTTATCAGTGCATATCAGTGTAGTGCCAATGAAATATTCAAAGCACCCATGATTACTACAAATACAATTTGTATGGTGTTCATTCACAAAATATAACCACTCTCCATGTAGAAGACAGAAGCAAAACATTTATTCAGATACTAGAAAACCAAATCTCCAAACCAAGTAAGCCTGTTTCATCATACTAGTAAAGAAGTTAATAAGCCACAATAGCACAGAGAACCACACCATCCTTTAGCCTTCCCATAAACCAATATAAGACCAATATTAATTCACCAACCTGTCTCCCTTGGAAGCATGCTACCCTCCCAATTGTCTACTTGACTGACTCCCAGGTTTTTGGGGGCCCTGCTCCACCCTTCAGTAAACTCTTCCCACCACAGGCTATGTGGTTATATTCAGCCAGTTAGGGGGTAGAATTTATTTTCAAAGCAGGGAAGGTCTTCAGATTCCCTTAGGCTTACTAAGGGATAGGAAAGATGTTCAAATTCCCATTACCATTACAATCAGTAGCTTTCTCCACTGTATAGTTTTAGTGTTTGAAGTACTGAGAGGTCAGGTGAATTGCTACTTGTTCTCTCTTGTGTATTCTTTTTCTTATGTTAAGAGTAAATTTTATTTTTTTTTAAAAGATTCATTATTTTTGGGCAATACTTTCAAAGGCAGCACAAGAAGCATTTTCACTATTTGTATTCTTATTTTTAAACCTTATGTGATTCATACAACTAAATATTAAATCATAATTTGTTCTAATTAAAATTTCTAGAAGAAATTTTTAAATTTAAAAAGGATAAAGGGAAAAAGATTAAGAACTGTTGGAATGTTGGTACTGTTGTGGAAGCATAATAAAAAAATCTTTCTATTTTAGTTCAGCTGAGATATTAAACAATAATATCTGTTAAGTCTAAAAGCCCTTTCCAAGTTCTCTCCTTCTGCCATCAACCCTCACCCCCAGAAAGGTGGGTAATAGGACAAAAGGTCTTAATTAAGTAAATGAATGGTAACCAAACATAGAATAAAGATAGTTAAACCAACCAACCAACACATACATAGATAAACAGAAGAAAATAAATCAAAATGGATGAAGTAAATATTTCATAAGCAAGTTTGTATTAAGATAATTGCCTTCCTTACCCCTGAAGTGATTGCGCTATTGACTCATCTGAGAGTCATTTCGTTTCCCCTTTTTTGAAGAGGGATATTTCCCTTAGAGAAGATAATCTTCTCTATTCAGAAAGGATTCACAGGGAGAGTTCCAAAAAGGAATGGCACAGGGACTACTGTTAGGAGACTTCCCTAAACTTTATTCTAGCATATTATGATCTTTTCTTTGTTCCTATAAAATATTCTCTCACTTTATCTTGGGAGAGGGATATATCTGATGTCATGAGGGACTATACTGGTTTGGACATCTCTCTCTGAGGTAGAAATGACTTGGGTATTAGATTAATATTAAATTAAATTAAATGTTTCTGAAAGACGTGTCTAAGACACAAAGTACAGAATTAATATTCTTTTTATTTCTTGTGGTGTCTCTTTCACTGTGTAATTAGAGCAGCAATAGCTATACATGTTATTATTGTTTAGAAAAATTTACCACAATTTAAAAAAATCTTTTTCCAGGAAATATACCACTGTCGAAGACAAATTAAATACAGCAAAGACAAGATGTGGTACTTAGCAAAATTGGTAAGATAAAAATGACTGACTGGAATGTGAAGTATTTAAGAAAGGAAGCAATGGGTTTTAATGCCTATGTTTTAAAAAGTTACATACCATAGAATAGAGAAGATTGATTTTTAATAAAATCTAACCTAAGAAAATAACTGGGTTTTTTGATGATATTTAAAGGAATGAAAATTTAATTCTATTCAGACAAGTTTAATGTAGCTAAATAAAAAATAATTTTTGTTTATTAAATTAATTCCCTTAATATTTAGAATTACATATGATTTTTCTTCTGAGAGCCTAAGTCTCAGTGACTTTATATATTATACCAGAAATGACCTAAAGTTTAAGCCAAAGTTCTGCAGAAATTATTTGGGGATCCTGGTTAGGTAGCAGAGTCTTGAAAGCAGTTTTAGGAGTGCTTGCTCTCAGCAAGTCAATCTTCACAGAGTTGATATTTTGTGATTTGTTATCTGGAAAATGAGGATTATGTATAAGGGAGCCTAAAAGAAAAAAAATACAGGCAATTTCCCTTCTCTATGAGAAGAGGACATGCAGTTCTTTGACAGATGTCTGCACTATCTGCCATAGGATCTGTGAATTTTATTTTTGTTTCTGTTGAGTTATGCCTGACTCTTTGTGACTTCATTTGGTGGTGGTGTTTTTTTTTAGGTTTGTTTGTTTGTTTTTTCTTGCAAAAATAGCGGAGTGGTTTGCCATTTCTTTCTCCAGCTCATTTTATAGTTGAGGAAACTGAGGCAAACAGGGTTAAGTGACTTTCACAGGGTCACATAACTGGTAAGTGTCTGAGGTCAGATTTGAACACAAGAGGATGAATCTTCTTGACTCCAGGGTTTATCCATTGATGCTATCCACTGTACCAACTAGCTGCCCCCAGTTTGGTTTTAGTATTTGCTAAATAGGTATATCTTAGCAGTAATCACAAAGTTTATCTTTAAACTATATGTTAGAAGAATGATTTTGAACTTAAGATGCTTATGTTCCTTTGTTTACTTATTTTTCTTCTGTTGTGGGGGGATTGAATTGCTTCCTTTAAATGTTGTTAGTATTAAATAAGACTTCTACTTTTCATTCAGTAATTCAGTACATCAGACATTTATTACACACATACTGTGTGCAAAACACTATGGTAAGAATTGATGATACAAAGATAGGTATAAAGATAGGTATAAACACAGACTCTGTTTTCAGGGAGCTTTTGTTTTCCTTTAGTTGGTGAGTTTGGGCCTACCGTTTAAGGAAGAACCAGGGATCACCCCTCCCCCCCCACTCACTTCACTCCTGGCTCTGCTTCTAACCAACTCTGGATTTTTCAGCCTTGCCATACCACCCACTTCCTCACTCCCATCTCCTTCTAGCTCATTTTATGTGTTGCCTTCCCAGAGTATAGAGACTTTTAAAAGATCAGTTTATTTTTGATACAGTAGGAAATGAGGACTCTTTGAAGGGCTTTGAATAAAGAAATATATATGTTCATGGAACTGTGTTAAAAAGATTGTTTAGATAGCTTGATGAAGGATTAGAGAGGGGAGAAAGTAGAGTTAGGCAGCCTGGATAGGAGGCCCTTATAGTTAGTAATCTAGGTAAGATGAGAAATCTTAAATTAAGATGGCTTATTAAGTACTTAAGTGCCAAACACTGTATCAGATGCTGGAGGTATAATTAAAAGCAAAAGGAAAAGCAGTTCCTACCATCAAGGAGCTTACATTCTATCAGAGTAAGACAATACATAAAAGGAAACTGAAAAGTTAGGGTTAGGAGAAAAGGTGGAAAAGGAGTGAACATAGCTACCTTGGGCACTTACCTTAAAATGGAAGTTCAGGGAGGAATTAGAGTCAGAGGAAGGGATTCAGGGATGGAGTGATCTTCCAGGGTGAGAACATTTTTGAATCATGGCAGAGAAAGAAGCTCAGAGACACCCTGACCCCCTTTTCAAGTTTCCTTTTATGGGTACAGTTTTGCTGAAAGAATGAAAGTGTTGTCTTATAGCTCTTATTTGGGGCCATATTGTTTTTTTCTGGAGATCATAGGCACAGAGTAGGCATTTAATAAACAGTTGTTGAATGATTGATTGACTAGACTTCTGGTCAGGGATAGTTATTAGAATTTGGAAATCAATGATAGTAGAAGGGATCATTACCTTTTCTAACTGTGTTTTTTGTTTTCATTTCCACTTTATAATTCTAGATAAGAGGAATGTCCATTGACCAGGCCCTGGCCCAAATGGAATTCAGTGATAAGAAGGGAGCAAAAATAATCAAAGAGGTAAATTGGGTAGAATTTTTTTCATTTTCTTTTCTGTAACTCTGTTACTCTTTTCTGTACCAATGTTATTGAGTCCTAAGGTCCCTAAGTTTCTTGTCATTGGTGCTGTAAGGAACACTGAATTGATATTGGGTTTGGTAGCTGTGGGAATTAAGATTTTTATGCTGTGTGCATTGCACATTTTTCTGTATATACTTTCTTTGTCTTATACATTGACTTTTCTTTATGCCAATAATCATTAGAGGGAACTAGCATCTTGGTATTCAACTGACACATTCTCTGTAGGTATAGACTTCATAAATTCCTCAGTGAAGAACTAACATCTTTGATGGAAGCTTATAGTTATAGGCTTTATTTTAATTCTACTGAGTCATCTTTGGCATTCTAATTCCTATGAAGTTTCAACTGTTCTGAACTGTTGTCTAATCTGTAGATGGCCAAAAAGTCAGGAATCAAACAGAAGTTTAATGTCAAAGTGAGAGAAATGGCTTATAAACAAAGACACATGTGCCAGGACCCACCTGTACTGGGTAGTGTAGGGAGATCTTAATACTCATACCAGTGGTTGTGCCCTGACAGTGATGGGTAATAGCAACAATGTGGCAAGTTTGATTTCATAGCAGGACTTCATGACCAGAACTTGTCTAAGCTTGTCTGGTGCTTGTCTGAATGCAGAGAACACTTGGTGCTGGTCAAAGCAATTCAATAATTATGTGATTTTGCAGAGGATGAATGCAAAGGATTATTGTTATGCCAAGCTCAGAACATAGCTTGTTTGCTTGGCCTTAGTTCCGGAAAACAGGGTGTCTCCTACTATCTTGACATTTCCCCCTTTTGGCCAAAAGGAGGGAATCTGAAAGAGACATATAAGCCAAGATGCCACAAAAGGCCAGTTTGGCCAGGACTGGCATTTTTATTCACGGAGGTCAGTTTTCTTGAGGGGACCTATTGGGGAAGTATGTCCCAGGTATCACTGCTAGCAATTGTTTACTTGCAAGCAGAAAAGAGTTGGGATGGTACAAGAATGTAGAGGAAGAAAATGCCAACCAACACTTAAATCAACACCTTGGTGGTTTGGCACGTGACAAAGGTAAAAAGGAGAAAAACTAGAACAATATACTCAGCCCGTGTCCGGAATCTCGGGACAGCTATCTCATCTGAATGTCAGCTGCTCCTGTGTCCATACTAGACAAACTCTGAGGTCGCTGGAAGGTTCTGCCATCCACTCAGCAGCAGGGGCTTTCTTTAGATGATCCAGGAGTCCACATGTATGACTTTGGCAGCTCTGGGAGTAGTCAAAGGGACTTGGTAGGGGCCCTTACAAACAGTGATTGATTGATTGGTATGGGACCCGTTTTCAGATAAGAAAACTCTTTGAATCAGTCTTTGGATCTGAGTTTCTGGTCAGCATAACATAAGTCCTTAGTTAAGAGTCTCTAAACATAGAGATCTAGTTTCTCAGACACATAGGGCTAGCTAGGTTCAAACAATGCAATAAAGTTTTTCATAAATTCATAATCATAATTACATTGTCAGGTCACAGTAATGTCATGTTACAGATCAAACTACTTAGAGGACTAATAATGGACTAATTTTGAGAAGGGAGATTTACATGTCACCAAGATAAGCAAGAAAACTTAAACATAAACATCTTGAAACAAAAGACCAAAGCAGTACCATAGTTATCACCTAATACGAACTAAAATCAAGTCTTCTTGTAGTCTAGTGACACATTCTCAATATCCATTTAATCAGCACATTTTGCGTCCTAGATGTCTCATATAGTCATCTGGTCCCTAGATATCTTTTCTAGGACAATATGTTTTTTCTCAGAACACCTCTAAAAGGAGGCTCTGCTTCTCTGGTTCCAAATCTAGAGGTTCCTAGGTGATTCTGACCTAATATAATTTAGTATAATCACTTAAATTTGGTTCTCCAATTTTGAAACTTCAGAGAATTTCAGTTTATGTACCGTTTACTGTTTCTATCTTTACCTAAATCCTGTACCTGATATAAGAATCTTTTAAAATTTCACAAATATTCACAGAAATTCACTGTAAAACTCTTCTGCCTTTTAAAATTATCAGATAAGGGGCAGCTAGATGGCGTAGTGAGTAGAGCGTCAGCCCTGGAGTCAGAAGGACCTGAGTTCGGATCTGACCTCAGACACTTAACACACACACAAATAGAAACTGAGCCGTGTGCCCTTGGGCAAGTTACTTAACCCCAATCGCCCTCCAAAAAAAAAAAAAGTATCAGATAGACACTTTAAAAATGGGAAAATAATTTCACTTTCCTTACTGTTATCAACACAATTTATGTGCAAAATCTTTAATTCAATTTTGAGAACTTAATACTAAAACATACCCAAAGCCTGAATTTCCATGATAGATAAATTTGGAAGTCAATCATGTACATATGTATACAGTTCTTAGAGAAAACTCGTGTTGCTTTTTCAAAATTTATTATTCCATTTAATTAGAAAACTTTTGCATTATATCTTTGTCTTATTACTTTGTTTAATCATTTCCCCTTTAGGGGGACCTCATCTCTGTATTATAATTTGACCACAAATACAGGTTGAAATTGTAAGATGTTCATATTTGCATCCTATTAGAGTAACTCAGAGATATTCTAGTATCAATCTGTTATTTAATAGATTTAGTATTGTACTTGCAAAACTTCTTTATTATAAAAATTTGCTATAAAAGGAAAAAGAGAGACATAGTTATAACAATGTCATATATCATAACAAGAGGAAAAACTCCCTTAGCTCTGTTTAATTCCAGGAATGAGTCATATCTGACAGCCAGTCATGTAGTCATAGGCTGTTAAAAGCAAGGCTCAGAATTAGCCAGGTGGGGAAATTTCCTTTTCAGAAAGGAAATAGAACAATGGGGAAATAGAATCAGGAGGATCCTTCCTTCGGCCATGCCAAAGTCATCCCCAAAGCTTTTCCCAGATATAGACATCCACCTTTAGCAGTTCCCAGACTGAAGCACATGACATTTTCTACTGTTGACTTCATGACAATTCAGACAACTGTCCCTTTAATCAAAGCTCAAAACAACAGTAAATTACTGTCCCAGGAAGTTTTACCTTAAATAGCAAAATTTCACTAGCCACAACTTAGGGCTTGAATATCTTTCCTGATGCTTCCCTAACATTTAACATTTTATTTATCCTTTACTTAAAATTAAAACTAACCGTATTCTGGGACTTCGACATACAGCAAATGCCTTACAGTTAACTCATCATTAATATGTTTAAGCTACATCTTTAAATCATCGTATACACTTTCATAATAGCCAAGATTTTCAAATGAAAATTTGCTATTATAGTTAATTTATTTGTTTTATCAGTTTTATAATAAAATACAGCCCATTAAATATTTAACAGTTTTCAAATATCTGTTTTTTTTTTTTAATCACATCGTTTTAAAAACCCAATTCATGTGTAACAGCATCCGGGTCAAAAAGTTGTTTTGTGTAACAGCATTTTTGTTATAATGGTGTCTCAAATTTCACAATATAAGAGAATTTAGAAATACAATAACATAAACAGTATCATGTATTTAAAACATGAAACAAAATTTCAGATGACATCAGTTCGGTAGGTTTCATTTCCAAATCATCCTATGTAAAAATCATTAATCTTACTACCTTTGGCATTTTAAGCCCATTTTATAGTTAACAGGAATGGAACAATTGCATTCAGTTAAAGAAATAATAATAATATAGTGCTTAGCATATGCCAGGTAAACACTTTATAATTTTTTGTATTATTTTGTATCTTACATCGTATTATTTTGATCTTACAACAACCCTGGGAGGTGGGTACCATTATTATTTTTCTCTTTACAGATCAGGAAACTGGAGCAAACAGAGATAATATAACATGCTTAAGATTACACGGCTAATAAATTTCTGCAACCAGAATGTAATTCATATTTACTTATATTTTTCCAGCAATTTTTCAGCACGTTTATTTGGGGACCTGATCTGAGATGATCAAGGACAGGTTAACAAATGGTGGCTATAAGGTGCAAACCTTTTACCTATTTTATTTTCCTTTCTTTGCTTTGGGATTACTTCCAAACTACCTGCTTTTCTTCATTACCTTAGAACAATATAACTATCAATCTTCAAGGGAAAACACCATGTACTTTTAACTTTTATAAAATTTAATTCTTATTTTTCCTTAAAACAGATTCTAGAGTGGTACCCCAAAACTTACTAAGATATTTCAGAAGGGAGTGAGTTCCTGGAATTACTCCAAGGTCTCAGGAGTTCTCTTCTGCAATCTTAAAATGATTAATCTTCAAACTTCTTCATCTGCTAAAATGTTTTTAGCATTTCTACAAACTTAATCAAAGTTTGTAGAAATCTGACTTTTTTTTCTTATTACCAAATTTCCCACAGAGAGTCTAAAATGGGAGTTCTATTTACTGGGACAATTGCTTCAAGTATGAAAGTTCATTAATCTTTTCCAGTATTCTACACTGGGACATGTACACAGACATTTTACATTTAAAAAGTCGTGAACAGATAAAATGACAAAACAGATACAAACAGGCACGAATAATTCTAACAAAGAATGCGATTGCAATTCTGTTTTTAACCAGTTCAGCAGAAGAACATAGTTACCAAGGCATGCAGTTTAACAACAGTAGAGGCACACAGAGAGGCCAATTAAAAGAGGTGTGCAGTTTAAGAAAGGATATCTTTACCAGAATGATCCAAGATGAACTGGGTCACCATAGTGGTCCTGGGGGTTTCCTCACAAATGAGAATGGTGAACTCAACCGAGGCAGAAATTTAGGATTGGAGTAGGGAGAAGGATGGTGGACTCATCAGACAATGCAGGGTTAGACTATGAAGAAGTCTTTGGTGTTTCCTAATCTGCTTTTACTGGTAGGGGAGAGTCTACTTGGTCTGGTTCCATCCAATCCTACTTCTGACACCAGTTAATTTCAACCAGACTAAACTGGCCTCCAACTTGTGGATGACTGGAGCTGAGCAGAGCAGAATAGAGACAACAGTTAGAAATCAAACAGAAGTTTAATTTCAAAGTGAGGGAAAAGGCTTGCAAGTAAGGACATGTGTTCTGGGGACTAGTGGGGGCACCCGAGGCAGTGTGGGGAAATCTTAGTACTTACACCAGTGGTTGTGCAGTGAGCTGTAGCCCTGACAGTGAGGGGTAACAGTAAAACAAGGTGACAAGTTTGATTCATAGCAGGGCTTCATGACCAGAACTTGTCTGTGCTCAGAGAACACTTGGCACTTGTCAAAGCAATACAATAATTGTGTAATCTTGCAGAGGGTGAGTGCAAAGGATTGTTGTTATGGTGGGCTCAGGACATAGCTTGTTTGCTGGACCTTACCTCTGGAAAATAGGGTGTCTCCTAATCTTGACAGAAGCAATATACTTTTCTGAGTATTACCTCTTGCCATCTGGAGACATCAGGTTGCAGCATTAAGCTCTACATCTTTAATTAGTTTTCACCTAGAATTAGTTCTCATTCTATAGATTTTGCATCTACTTTGCCCTGAGACAGTTGTTAACCAGGCACATTCTCTTAAAAAGTTACTTAAAAATCATTTATTTATTCTGTAAAAATTTATTAAGTGTTTACTATGTGCAGCATATTGTGCTAGGTCTTAATGGAGATATTAAGATAAAAAAAGATAATTCCTGCCCTCATAGAACATACATCTAGTATTAATTAAACATTTATTGAACACCTACTGTCTACACTAAGGAGTAACAAGGTATTGTAGCATCAAAACTTTTTTTATTGATATATTTTTGTTTTTACATTACCAGAATTTCTCCCATTATCCCCCTCACTCCCCTTCCAGAGAGCCATCCCATATAACACATAGTATTTTTCTAAATAAAAAAGAAAAAGAAAATGAGAAAAAAATCATCAAAACTGATCAGTACATCAGAAAAGTGCATGGGCCTCCTATCTCTGCAAAAGAGTGAGGTGGGTATACCTTCTCACATCTTCTTTGGAGCTATGCTGGTTCTTTATAATTTTGCAACATTCACTTTGGATTGTTTTGTTGTGGTTCTCTCCATTTGCTTTGTTGTCTTTGTTTTGTTTATTGTTTTCTTTTTCTTTTTTTTAAAGCAATTGGGGTTAAGTAACTTGCTCAAGGTTACACGGCTAGTCATTATTTATGTGTGGGTGCTCATTTTCTGAGGTCGGATTTGATCTCGGGTCATCCCAACTCCAAGGCTGGTGCTCTTACTCACTGCGCCACCTAGCTGCCCCTTTAGGGCAATTGGGGTTAAGTAACTTGCCCAAGGTCACATGGCTAAGTTTTTATTTGTGGAGGTTAAGTGTCTGAGGCCGGATCCGAACTCAGGTCCTTCTGACTCCAGGGCCAGTGCTCTACTCACTGCGCCACCTAGCCGCCCCTGTTTATTGTTTTCTTGACTTTGCTTACCTCATTCTGCATCAGGTCATGAAACAGATATGCCATGTGACACATGACCTCATTTGACCTACTTTGTAATTTTTGTTCTGCAGAAAGTTCTCAGTTCAAAATCTCTCTGGAGTTCTTTAGTTTTTGGCTTTTATGAAAATTCTTAAATATAATTTTTGAGAACTGCTGCTAATGGCTACTTTGGATCTAGAGTTTAAAGGGAGAATGTCAAATAATTTAAAGCTATTATTTAGCTTTTTGACTTCTTAAGCTGTGGAGCTAAACTTTCTGATAAGTCCCTAACTTAGACATAATGTTCAGTACCCTAGGGTCCTGCTTTTAATTGCTGCTATCTTTTATAGATTGCCTTTTCCTATGAAAACTTAAGCAGTATAGCTGATATTCCTTATATTTGCAAATTTGTCTAAAGAAGGAAAATTCCTTCCACCCTTCCTCCTGTTATTATTTCAGATACTTTTTCTAAAACTGACTGTTCTGTGCATGTACCTAATTAGTAGTCTTATTATAGAGATAACAGGAAGCAAGGAACTATATTCTGTTTTTACTAAGGGTCACCAATATTAACTCTTTTCTTTTCTTTGTTATAGGTTCTCTTAGAAGCACAAGACATGGCAGTGAGAGACCACAATGTAGAGTACAGATCCAATTTGTACATAGGTAAAGGATTTAATATTTTTAGTACTGAAAAATGCCTTCCAATAGTGATCCCGAGTGCCTTTTCTAATAAGATTCTTTCATGTCTGGCAACTTAAGACTGAGTGTAGCCTCTGAAAATTGTAGTTAATGGTTAATCTTAGAAGGATGCTAATGTTAGCCAGATACAAATGTTAATAACTACAATGCATAATTCTTCTGTGTTCTTTTAATGACTGAGGTAACATAGGCCATGAAACCTGTAGCCAATAATTATGATAAATAATCAGCACTGGTCTGGTACTTTAGTTAATTAGATTAGCTGGTTGTAATTTTTAAAATTTTCTTTTTTATTTTTATGCACTTGACAGATATCAAGAAACATGAACATTTTCCCATATAAAGAACAGAAAAAGAGAACTGCCTTTGAAACCATTAATCTCCACTATGTCCACTGGAGATTTTTTGGGGGGGTATTTTTCCCATTTAATACACTGTTTTATTTTTTTCAATTAGTTTATTAATTTTTAGTTTTCAGCATTTACTTCCATAACATTTTGAGTTCTAAATTTTCTTTTTTTTTTTGGAAGGGCAATTGGGGTTAAGTAACTTGCCCAAGGTCACACGGCTAGGTTTTTATTTGTGTGTGTGTGTTAAGTGTCTGAGGCCGGATCCGAACTCAGGTCCTTCTGACTCCAGGGCCAGCGCTCTACTCACTGCGCCACCTAGCCGTCCCTGAGTTCTAAATTTTCTACTCCCTCCCTTCAATCCCCCTTCCCCAAGACAGCATGCAGTCTGATAGAGGCTATACATATACATTCATATTAAGCATAATATACTATTTTCAAACACTGCCCTTATTGTTATGTTGGGTAACTTGCCCTTCTGAACTTTCTTTTGCTTTATTGTATTTATTAAATGATTGCTTGATGCTTTTTTCTTTATTTCTTCTTTTTATATGCTTTTTACACTAATTAGGGTTTTTTTTTTGTTTGTTTGTTTGTTTGTTTTTTTAAGCAATTGGGGTTAACTAACTTGCTCAAGGTTACATGGCCAGTCATTATTTATGTGTGGGTGCTCATTTTCTTTTTTTTTTTTTGCTTTTTGGAGGGCAATTGGGGTAACTTGCCCAAGGTCACACGGCTAGGTTTTTTTTTTTTGTTTGTGTGTGCATTAAGTGTCTGAGGCTGGATCCAAACTCAGGTCATCCCGACTCCGGGACCGATGCTCTTGCTCACTGCTCTACCTAGCCGCCCCCATTAATTAGTTTTCAACATTCATTTCCACAAGATTTTGAGTTCCACATTTTCTCTGCATCTCTCCCCTCCCCTTCACCCTGAGATGGCATGCATTCTGATTACCCTTTCCCCCAGTCTGCCCTCCCTTCTGTCACCGCCCCCCATCCATTTCCCCCTTACTTTCTTGTAGGACAAGATAGATTTCTATACCCTGTTGCCTGTATATCTTATTTACCAGTTGCATGTAGAAAATCATTTTTTTAAACATTTGCTTTTAAAACTTTTGAGTTCCAAATTCTCTTCCCTCTCCCCTCCCCACCTGCCCTCATTGAGAAAGCAAGCAATTCAATAAATGTTATACATATGTAGTTACATAAAACACTTCCATAATGGTCATGTTGTGAAACACTAACTATATGTCCATCCATCCTATCCTGTCTCCCCCCTCCCATTCTATTTTTTGACCCTGTCCTTTTTCAAAAATGTTTGCTTCTGACTACTCCCTCCCCCATCTGCCCTCCCTTCTATCATTCCCCTCTCCCTTGCATTCCTGTAGGGAAAGATATCCAACTGGGTGTGTATGTTATTCCTTCCTTAAGCCAAATTTGATGAGAGTAAGGTTCACTCATTCCCTCTGACCTTCCCCCACTTCCCCTCCATTGTGAAACCTTTTTCTTGCCCCTTTTATGTGAGATAATTTACCCCATTCTATGTCTTCCCTTCTCCTTCTCCCAATATATTCCTCTCTCATGCCTTAATTTTATTTTTTTAGATATCATCCCTTCATATTCACCTCACCCTGTGCCATCCATCCATCCATCCATCTATCTATCTGTCTGTCTATATATCTATCTATCTCCTCCAACTACCCTAATACTGAGAAAGGTCTCATGATTTACAAATATCATTTTTCTATGTAGGAATGTAAAGAGTTCAACTTTAATAAGTCCTTTATGATTTCTCTTTCCTGTTTACCTTTTCATGCTTGTCTTGATTCTTGTATTTGAAAGTCAGATTTTCTATTCAGCTCTGGTCTTTTCAGCAAGAATGCTTGAAAGTCCTCTATTTCATTGAATATCCATGTTACCCCCTGAAGTATTATACTCAGTTTTCTGGTAGGTGATTCTTGGTTTTAATCCTAGCTCCTCTGACTTACAGGAATATCATATTCTAAACCCTTTGATTCCTTAATGTAGAAGCTGCTAGGTCTTGTGTTATCCTGATTGTATTTCCACAATACTCTAATTGTTTCCTTCTGGCTGCTTGCAGTATTTTTTTCTTGACCTGGGAACTCTGGAATTTGACTACAATATTCCTAGGAGTTTTCCTTTTGGGATCTTTTTCAAGAGGCAATCAGTGGATTCTTTCAGTTTCTATTTTACCCTTTGGTTCTAGACTATCAAAGCAGTTTTCCTTGATAATTTCTTGAAAGATGGTGTCTAGGCTCTTTTTTTTGATCCATTTCTTGACTTTTTGCTATCACTATCACTTCCCATTCACTTTCCCCTATTAACTCTTCTGTTCACCTCAAGAAAAGCCTTTTTTGTAACAAATAAGCATAGTAAAAAAAAAAAATCTATATGTTGGTCACGTCCAAATAGGTATTTCTTTCTTTACCTCTAGTCCATCACCTCTCTGTTAAGAGGTGGTATGCGCAAACACTTGTAGGTCTCCTGGAATTATGATTGGTCATTATATTGATCATAGTCCTTATGTCTTTTCCAGTTATTTCCATTGTATAAATTTTCTCCTGGTTTTTCTCATTTCATCCTTTGTCAGTACATAGATGACCTCCCAGGTTTCTATGAATTCATCTCTTGTCATTTATTACAGTACAATAGTATTGCTTTACCTTTATATACTATAATTTGTTCAGTTATAACCCAGTTGACAGGCACCTACTTTTTTTCTAGTTCTTTGCTACAACAAAAGTTGCTGCTATATTTTGTGCTTAGGTGTTCTTTTCTCTCTGATTCCTTGGTGTACATAATGATAAAATAATAGCTAGCATGTATACAGTGCACTAAGGTTTGCAAAGTGCTCAAGGTATTATCTTGTTTGATCTTCATAACAACCTAGGAAGGGAGGTGCTGTGTTTTTTTTCCATTTTATAAATGAAAAAACTGAGGCTGAGAGCAGTTAGGTGACTTGCCTCGGATCACATGGCCTGAGTTTGAGGCAGGCTTTGAACTCAGATCTTCCTGACTCCAGGCCTAGCACTCTGTCTGTTGGACCTCCTATATGCACTTGGTCAAAAGATATGCCCAGTTTAGTTGGTCTGCTTCTTTTTTAAAGAAGGTGTTCTGAACCCTTTTTATGTTCTGAACCTCTTAGGCAATTTGGTGAAGCCTGTAGTTTCTTCAAAATAATGTTTTCCAATTCATAAAACAAAATACATAGTATTACAAATTCAGTTCTATTGAAATACAGTTTATTGAAATATTTTACAAAACAATTATCACAAGTTAAAAAAAAAACCAATAAAGTGGGCCTCAATGATAAATAAACAAAACAAAACAAAAACCCAACCAAAAACAATATAAAACAAAACAGGAATACAAACAAAACAAATTAATGTGTTAAGGACCAGCATTCTAAACATTAAGTTACTCACAAGCCACCCCTACCCCCTCAGAGGAAATGTTTTATAGCCATTGGGGACGAGGTGGAAAAGTAGTGATCCTGCTATTTTTTTTTCGTTGAGGCTAATTCCTACAGGATAGAGGAGCATTGTTGAGCCAGTAACGCAGAGCTTAGGGTTTTATCAATATTTCGTGATAAAATCCTCCCTAGCCAGTCTTGCATAGGGCATTTGCAGAAAGCAGGGAAGCATGGACTTAGGGCAAGTAGTACATGTCTTCTTTATCTCATGGGAAGGCCAGAGGCTAGAGGAAAACTGATTCCTGAGAAACCAGAACATCAACAAAAAAACCAGACTAAAGATAGTAAGTACTTGTCTATCACAGAGAAGGCAAATGGAGACCATACAGGATTAGACCTCCAGACTGATTCTGAAGTCATTAATATAACTAGTGTCCATAATAATATAATTTAAAGGATACTTAAAAGTATAAGAGATAATTTTTAAATGATTTGTTTTCAGGCCAATAGTAAGAATAAAGTATCGATAATAAAGGTTCTCTTTATAAAGATTATAATCCTTTCAGTTAAAAACATCAACCTTAATAATGCCCTTAACTATTTGAATAGTAAAATCTGTTAGATTTTAAGTATTAATAGGACTTGGAGTGAACAAATGACAACATGCTTGTATTTATCCTCAAATCATTACACTATTTAGTTGAGAAACATATTGATCATTTGATGTGTGGAAGACATAGAGATAAGAAGGCAGCAAAGAAAGTATCTGCACATGGCATTTACTTAATGTCTAGTAGAGGAGATAAACCGTGTACATAAATAAATATAATACAGGTTATAATGTAAAATGTAAAACATATCTAGATGTTTCATAGGTACCTAAAATTCAGAATATCCAAAACTGAAGTCATATTCTCCCTTAGATCTGACCTTTTGCTCAACTCCCTTATTTCTGTTAATGGAACCCACTATCCCACTAGTTATCTGAGCTGAAACCCAGCTTTCCTCTTTGTTCTTTTTCACCTTTCATCCATATACTTGCCATGTCCTCTTGATTCTACCTTTATATTATCTCATGTGTCCCCTCCCTTTCTTTCCTCACTGCAGTAATTGTCAACCCTTACTACACCTACCCAGACTATTATAATAGCCTCCTAACTGTCCTTCTTGACTTCAGTCTCTCTTTGTAATCCATCCTTGACAGAATTGCCAAAATAATCCTCCTTAGTGCACAGGCCTCAACATGATAGATGTTGATTGATTAGTCTGACTTCAGAGACTTGCCACAATCTGGCTCTTTATATGTTCTTCTTCCTCATCTGTTTCTCTGTATTTTAGTCAAATTAGACCACCAGTTATTTCTCCTGATTTTGTCATTCATTCTTTTGTTATGCAGTTTAAAATGATCTTTACTTCTTCAAATTTTTCTGTGGCAAAAGGTAGGGACTGTCATTTTTCATTGTGTCTCTATATACTCTGTTATATACTGTTATATGATAAATATTTCTTGAATTAGAGACAAAATACTAAATTTAGAGGAAGAACTTGGGAACAGGGAAGTTTTTATGGAGAAAGTGGCATTCAAACAGTACCTTGAAGGATGATTAGGAATTGGACAGGTGTAGCTGGGGGTGGGAAATGGCAAGGAATAATATTCCAGGTGGAAGAAATAGCATGTGCAAAAGCATAGAGGTGGAAAACCCACTGGTTATGTTTAGCATATAAGTTGTTTAGTTTGTCTAGAATTTATGGTATGGGGAAGCAGCATGGTATATAGTGTATAGAGCACTGGACATGAAGTCAGGAAGGTTTGGTTTCATATCTTGCCTGGGACACTTGCTAGTTCTGTGACACTGGTCAGCAAGCTCATCTCTCTCGCCCTCAGTTACTTCATCTGTAAAATGAAGGGGTTACATTTAGTGATCTGTAAGGTTCCTTCCAGCTCTAAAAATAAGATCCTATGATCTCTGCATGGTAAGAGAAATAGTAAGAGATAAAATTGGAAAGGCAAATTGACCTCAAATTATGAAAAGTCTTAAATTCAAGGCTTAATGTTTTAGACTTTTATTTGGTAGATCAAGGGGATCAGTGGAATGTTTTTGAGCTAGGGTGTGTTATGTGATAAGAGCTATATTTTAATAACACTAGTTTGATAGCAGCATGTAGGGTAGATTGATGAGGGGATAAACTGAAGGTAGGAGGCTGTGATGAGAGGTCAGATATTCAGGCATCATCTTTGATTTTGTATTCTTGATGGATATCAAATGAAATAATGTAAGTGAAAGTGCTTTGAAAGCCATAAAGTGCTTATATAATTGTAAGGGATGTTTCGCAGCAAACTCTTTTCCTCTAAGGAGTCCAGCATTTATTACAAAGCTTCCCAGGGCCTCTCTCTACCATTCTTAGGTAAAGTAGTTGAAGCTGTTGTTTTCCCCTAACTTCAGCAGCAATTACCACTGACCTCAGCAGTTTTGTAATCAAACAGAGATGTTGATGCCTAAGCAAAAAATTCTCAATCTGCCAAGGCTATATTATACTGTAAGAAGACTTTTTATTGAAAAATAGTTGAGCTTCAAAAAAAAATTCAAAAGTATGCCCCTCTCTACATAAAAATAGACTGAATCACTGCGGGGAAATTAGTTAGAAGCTTTTTTAGAACTTTTCTGAAATAGAGTGAAAAAATAATCTAAAATTCCATTTATTTGTCTCAGTACCTCTTTCCTAAAGGAGCTGTTTATTCTGGGTGAAATGAAATCTGATTCCTGCTAACCTGGAATTGATAGAGGTAACTACACCTACTTCTGGAATTCAATTAAATTGTGACTTTCCATCGAAACATCTTATTTTAAATCAGGTTCCCGTATTACTAATTATATTCTGGCACATGCACAGGGAAATCAAAATGGCAACTCAGATGACTGCAGGGCCATGGTAGTTAATCATAAGCAGTTTCCTATAGGAACAGCATGAATAAATAATGTTAGGGAATGCCCAGAAACTCAGCAGGAGATGAGGTGGATGAGGAGCGAGAGAATTTTCTTAAACCCCCTTAGTGACCTTTCTTGCTTTATGACTCTGAATACAAAACCAAATTGAAATAATTTTATTCAGTTCCTAGGAAGATGTGTTTCTTAGCTGGTGGTAATTGAATTCTAATGAAAATCAAGGTGATCATAAATTCCTATAAATAGTGAGCTTATTATAAACAGAATGACCCGATCAAATTTTTGCATCTTAGGTGAGAGAAGAAGGTCAAATATGCTTATAAAGCAATAGTGTATTTACCTGGACCTCTGAAAGGGCCAGTTTGGCAATTCCATAGCTTTCTTGGCCATATTTAACCCTCGAGTTGCTTGGGAAAGTACTTGATTCTCGGTTATCAAGGCAGATTGAATTGAATTCATGTATAAAGTGGAAAGAGCCCAGAACTCTAGGGCTAGAGTCAGGACATCTGGGTAGCACCGGGTACTAGCCATGGGACCACAAAAAAAGTCTTAAGCCTATTGGAGACTCCGGCCCTTCATCTGCCAAACTGAAATCACAATATTTTTACCACCTGCTTCACAGAATTGTCTTGAGAATCAAATGAGATAATGAATGTAAAGTACCTTAAAAATCTTAAAAGTTTTATCTGAATTAAACTATTATTATTATGTTTCCATTTTTTGAGGCCTTAAGTTTATTGAGTAATTGGCTGTCTGAGTCTACAAAGAACAGAGCTGAGACTGTAACCCAAGGCAGATGGTATTATTTACCAGGATACTTACTTGCCTTGTAGGACTGGTTTATCCCTTATACATTTAAAGGCTCAGATATTCTTGTATAATAACCATGGGCAAATTATTTAACCTTCCTGGTCCTCAGTTTCATCAAAAAGGTGATTAGACTAGATGGCCTCTAAGGTCCCTTCCAATTCTAGATTTGTGATATTATGAAATAGAATCTTTTTATGACTATATTGTAGAAGACTGGCTAATTTTTTTTGGCTGCCATTTTGTTTTCAGCAGCAACCATTTCAGGCTCTTGTTACAAGCAAGGGTAAAGAGATTTTCTGGTGCAGTGGTTTTTGGTAGCGTATATTCTCATTATAACCTAATTTCTTCAGATGGCTGTCATCAGTCTGAAACTGCTATTTGGTGTTGCATGACCACAGACTTAAGAAAGTTCATTTCTCTTCTTAACTTATAATGATGACCAAAGGCATTAGAAATAGCTCGTAACAAGTGGACAAGAACAAATCAAATGTCATGTCTTAATGATTCATGGCATCAGAAGTGATGAGTTTTGTAGTGATTAACTTTGTGAGTTAATCTTTGTGGCAGAAAGTAATAAAGAAAGTGAACTACTAAGGTAAAATGTTAAGAGAAGTTTGTATTTGAAATTATGGTTATTGTGATTTTTTTTTTTTTGGTTGGGGGGGGGGTTGATCTTTTTTTTTTTTAACAAATGCTTTATTAACTTCTGGTTTACATCATTCATTTCCACCAGATTTTGAGTTACAATTTTTCCCCATTTTTCCCCTACCCACCACCCCAGAATAGCAGTCCCACAGGTTATCCCCTCATCCAATCTGCTCTCTCCCATATCTTCTCCCATACCCCCTTCGACTTTACCATTAGAGCAAGGTGAATCTCTGTGCCCCAATGCCTGCACATCTTATCTCCAAATTACATGCAAAATAGTATTAATAATAGTATTTATATATATTTGAAACATTTAATTTTAAAACTTCGAACTCCCTATCCATTCCCTTCCTCCCTTGTCACCTACTCCCTCTGGGAAGATAAGCAATTCAGTATGTGTTGTACATGTATAGCTATGCAAAACATTACCATAGTATATATATTGTAAAAGACTGTTTATATTTCCCTCCCTCCCATCCCACCCCCCACCTGGTCCATTCCCTACTTTGAGCCTGTCCCTCTTCGAAAGTGGGTACCTTCAACCTCCCCTCCTCCCAGAATGCCCTCCCTCCATCATCCTCCCTCTCATCCCCCTTCCCCCTATTCTCCTGCAGGGTGAGATATCCCATTTAGTATATATGTGATTCTCTCCCTGAGCCAAATTCAATGAGAATATGGTTTTGCCTTTTTGCCTTCCTGTTCTTCCCCTCCCTTGCAGCCACTTCCCCTTGCTTCTTCTACATGAGATAGTTTACCCTACCCTGTCTCTCCCCATCTCCTCTTGCCACTTTCCTCTCTCACCTCATAATTTCACCCCTTAAGTATCATCCCTTCCCAAAAAATTCAACCTATGCCCTCTATCCATGTATAACTGTAAACATATATACACACATTCACATATGTATTCATATGACCATACACCCTTCTTCCATTATTTTCATACTGAGAAAGATTTCATCAGTCACAGTTATTGTTTTTCCATATAGGAATGTAAATAGTTCAAATTTGATAAGTTCCTTTTGATTTCTTTTCCCTGATTACCTTCTCAGGCATCTCTTGCTTCTTGTGTCTGGATGTCAAATTTTCTATTCAACTCTGGTTTTTCCTCAAGAATTCTTGAAAGTCCTCTATTCCACTGAATGACCATATTTTCCCCTGAAACAAAATACTCAGTTTTGCTGGGTAGGTGACCTTGGGTTCATTCTCAGTTCTTTTGCCCTCTGGAATATCATATTCCATGCCCTTTGATCCCTCAGTGTAGAAGCTGCCAGGTCCTGGGCTATTCTGATTGTGTTTCCACAATATCGAAATTGTTTCTTCCTGGCTGCTTGTAGTATTTTCTCCTTGATCTGGGAATTCTGAAACCTGGCTATAATATTCCTGGGAGTTTTCTTTTTGGGATCTTTTTCAGGAGGTGATCTGTGGATTCTTTCAACCTCTATTTTGCCCTCTGGATCTAAAACATCAGGGCAGTTTTCCTTGAGAATTTCTTGAAGGGTGATTTCTAGGTTCTTTCCTTGATCATGGCTTTCAGGTAGTCCAATATTTTTTAAATTGTCTCTCCTGGATCTATTCTCCAGGTCAGTGGTTTTTCCCATGAGATATTTCACATTGCCTTCTAATCTTTGATTTGTTTGGATCTGCTTAACAGCATCTTGATTTCTCATAAAGTCACTAGCTTCCATTTGCTCCAGTCTAACTCTGAAGGAGTGAATCTCCTCAGTGAGCTTTTGAGATTCTTTTTCCATCTGGCAAATTCAGCTTTTTAAGGCATTCTTCTCCTCATTGCCCTTTTGAGCCTCCTTTGTCAGGCTGTTGACTCTCATTTCATACTTTTGCTGCATCCTTCTCATTTCTCTTCCCAATTTTTCCTCCACTTCTCTTATTTGGTTTTTAAAATCCTTCTTAAGGTCCTTTATGGCCTTTTACCCGTTCTTATTTTCATTTGGGGCTTTTGGTACAGGATTTCTGACCTCACAGTTCACCTCCTGTTCCATGCTTTGATCCTCTTTGCCCCCAAAATAGGAGTCTAATGTTGAAGTTTTCTGTTTATTTTGTTTCCTTTGCCTAGGCATGTTACCACTTAATTACTTGACTTTCGGGTTTGTTGCCACAGTAGGACTCTGCCACCAGACAGGGGAGCTTCCGTCCCAAATGTTGGGGTCTTCTCAACTTACGGAGGTATTAGTTGGGTGGCCTCTGTGAAGCCTCCACACGCTCTGGCAAGCTGGGCACGCATCCCAAGACCACCACCCCAGACCCCAATCCAGATCCAGGGAGGTTAAAGCAAGAGTGATTACCCCGAACCCCCCCAGACTGATCACTGGATCCCCCTACAGTCCACGGGCCAGGAGCAGAAGCTGCAACTGAAGCTGCAAAATGGCGGCTGTGCCGTGTCTCCTCAGCGGGTTCTCACCCCCAGGGGATGAAGCCGACGCGTTCCCCAATTACTGGTCCCAAAGTCCATAGGGCACTAACCTCTCACTTTGTCCTAGGCATGTCTGTGTTGATAATTCTGGAATCGCTACAGCTGCTGGTGTTCTGGGGTCCCTCCAGCTGGCTGCTGCCCCGGCCGCCCTGGGGCTAAAACCCTGGCTCTTGTGGGCCTGGACCTGGGCTCGACTCCCAGAATGATGCGCCGACCTCTCCCTGCAGGGCTGCCCGGCTGTCCTCAGCGGGAGGTTAGCTTCTCTGTGTTGTTCTGTGGGTGCTGGAGCTCTGGTTATTGTGATTTTTAAGAACCACATTAGTGATCTAAAACATTTAAGTTCCTCACTGTTTTGAGGGATCTTAACTCTTATTTATCTGTTGTCTATAAGGTATCTAGTGAATGTTTAGCACAGAGCTAGGCTCTGGTGAGTATGACTATATTTGACAAAAGATACATGACATGTATGTGATGTATTGCCTACCTTCAAGGAATTTATAATCTACTTGGAGCAATAAGAGATCACAATACAAGGTAACATGTGTGCCAGATTGAGTAATGCAGAGCAGAATTGTAGGAGTTTATCCCTGTGGGTTGGAATGGTTAGAATAGACTTGAGTGTAGGAATTAGACCTTGTGGGACCAGTAAGATTTGGATGGGCTGTTGGGAAGAAGCAGAGTATGCTGACTAGGTGGAAGTGAGCATTTTTTTTCAGTGCTAGGAACAATGAAGCAACTAGTTTGCCTGAAATATAGAATTCATGTTGTATTTGGTATTGGGAGAGATTGGGGACTAGATTATAGAGGACTTTGAATATCAAATTTGGTAGTTTGACCTTAATCTTTGAGACCCTGAGGAGCATTGGAAGGTTTTTGAGCAAGGTCATTGAGTTAGGAAATTAGGAAGATTAATCTGGCCCTAACATTCAGGACTGATGGGTTTTGATGGGTGAGACACTGGAGGCAGGAAGAACGATTATGAGGATATTGTAAAAGTTCATGACTCTTAACTCTCTAGTGTATAATATGTTATTGTTCTCATGTGCCAAATAACACGTTTAGTATTTTGAAGCAAATTCCTTTTGAAAGGATAAGGCCTACTTTGTTATAAGGAAATGATTGTTAAAGTGTCACACAGTTACAGATGATGTTTCATGACTTTAGGGTAAAATGTGAGTCATTCAATTACTGCTTCTGAGCTTTCACTTTTTACAAGGGTGTGTGTGCACGTGCGCATGCATGCACACACACATAGCTAAATTAGGAACTTTGAATAAATGGAAGGGAAATGGTGACTATTTTCCCCAGTAACAACTTCTCTTCCCCTCAAAAAAACCCCCCAAAAAATGAAAAAAATAAAACCTTTCTTCCTGTTTTAATAAGTAGTTCAGCCATTTAGTTTGAAGTTTAGTTTGGACAAGGATTTAAATAATGTTTTCATGGCAGTAGTGTACTTATCCATCATTTGTTTTCACATCAGTACAGAAATTCATTAGACTGTGACTAGTTAGAATATGACTTCTGTGTGGAAAAAAGCCACCATTTTTGTAAATATTGTTCAGATTCTGACACTGGAGTCCCAGGCAGCACTTGAGCCCCCTATTTCCATTGGTGCTCTGTTTTGTAAAGATTTGTGTAGTGCAGCTTTCTTTCTGAAACCTTTAAATGAATTTTCAAAGAGCCAGTAGGAATTTTTAGGTTAGGAGGAGATTGAACAGATCTTTAGGGCAGAACTCCTTCATTATTATACTCAGACCCTTCCTTAGCTTTCTCTTCTGCAAAGTGAAGATACTACTGCCAAAATTTTTCTCACAAGGTAGTTGTGGTTTGTGAGATATCTAAAGAATACTTTGAGAGAATTTCCCTCCTACTTTTGAAAAAGAAATGATAGAGTATATTAGCTTGGAAAAGGAACTAAGAGGAAGACAGTATTTTGGGTGACAAGACTTCTTTGGAAAATTGAACTAATGGAATTAAATTATACACTATTTAAAAGATTCATGCATTTTGCAATTCTGAACAGTATGCAACATGGTGTGTGGGAGGCACTGTGGTATAGTGGGACATAGTAGATACATAGTAAATGTTTATTGAATTAGAAAGAGTACCATACTAAGCATGAGTCAGGAGACCTGGGTTATAATAATCTGGTTGTCTCTTTGCCAAATCATTATGGCCCTCAGTTTTCCCATCTATTAATTTTAAATGAGTTGGTTCAAGTAGATATCTCTTAAAATATCTCCTTTAGCTCTAACATCCTTTTTTCTAATTTAGGGCGTTGTGCAAATATATGTTAATACAATTGAGTGTTCATTCATAGTAGCGTCCATGAACATACCCTGCAGTGAATGACCAACTAGCATTCAATTCTTTTAGATCTGGTTCTTGTTGCATCAGCAAGCATTTGTTAAGTGCCTGCTGTGTGCTAGGCCCTGTGCTGAGTGCTGAGGATACAAACACAGGCAAAAGCAATCCAGGTTTTGGAGCAGGTTGTGTGGAGCACAGCAAGGGCAGGGAATGGTGGCTCAACAGAATATTTGAATAATTTCTTCTTACAAGTGCATGCATCTTTAATACCAAAAAAATTAAAATCTTCATGGCTTATTGGTATTTGGTTTGTGCTAAATTAAGTAAATTAGATTGTGAATGAAGGTTCATGTAATCTGGAGGAGAATAACCCATCACGGGGCGGATTTTCCAACCTTGCCACAGGTACACAGATGCCTTGTCTCAGCTCTGACTTCCTGTAAGTCCTCCTTTTCTAGTCAAGCTGAGGTCAAGACACAGAATGCCGTGCTGGGTAGCATCTTCTAAAGTTGACTCTTGCTTTTTCTCTTTCCCTTTTTAGCTGAATCCACCTCAGGACGAGGCCAGTGCTTGAAACGCATCCGCTACCATGGCCGAGGTTTCCATGGCATTATGGAGAAGGTTTATTGCCATTACTTTGTGAAACTGGTGGAAGGACCCCCTCCTCCTCCCGAGAAACCAAAGACGAGCTATGTCCATGCCAAGGAATATGTTCAGGAGCTTCGGAATCGGACCATCATTCATTCATTGTGATGAATTCAAACCCCACCGTGTATATTTTCCACCTTTTCCTCAAAAACATAAATAAAAAAACAAAGACAAATGCTTTTGTGGTTTGTCATTGGCTTCTGCAATACTGTGTATCCAGCCGGAGGGAAGCTGCTTGTTTTATATTAATATTTATAAGGTTGTGCCCATCATACAAGCCTCCGGGCATATTTGTATGTGTCTGCAAATTAGAAGGGAAGATCACCTTTCAACTCTACAGAGAGGAGATTATTGGAAAATCTTTCTCAGGTTCTCTTCAGAGGGAGTGTTAACTTTCTAGCTGCTGTCCTGCAGGTGGCAGTTTTGAGACTGAGAACTGCAAACCCATCTTAGAGTCTGAGAAAGTAGGTCTGCCCTTGTTTGACTCAGTTCTCCCATCTCTGTCTGAAGGGGAGTGTATCTGCATTTTGATCTATTGCACCATTTAGGGAGTGCTGTGAAGTGATGTTGGTTCTGGCACTGTAGCTATGGAGCAGTGGGTAAAGCACTACTGTATTTTAATTTCTTAGCTTAATATTCAGGTTGAGGGAACACCTTAGATTTTTATATTGGCTTTAAAGCACAGAAAAAGCTGGAATCCATGAAAATAACTTTTATTCTGACAACTTTTTTTTTTATAGAAAAGAGGACAATGAACTATGTCTCCCTGACGATGGTTTTTGTTGTAAACCCATTGTTCAAGGTTGAATTGTTTTCCTGTGTCACCTCAGACAAGTCATTTTAACTTCTGGGCATCCGTTTCCTTATCTCTAAAATGAGAAAGATGATCTCTAAGGTTCCATCCAGCACTGATGTCCTAGAGTTATATAACTTAGAGTATGACTAACCACTGAGTAAAGAATCAAACCCACATCTCCCTCTCTGTATTACAGAAATAGAGCAGTAGGTGGCACTCTGTTGCCTCTAATGGCTAGTAGAGAACCAGCAATAAATTGACAAAATGTTCAGCATCTCCTTGGGCTGTCGTCAAGCATACGTGCATATATTGTCTTGTAACACTCCTGTTGACAGCTCCCGCTAGAGTGAAGGGTGTGTTCAATGCCATGTTTTAGGATGACACCTTAGCTGTGAGTTGTACGAGCAGATTCTTATTCCTTTGACTTTCCACCTCATGATTGGGTGAGTCAGAAATCACCATTGTTCAAGGAAGTAAGCAAAGGATTGAGCCAAAAGCATTCTGGGCGTTAATACTGCTGCTGAGGGTTGGCAGTAATAATAGCTAGCATTTATATAGCTCTTTAAGGTTTTGCAAAGCCCTTTTAGGACATTTATCATTTGATAATGCATGTAGAAAGACTCTTGGACTAAGATTCAGGAAACTTGAGCTATAGTTCCATCTATGCCAATAAATAGCCAAATGACCTTGAACAAATTGTATAACCACTCCTGAGTTTTTGTTTCATCTGTAAAATGGATGGGTTGGAATAAATGATCTCTTACCTCCAAAATCCAATGATTCCCTGATGCCCTTTGGACTCTAATCTTGCTCCTCGTGTGTGACTGAAATACACAGGGAGGTGAGGATTCCATGATAATAAATTAAGTAAGTGCTTTGTAAATTAAGCAATATAGGAATAATTAGTTCAGGTCACTGAAGCTACATTTAAATAGTTTTGAAAGTTGAATACTTGTAGCAGAAAACAAGACGAATACCCTTAGGTTCTAATGGGAAAAGTTTGTCTCTGACAGATCTTTTTGCATAAAAGCTTTGTTCAGAAATGCTCCTGGTGTGCTAATGAGTATGTCCCATTGCTTCCATGGTGCAGAGCTCAGCTGGTGGTTTTCTTAGCTGAGGGAAAGGTTTCTAGCATATGTAGTTAGTGGCAGTTTCAGGCTTCACTTGAAGTTTACGTGTTCACAAACGAATAGCTGTCAAATAGACATTTTTTTCTTCACTGGCAACCTCTGAATATGAAAAGCAGTTTAAGTCCTAGAATCACAGAATTTTAGAGTTGGAAATGACCTTATAGGTCATTTCATCCAACTTCAACTCATAGCTTGTCTTTTGAAGAGAAGTAATGGAATAGAAGAGAATTTTCTAAAAAAGAGTGATAATTTAAAAGTTCCCTGCCTCAATTCAAAAGTAACACAATAGGAGAGAAGAGAGGAAAGAAAAATTATGCTTTTTGGGCTTATAGGAAACTTAGAAGCTGGAATATCCACAGAGGGAAAGTCGTTCCTGAATGTCTGAATGTTAAGGTGTGATGCTATATGGATTATGTATTACCTGTGCAGCTGACTCAAATGTGTTCATTTTATAAACGCAATGGGGAAGAGGAGGGAGAATCATATAAAATAAAACAAATAATCATATAAATGCAAATAAAAGCTCAATCTTATTGGTGAAATATATCTTAGATTTCTTAAGACATGTAATGTATCTCTCTAAATGTGAGTAAAGCCAATTAACTTCTTGTATTTTCAAACCTCTGCCTGATTTTCCTTCTCTGTAAAGTGGAGATAAGGGCACTTAACCCCTCAGGCTAGTGAAGATCAAATGAGGTAATATTTGTAGAGTACTTTGCAAACCTTAATGCACTATATAAATGTAGCTACTGTTATTATTATTATATAACAACAGTGGCTGTCCTTTCAGAGTTTTGACACTGATTCTCATTATTTAAAGCTATAATCACTTATAATTTATAAAATGCTTTCCCTTACAACATCTCTGGGTATAGTAGATGGTAGAAGTATTATTACTTTCAAAGATGAGGAAATGAGGTCTAGAAAGCTAAAGTAATTTCTCCATGGTCAAGTCACACAGCTAGAAGTGTGAAGAGTAAAGTAAAGAGTGAAGTCAGGATTGGAACCCAAATCTTGTTACTACAATTCCAGTGTTCTTTCCATAGGAGATACAAGCAGTTCAATGTAATGAGACATTTATTATTTTTGTACTCTTTGAAAGGAGTTGGGAATACAAAGATAAGGTGAACACCGTCTTTTTCTGAAATCTAGTCACACATCTCTAACTGCCTATTTTGACATCTCCACTTAAATGTCCTATAGGAATCTCAACCTGCAAAACAGAATTCACTTTCTTTCCTCCTAAACCCACTTCTAACTTCCCTATTTCTGTTGAGGTTGCTACCATTCCACCCAGGTTTGCAATTAGGAATCATCCTCAACTCTTTGTTCTCACCACCAATATCCAATATCCAATTAAGACCTTGTATTGGTATGATAACCACAGCTGGACACACTGTACATTGATCCCAACATTGTACTATCATTTTGATCCTCTTTGAGCATGAAGGACAAACAACAACAATCCAATTAAGTGTTATGTTATAGATTATACCTCCTCAACATCTCTCACATCTGCTCCCTTATTTCAATTTGTGCTATAGTAACCTTAGCCTAGGGCCTCATCACCTCTTGCCTGGACAACCGCAGTAGCCTTCTAGTTGATCTCCATTCAGTCTCTCTGCTCTCTAATCCATCCTTCACACAGATATTCTCTTTTTTTTTTTCTTTTTGGAGGGAGAAAGGTAGGACAATTGGGATTAAGTGACTTGCCCAAGGTCACGTGGCTAGTTTTTTTTGGGTAAGTATCTTAGGCCAGATTTGAACTCAGGTCCTCCAAACTCCGGGGCCGGTGTTCTATTCACTGTACCACCTAGCCACCCCCACACAGATATTCTTCAAGCACAGATCTGGCCATGTCACTTCTCTGCTCAAGAAGTTTCAGTGGTTTCCCATTGCCTTTAGGGGATACAAATGTGTATTTGATATTTAAAACCTTTCACAATCTGGTTACAACTTAGAATGTTCTTATTCATTATCTCTTATAATCCTTCAAAGCTCAACTCAAGTGCTGCCCACTTTAAGAGGCCTTTTTTTTTTTTTAAGCAATTGGGGTTAAGTAACTTGCTCAAGGTTACATGGCTAGTCATTATTTATGTGTGGGTGCTCATTTTCTGAGGTCGGTTTCGACCTCGGGTCATCCCAACTCCGAGGCCGGTGCTCTTACTCACTGCGCCACCTAGCCGCCCCTAAGAGGCCTTTCTTAATTCTCCCATTTGTCAGTGCTTGCTTTTCTCCACTCCCAATCATCACTGTATTTTGGCATATCCTTTATTTACTTGTCTATGGATATTTTATCTCTTCAATTAGAATGTAAACTCAGGCAGTTACTGTCTCACTTTTGTATTTGTGTTCTCAGAACCTAGAGCAGTACTTGCCATGTAGTAAGCACTTAATAATGCTTGTTGATTGATTAGTTCATATGTGGTTAAGTCAGAAGGCTTTTCTGCAGGAGGTGAGTTTTTTGGAACAGGTTTTAAAGGATTAGAAGGGCACATAGTTTACATTATTCATTCTTCTAGAGGTGGCTACTTCTTCTAAAATGACTCTGTTGTAACTAACGTAAAATTTGTTCTTCATTGGTGAATGGCTTTAGAGCTTATTCTCTCATCACAAAAAATAAAAAGGAAGGAAGGATCATATATTAGAGCTGGAAGGGACCATTAAGTCCAGCCCTTTTTTCAAAGCTTTTAACTGAGGCTAAAGACATTAAATGACTTGCCTGGGTTCACATAACTGACGCCTGAAGTGAGATTTGAATACTGGTCTTCCTGCTTTTAATTATCCTTCCTGAATTTATGTATGCATTTTAACACTTTGATTTCTTTTAGTTCACATTATTGTTCTATGATCTATTATAATGGAACTAAAGACATCTCAAGAAATATGACAATATGACTTAATCAGCAGACTTTTTTTTTAACTTAGGTGAACATGAGAAATATTTTTTTAGGTCTGCCCAGTGGGGATTTTGTAGATCTGTAATAACTTCACTTATGACCTAAGGATGCTAATGAAGATTCTACTTTGAATATAAAAACCAGCTGAAGCAAAAACAGATAAAAAATGCAGAACAATCAGAAGAAATTAGCTTATTAGTCTCATTAATAGCAATAATAATTATAGCTCATATTATGAGACAACATTACAATTTACAAAGTTCTGTCCCCACATCTCTGTGAGAGGCAAGGAGTACAAATGTCATCCCCATTTTATGGTTGAGGAAACAGACTCAGAAAAGTGATGACATAACCAGCATCACATGCTTCTTTAGTGGCAAGATCCCAGACTTTAATGGAGGTCTCAAACCTAGGCTTATTACTTCCCAGGACAGTGCTTCTCTCACTACAATATGTTGCTTCAGAATGCCTTTAATGATGAGTTTTTATATAAAACATTAGTCTTTATAGCTAGGGGGAAAATGAGAAAGGAGCAACTACTTAGAAAAACATTAAGTGGAGGGTGGTGATAATATAAACCATAGCAGATGTTGAAATGTGGTAGTGAAGTAATAGTGTTTCTTGGGTGGGTAAGTTGTAACATGAGCAAAGATTGTCCTCTGACCGGGACTAGCTGATCACAGATGTTAAGGGTCCAGGGAAGCTTGGCAAGGGGACAGTGACCAGATGGAGCTACTTGAAAACACCGTGGGAAGTCTTGTTTAAATCACAGAAGCAGTTACAAGAACTCCATCTCCTGTTTAGCACATTTAGGGCTTGGAGAGAAAGACTAGGTTAGAGAAGTCCTTCTGAGTTCAGTGTCTACCTCTGACTCATCATGTCACAATAAATAAATGACTTCTTTGGGCCTTAGTTTTCTATCCAGATTATGAACTGAGTCTAAAATGTTAAGACGATGTAGTATTGTAATGATTAGAAAATGAATATGCTTGATGGAAAGAGCATTGGATTTAGAACTTGAAGACTTATGTTTGAGCCTACAAGTTCTAACCAATAGTGTGATTATGATTAGGTGATTTATCTTCTCCAGTCCTCAAGTTCTTTATCTGTTAAAAGGAAATAAAGATACATGCTGTACCTAATTAACAAGTTTATGAATGTGAAATTTAATGTATATATATATAATGTTTTGTAACCATTATAAATGGTATATATAAAACACCTAAGTTATGATCACTAGACATTGCTTTTCAGTGCAGAAAACTCTTGATTATGTTAATATGGATGAGAAACTGCATATGAATAAGTGAATTCCAGGGGATAATCCAGCAATTTCAGATTAGCCACTAAATTTCATCACTTCCCTCTCCAATGTTTTTAGGAGAATTCTTTTTTTTTTTTTAAAGCAATTGGAGTTAAGTAACTTGCTCAAGGTTATACGGCTAGTTATTTATGTGTGGGTGCTAAGTAACTGAGGCTGGAACCGATCCTGGGTCCTCCTGACCCCAGGGCCAGCGCTCTTACTCACTGCGCCACCTAGCCTCCTCAAGAATTCACAACAGGTAGTATCAAAGGATTACTTTTTTTCCCTTAGCTTTTGGGAGATAGAAACAGCAGTGACCAACCAAATGGTTTAAAAGCCAAATCTCAGGAGGAGAGTGAATAAAGGAGCCTGAGTAGATTCATGGACCAATATTGTTAAAATGTAGTCTGTCAGCTCTAGAAGAGACCTTAAGTTATAGAATGTTAAAAGCTAGAAATAACTTTAAAGTGTAGGATGTTAGAGCTAGCCTAGACATAACCCTCTCAACTTACTTATAAGAAAACTGACACAGACAGAGATTGTAAAGTGATTTCCTCAGAGTTCTACCACCAGCTAGCGACTGATTGAATGAGTCAGTTTTCTGACTCTGTCCATCACTTCTACTGTAGTGGTCCACATTAATGAAAAAAGCAACCCCTTGAGAGTTGTGGGTGGACAGAATCTGTGAATCTGGTGTATAAAACTCTAAAATAGGGATTCTTTTATGTCATGGATCCCTTTGTTAGTTTGGTGAGGACCATGGACCCCTTTTTAGAATAATGTTTTATTGCCTCCCTTCATAACTGAAAGAAATGCTAAATTTCAGTTAGAGGTTAGTGAAAATGAAAAAAGTAATCCCCTCATCTTAGTTCATAGACCCCCAGAAATCTATCCACAGACCTCTTGGGGATCCATAGCCCCCAAGGTTAAAACCTATAATGGAAATGCAAATTTGAAGATCTTCCCTGCCCCTAGCTTAAGTGCACCTGGAGCCTGTGGTGGGAGGCTTGTTTTTCAGGAAAGCCCACACCTTGATACTTTGTGATTGGGCAGTGGGTCCAGAAGGTTGTTACATTCTCTGAGCCAGGAGGAGGCTATATAAACCCTTAGGAGAGGCTTTGCTTTGGGGCTCACTTTGAGAAGTGTTGTGTGATTTGACCAGATGAGACTCTGGGAAGCCGTTGTTGAGAGCCCCCCCGGCTTTGAAAACCCAGATGTTGATGCTTCCCTCTCTGGTAACTGTGATTTGGTATTGATATAATGGTTGGACAGTTTGGAAGCCTGTCTGTTTGATCTGTAAATTCTGTAACTCTGAAGTTTGGGGTGCTGACCTTTTCCCCCTGAACTAGGTAATGTGTGTTTGTTTGATTAAAGTAAGCTTGTTAACCCATTTTGAGTTGCTTTCCTTTTGAAAAGCAGATCTAAGAACCTGTGTTGGCAGCTACCCTGGGGATGTTGGGGTGCTTGCTGCTACAAAACCTTGTTCTAAAAAGATGCTCCATTTTGTCAACTCCTTTTTGTAGCCAATCAGATATCATAAATTAAAAAGTCTGAGAACTAGGTACTAGTTGTCATTACAGAATTGTTTTATTCTTTTCTCTTTCAGATTACCAAGTGGCATATGAGTGTGTGAACTCTGTTTTGGGGAGGAGAAAACATCTTTTTTTTGCATATTTCTTTTTAATGGTAAAGAAAGTAAAACTATTGCTCAGCAAAGACACCAGGAATAGACTGTACCATATGGCACTGAGAGGTATCCATCACTATAGCGTCTAAAGACTGAGCTGAAAATAGCCCCATATTTCTGCACTGAGCGAGAATTAGCCACTGGCTGCCAAGAAACACCCATTGTAGCAGCTCTTCAGCCATGTAATTTAAAATAATTACTAATTAAATGAAAATAAAATAGGGTCCATAATAACAATAATAATCACTGTAGCATTGGTCATTACCCAAGTTACTGTTTGTTGGAGCGTTACCTAGGGGGAAGATAGCTTTTCAAGAGGGAGGAAGAACTGCAGTTGGAGCTGACGTCTCGATCATTACTGCTGAAGTAAGGAATCAGATTATCTCTAGGGTGCTTGGCAACCACAGGCCTAATTTTATATTCCATCCATAGTGTCAATCTTCTGTTTGTTTTAAGAAATTTGTACACTAATATAGAGGGCAGGATGCCATTGAAAACAAAGGAATAAGGACAGTTGTGTGGTTTTAGTAGATGGATTTTGGTCATTGCAGGAAGTAATGAAAGCAATCGAGTCCTTTGTGGCAAGCATCATTCTTAACCTATCTCATGACAAAGTGGGCAACCCTTTGGCAACCAGAGTGTGTATGTATGTGTGTGTGTGCATGTTTGTGTGCTTGAAATAGCAAGTGGGCATTAGAGTGCAGGAGGTGATTTATCTGGAATACATTTTTGATAATTGTATTGTGACAGAAAAAACCTGTAGGATTTGTTAGTATCTATAACTGGTTATGTTTGATGTGTGGGATGTGTGTCTTAGAAGTACTGCCCTTCTTTTGCAAATATGGAAACTGAGCTATGGAGACTTGTCAGAGACCTATAAAAATGAAGGTAAAGTAAAAAATATTTCTGGGTTTGCACCACATGATGTTGCTCTTTTGAATTCAGTTTTCTTGAGTTTGGTCTCTTGACCATTGTCACTTTCTGTCGGTAGGTGGTAGCAAGTAAGGGATTAAGGACTAGAAGACAGTATCAAAAGATTTATGAGTTGAGAAAGGCAATCTAGCCCAATCCCTGCCTTTTACATTTGAGGACATTGAGGCTCAGAGTGGTTATATCACTTAATATATCACTGACATGTTATTTGATAATCAGACTTACCCATGGTCACATAGATAATAACTTAGATTCAAACTCAGATTTCTAAATTCTAAGTCCAACACCTTCCACTACCCTGCAAAAGAAAAGGGTGAGGTAGATTGGTCCAGTGGACAGAAATAACTGTACTCATTCAGTCCAAAAGTAATCAGGTGTTGGGACTAGGGAAATAGTGTAATGGAAACAGTACTGAACTCAGTGTCAGTGGATTTGAATTCAGATTCTGACTTTGCCACTACCTATGTGACCTTAGGTAAGTTGTTTAACTTCTATGGGTCTCAATTTCCTCATCTGACTTCCCTTCTAGCTTTTAGATTTATGATCCTATATAGGGAAGCTCTGTGGCAGGGTCAAAACTGGGAAGGTTATAAAAAAGTTATCAAGTCAATCCACTAGATATTAGAAACTAACGAAAGCCAAGTCACGGTCCCTTGGACAATTTTTAGGAGTAGGGGTCTAATCTAATACCAAGGTTGGTATAAGGAACAAAACTAATATATCTGAGGAAATCCCCGTCACCCATGCAAATTTGAGCATTTTCTGCAATTTATATTCTTAGTCACTTGGGGGAACTGAAAGTTAAGTGAATTACCTGGGGTCACATAGACAGGATATGTCAGAAGTAGGACTTAAGCCAAGGTCTTTCTGACTGAGACTAGTACTCTCACCTAATTGAATTGCTTTGTATATAGTAGGCCTCAAATAAACATTTGATAGATTGAATAGGAATGGTACTGGTAAGGTACATGCTTGTCTAGGGCAAACTAATATTCCCAAATTCCAGAGAAATACTTGGGATACCAGAGCTCAGGCTCATTGGAAGAAATGATACTTTGCTGGGCAGGTGACCTACACAGTCCTCTTCATACTGGGTGGACTGGTAGGCTTCCTCTCCTTGTACTTCTGTGGGGATCAGGCTTCATAGAAACTAGCATCTGGACAGTCACTGTATCTTTATTACTGAATTCCTTCATAGGTTAACTCAGATCCCACTTACCTAACTGAAGAGGACTCCGTGAAATTGCCTTTTCTTTATTGCTTTTCCATATTTACTCTTCAGGATACAACAACTCTTTCTCCTAGAGGGTATATTTGGCTCAATTGAAAATGTGAACATTTTGTCATTTGTATATATCTCCAGTGAACAAATTGTGTTTCTCCTCCTTTGCTTTTCTTCCTAATCAAGGTTTGCAAATCCAGTGGAAATTAACTAAGGGAAACTAAATGGGGACTGTAGATAAACAGAAAGGAAGAGTTTATTATAATTTTCTTAGAATACAAAACCAGATGAACTTAATGAAGATGATATACTTTGAATGAATGAGAGGCTATTTTCTTTAAAACATGGAAAATGAAATTTTAAAATGTTTTTCAATTTCTCCCTATGTTCCCTTTCATTCTATGATTTCTTTACTTCTAATGGGATAATGTAAACCTGTTTTCTCTCTTCTGTTATTAATCAAAACTGTCGATTTAACCCAAACTGAAAGAAAGCATGAAGGTTATTAAAAGAAAACAACTTCCAATTGAGCAGCTAATAAATGCTGAAATGCATCCACATTTCTCCTATTGATTATCTTTTGCCGACGGAGGGAAACACAAGCTCATACAGTACACTGCCTGTGGAAATGAAAGATTTAATTAGATGAAAATAGAATGAACTGGAAAGATCTGCAACACTCGGCCATCAAATGATTGTGATTCATAATTGGCTATTTGAAATGCCCCTACTTCTTGGGCCTTTTTCACTTAAAAAAGTCCCTATAGTGCATTAAGATGAACACAGTAGTTAGTAAATTTTCCCTTGGGCATTTTACAAGCTCAAGGTTATGGGCTAGAATGAGCACTGTCATGCCATAAATCAGACATAATGGAACAGCCTGAAACTGAGAATTAGAGAGCAGGAACAGAGAGACCACAGTTACCTCTCAACCCAGGCATATCACTGAACCCTTAAGGGGGAGCCGATTGTGGGAAGCAATGGCAAGGGAAATGACTGTAGATGTTCATTCCTCCTCTCTCCCCCCCAATAAAAAGGAGAAGGGAGATTTAGAGAGGGAAAATACTTCCAAACCCACACTTTCAGCATCACCTTATAAAGTTTAACACCTGGTAAATATATCTGATGCTTTCAAGAATGGGATCTTGTTGATAAGTCTGCATGCAATTTGTCACAAATTTCTTGATATACTTGATTGTATCTCAGCTTTATGTAATGGAAAGATTTGGAATTAGAAGACCTGTTCTCCTAGTCCTGCCACTTATTGGCCATGTGACCATAAATCACCTAATCTTTCAAGATTTGCTTTTCCTAACTGCAAAATGGGGATGATAAAACTCTGACCACCCACATCATGGGACTGTTGTGAGCAAAACACTTTTTAAAAAAAACAAGCATTTATTAAGTACCTACTATGTGCCTGGCACTGTGCTAAGCTTTACGAATATCTTATGTGATCTTCACAACAATACTGGCAGGTAGGTGTGATTATAATCCCCATTTTACAGTTGAGGGAACTAAGGCAGACAAGTAAGGGACTTAGCCAATGTCATATAGCTAGCAAGTATCTGAGACTGCATTTAAACTCAGGTCTTCATGGCTTTAAGATCAGGGCTCTATCTACCTTGTGCCAACTAGCTGCCTCTATGTGTCTTTTTCAAGTTGTAGAATCTGATAAAAATATAAATAGCTATTATATGTCTAGTACTTTTCAGAATTCTTCGCTCCTTATTGCCTAGGCACCATTCCTAAAACTCTTATTATTATCATAGCTGGTAGTCATTTGTGTAGATCACTTATTTTTTTTATAGATCGTAAGTTTTTGCAAGAGAGGGACTACCCATTTGTAACCCAATGGTGCTACCATGGGGTCTTACACTTTGTAGGTAATTAATAAAGATTTGTTGAAAGAATGAATGAACTAGGTGAAAGAAGACAGAATACAATCTTTGTATTCTAGTTGAGGAGCCAACACCAGTTCATTTACTCAATCATTCAAAAAACCCATATTGATGGCCTAGTATGTATGATCGTGGTTGGTTGTTGGGAGGTTAAGGGAGAGATATACAAAGAATAGGATATATGGTCTGTGCCCTAAAGGAGCTTATAGCCTAGTTGAAGAGTTTACAAAAAATACATGGAATGAGTAGAGAACAGCCTAGATACTACATAAACGAAATTGTGTGATGCGGGCTACAAAGGGAAGAAAAGAGTCAGTTAAATTTAGATCAAAGCATTTATCACATGCCAAGCACTATGCTAGGGATATAGAGACAAAAAGGAAATGGCCTCTGCCCTAAAAAAGCTCACAGCCTATTGGAGGAGACCACATGTATATTTGTATACACATATGTATGTGTACACACAAATCCATATATATGTATATCGATATGCATATATGTTTATACAAATTAACAAAATAAATAGTATAACTTAAAAGGGGAGACACTAACAGATGGAAAGATTAGGAAAAGTCTCATCTGAGCTGAGTTTTGAAGGAAACTGGGTATACTAAGAGGTAGAGGTGAGGAAGGAAGACATTTACAGACATGGAGGATGACCTGGGGAGTGCACGAAGGGGAACCATATAGAAAAAGGCTGTAAAGATAGAATGCATTCAGTTTTTAAAGATTTTAAGTGTCAAACAGATTTTGTATTTGATCCTAGAGGTGATAGGGAGCCACAGGAGTTCAATGAAGAAGAGAGAGACCTGGTCAGATGCATGCTTTAGGAAGATCACTTAAGCAGCTTTGTGTAGGATGGATTGGAAAGGGGGAGAGGTTAGAAGCTGGGACACCAGGTGAGAGATGAGGAGGACCTGAACTAGGGGGGAACTAAGGGGATGGATTTGAGAGAGATAGTGGAGGATAGAAGCCTCATTTGGCAGTAAGCTCCTATATTAAAATGCAAATTCCTTTGGAGCAGGAGCTATTTTATTCTTTGTATCTGTAGTCTTTTGCACTTAGCACAGTGCTTAGCATATGGTGGCATTTAAGTAAGGCTTGTTGATTGATTGAGAGGGTGAGAAGTTGAAGGTGACATCAAGTTTGTGAACCAGGTGACTGCAAGGATGGTGGTGCCCTCAGAATAAAGCAGGAGGTTCTAAAGAGAAGTGAGTTTAAGGAGGATGAGGAGTTCTGTTTGGAATGTACTGAGTTGAAGAAATCTATGGGAATCTACTTCCAAATGTCCAATAGGTACATGGGTGTGGGGTTGGAGCTCAGGAGAGAGAGACTAGAGCTATCTGTAGATAAATCTGGGAGTCATCTATATAGAGATGGTAATAAAACTCATGGGAATTAATGAAATCACCAAGAGAATAGAGGACCTAGGACAAAGAGCTAGCATATACTCACAGTTAAGGGATGGGATATGTGGGTGATGATCCCACAAAGGAGACTGAGAAGGCACATCCAGGCTGGTAGAAGATGTAGTGCCATGAAAGACCAGAAAGGATCAAATATCCAGAGAGGAAAGTCAATCAGCAGTGTTAAACGGGGACATAGAGGTCAAGAAGTGTGAGTATTAAGAAAGGGCCAACAGATTTGGCACCTAAGATCCTGTGGTAACTTTGGAGAAAGGTGTTGCTGCTGGATGATGAGGTTGGAAATGGAGACAATGAGTTGGAGACAAAGGATGATAGTGCAAGGAAATAATATTAAAGGCAGGTCATCAATCCCAGGTGACTTGAAGTTGAGGACACCCGGATGTAGTCTTCTTAACTCCCCACCATTACAGTGCTTTCCAGCAGGCAGAGCAGAGACCTTCTTTTTTTGGTTCGAGAGATTGGGATAACAGTGCCTGGGATTTTATAGTCAGAATTAACATTTCAGGTCTACATGTGGTCTCCTCCAATGGGCTGTGAGCTTTTTGAGGGCAGAGGCTATTTCCTTTTTGTCTCCATATCCCTAGCATAGTGCTTGGCATGTGATAAATGTTTTGATCTAAATTTAAATCTTTTCTTTCTTTTGTAGCCCACACCATACAATATTGTCTGTATAGTGCTTAGGCTGTTCTCTACTCATTTCAGGATTTGAGAGGCCACTTCACCTTTCTCCAGTGAGATAGGTATACACTATATACACTATAGGTAGTGTCTTGGCAATACTAAAGTGAGCAATGAGGGAGAAGATAGCATCTGTCCCATAAAGGAGAAAACAGAGATAATATCTCAAATAGATGAGGTAGCATGGTCGAGTGGAAAGATTGCTGACTCTGGAATAAGGGGACCTATGTTAAAATCCTACCTCTGATACTTGGTACTTACATGATCTTGGTTAAGTCAAATTAACCTCCTTTGGTCTCATTTTCCTCATTTGTAAAATTGGGGAGGGGGGTTAGTAATAGACCATACAGCTTCTGAAGTCTCTTATAGCTCAACATTAATGATCCCATGATGTATCAAGTCCCTTCTGTTTCTGACATCTCAGGACAAATATATATGTTAAAATTAATTTTACATTTGTCCAAAAATATCCATTTTGTGCACCCAAATACATATCTGTCATTAGCTCTGGAAGTGCATCTTTTTGTCTATATTAAATATGCCCAAATAAACCTTTATTTCTTTTTAAAATTTTTAAAAAATTAATTTATTTTTAGATAACCCTCTATTTCTAAAACTAATTGTTAGTTTCCACTAAAATTCTTCATCAAGGTGACGAAATCATGCTGGCTTCTTGAAAGCCTCCTCCTTAGGGGAGGTGAAGCTCTGGCAGACTCTCCCAAGATAAAGATCTGGTATAGGCCTGTTGACTGACTTTGTGTCTGTTATCTGAGCAGCAGTCAATCAACAAGCATTTATTAAATCCTTACATTCCAGGCAAAAACAGTCCCTGCTTTTAAGGAATTCATATACTAACGGAGGAGACAACATACAAATAGCTACATACAAAAAAAGAACATGCAGTGTAAATGGAAGGTAATTTCAGAACAAATGCGCTAGTGGGGAGGGGCAGGGAGGACTAAGAAAGGCCTCCTGCAGAAGATGGGATTTGAACTGAGTCTTGAAAGAAGCTGGAAAACTAAGAGCCAGAGATGAGGAAGAAGGAAGTATGTTCCAGGTATGGGGGGACAGTCAATATAATTCCATAGGGTGGGGAAAAGGAGTGTGCAAGAATGGTGACTGTACAAGTGGAGAGAAGATACACAAGAAAGATGTGAAGGTAGAAACAATAAGGTTTGACAACAGATTATAGATGTGGAATAAATGTGAGCAAGGAGTCTAGTATGATACCAGAGTTGCTGACACCAAGATTGTGAGCCTGTTGTGGGAGAGAGGAGGGGTGTGGAGGAGGATTTTAGCACCCTTGACAATAATGGGAAAGTTGGGGAGAGGCGAAAATTTGGGGGAAAAGATGAAGATTTTTTTGCACATGTTGATTTTGAGATACCTATGTAATATCCAGTTTGAAGTGTTAAAAGGCATTTGTTGATGTGAAAGGAGCTTGTTGCCTCAGCTAAATTCATAATTGTTCATCACTAGAAGATTAGTCCCTAGGGGAGGTGGTTTAAATTTTTTGGGTTTTGGCCATGGCAGTTCATGAGCTTGTGTACATGGGGAGGCTTCAGTCCATGTAAGTGAAGATATCCAAACCTTCATTGTCTATAGGAAGTAGCTGACTGGGGAAGGGAACTACATGGAATGGCTGACACTTAGGAGAAGGTGGATTTAATTAAAAAAAAAAAATTAACAGTTCCTGTAAACGGATTGTATTTTATATCTTGATCCCATACTGACCGCCCATCTTGAATCTTTATCCTATATTCTACAAGAAAGGCTTTCCTGATCCCCCTTAATATTATTTCTTTCCTCTACTGATTGTCTCTAATTTTTCTTGTGTATATCTTGTTTGTACAGAAGGGGTTCAGATTCACTGGGATGAAAGAGTATATTTTATGCATTTAGAAACATTATTCTGGGAAGGAGTCCATAGGCTTTACCAGACTCCCAAAGGGGCCTAGGACACAAAAACAGATTAAGAACCCCTTGTAGTTGGGAGTGGGGGATGGGAGAGGTATAAACTCTAAATGTATAAGTATTCAAATGCTGGAGAGAGAATGTTAAAGGCCCATGAGAATGAAACTGCTACAAGAAGGTTTATGCCACAGAACTCTGACCCAATTCTGAAGGGATCCTTGGACATACAAAATCCTCCTCCATCCTCCCCTCAACTACTTCCCTTGCTGAAACTCAAGTCAGGTGGAGCATGTAGCCCTGCCTTCAGAAACCAGCTCCTATGTGGGAGAAGACAAATTTCTTCTTATTTTATTTTATTTTTTTTAAGCAATTGGGGTTAAGTAACTTGCTCAAGGTTACACGGCTAGTCATTTGATTTATGCGTGGGTGCTCATTTTCTGAGGCCGGATCTGATCTCGGGTCATACCAACTCCGAGGCCGGTGCTCTTACTCACTGCGCCACCTAGCCGCCCCGCGAAGACAAATTTCTTAAGACATGTAAGAATCGGAATGCTCAGGCATTTAAAAGAGAAGAAAGCAAAAATCCTTTGGAAACTCAGTTGCTATTGTCAGAATATCACTTCCTGTTGTCCTGATTGTTTTTTTCTTCATACTTTGACTTAAACATTTTTTTAATGTCTACTGTGTTCAAAGTACTGGCTTCTTTTCTTTTGAATAACATTTTGTTTTTCCCAATTACATGTAACAACAACTTTTTTTTTTTTTGCTTTTTGGAGGGCAATTGGGGTTGAGTAAC